>JAZKJV010002923.1:0-657540 GCA_037367405.1 Ottelia alismoides
TCCGCTGCGGATATGGGTATCATTAGCGAGAAGTTGGATCGGATGGAGCTGATCGAGGAAGAAGCAGTGCCAGGGCATCACTCAGATGGAGCAGATGGCACAGACTCTGAGCGACATGAAGACCCAGCTCATGTGTCTCCAGGAGGCACAAACGGCTTCCCAGCCCCGTCTTCAGTCACGAGGCGATACTGGCGGCAGCAGCAGCTCGTCCCAGCGCTCCAGCTCACACCAGCAGCCTAGACAGGTTCACCTTGTACAGGCGGAGCCGTACCAGCAGCAACAGCCCTCCTACCAGTCACCACCATCTCCAGACTTGCAGATGGTGGTATACCAGTCAGATCAGCCTCTGGCAGTACTCCCGCCAGCCCAGTACGATGCAGAGACGTTGATGG
Source organism: Ottelia alismoides (assembly GCA_037367405.1). Lineage (NCBI taxonomy): Eukaryota > Viridiplantae > Streptophyta > Magnoliopsida > Alismatales > Hydrocharitaceae > Ottelia > Ottelia alismoides. The sequence continues at coordinate 393 of JAZKJV010002923.1, forward strand.
ATGTCAACGGGATTTGGTATGACCGTCCTCATCCTGGGATCCAACGAGACCATCCTGGATTCAGGTGGGGGAACGGAGGTGCCCAACCCCAGCAACAACCATCTGGTCAGGGAGGCCAGTACAACCAGCAGAGAGATCACCAGCCGCAGCAGCAGCCCCCAGTCTACCCTTCACAGCAGCAACAACAGTCATCCTTCGTTCCTCATCCCTATCAGCAGGACAATCTTGGAGGCGAGAGCAGCCTCACCAGCCACACCAGCAGCAACATCCTCCCACTTACCCCTCTCAGCAGCAACAACACCAGTTCCAGCAGCCTCACTACCAGAGAGGCTACCCGTCGGGCTCCCATGGTCCACCATACAAGAGCACCACCTTGGATGACATAGCCCGCCTCCTCACGGACCAGCAGGCTGCTTTCAGACGGGAGATGGACGAGTTCCGCCAGGAGATGCGGGACATTGTGAGAGGGAAGGCCGCTATTCCTGCCCAGATTGATCCGAACCCCAACAGCCTGAAGCGGAAGTCTGAGCAGGTAGCTTACACTAAGCATGCCACTCCTAGTGATCCATTTGATGATATGTCTTCAGACCTATTTGCTGCTGATTTTGTCACACTTAGGAGCAGTAGGACACCAGCCGACGGCGACGCCTCGTCTAAGCGACGTACGGAGGATACACCTAGAGCACCAGATGAGAAGGAGGAGAGCGGTACTGAGGCCGCTCATGATGATGACGGTGGTACTGAAGCCACCAAGGATGCTGATTCCACCGGCGGTGCTGAGGCCGCCATTTCACCAGTTTGAGGAGGTGGTACTGATGCCACCCGAGATGCCGAGCCAGAGAGCCGTACTGAGGCCTGATGAGCGCAAAATGTCCACTCGGATAAAGGTGCTAATCAGTCGTTGCTACCCAAGCAATCAAGTGCGAACAATCAAGAAAAATTAGACCACCAAGAGAGATAAAATCAATCAAAAACAAGCTAGCGGTCCTGCTATTAATTTAACCTGGTATAGCGACCAGGGTCGATCGCAAGGAGCACGGGTGGCCTTGCGGCCTACGAAGTAGTCAAAAGGAAATAAAATAAAATAAGAAAATATTTTTGGTGGTTTTTAATTATTTTGTATTTTTTTGGATTTTTAATGTATTAAGAAAATAATGAAAGCTAAGGAACTATACACTTCAACAAATTATTAAATACATTAAAAATCAACCAAAAATTCTAACAAAAATGTTTTTATGTGTTTTATAATTTTTAGTGTTTTTGATGAATTTTTGGGATTTTTTTTATGTTTATTTAATTTGCTAAAAATCAAACAAGGGCTGAAAATCTAGGTACTGTCCAGCCGAGCTAAAAGAGCCTAGATAAAATATCTAAAGGCACCAAATTAGTTAGGAGGTAATTTTCCTGTAAAGAGAATAAAGCAAGGAAAATTTAGGCACCTATATTATTATTTTTATATTTTTGGTTTATTTATTAGAATTTTTATAAGGTTTTAAGTATTTTTCAATTTTTAGTGGTTTTCAATAATGCAAAATAGCCAAAATTGGCTAGAAAATCAAACACAACAAAATAGACAGTAAACAATTTTTTTTGGAATTTTTAAATGATATTTAATATTTTTTTGGGGTTTTTAAAGTTAGACAGTAGCAAAAATGGAGGTTTTTTTAATTTTTAAAAATAACAAAACAACTCTGAAATGTCTCCAAAAATCTTCGAAAATTTTACACTATGGCAAGAGTCATGTATCCAATTTTCGTTGGATTTGGTGGATATTTGCTATTTTATTCAAAAATAAAAAGGGGGCACAGTGCACAGGGACCAAAGTGCAAATACCCGGAAGTCTGGGGGGTCTGGTGCAATTAACCCAGGAAGTCACGCGCGTCGCACGTGCCTGAGGCACTCAGGGACCCAAATGTGAAGAAAATAAGTTCCGAGGGCTATTTGGTAACTGGTACCAAAAGCCTAGGGGCTTATCTACAAATAACCCAAAAATATTCGTACATGTTCAATTAAAATACGCACAGGGGTATAAATGCAAATAAACAAAAACTTTCATTCATTCATTAACAGTCAGAACTACAGGGGCATAAGATGCAAAATAGCTAAAAAGCACGTGTCCATGCACGTGTCATACAACGCACAGGGGCATATCAGCAAATAAACACAAGCACAAGGGTCTCTATGCAAAAGTTCCAGAAACTAAACAGCAATACTACGAATTTACAAGACTAAAAACTAAATAAAATAACAGAGGGGGCCTAAGGGTAAATTACCCTTTTATTAATGCGGGCCGCTGGATGGACGCCACGTGGTGCTGCGGACGGTCTGGATCAGGTGGCGCTCCAAAGCTTCGCTACTCGGGCGAATCCGACGACGGGGGTGTCGCCACATGGAGGATCAAACGGTGGAGGCTCGCTGCGGCTAACCCTCGAGCATCGGGCGGCTGGGACCAGTCCTCCTCAGATCTGACGGTGAAAGTGGCTCTTGGAATGGACGGTCCAGATGACAACTAGAGTGGGAGGGCTGATGACACGCCTGAGCACTCGGGTATAAGGTACTAGATAGGTCGTTGTGACCCAAACGATCAGACTATGTCAATCAAGAAAAATGAACCACTCAGAATAGATAAAATCGGTCAAAACTCAAAACAGCGGTCCTGCTATTGGATTAACCTGGTATAGCACCCAGGGTCGAACTCAAGGAGCACGGGTTGGCCTCTCAGCCTACAAAGTAGTAAAAAGAAATAAAATAAAAGAAGAAACTATTTTTTAGTGGTTTTTAATTTATTTTATATTTTTTTTAGATTTTTAATGTATAAAGAAAATAAGGAAAACAAGTAAGCACACACTTCAACAAATTATTTAAAGCACTAAAAATCAACCAAAAATTCAAACAAAAATATTTTTGTGTGTTTTATACTTTTTAATGTTTTTGGTGAATTTTTGATAATTTTCTGATGTTTATTTAATTTTCGAAAAATCAAAAAGCGACTGAAACAAATGGTACTGTCCAGCCGAGCTAAAAAGGCTTAGATAAAATATCTAAAGCCCTCAAATTAGCTAGGAGGTAATTTTTCCTGTAAAGAGGATAAAAAAAGGAAAATTTAGGTACCAATTTTATTATGTTTGGAGTTTTGGTTTAATTACTAGAATTTTTATAAGTTTTTAAGTGTTTTTCAATTTTTAGTGATTTTCAGTAATGAAAAATAGCCAAAATTGGCTAGAAAATCAAACTAAGCAAAATAGATAGTAGCTAATTTTTGTGGAATTTTTAAGTGAGTTTTAAAAATTTTTTGGGGTTTTTAAAGTTAGACAGTAGTAAAATTAAAGGTTTTTGATTTTTTAAAAATATCAAACGAAATCAAAAATGTCCTAAAAAATCCACAAAAATTTTACACCATGGCAGGAGCCATGTGTCCAATTTTCGTTGGATTTGGAGGTGTTTTGCTATTTTATTCAAAAATAAAGAAGGGGCACTGTGCACAGGGACCAAAGTGCAAATACCCAATAGTCTGGGGGGTCTGGTGCAAAATACCCAGCAAAACAAGCGCCACGCGCGTGCCTGGGGCACTCAGGGACCCAAATGTAATAAAAATAAGTCCCGACGACTTATTGGTAACAGGTACCAAAAGTCCAGGGGCCTATCTGCAAAATACCCAAAATATAACGCACATGCTCAAATAAACCACGCACAGGGGTATAAATGCAAATAGATAAAAACTTTCATTCATTCAAGAACAACCAGAACTACAGGGGTCTCTATTGCAAATAAACCAGATAAACACGTGACGAAGCACGTGGCATACAACGCACAGGGGTATATAAGCAAATAAAATAAAGTACGGGGTCCACTATGCAAATAACCCTAAAACTAAACAACTAAGTTCAACGTTTACAGGACTAAAACGAAATAAAAGACAAGATAGGGCCTAAGGGTAAATTACCCTTTATTATGCGGACTGCTGGATGCGCGCCACGTGGAGTATCGGATGGTGGCTAACGGTGGGCGCTCCAGATGTCGCCTCCTCAGATCGGACGATGAAGGTTGCTCCAGAGATGGACGGCTCGGATTGAAACTGGAGCGGGAGGTGGCGATCGAACGGTAGCTGGAGGTCGTGGATGAACAGGCGGCCGGCGAACTTCGCCGGCCTCGTGGAAGCGCTCCTGACCTCCCCTGCTGCGCCTCAGGATCGGAGAAGCTCCGGCGTGGCGATGCGCTGCTACTGGTATCCTCCGATGACCCAGCCGAGCACTGTAGGACTCCGGCGAGGTCAGCGGAGGCGGCGCTCCTGACTTGATATCGAAAGGCCTCAGATGGCCTTCCTTCAACCTGCAAAACAACTCAGGAGACTCGCGGGTCGAGGGCAAATTGCCTCGACCCGGTTAGGCGAAGTGGGGATGAACTGTGGGTCGAAACGACGAACTCCGGCGAAGGGGGTAGGCGGAGGAGCTCGACTCCCAGCTCCTGTGCGAGCTGGGTTGGATGGAGGGGTGAAGAATGTGCGTCGGAAGGAGGCGAAGGTGTCTGTAGGGTCCGATGATCGAATCTATCTACTGGACGGTCGGAATCGATGAAACGCGGTGGCGGAGCGATTTGGGGGTAAATGGAAATTAGCGAAAATGGGAAGCCTAAGGGATACCTGGGTGGTCGAAGAGACTGGGGAGGAGCTGCTGAAGCTCCTGGTCATCGCCTCAAGGATCGTCTCCCTCCGAGGCTCGGTGCTCACGCAGGTGGCGGAGCAGCGGTGGCGTAGCTCGCCGGATCGATGGCCAAGCTCCCTCTCCTCGCTTCGACAGGTCGAGACACAAGCTGTCACTCTAGCGGACTCCCTGGAGCTCACTTGGGGTGGAGACAAGTGACCAAAGATGGAGAAATGAGGTGGCAGAGCTCGCTTATGTACGCTGGAGGGGTCCGAGAAAGATGGCTCGGGTGGGGCGTGGAGGCGCGCGGATCCCGAGGTGGATGCCCAGCGAGGATGTCGGATGTGGTCGGATCAAAACGGACCCGGGGTTTGGTGGAATGGCGATCGGGTCGAGCGGGCAAAATTTCGAGAAGTCGGGTCCACGACCCAGATCTGCGGGAGGTGGTCCTTGGGGGGGTAGTTGACCGGGCAGTCAACATCCCCAGGACCCAATAGAGACAGGCCACGTGGCTGGATCTTCAAGTGCAAATTAAGGGTAGCTAGGGGCCGAATCTGCAAAAACTCAAAACACAAAATATTTTTCTTTTATTTTTTTTCTATTTTTTAGTGATTTTTAATTAATTTTTGGAAATAAAACTAAAGTATATACATAGTATGTACTATATAGGTATATGTACACTATTAGGGGTTTTGATTTTTTTGATTTTTAAATTATTATTTTTGTGCAATATTATTCTTATTTTATATTTTATTTATTTTCATTATAAAATAAGGAAGAAAAAGGGTATTTTTATTTTTTTTATTTTTTTATTTATTTACATAGGTACAATAAATATGTATGTACATTTATATACATGGTATATGTACAATGTATTTTTGTATTTTTTAATCTTGCTATTTTTATTTTGTTTTTGATTTGATTGTTCTTATTTTATTTATTTACATTAAATAATATAGATTATTTACAAAAATTAGAAAAATTAATTTTTATTTATTTACAAGACTAAATAAATATATAAGAGTGGTTTATATACATGGTGAAGGTGATGTTTTTGTTCTTTTTTTTTTATTTTTATCTTTTTCTTTTGTTTTTTTATACTTATAAATATATACAAGTATTTACAAACATACTTTTGGTGAGGAAAATATCTTTATTTATTTACATAAATATGTACACACCTGAGCCCCTATCTCCCTCTACTTTGGTTTTTATGCGGTCAGGCCCATGCTGAGCCCTCCCTTGGGTTAGGTTGCTCAATATTTATTCTAAATATTTCCCTCTTTTTATTTTTAATGTTTATTCTTTTATTTTTGCACAAAAACATGCTAATTATAGGTTTTTACACAATGCATGCTTTTGGTAATTATTCCTATTTACACATATCTACATGTATTTGCAAAGGGTTTTTTGTAGCTAAAATATAAGAATAAAGAGTGATGAATGGGTATTCATCACCCCCCCTATACTTAACTTTGCTAGTCCCTTAGCAAACACTTATTTGAAAAAGAAGTGAAAAAGAAAGAAAAAGAAAAAGAAAAAAGAAAAAGAGGATGTACATGGATCAAGGTCGATTATTAAACTTGCCTTCATTAAATTAAGGTATGGAGCTCGATCAGATCTTTGGATTATTAATGTGTCGGAACCTTATTTGGACTTAAGTCTAAAACTCAACAACCTCTAAGTTCCACTAACCTATAACCAAGACTCCTCAATGCTCCAAGTCAGAACAAGTCATCAATCACAAACCCTGAAGACCATGAATCTTTTCTTGTCCTGTGAAAGTGAGGTCTAAGCTCTCCACCTTAGAAATGGCAACTTGACAACCCTCCCCAACAAGGTAACTCTATGACATAAGTCTGGCCACTCTTTCCTCGAAGAGCGGGGTATTCCCTTCTAAGTTCAAGTTCAACCGGCTCAAAAAGAGGAGGAAGAAGAGAATGGGTCAAGGCCAGTGTAGCCAAGTACCCTTGGGAGCTTGACCAGTGTAGCCAAGTCTCCCTGCTGCAAGCTACAACAGGTGGATCATGAAACTCAAGCTTTGCTTATTGTACTCTATACACATACTCCGGTGGGATTATCATTTTCTATCAGACCCACCACTTTTTTGGAGTTATTTTCTTTTTGCACATTTTTTTTCTTTCAAGTGCATCTGTACAACATATACATGTGCAGCATATATACAAGGAGTTTTTCCTCTTGAGCCAGTAGACTATCCCTCTTTTGAAGCTTTATTGCAACCCACAACTCCCGTCGTTAGACCTCATGGCAACCAGACCAAGTTGAGACGCACTTCCTTCACTAAAAAAGAAGAGAGGTTCCGCCTAGAAGTACTACCCTCATATGCTACCCCAAGTCAAGGAAGACTGCCTCCTCACCACCTCATCCGTAGAGAGCTCGGTGCATAGTGCTGGTGTCCAAGTAAAGTCATTGTCTATATGAGTCACGTGTTGTTGTTAAGTGCTCTACTTAGGCTCATTGAGATGACATGTGATCATAGCCTAGTGGACTCAAAGAATTAAGTCGTCATGAACCTGAAAAGCCTTAAACCTATGCCCTATAAGGTTCCTCTTAGAAGTTAGTGGATTACGATCTTAATCAAGCTCCATTTCTCAATTGATTCCAGGCTAGTTTAAATGTCAACTATCATCCAGAAAAACTATATACATATGTACAAAAAGATGCTTATTTACACAAATTTTACAAACATGCAAAATTTTTGAAAAATGTTTTGAAATCATGTATGAATGATGCATGAAGTGCAAGTTTTGCAAAAAGATATTTACACACATTTACACAAGATTTTTGCAAACTTTTGATTTTCAAAACATTTTGGAAAAATTTTGTACTATATACATAATTTTGATAAGAAAATATTTACACAAGCTTTGCACAAAAGATTTTTGAAATCATTTTTACAAAAATAATTTGTACACTAGCTATTTATGTGCAAATAAAAGAATGAAAAATTTTTAATTTTTGTGGTTTTTTAGCCATTTTATTTATTAACACACTCACACAAAGTACGAGTTATGGCTAAAGTATATATGAAATATATACATACCCCCCTATACTTAGCTCGAACGATGTCCTCAGAGTCAAGAGCGATGAAGAAGACATAACTCGTGCTAGGTATAGGGAAGTGAAAAGAAGGGCTATATACAAAAAAGAAGAATGAAAATAGAAAAGTCAAAAGAAGCCTCGGGTCTTCCCCCTATACTTAGGATCAAGTAATCCTAAGTATAGCAGGCTGTACACTAAGGGAAAACCGAGTGGAGAATGTACAGGGTATACCCCCCCTATACTTAGGGTGAAATATCCCTAAGTATAGGCAGCAAAACAGGGTAGGCAGAAACAAAAGAAATACCCAAACGGTCTCACATCCCCCTATACTTAGGGTAAAGTGCACCCTAAGTATAGCATAATCAAAAGATGAAGAAAGGGATGTAGGACTAAAGAATGTAGTGATATGGACATCTGGATCTATACAGGGCGGAAGATCAGTGAAACTCAGGCGTGAGATGCATTAGATGTGAGTCAATGACCACATCTCACGCAAAATGAATAGGGGCATGATCAGCGACCCGCGGCTCATGATCTAGAAATGGCTTGAGCCGCTGGCCGTTCACTCGAAAGGTACTCTCAGAAGACAACTCAGATATGTCAATGCTACCGTTGTCGTGTACCTTTCTGACCAAGTAGGGTCCCTTCCATCTGCTCTGTAGCTTCCCTGGAAACAAACGAAGCCTCGCATCAAACAGCCATACTCTCTGTCCAATCTCAAAATGCTTGTGGCTGATATGAGAATCATGCCACTCCTTTACTCTCTCCTTATACTGTAGGCTGTTTGAGAAAGCTGTATCTCTAAGCTCCTCCAGGGCGGCTAACTTTGCCCTCCTCTGGTCTCCCATACCATCTGGATCCATAAGAATATCAGTAATTGCCAAAAGTGACTTGTGCCTCAGCTCAACAGGTAAATGGCACGGCTTGCCATATACGAGGCGAAAGGGAGATGTGCCCAATGGTGTCTTGAAAGACGTCATATATGCCCATAAGACCGAGTCCAAAAGCTGTGACCAATCCTTTCGGTCAGGGCGGACGACTTTCTACAGTATAGTCTTGATCTCCCTGTTTGACACCTCGGCTAGACCATTCGTCTGTGGATGGTAAGGTGTGGCAACACGATGGTCTATACCGAACTCGCTAGCAAGGGCCTTCACCTGGTCGTTGATGAAATGAGACCCCCCATCAGAAATCAGAACTCGTGGAACCCCGAACCGCGTGATGATGTGCTTCCTCAAAAATCTGCAAACTGTCCTCGCATCAGCGGCTCGGGCGGGGATGGCCTCAACCCAATGACTAACATAATCTACGGCCAACAGAATGTACCCAAATCCCTGACTCTTAGGGAATGGACCCATGAAATCGATGCCCCATGCGTCAAAAACTTCACAGAAGTGAATGGGCTGCATCGGCATCATATCACGTTGTCCGCAAGTGCCCATCCTCTGACAGTCAGTACACCTCTTCACGAACTCATCTGAGTCCTTGAAGAGGGTAGGCCACCACAAGCCGGATTGGAGCACTTTCTGTGCCGTTCTCCTCCCAGAATGATGTCCTCCTGCCTCAAGCTTGTGGCAGTAAGTGAGGACGCTATGGTGTTCCTCCTGAGGAATACACCGACGCCAGACGCTATCCCCTCCTTCGTGGTAAAGGATGGGATCCTCCCAGTGGTAGGACTTGGCCTTCGCAAGGAAGGTCTCAAGCCTCTGCCTGGGCCAATCTTGTGGGACTTTCCCAGCAACGAGAAAGTTCACAATATCGGCATACCATGGGAGTGAGGCGATAGCAAGGATCGCCTCATCTGGGAAGGTATCTCGAATGGGATCAATCTGCTCAGACTCCTCAGGATGCTCTAAACGGGAGAGATGATCTGCCACCACATTCTTGACTCCAGGCTTATCCTTGATCTCAATGTCGAACTCCTGGAGTAGAAGAATCCATCTAGTAAGTCTGGCCTTGGCATCCTTCTTTGCCATGAGGTACCTGATGGCGGTGTGATCTGTGTACAAAGTCACTCTAGATCCAATGATATAAGATCGAAACTTATCTAGGGCGAACACTACGGCTAGCATCTCCTTCTCTGTAACCGTGTAATTCCGCTGGGCGGAATCCAATGTGCGGCTAGCGTAGTGAATGGCAAATGGAACTCCATCCCTCCTCTGTCCCAGGACTGCCCCTACGGCAAAATCGGAGGCATCCGTCATGATCTCGAATGGGAGAGACCAATCAAGCGGCTGGAGGACAGGAGCCTCAATCACACACTGCTGGAGAGTCGCAAAGGACAAAAGACACTTGTCATCGACAAGGAACTCGGTGTCTTTCGTCAAGAGGTCAGTCAACGGCCGGGCAATCCTGCTGAAATCCTGAATAAATCTCTTATAAAATCCAACGTGCCCCAGGAATGACCGTAGCTGCCTCAAATTGGACGGCGGTGCGAGTTTTCTAATGACATCAACCTTGGCCGGATCCACCTCCATGCCCCTGTTGGAGATGATATGGCCAAGCACCGTCCCTTGAGTCACCATGAAGTCACTCTTCTATCAAGATAGAACCAAATAGAACTCAATACATCGCTGGAGTACTCGGTCTAGGTAGTCAAGACAGGAGTCAAATCTGTCACCGTAGACCGAGAAATCGTCCATGAAGACCTCCAAACACTCCCCTACCATGTCCGAGACGATCGACAGCATGCACCTCTGAAAAGTCGCAGGGGCGTTGCATAGCCCAAATGGCATGCGTCGAAAGGCATATGTGCCGAAGGGACAGGTAAAGGTGGTCTTCTCCTGATCCTCAAGAGCGATGGCCACCTGGTTGTAGCCCGAGTACCCATCCAGGAAGCAATAATGGCTCTTCCCTGCCAGTCTCTCAATGATCTGGTCAATAAAAGGCAGGGGGAAATGGTCCTTCTTGGTGGCCTGGTTGAGTCTCCTGTAGTCAACACAGACCCTCCAAGAGGTGGGTACCCGTGTAGCAATCTCCTCTCCCGACTCACTGATCACAGTCGTGATGCCCGTCTTCTTGGGCACCACATGCAAGGGGCTGACCCACTTGGAGTCAGAAATGGGATAAATAAAATCTGCACTCCACCATTTTGATATTTCCTTCATCACGACCTCTCTCAAGTTGGGGTTCAGTCGCCGCTGGAACTCACGCGACGGCTTTGCCCCCTCCTCGAGATAGATATGGTGGGAGCACACTGATGGACTAATCCCATGGAGATCTGCTACGCTCCATCCGATTGCCTTGCGGTTCTTTTCAAGAACCCCCGTCAAACGGGATTCCTGCTCTCCAGTCAGATCGACGGAGATGATGACTGGGTACATCTCAGGCTCGCTCGCAAGGAACCGATACTTCAGCGAAGTAGGGAGCGGCTTCAGCTCTGGACAGCTGGGCGCTGGAAAATCTGGCTGCGGAAGGAAATGTATCAATGCTGCTAAGTCTGCCAAATCTGCCTGGGAGAAAGAAAGCGAACTCTCGCAAACTGGATCTGGAGAAGGCTGCTTAACTGTGCTGTCTCTGATGTGCTCTGCATCTGCCTCCTCCTCATCTGTAGGCTCAGGTGGACTCAAGTCTGGCATCTGATCATCACAATCTGCCCAGTCAGACTCCGAATCCGAGAGATCTGCATCACATGCGGTGGCATCAGTACCACCGTAACACAAGGTGGCCTCAGCTCCACCATCACTGAAAACTGTGTCGCGGTCAAGAACCGGCTCTGCTGCCTCTGCGGTATCCTGGTCCAGGACTGTGCTCTCCAGACTCTCCTCTGCTATCATCTCGGCATCAGATGTATCTGAAAATGAGAGGATGGCCTATGCTGAAGGGTCTGCCCATGCTGCCTCATCATCTGTGATCACAAAATCACAGTCCTGGTGGATGTCTGGCTCTGCGTCTGTCAGCTGCTCTGAATCTGTGCTGGCCTCTGAGCATGCTCTCTCTCTGGCTCTGTAGTCCTCGACCGTCTCTATTTGTACACTCTCGCCCTCGACGCGAAAGTATACCTTCCCGCTATCATGATCAGTCACCGCCTTGGCTGTGGCCAAGAACGGGCGACCGAGGATGATGGGGGTATCGGCCACTGAATCAGGGATCTCCATGTCCAACACTACGAAGTCCACGGGGAATTTCAGGCCCTGAATCGTGACGATAACGTCTCGCAACAACCCCTTCGGCCTCTTGACAGATCGATCAGCAAACTGAAGGACTGTCCTGCTCTGTCGAAGAGTGCCCAACTCGAAGCGGTCGAGAAGGGCTGCCGGAAGTAGGTTGATCGACGATCCGCTATCCAATAGAGTCCGGTCGAACCTCTGCTCACTAATCTGGCATCTGACATACGGGGCCCCTGAATCTGGCCTCTTGGCCGGCAGACGGTTATGGATCGCAAAACACATGGCTTTCGTCAGCACATGAATCTCTGAAGTGTGATTCCTCCTCCTCCTGACTGTGGTCCTATCTCTCAAAGATCGCTGAAGAAGGGGGATGTGCTGTAAAGCCTCCTGGAGGGTCAGCTGGATGTGAAATCTGTCGATCATGTTCTGGCTGAATTCCTCCTGCTCTCTCTTTTTTGGGTCTTTTTCTTTTTTCTTCCCCTTCCCCATCTGAAGGGCTCTAGGGAAGGGGATCACAGGGTCCTTCGCAGATGAAGGACTAGGAAAAGGCCTAGACGGCTCGACGGCCGGATCCACACATACATCACTCACCACAGTGGGACCTGAAGAAGCTAAACCTTTTCCTTTATTCAAAATAGAGTTCTGAGATACATCAACACGACGAAAGACAACATGTCTGTCAAAATGAACACTGGTGGCCCCAGTACCACCTCTGGCTGGCTCTATAACTGGACGTCTCGCGGCCTCAGTACCGCGGGCTGGCTCGGCTATGGTTGTGGCGTCAGTACCACCTCCTCGAACTGGTGAAGCGGAGGCCTCAGTACCGCCGGTGGAATCAACCTCCTTGGTGGCTTCAGTGCCACCATCATCATCTGGAGCGGCCTCAGTACCGCTCTCCTCCTCAGTGTGTGGCGCCTCGGAAGTATCCTCGTGGTGTAGCTCAAATGAGGCGCCGCCGCCTGCTGGTGTCCTACCGCTCCTAAGTGCAACAAAATCAGCATCAAACAGATCCGAAGATGTATCAACAAATGGGTCACTAGGAGTGGCATGCTCAGTGGAATCTACCTGCTCAGATTTCCTCTTGAGGTTATTCGGATTCGGCTCGATCTGTGTAGGGATGGCGGCCTTCCCTCTCACCTGGTCCCGCATCTCCTGGCGGAACTCATCCATCTCCCGTCTGAAGGTAGCCTGCTGGTCCATGAGGAGGCGGGCTATGTCATCCAAGGCAGGGCTCTCTGGGAAGCCCGACAGGTAGCCTCTCTGGGGATGAGGCTGCTGGAACTGTTGCTGAGGGGGGTAGGAGGAAGGATGCTGCTGCTGGTGGGGTGGGTGAGCCTGCTGCTCACGTCTCCAAGACTGTCCCTGCTGCTGATAGGGACGAGGACCGAAGGACGAAGGCTGATGTGACTGGTATGCTGGGGGCTGCTGCTGCGGCTGGTGATCTCTCTGCTGGCCGTACTGCCCTCCCTGACCGGCTGGCTGCTGCTGGGGCTGGGTACCTCCACTCCCCACCTGAATCCAGGATGGTCTCGTCGGATCCCAGGCTGGGGGCGGTCATACCAAATCCCGTTGACATCCATCAACGGCTCTGCATCATAGGGGGCTGGCGGGAGTACTGCCAGAGGCTGATCCGGCTGGTAGACCACCATCTGCATGTCTGGAGATGGTGGGGACTGGTAGGTAGGCTGTGGCTGCTGGTACGGCTCCGCCTGTACAAGATGAACCTATCTAGGCTGCTGAAAGGTGCTGGAGCGCTGGGACGAGCTGCTGGTGCTGCCGGAGTCGCCTCGCGACTGAAGACGGGGCTGTGAAGCCGTCTGTGCCTCCTGGAGACACATGAGCTGGGTCTTCATGTCGCTCAGAGTCTGTGCCATCTGTTCCATCTGCGTGATGCTCTGGCACTGCTTCTTCTCGATCAGCTCCATCCGGTACAACTTCTCGCTGATGATGCCCATATCCGTAGCGGACGACTCTGCCTGTCTTGCTGCAACTGCAGAAGAACTGGATGGACCGGCGTCGACCCGTGCTATCCTCTGGTACTGCACGGGTCCTGGCTGCTGCTGGGGTCTCTGTGTGTACAACCGGGTCTGGGACATCACCATGTAATTCTCGGCCATCTCCTCGTAGATGGCCCAGACCTGGTCGTGGTCCTTGGCAAAGTAGGACCCGCCGCTAGAAGCATTCACCAGGCCCTGGAGCTCTGGTGTCAACCCGCTGAAGAAGCTCTGAACAAGGTTCGGCTTCGAGATGTCGTGGTGCGGGCATCGGTCTGTGAGCTCTCTAAACCTCTCCCATGCCTCGTGGAATGCTCATTGGGGAGCATGGAGAAGTTGTTGATCAGGGCCCTCGTTGCATTCGTCCGCCCGAGTGGATAGTACTTGTTCAAGTACTCGGTGCGGAGCTGCTCCCAGGTGTAAACAAACCTCTCCAAATGCTTTAGCCAGGTGGCTGCTCTATCAGCTAAGGAGAAGGGGAAGGCGATCATCCTCATCGTGTCCTGGTCCACCTGACGGTCGTGGACAGTGCTGCATATCATCAAGAACTCCTGGAGGTGGAGATGGGGCTCCTCTGTCGCGAGTCCGTGGAAGCGGGGGAGTAGCTGCAAAGTGTTCGGGGGGAACTTGAAGTCCCCCACGATCGCTGGAAGTACTACCCAGTGGTGCGTCAGCGTCGATCCGGGGTTGTGTAACTCCCGCATCGGTCTCGGTGGTCCTCCGGCCGCTCCTGCGGCGGCTGCCGCTGCTGCGGCGGCTGCTGCTGCAGCCGCTGCATCCGCATCATCTGGGATCCTCGGTCCCTCTCTCCTCTGCTCTCGCTCTGCTCTCTCTGCTCGCATATGCTCCATCTCTCTCCTCATGTCGAGCATAAATGCTCCCTGATCCCTCAGTTGCTGATGAACGATCTCTAATGAGGCGATCAGGGTGGAGTTGATCGCTCCCTGATCCAGTACGAAGTGCTCAGGCTGACGGGAGCGATCCTCAGAACTGCCGGCCATGACGTCTGCAAAATCAAATGAGCCAACTCAGGTGCTGTCAAATCCATCAATCTCTCCTCGGGCTCATGTCGCTCAGGTCTGAAAGAAAGGGGGTCGAGGGGGAACAGGGTGGAGTCGTACTCGGACTCGGAGAGTTGGTCTTGTCTCTCGCGGGCCAACCTAGATGATTGGGCAGACGTGCCCGAAAGCGGTGCAGCCAGAGGCTGCCTAAGAGAGCGCCTACCCATCATCTCGATCTGGCGAGTGGTGCGGATGAGATCTGGAGAAACTATGATCACAATGCAAACCCCTGGTTCACTAACGCGACGCGAGCTGAAGACCGTGAAAGTTCGGTCAAATTATCTTTTCAATTTTTATTAGGTGAACACACAAGATATCAGAGCGCTTACGTGACCTGTTAGGATACCTGATGCTACCCCGACCGACTGGCCCGCACGGAAGAGTCGGTAATCAGTCGGGACTAGCACCGGAGGGCTCTACCTAGGGTGCGGGTCACTCTCTCGCGCATCCAAACCATACAATGAGGGGGTTGCTCTCCCCAAGAAAAATTTTTATGGTGAATGTCTTTTAGGATCAATAGTGTTAACCAGTCCCAATTTTATGGTTTTTCTTTTTAATATTTTTCAAATAAAAACAAACGGCCTAACGAATTTTTCAGTTCTCATGGTTATTTAGTCCAAAACAGGGGGGAGAAGACGAAAAAGACGATGCGCGATGAAATCAATGATGCATGCTGAGTAAGAAATGCGTACCTTGTCTCCAGCACTCTACATGCAAGTGATCCGCGCAGAATTTAAAGACAGGAAATAAAACTACCTAAATGATGCAACGGGAAAAACCGAGTCCTAGATGAGCAATTTCTATCGCAGAACCGTCTAATCGGTCACCGACCTCCAAGCCAAAGGGTCCGGTCTTGGCCCACCCCTCCTCTGCCCGACAAATCGGGGGTAGGAGAAAGCGCTTTACAGGGTGAGCTGCGGCACGTAGGCTACGAAGGAGATGAGTCGATTATTTTTATTAGTTGATTATTAGTAGGTCCAATTAGCGCTCTGTAGGAACAAGCAAATAGTTAAGTGTGGGGACCCTACTAATTACGGCACAAGCAAGAGAAATTCCTAAAGCTAGGGGCTCGATGAAAACCGCGTAAACACCGGAAAAGGCAGTAAAAAAAGAAAATAAAACCAAAATCGCGTAAAAAGCCGCGAAAAACCTAAGGGTCCCCCGAGCACACCGGTGCTCGGCGAAACAGACCCGCTAAGTGTTCAAGCAATGTCCAAGTCCAGTCTGAGAGTCCCTGTATTATTACAATAATAATAATAAAAATAAAACCTAATCTAACCTCACCCACTCAACTCTCTCTCTCGCTCTCTCCTGCGGCTTCGTAGAGAAGGAAGCCGCCTCCAAGTCCTCGGTTGCACCGGCTCCTCGAAAGTCGCCTCCACGGTCCTCGGGCCCTCGCAAGAAGAAGAGATGAGTGGTCAGACCAAAATAATCAAATAATAATAAAGAAAATAAATGAAACTGAAAATGAGGGTATATATGCAAAAATATAAAATAAAATAAACACTCAAAATAAAACAAAAATAAAAATAAAAGAAAAAGAAAATAAAACAAAATCAAACAAAAATAAAATAAAAACAAAAGCCGCGAAAAAGCCACGGGCTCTGAAAGAGCCGCGAAAAGCCGCGAAAATAAAAACGAAAATCAAAGTATAACTACTAAGCCGTGCTCCCCGGCAACGGCGCCATTCTGATGACACGCTTGAGCACTCGGGTATAAGGTACTAGATAGGTCGTTGTGACCCAAACGATCAGACTATGTCAATCAAGAAAAATGAACCACTCAGAATAGATAAAATCGGTCAAAACTCAAAACAGCGGTCCTGCTATTGGATTAACCTGGTATAGCACCCAGGGTCGAACTCAAGGAGCACGGGTTGGCCTCTCGGCCTACGAAGTAGTAAAAAGAAATAAAATAAAAGAAGGAACTATTTTTTAGTGGTTTTAATTTATTTTATATTTTTTTTTAGATTTTTAATGTATATAGAAAATAAGGAAAACAAGTAAGCACACACTTCAACAAATTATTTAAAGCAGTAAAAATCAACCAAAAATTCAAACAAAAATATTTTTGTGTGTTTTATACTTTTTAATGTTTTTGGTGAATTTTTGATAATTTTCTGATGTTTATTTAATTTTCTAAAAATCAAAAAGAGACTGAAACAAATGGTACTGTCCAGCCGAGCTAAAAGGGCTTAGATAAAATATCTAAACCCCCAAATTAACTGGGAGGTAATTTTTATGTAAAGAGGATTAAACAAGGAAAATTTAGGTACCAATTTTATTATTTTTGGAGTTTTGGTTTAATTACTAGAATTTTTATAAGTTTTTAAGTGTTTTTCAATTTTTAGTGATTTTCAGTAATGAAAAATAGCCAAAATTGGCTAGAAAATCAAACTAAGCAAAATAGACAGTAGCTAATTTTTGTGGAATTTTTAAGTGAGTTTTAATATTTTTTTGGGGTTTTTAAAGTTAGACAGTAGCAAAATTAAAGGTTTTTGATTTCTTAAAAAATATCAAACGAAATCAAAAATGTCCTCAAAAATCCACAAAAATTTTCCAATTTTCGTTGGATTTGGAGGTGTTTTGCTATTTTATTCAAAAATAAAGAAGGGGCACTGTGCACAGGGACCAAAGTGCAAATACCCAATAGTCTGGGGGGTCTGGTGCAAAATACCCAGCAAAACACGTGCCACGCACGTGCCTGGGGCACTCAGGGACCCAAATGTAATAAAAATAAGTCCCGAGGACTTATTGGTAACAGGTACTAAAAGTCCGGGGGCATATCTGCAAAATACCCAAAATATAACGCACATGCTCAAATAAACCACGCACAGGGGTATAATTGCAAATAGATAAAAACTTTCATTCATTCAAGAACAACAAGAACTACATGGGTCTCTATTGCAAATAAACCAGATAAACACGTGACGAAGCACGTGGCATACAACGCACAGGGGTATATAAGCAAATAAAATAAAGTACGGGGTCCACTATGCAAATAACCCTAAAACTAAACAGCTAAGTTCAACGTTTACAGGACTAAAACGAAATAAAAGACAAGACAGGGCCTAAGGGTAAATTACCCTTTATTATGCGGACTGTTGGATGCGCGCCACGTGGAGTATCGGATGGTGGCTAACGGTGGGCGCTCCAGATGTCGCCTCCTCAGATCGGACGATGAAGGTTGCTCCGGAGATGGACGGCTCGGATTGAAACTGGAGCGGGAGGTGGCGATCGAACGGTAGCTGGAGGTCACGGATGAACAGGCGGCCGGCGAACTTCGCCGGCCTCGTGGAAGCGCTCCTGACCTCCCCTGCTGCGCCTGAGGATCGGAGAAGCTCCGGCGTGGCGATGCGCAGCTATTGGTATCCTCCGATGACCCAGCCGAGCACTGTAGGACTCCGGCGAGGTCGCTGGAGGCGGCGCTCCTGACTTGATATCGAAAGGCCTCAGATGGCCTTCCTTCAACCCGCAAAACAGCTCAGGAGACTCGCGGGTCGAGGGCAAACTGCCTCGACCCGGTTAGGCGAAGTGGGGATGAACGGTGGGTCGAAATGGCGAACTCCGGCGAAGGGGGTAGGCGGAGGAGCTCGACTCCCAGCTTCTGTGCGAGCTGGGTTGGATGGAGGGGTGAAGAATGTGCGTCAGAAGGAGGCGAAGGTGTCTGTAGGGTCCGATGATCGAATCTATCTACTGGACGGTCGGAATCGATGAAATGCGGCGGCGGAGCGATTTGGGGGTAAATGGAAATTAGCGAAAACGGGAAGCCTAAGGGGATACCTGGGTGGTCGAAGAGACTGGGGAGGAGCTGCTGAAGCTCCTGGTCGTCGCCTCAAGGATCGTCTCCCTCCGAGGCTCGGTGCTCATGCAGGTGGCGTAGCAGCGGCGACGTAGCTCACCGGATCGATGGCCAAGCTCCCTCTCCTCGCTTCGACAGGTCGAGATGCAACCTGTCACTCTAGCGGACTCTCTGGAGCTCACTGGGGGTGGAGACAAGTGACCAAAGATGGAGAAATGAGGTGGCGGAGCTCGCTTATGTACGCTGGAGGGGTCCGAGAAAGATGGCTCGGGTAGGGCGTGGAGGCGCGCGGATCCCGAGGTGGATGCCCGACGAGGATGTCGGATGTGGTCGGATCAAAACGGACCCAGGGTTTGGTGGAATGGCGATCGGGTCGAGCGGGCAAAATTTCGAGAAGTCGGGTCCACGACCCAGATCCGCAGGAGGTGGTCCTGGGGGGGTAGTTGACCGGGCGGTCAACATCCCCAGGACCCAATAGAGACAGGCCACGTGGCTGGATCTTCAAGTGCAAATTAAGGGTAGCTAGGGGCCGAATCTGCAAAAACGCAAAACACAAATCATTTTTCTTTTATTTTTTTCTATTTTTTAGTGATTTTTAATTAATTTTTGGAAATAAAACTAAGGTATATACATAGTATGTACTATATAGAGATATGTACACTATTAGGGTTTTTGATTTTTTTGATTTTTAAATTATTATTTTTGTGCAATTTTATTCTTATTTTATATTTTATTTATTTTCATTATAAATAAGGAATAAAAAGGGTATTTTTATTTTTTATTTTTTTATTTATTTACATAGGTACAATAAATATGTATGTACATTTATATACATGGTATATGTACAATGTATTTTTGTATTTTAAATCTTGCTATTTTTATTTTGTTTTTGATTTGATTGTTCTTATTTTATTTATTTACATTAAAGAATATAGATTATTTACAAAAATTAGAAAAATTAATTTTATTTATTTACAAGACTAAATAAATATATAAGAGTGGTTTATATACATGGTGAAGGTGATGTTTTTGTTCTTTTTTTTTATTTTTATCTTTTTCTTTTGTTTTTTTATACTTATAAATATATACAAGTATTTACAAACATATTTTTGGTGAGGAAAATATCTTTATTTACATAAATATGTACACACATGAGCCCCTATCTCCCTCTACTTTGGTTTTTATGCGGTCAGGCCCATGCTGAGCCCTCCCTTGGGTTAGGTTGCTCAATATTTATTCTAAATATTTCCCTCTTTTTCTTTTTAATCTTTATTCTTTTATTTGTGCACAAAAACATGCTAATTATAGGTTTTTACACAATGCATGCTTTTGGTAATTATTCCTATTTACACATATCTACATGTATTTGCAAAGGTTTTTTTGTAGCTAAAATATAAGAATAAAGAGTGATGAATGGGTATTCATCAAGGGCTGATCGAACGGCGGCTGAAGGTCGAGGAAGAACAGGTGACCGGCGAAGTTCGCCGGCCTCGTGCGTGTGCTCCTGACCTCCTCTGCTGCACCTGCAGATCGGAGAAGCTTTGGCGTGGTGCTCCGCAGCTGCTGGTGGCCTCCGATGGCCCAACCGAGCTCTGGGGAGCTCCGACGAGGTCGGCGGAGGCGAAGCTCCTGGCTCGAATGACCCAAGCCCTCAGATGGGCTGGGTAGTACCTGCAAAGACGACTAGAAGACTCGCGGGTCGAGGGCAAACTGCCTCGACCCGGTTAGGCGGGGTGACGGTGAACGATGAGGCGATATGGGCGAGCTCCGGCGAGGGGGGGACGGTGGAGCTCGAATCCCAGCTCCTGTGCGAGCTGGGTTGGATGGGGATATGGAGAAGGTGCGCGGGAAGGAGGCGATGGCTATGGTGAAGCCCGATGGTCGGGTAGTGGTCGGAATCGACCGGAATCGGCAGGGGACGGTGGAGCAGCGATTTGGGCGAAATGGAAAATCAAAGAAAAAGAAAGGTCTAAGGGACTACCTGGGTGGTCGGTGAGACTGGGGATGAGCTAAGGATGCTCTGGGTCGTCGCCTCGAGGAGCGTCTCCCTCCGAGGCTCGAGCTCCTGCTGGTGGCGGAGCAAGGAGGCGAAGCTTCGCCGGAACAGTGGTCATGCTCCCTCTCCTCGCTTCAACAGCACAGGACGCGAGCTGTCACTCTCGCGCACACACTGGACCTCACAGGGGGTGGAATCGAATGGCCAAAGATGAGCAATGAGGAGGCGGAGCTCGGCTATATATGCTGGAAGGGTCCGGGAAGACAGGCACGGGTAGGGCGTGGAAGCGCGCGGATCCCGATGCAGGAGCTCCGTCGAGGGTCTCGGGTATATCAAGATCAAATCGGACCCGGGGTTTGAGTGGGGGTGAATCGGGTTTAAGCGCTAAAAATCCGAGAAGATGGGTTACCCGCTAAGAACCCGTGTGAAGTGGTCCTGGGGGGGGGGGGGGGTAGTTGACCGGGCGGTCAACATCCCCAGGGCCAATAGGGATCGGCCCTGTGGCTGGATCTTAGAAGTGAAAATTAGGGTAGCTAGGGGCCGATTTAGCAAAAAGTTAAAACATGAAATATTTTTATTTTATTTTTTTCTATTTTTAGTGATTTTTAATTAATTTTTCGAAATAAAAATAAGGTATATACATTATATAGCTATATATAGGTATATGTACACTATATAGGTTTTTAATTTTTGATTTTTAATTGTTATTTTTATACAATTTTATTCCCATTTTATATTTTATTTATTTATGTTATAAAATATGGAATAAAAGGATATTTTTATTTCATTTTTATTATTTATATACATATGTGAAATAAATACATATATACATTTATATACATGGTATATTTACAATATATTTCTGTGTTTTTAATTTTGTTATTTTTATTTTGTTTTTGTTTTAATTGTTTTTATTTTATTTATTTACACTATATAATGTAGAATATTTACAAAAATTTTGGAAATTAATTTTATTTATAAGGATAAATAAATATGTAGGTGGTTTCATGTACAATGTGAAAGTGATATTTTTGTTCTTTTTGATTTTTCTATTTTTATCTTGTTTTTATACTTATAAATATGTACAAGTATTTACAAACCAATTTGCAGCTATTTTTGTGAGGAAAATATTTTTATTTTATTTACATATATATTTACACACATGAGCCCCTATCTCCCTCTACTTTGGCTTTTATGCGGTCAGGCCCATGCTGAGCCCTCCCTTGGGTTAGGTTGCTCAATATTTATTCTAAATATTTCCCTCTTTTTCTTTTTAATCTTTATTCTTTTATTTTTGCACAAAAACATGCTAATTATAGGTTTTTACACAATGCATGCTTTTGGTAATTATCTCTATTTACACATATCTACATGCATTTGCAAAGGTTTTTGTAGCTAAAATATAAGAATAAAGAGTGATGAATGAGTATTCATCACCCCCCTATACTTAACTTTGCTAGTCCCTTAGCAAACACTTATTTGAAAAAGAAGTGAAAAAGAAATAAAGAAAAAGAAAAAGAGAATGTACATGGATCAAGGCTGATTATTAAACTTGCCTTCATTAAATTAAGGTATGGAGCTCGATCAGATCTTTGGATTATTAATGTGTCGGAACCTTATTTGGACTTACGTCTAAAACTCAATAGCCTCTAAGTTCCACTAATCTATAACCAAGACTCCTCAATGCTCCAGATCAGAACAAGTCATCAATCACAAACCCTGAAGACCATGAATCTTTTCTTGTCCTGTGAATGTGAGGTCTAAGCTCTCCACCTCAGAAATGGCAACTTGACAACCCTCCCCAACGAGGTAACTCTATGACCTCAATCTGACCACTCTTTCCTCGAGGAGCGGGGTATTCCCTTCTAAGTTCAAGTTCAACCAGCTCAAGAAGAGGAGGAAGAAGAGAATGGGTCAAGGCCAGTGTAGCCAAGTACCCTTGGGAGCTTGACCAGTGTAGCCAAGTCTCCCTGCTGCAAGCTACATCAGGTGGATCATGAAACCAAGCTTTGCTTATTGCACTCTATATACATACTCCGGTGGGATTATCATTTTCTATCAGACCCACCACTTTTTTGGAGTTATTTTCTTTTTGCACATTTTTTTTCAAGTGCATCTATACAACATATACATGTGCAGCATATATACAAGGAGTTTTTCCTCTTGAGTCAGTAGACTATCCCTCTTTCGAAGCTTTATTGCAACCCACAACTCCCGTCGTTAGACCTCATGGCAACCAGACCAAGTTGAGACGCACTTCCTTCACTAAAAGAAGAAGAGAGGTTCCGCCTAGAAGTACTACCCTCATATGCTACCCCAAGTCAAGGAAGACTGCCTCCTCACCACCTCATCCGTAGAGAGCTCGGTGCATAGTGCTGGTGTCCAAGTAAAGCCATAATCTATATGAGTCATGTGTTGTTGTTAAGTGCTCTACTTAGGCTCATTGAGATGACATGTGATCATAACCTAGTGGACTCAAAGAATTAAGTAACCATGGACCTGAAAAGCCTTAAACCTAAGCCCTATAAGATTCCTCTTAGAAATTAGGTGGATTAAGATCTTAATCAAGCTCCATTTCTCAATTTGATTCCAGGCTAGTTTAAATGTCAACTATCATCCAGGAAAACTATATACATATGTACAAAAAGATGCTATTTACACAAATTTTTACAAACATGCAAAATTTTTGAAAAATGTTTCGAAATCATGAATGAATGATGCATGAAGTGCAAGTTTTGCAAAAAGATATTTACACACATTTACACAAGATTTTTTCAAACTTTTGATTTTTAAAACATTTTGGAAAAATTTTGTACTATATACATAATTTTGATAAGAAAATATTTACGCCATCTTTACACACAAGATTTTTGAAATCATTTTTACAAAAATAATTTGTACACTAGCTATTTATGTGCAAATAAAAGAAGTTTATGTACATGAAAATTTTTTAATTTTTTTGTGGTTTTTAGCCATTTTATTTATTAACACACTCACACAAAGTACGAGTTATGGCTTAAGTATATATGAAATATATACACACCCCCTATACTTAGCTCGAACGATGTCCTCAGAGTCAAGAGCGATGAAGAAGACATAACTCGTGCTAGGTATAGGGAAGTGAAAAGGTAGGCTATATACAAAGATGAATAAATGAAATAGAAGAGTCTAAAAGGTCTCGGGTTTTCCCCCCTATACTTAGGATCAAATAATCCTAAGTATAGCAGGCTGTATACTAAGGGAAAACCGAGTGGAGAATGTACAGGGTCTACCCCACCTATACTTAGGGTAAAATATCCCTAAGTATAGGCAGCAAAATAGGGATAGACAGAAACAAAAGAAATACCCGAAGGTCTCATATCCCCCCTATACTTAGGGTAAGGTGCACCCTAAGTATAGCATAATCACAAGATGAAGAAAGGGATGTGGGACTAAAGAATGTAGTGATATAGACATCTGGATCTATACAAGGCGGAGGATCAGTGAAACTCAGGCGTGAGATGCATTAGATGTGAGTCGAAGACCACATCTCACGCAAAATGAATAGGGGCAAGATCAGCGACCCGCGGCTCATGATCTAGAAATGGCTTGAGCCGCTGGCCGTTCACTCGAAAGGTACTCTCAGAAGACAACTCAGATATGTCAATGCTACCGTTGTCGTGTACCTTTCTGACCAAGTAGGGTCCCTTCCACTTGCTTTGTAGCTTCCCTGGAAATAAACGTAGCCTCGCATCAAACAGCCATACTTTCTGTCCAATCTCAAAATGTTTGTGGTTGATATGAGAATCATGCCACTCCTTCACTCTCTCCTTATACTGTAGGCTGTTTGAGAAAGATGTATCTCTAAGCTCCTCCAAGGCTGCTAACTCTGCCCTCCTCTGGTCTCCTACACCATCTGGATCCATCAGAATATCAGTAACTACCCATAGTGACCTGTGCCTCAACTCAACAGGTAAATGGCACGGCTTGCCATATACGAGGCGAAAGGGAGATGCGCCCAATGGTGTCTTGAAAGACGTCCTATATGCCCACAAGACCGAGTCCAAAAGCTGTGACCAATCCTTTCGGTCAGGGCGGACGACTTTCTGCAGTATAGTCTTGATCTCCCTATTCGACACCTCGGCTAGACCATTTGTCTGTGGATGGTAAGGTGTAGCAACACGATGGTCTATACCGAACTCGCTAGCAAGGGCCTTCACCTGGTCGTTGATGAAATGAGACCCCCCATCAGAAATCAAAACTCGTGGAACCCCGAACCGCGTGATGATGTGCTTCCTCAAAAATCTGCAAACTGTCCTCGCATCAGCGGCTCGGGCGGGGATAGCCTCAACCCAACGACTAACATAATCTACGGCCAACAGAATGTACTCAAATCCCTGACTCTTAGGGAATGGACCCATGAAATCGATGCCCCATGCGTCAAAAACCTCACAGAAGTGAATGGGCTGCATCGGCATCATATCACGCTGTCCACAAGTGCCCATCCTCTGATAGTCAGTACACCTCTTCACGAACTCATCAGAGTCCTTGAAGAGGGTAGGCCACCACAAGCCGGATTGGAGCACTTTCTGTGCCGTTCTCCTCCCAGAATGATGTCCTCCTGCCTCAAGCTTGTAGCAGTAAGTGAGGACGCTATGGTGTTCCTCCTGAGGAATACACCGACGCCAGACGCTATCCCCTCCTTCGTTGTAAAGGATGGGATCCTCCTAGTGGTAGGACTTGGCCTTCGCAAGGAAGGTCTAAAGCCTCTTCCTGGGCCAATCTTGTGGGACTTTCCCAACAACGAGAAAGTTCGCAATATCGGCATACCACGGGAGTGAGGCGATAGCAAGGATCGCCTCATCTGGGAAGGTCTCACAAATGGGATCTATTTGCTCAGACTCCTCAGGCTGCTCTATACAGGAGAGATGATCCGCCAGCACATTCTTGACTCCAGGCTTATCCTTGATCTCAATGTCGAACTCTTGGAGTAGAAGGATCCATCTAGTCAGTCTGGCCTTGGCATCCTTCTTTGCCATGAGGTACCTGATGGCGGTGTGATCTGTGTACAGGGTCACTCTAGATCCAATGATATAAGATCGAAACTTATCTAGGGCGAATACTATGGCTAGCATCTCCTTCTCTGTGACCGTGTAATTCCGCTACGTGGAATCCAATGTGCGGCTAGCGTAGTGAATAGCAAATGGAACTCCATCCCTCCTCTGTCCCAGCACTGCCCCTACGGCGAAATCGGAGGCATCCGTCATGATCTCGAATGGGAGAGACCAATCAGGCGGCTGGAGGACAGGAGCCTCAATCACACACTGCTGGAGAGTCGCAAAGGACGAAAGACACTTGTCATTGACAAGGAACTCGGTGTCTTTCGTCAAGAGGTCAGTCAACGGTTGGGCAATCCTGCTGAAATCCTGAATGAATTTCCGATAAAAACCAACGTGCCCCAGGAATGACTGTAGCTGCCTCAAATTGGACGGCGGTGCGAGTTTTCTAATGACATCAACCTTGGCCGGATCGACCTCCATGCCCCTGTTGGAGATGATGTGGCCAAGCACCGTCCCTTGAGTCACCATGAAGTGACTCTTCTCCCAAGATAGAACCAAATGGTACTCAATACATCGCTGGAGTACTCGGTCTAGGCAGTCAAGACAGGAGTCGAATCCGTCGCCGTAGATCGAGAAATCGTCCATGAAGACCTCCAAACACTCCCCTACCATGTCCGAAAAGATCGACAGCATGCACCTCTGAAAGGTCGCAGGGGCATTGCATAGCCCAAATGGCATGCGTCGAAAGGCATATGTACCGAAGGGACAGGTAAAGGTGGTCTTCTCCTAATCCTCAGGAGCGATGGCCACCTGGTTGTATCCCGAGTACCCATCCAGGAAGCAATAATGGCTCTTCCCTGCCAGTCTCTCAATGATATGGTCAATAAAAGGCAGGGGGAAATGGTCCTTCTTGGTGGCCTGGTTGAGTCTCCTGTAGTCAACACAGACCCTCCAAGAGGTGGGTACTCGTGTAGCAATCTCCTCTCCCGACTCACTGATCACAGTCGTGATGCCCGTCTTCTTGGGCACCACATGCAAGGGGCTGACCCACTTGGAGTCGGAAATGGGATAAATAAAATCTGCACTCCACCATTTTGATATTTCCTTCATCACAACCTCTCTCAGGTTGGGGTTCACTCGCCGCTGGAACTCACGCGACGGCTTCGCCCCCTCCTCGAGATAGATATGGTGGGAGCACACTGATGGACTAATCCCATGGGATCTGCTACGCTCCATCCGATTGCCTTGCGGTTCTTTTCAAGGACCCCCATCAAACGGGATTCTTGCTCTCCAGTCAGATCGGCGGAGATGATGACTGGGTACATCTCAGGTTCGCCCGCAAGGAACCGATACTTCAGCGAAGTAGGGAGCGGCTTCAACTCTGGACAGCTGGGTGCTGGCAAATCTGGCCTCGGAAGAAGGTGTGTGAATGCTGCTAAATCTGCCAAATCTGCCTGGGAGAAAGAATACGAGCTCTCGCAAACTGGATCTGGAGGAAGCTGCTCAACTGTGCTGTCTCTGATCTGCTCTGCATCTACCTCCTCCTCATCTGTAGGCTCAGATGGACTCAGGTCTGGCATCTGGTCATCACAATCTGCCCAATCAGACTCTGAATCCGAGGGATCTGCATCAAATAAGGTGGCATCAGCACCACCATCACACAAGGTGGCCTCAGCGCCACCATCACTAGAAACCGTGTCGCGGTCAGGAACCGGCTCTGCTGCCTCTGTAGTATCCTGGACCAGGGCTGTGCTCTCCAAGCTCTCCTCTGTTGTCATCTCTGCATCAGTGGTGTCTAGAAATGAGAGGATGGCCTGTGCTGAAGGGTCTGCCCATGCTGCCTCATCATCTGTGATCACAAAATCACAGTCCTGGTGGATGTCTAACCCGACATCTGTCAGCTGCTCTGTGTCTGTGCTGGCCTCTGAGCATGCTCTCTCTGGCTCTGTAGTCTTCAACCGTCTCTATTTGTACACTCTTGCCCTCGACGCGAAAGTATACCTTCCCGCTATCATGATCAGTCACCGCCTTGGCTGTGGCCAAGAACGGACGGGCGAGGATGATTGGGGTATCGGCCACTGAATCAGGGATCTCCATGTCCAACACTACGAAGTCCACGGGGAATTGCAGGCCCTGAATAGTGACGATAACGTCTCACAACAACCCCTTCGGCCTCTTGGCAGATCGATCAGCAAACTGAAGGACTGTCCTGCTCTGTCGAAGAGTGCCCAACTCGAAGCGGTCGAGAAGGGCTGCCGGAAGGAGGTTGATAGACGATCTGCTATCCAATAGAGTCCAGTCGAACCTCTGCTCACTAATCTGGCATCTAACATATGGGGCTCCTGAATCAGGCCTCTTGGCCGGCAGACGGTTCTGGATCGCGAAGCACGTGGCTTTCGTCAGCACATCTATCTCTGAATGGTGGTTCCTCCTCCTCCTCCTGACTGTGGTCCTATCTCTCAAAGATCCCTGAAGAAGGGGAATGTGCTGCAAAGCCTCCTGAAGGGTCAGCTGTATGTGAAATCTGTCGATCATGCTCTGGCTGAACTCCTCCTGCTCTCTCTTTTTTGGGTCTTTTTCTCTTTTCTTCCCCTTCCCCATCTCGAGGGCTCTAGGGAAGGGGATCACGGGGTCCTTCTCAGATGAAGGACTAGGAATAGGTCTAGGCGGCTCGACGGCCGGATCCGCACATACATCAATCACCACAGTGGGACCAGAAGAAACTAAACCTTTTCCTTTATTCACAACAGTGTTCTGAGATACATCAACAAAAGGAAAAACAACATCTCTCTCAAAATGAACACCGGTGGCCTCAGTACCACCACGGGCTGGCTCTGCTAGACGTCTCGCAGCCTCAGTACCGCATGCTGGCTCGGCTACTCTGGTGGCGTCAGTACCTCCTCGAACTGGCGAAGCGGCGACCTCAGTACCGCCGGTGGAATCAGCATCCTTGGTGGCATCAGTACCACCATCATCATCGTGTGCGGCCTCAGTACCGCTCTCCTCCTCCTGATCTGGCGCCCCGGATGTGTCCTCGTGGTGTAGCTCAGACGAGGCGCCGCTGCCTGCTGGTGTCCTACCGCTCCTAAGTGCAACAAAATCAGCATCAAATAGATCCGAAGATGTATCAACAAATGGATCACTAGGAGTGGCGTGCTCAGTGTAAGCTACCTGCTCAAATTTCCTCTTCAGGCTATTCGGATTCGGCTCTATCTGTGCAGGGATGGCGGCCTTCCCTATCATCAGGTCCCGCATCTCCTGTCGGAACTTGTCCATCTCCCGTCTAAAGGTAGCATGCTGGTCCATGAGGAGGCGGGCTATGTCGTCCAAGGCGGGGCTCTCATGGGAGCCCGACAGGTAGCCTCTCTGGTAATGAGGCTGCTGGAACTGGTGCTGCTGCTGCTGAGAGGGGTAGGAGGAAGGACGCTGCTACTGGTGTGGCTGGTGAGCCTGCTGCTCACGTCTCCAAGACTGTCCCTGCTGCTGATAGGGACGAGGAACGAAGGACAACTGCTGGTGTGGCTGGTAGGCTGGGGGATGCTGCTGCTGGTGATCCCTCTGCTGGCCATACTTCCCTCCCTGACCGGATGTCTGCTGCTGGGGCTGGGTACCTCCACTCCCCCACCTGAATCCGGGATGGTCTCGTCGGATCCCAGACTGGGGACGGTCATACCAAATCCCGTTGACATCCATCAACGGCTCTGCGTCGTACTGGGCTGGCGGGAGTACTGCCAGAGGCTGATCCGGCTGGTATACCACCATCTGCAAGTCTGGAGATGGTGGGGACTGGTAAGAGGGCTGCTGCTGCTGGTACAGCTCCGCGTGTACAAGGTGAACCTGTCTAGGCTGCTGAAAGGAGCTGGAGCGCTGGGACGAGCTGTTGCTGCCGCCGGTACCGCCTCGCGACTGAAGACGGGGCTGGGAAGCCGTCTGTGCCTCCTGGAAACACATGAGCTGGGTCTTCATGTCGCTCAGAGTCTGTGCCATCTGCTCCATCTGAGTAATGCCATGGCACTGCTTCTTCTCGATCAGCTCCATGCGGTCTAACTTCTCGCTGATGATACCCATATCCGCAGCGGACGACTCTGCCTGTGCTGCTGCAACTGCGGATGAACTGGATGGACCGACATCGACCCGTGCTATCCTCTGGTACTACACGGGTCCTGGCTGCTGCTGGGGTCTGCCCTGTGTATACAACTGGGTCTGGGACATCACCATATAGTTCTCGGCCATCTCCTCGTAGATGGCCCAGACCTGGTCGTGATCCTTGGCGAAATAGGACCCGCCACAAGAAGCGTTCACCAAGCCCTGGAGCTCTGGTGTCAGCCCGTTGAAGAAGCTCTGTACAAGGTTCGGCTTCGAGATATCATGGTGCGGGCATCGGTCTGTGAGCTCACGGAACCTCTCCCATGCCTCATGGAATTGCTCGTTGGGGAACATGGAGAAGTTGCTGATCAGGGCCCTCGCTGCATTGGTCCGCCCGAGTGGATAGTACTTGTTCAAGTACTCGGTGCGGAGCTGCTCCCAGGTGTAAACAAACTTCCCCAAATGCTTCAGCCAGGTGGTTGCTCTGTCTGCTAGGGAGAAGGGGAAGGCGATCATCCTGATCGTATCCTGGTCCACCTGACGGTCGTGGACAGTGCTGCAAATCATCAGAAACTCCTGGAGGTGGAGATGGGGCTCCTCAGTCGCGAGCCCGTGGAAGTGGGGGAGTAACTGCATGGTGTTCGGGGGGAACTTGAAGTCCCCCACGATGGCTGGAAGTACTACCCAGTGGTGCGTCAGCGTCGATCCAGGGTTGTGTAACTCCCGCATCGGTCTCGGTGGTCCTCCTGCCGCGGCTGCGGCGGCTGCTGCCGCTGCTGCGGCTGCTGCTGCGACTGCTGCATCTGCATCCTCTGGGATCCTCGGTCCCTCTCTGCGCTCCTCACGCTCTGCTCGCATCTGCTCCATCTCTCTCCTCATGTCGAGCATGAAAGCTCCCTGATCTCTCAACTGCTGCTGGACGGTCTCTAAAGAGGCGATCAGGGTGGAGTTGATCGCTCCCTGATCCAATACGAAGTGCTCAGGCTGACGGGAGCGATCCTCAGAACTGCCGGCCATGGCATCTGCAAAATCAAACGAGCCAAACTCAGGTGCTGTCAAATTTGTAAGTCTCTCCTCTGGCTCATATCTCTCAGAATCGAAAGAAAGGGGGTCGAGGGGGAACAGGGCGGAATCGTACTCGGGCTCGGAGAACTGGTCTCGGCTCTCACGGGCCAACCTAGATGATTGGGTAGACGTGCCCGAAAGCGGTGCAGCGAGAGGCTGCCTAAGAGAGCATCTACCCATCATCGTGATCTGGTCGAGTAGGGCGGATGAGATCTGGAAAAATTATGATCAAAATACAAACCCCTCTGTTCACCAACGCAACACGAGCTGAAGACCGTGAAGGCTCGGTCAAATTATCTTGTCAGTTTTTATTAGGTGAACAAACAGTCTATCAGAGCGCTTACGTGACCTGTTGGGATACCCGATGCTACTCCAACCGACTGGCCCGCACGAAGAGTCGGTAGTCAGCTAGAAATAGCACCGGAGGGCTCTACCTAGGGTGCGGGTCACTCTCTCGCGCAAGCAAACCAAACAATGAGGGGGTTGCTCTCCCCAAGACAAATTTTTAATGGTGAGTGTCTTTTAGGGTCAATAGTCTTAGCAGTCCCAATTTTATTTTTTTTCTTTTTAATTTTTTTTAATAAAAACAAAGGCCTAACGAACTTTTCGGTTCTCCTGGTTATTTAATCCAAAACAGGGGGAGAAGACGAAAAAGCTGATGCGCGATGAAATCAATGATGCATGCTGAGATAGAAATGCGTACCTTGCCTCCAGCACTCTACATGCAAGTGATCCGCGCAGAATTTAAAGACTGAAAATAAACTACCTAAATGATGCAGCGATAAAAACCGAGTCCTAGATGAGCAATTCTACTCACAGAACCGTCTAACTGGTCACCGACCTCCAAGCCAAAGGGTCCGGTCTTGGCCCAAACCTCCTCTGCCCGACAAATCGGGGGTAGGAGAAAGCGCTTTACGGGGCAGGCTGCGGCACGTAGGCTACAAAGGAGATGAGTCAGTTAGTTTTATTAATTGATTATTAGTAGGTCCAATTAAGCGCACTATAGGAACATGCAGATAATTAAGTGTGGGGACCCTACTAATTACGGCACAAGCAAGCAGAAAAATCCTAAGTCTAGGGGCTCGATAAAAACCGCGTAAACACCGGAAAAGGCAGCTAAAAAGATAAGAAAACAAAACCGCGAAAAAGCCGCGAAAAACACCTAAGGGTCCCCCGAGCACACCGGTGCTCGGCGAAACCGAACCCCTAAGCAATCAAGTCCAAGAGTCCAGTCTCTGAGTACCTGTATTATTACAATAATAATCAAATAAAAGAAAAATAAAACCTCTCCCACTCAACTCTCTCTTGCTCTCTCCTGCGGCTCCGTACAGAAGGGAGCCGCCTCCAAGTCCTGCGGTTGCGTCGGCTCCTCGAAAGTCGCCTCCGCGGTCCTCGGGCCCTTGCAAGAAACAGAGACAAGTGGTCAGACCAAAATAATCAAATAATAGTGATAAGAAAAATAAATGAAAATGAAATGAAGGTATATATGTATTAATGCAAAATAAAATAAACACTCAAAATAAAACAAAAACAAAAACAAAAGAAAAGAAAATAAAACAAAATAAAACAAAAAATAAAATATAAACAAAAGCCGCAAAAAGCCGCGGGCTCTGAAAGAGCCGCGACAAGCCGCGAAAACAAAAATGAAAATAAAAATAAAAACTACTAAGCTGTGCTCCCCAGCAACGGCGCCATTCTGATGAGCGCAAAATGCCCACTCGGATAAAGGTGCTAATCGGTCATTGCTACCCAAGCAATCAAGTGCGAACAATCAAGAAAAATTAGACCACCAAGAGAGATAAAATCAATCAAAAATAAGCCAGCGGTCCTGCTATTAATTTAACCTGGTATAGCGACCAGGGTCGATCACAAGGAGCACGGTTGGCCTTGCGGCCTACGAAGTAGTCAAAAAGGAAATAAAATAAAATAAGAAAATATTTTTGGTGGTTTTTAATTATTTTATAATTTTTTGGATTTTTAATGTATTAAGAAAATAATGAAAGCTAAAGAACTATACACTTCAACAAATTATTAAATACACTAAAAATCAACCAAAAATTCTAACAAAAATGTTTTTATGTGTTTTATAATTTTTAGTGTTTTTGGTGAATTTTTGGGATTTTTCTGATGTTTATTTAATTTGCTAAAAATCAAACAAGGCTGAAAATCTAGGTACCGTCCAGCCGAGCTAAAAGAGCCTAGATAAAATATCTAAAGGCCCCAAATTAGCTGGGAGGTAATTTTCCTGTAAAGAGAATAAAGCAAGGAAAATTTAGGCACCTATAATATTATTTTTGTATTTTTGGTTTATTTATTAGAAATTTTATAAGGTTTTAAGTATTTTTCAATTTTTTAGTGGTTTTCAGTAATGAAAAATAGCCAAAATTGGCTAGAAAATCAAACACAACAAAATAGACAGTAGACAATGTTTTTGGAATTTTTAAATGATATTTAATATTTTTTGGGGTTTTTAAAGTTAGACAATAGCAAAAATGGAGGTTTTTTAATTTTTAAAAATAACAAAACAACTCAGAAATGTCTCCAAAAATCCTCGAAAATTTTACACTATGGCAGGAGCCATGTTTCCAATTTTCGTTGGATTTGGTGGATGTTTGCTATTTTATTCAAAAATAAAAAGGGGGCACAGTGCATAGGGACCAAAGTGCAAATACCCGGAAGTCGGGGGGGTCTGGTGCAATTAACCCAGGAAATCACGCATATTGCGCGTGCCTGAGGCACTCAGGGACCCAAATGTGAAGAAAATAAGTTCCGAGGGCTATTTGGTAACAGGTACCAAAAGCCCAGGGGCTTATCTACAAATAACCCAAAAATATTCGCACATGTTCAATTAAAATACGCACAGGGGTATAAATGCAAATAAACAAAAACTTTCATTCATTCATTTAAGTCAGAACTGCAGGGGCATAAGATGCAAAATAGCCAAAAAGCACGTGTCGATGCACGTGTCAAACAACGCACAGGGGCATATCAGCAAATAAACACAAGCACAAGGGTCTCTATGCAAAAGTTCCAGAAACTAAACAGCTATACTACGAATTTACAAGACTAAAAACTAAATGAAATAACAGAGGGGGCCTAAGGGTAAATTACCCTTTATTAATGCGGGCCACTGGATGGACGCCACGTGGTGTTGCGGACGGTCTGGATCAGGTGGCGCTCCAAAGCTTCGCTACTCGGGCGAATCCGACGACGGGGGTGTCGCCACGTGGGGGATCAAACGGTGGAGGCTCGCTGCGGCTAACCCTCGAGCATCGGGCGGCTGGGATCATTCCTCCTCAGATCTGACGGTGAAGGTGGCTCCTGGAACGGACGGTCCAGATGACAACTGGAGCGGGAGGGCTGATCGAACGTCGGCTGAAGGTCGAGGAAGAACAGGTGACCGGCGAAGTTCGCCGGCCTCGTGCGTGCGCTCCTGACCTCCTCTGCTGCGCCTGAAGATCGGAGAAGCTCCGGCGTGGTGCTCCGCAGCTGCTGGTGGCCTCCGATGGCCCAACCGAGCTCTGGGGAGCTCCGGCGAGGTCGGCGGAGGCGAAGCTCCTGGCTCGAATGACCCAAGCCCTCAGATGGGCTGGGTAGTACCTGCAAAGACGACCAGAAGACTCGCGGGTCGAGGGAAAACTGCCTCGACCCGGTTAGGCGGGGTGACGGTGAACAATGAGGCGATATGGGCGAGCTCCGGCGAAGGGGGGGACGGTGGAGCTCGAATCCCAGCTCATGTGCGAGCTAGGTTAGATGGGGATATGGAGAAGGTGCGCGGGAAGGAGGCGATGGCTATGGTGAAGCCCGATGGTCGGGTAGTGGTCGGAATCGACCGGAATCGGCGGGGGACGGCGGAGCAGCGATTTGGGCGAAATGGAAAATCAAAGAAAAAGAAAGGTCTAAGGGACTACTTGGGTGGTCAGTGAGACTGGGGATGAGCTAAGGATGCTCTGGGTCGTCGCCTCGAGGAGCGTCTCCCTCCGAGGCTCGAGCTCCTGCTGGTGGCGGAGCAAGGCGGCGAAGCTTCGCCGGATCAGTGGTCACGCTCCCTCTCCTCGCTTCAACAGCACATGACGCGAGCTGTCACTCTCGCGCACACACTGGAGCTCACAGGGGATGGAATCGAATGGCCAAAGATGAGCAATGAGGAGGCGGAGCTCGGCTATATATGCTGGAAGGGTCCGGGAAGACATGCGCGGGTAGGGCGTGGAAGCGCGCGGATCCCGATGCAGGAGCTCCGGCGAGGGTCTCAGGTATATCAAGATCAAATCGGACCCGGGGTTTGAGTGGGGGTGAATCGGGTTTAAGCGCTAAAAATCCGAGAAGATGGGTTTCCCGCTAAGAACCCGTGTGAAGTGGTCCTGGGGGGGGTAGTTGACCGGGCGGTCAACATCCCCAGGGCCAATAGGGATCAGCCACGTGGATGGATCTTAGAAGTGAAAATTAGGGTAGCTAGGGGCCGATTTAGCAAAAAGTTAAAACATGAAATATTTTCAATTTTTTTATTTTTTAGTGATTTTTAATTAATTTTTCGAAATAAAAATAAGGTATATACATTATATAGCTATATATAGGTATATGTACACTATATAGGTTTTTAATTTTTGATTTTTAATTGTTATTTTTATACAATTTTATTCCCATTTTATATTCTATTTATTTATGTTATAAAATAAGGAATAAAAGGATATTTTTATTTTATTTTTATTATTTATATACATATGTGAAATAAATACATATATACATTTATATACATGGTATATTTACAATATATTTTTGTGTTTTTAATTTTGTTATTTTTATTTTGTTTTTGTTTTAATTGTTTTTATTTTATTTATTTACACTATATAATGTAGAATATTTACAATAATTTTGGAAATTAATTTTATTTATAAGGATAAATGAATATGTAGGTGGTTCCATGTACAATGTGAAAGTGATATTTTTGTTCTTTTTGATTTTTCTATTTTTATCTTGTTTTTATACTTATAAATATGTACAAGTATTTACAAACCAATTTGCAGCTATTTTTATGAGGAAAATATTTTTATTTTATTTACATATATATTTACACACATGAGCCCCTATCTCCCTCTACTTTGGCTTTTATGCGGTCAGGCCCATGCTGAGCCCTCCCTTGGGTTAGGTTGCTCAATATTTATTCTAAATATTTCCCTCTTTTTCTTTTTAATCTTTATTCTTTTATTTTTGCACAAAAACATGCTAATTATAGGTTTTTACACAATGCATGCTTTTGGTAATTATCTCTATTTACACATATCTACATGCATTTGCAAAGGTTTTTGTAGCTAAAATATAAGAATAAAGAGTGATGAATGAGTATTCATCAAGGCCGCGAGACATCCAGCAGATCCAGCCAGTGGTGGTACTGAGGCCACCGGTGCTCATTCTGAGAGAGTTGGTGTTTTTACTCATTCTGATGTACCTCGGAACGATGTTGTGAATAAAGGAAAAGGTTCGGTGTTTTCTGGTCCCACTGTGGTGCTTGATGTATGTGCGGATCCGGCCGTCGAGCCGTCTAGACCTTTTCCTAGTCCTTCATCTGAGAAGGACCCTGTGATCCCCTTCCCTAGAGCCCTTCAGATGGGGAAGGGGAAGAGAAAAGAAAAAGATCCAAAAAAGAGAGAGCAGGAGGAGTTCAGCCAGAGCATGATTGATAGATTCCACATACAGCTGACCCTTCAGGAGGCTTTGCAGCACATCCCCCTTCTTCAACGTTCGTTGAGAGACAGGACTACAGTCAGGAGGAGGAGGAGGAACCACCACTCAGAGATCCATGTGCTGACGAAAGCCACGTGTTTCGCGATTCAGAACCGTCTGCCGGCAAAGAGGCCAGATTCAGGAGCCCCATATTTCAGATGTCATATTAAAGAGCAGAGGTTCGACCGGACTCTATTAGATAGCGGATCGTCTATCAACCTCATTCCGGCAGCCCTTCTCGACCGCTTCGAGTTGGGCACTCTTAGACAGAGCAGGAAGTCCTTCAGTATGTTGATCGATCTGTCAAGAGGCCGAAGGGGTTGTTGCGAGACGTTGTCATCACTATTCAGGGCCTACAATTCCCCGTGGACTTCATAGTGTTGGACATGGAGATCCCTGATTCAGTGGCCGATACCCCCATCATCCTCGGTCGTCCGTTCTTGGCCACAGCCAAGGCGGTGACTGACCATGATAGCGGGAAGGTATACTTTCGCGTCGAGGGCGAAAGTGTACAAATAGAGACGGTCGAGGACTACAGAGTCAGAGACAGATCATGATCAGAGACCAGTTCAGATGCAGAGCAGCTGACAGATGCTGGGCTAGACATCCACCAGGACTGTGACTTTGTGATCACAGACGATGAGGCAGTATGGGCAGACCCAGCAGCACAGGCCATCCTCTCATTTTCAGACACAGCTGATGCCGGGATGACAGCAGATGAGAGCTTGGAGAACACATTCCTGGTTCAGGATACTCCAGTGGCAGCAGAGCCGGTTCTCGACCGTGACACAGTTTCTAGTGATGATGGTGGTACTGAGGCCACCTTGTGTGACGGTGGTGCTGATGCCACCTTTGTTGATGTAGATCCCTCGGATTCAGAGTCTGATTGGGCAGATTGCGAGGATTATATGCCAGACCTGAGTCCCACAGAGCCTACAGCTGAGGAGGAGGTAGATGCCGAGCAGATTAGAGAGAGTTCAGTTGAGCAGCCTTCTTCAGATCCAGTTTGCGAGAGTTCGTTCTCATTCTCCCAGGCAGATTTGGAAGCATACACGCATCTTCTTTCGAAGCCAGATCCACCAGCACCCAGCTGTCCAGAGCTGAAGCCGCTCCCTACTTCGCTGAAGTATCGATTCCTTGCGGGCGAGCCTGAGATGTACCCAGTCATCATCTCCGCCGATCTGACTGGAGAGCAAGAATCCCGTTTGATGGTGGTTCTTGAAAAGAACCGCAAGGCAATCGGATGGAGCGTAGCAGATCTCCATGGGATTAGTCCAGCATTGTGCTCCCACCATATCTATCTCGAGGAGGAGGCGAAGCCGTCGCGTGAGTTCCAGCGGCGGCTGAACCCCAACCTGAGAGAGGTCGTCATGAAGGAAATCTCAAAATGGTGGAGCGCAGATTTTATTTATCACATTTCTGACTCCAAATGGGTTAGCCCCTTGCATGTGGTGCCCAAGAAGACGGGCATCACGACTGTGATCAGTGAGTCAGGAGAGGAGATTGCTACACGAGTACCCACCTCTTGGCGGGTCTGTGTTGACTACAGGAGACTCAACCAGGCCACCAAGAAGGACCATTTCCCCCTGCCTTTTATTGACCAGATCATTGAGAGACTGGCAGGGAAGAGCCAATACTGTTTCCTGGATGGGTACTCGGGCTACAACCAGGTGGCCATCGCTCCTGAGGATCAGGAGAAGACCACCTTTACCTGTCCCTTCGGCACATACGCCTTCCGACGCATGCCATTTGGGCTATGCAATGCCCCTGCGACTTTCCAGAGATGCATGCTGTCGATATTTTCGGACATAGTAGGGGAGTGTTTGGAGGTCTTCATGGATGATTTCTCGGTCTACGGCGACGGATTCGACTCCTGTCTTGACTGCCTAGACCGAGTACTCCAGCGATGTATAGAGGTTCACTTGGTGCTATCTTGGGAGAAGAGTCACTTCATGGTGACTCAAGGGATTGTGCTTGGCCACATCATCTCCAACAGGGGCATGGAGGTTGATCCGGCCAAGGTTGATGTCATTAGAAAACTCGCACCGCCGTCTAATTTAAGGCAGTTACGGTCATTTCTGGGGCACGTCGGTTTCTACCGGCGATTCATTCATGATTTCAGCAGGATTGCCCGGCCGTTGACTGACCTCTTGACGAAAGACACCGAGTTCCTTGTCGATGACAAGTGTCTTTCGTCCTTCGAGACTCTCAAGCAGTGTGTCATAGAGGCTCCTGTTCTTCAGCCGCCTGATTGGTCTCTCCCATTCGAGATCATGACGGATGCCTCCGATTTTGCCGTGGGGGTTGTGCTGGGATAGAGGAGGGATGGAGTCCCCTTTGCTATCCACTACGCTAGCCGCACATTGGATTCCGCCCAGCGGAATTATACGGTCACAGAGAAGGAGATGCTAGCCGTAGTGTTCGCCCTAGATAAGTTCAGATCTTATATCATTGGATCTAGAGTGTCCTTGTACACTGATCACACCGCCATCCGATACCTCATGGCAAAGAAGGATGCCAAGGACAGACTGACTAGATAGATCCTTCTACTCTAGGAGTTCGACATTGAGATCAAGGATAAGCCTGGAGTCAAGAATGTGGTGGCGGATCATCTCTCCCATTTAGAGCAGCATGAGGAGTCTGAGCATATAGATCCCATTTGTGAGACCTTCCCAGATGAGGCGATCCTTGCTATCGCCTCACTCCCGTGGTATGCCGATATTGTGAACTTTCTCGTTGCTGGGAAAGTCCCACAAGATTGGCCCAGGCAGAGGCTTGAGACCTTCCTTGCGAAGACCAAGTCCTACCACTGGGAGGACCCCATCCTTTACCACGAAGGAGGGGATAGCGTCTGGCGTAGGTGCATTCCTCAGGAGGAGCACCATAGCGTCCTCACTTACTGCCACAAGCTTGAGGCAGGAGGACATCATTCTGGGAGGAGAACGGCACAGAAAGTGCTCCAATCCGGCTTGTGGTAGCCTACCCTCTTCAAGGACTCTGATGAGTTCGTGAAGAGGTGTACTGACTGTCAGAGGATGGGCACTTGTGGACAGCGTGATATGATGCTGATGCAGTCCATTCACTTCTGTGAGGTTTTTGACGCATGGGGCATCGATTTCATGGGTCCATTCCCTAAGAGTCAGGGATTTGAGTACATTCTGTTGGCCGTAGATTATGTTAGTCGTTGGGTTGAGGCTATCCCCGCCCGAGTCGCTGATGCGAGGACAGTTTGCAGATTTTTGAGGAAGCACATCATCACGCGGTTCGGGGTTCCTCGAGTATTGATTTCAGATGGGGGGTCTCATTTCATCAACGACCAGGTGAAGGCCCTTGCTAGCGAGTTCGGTATAGACCATCGTGTTGCTACACCTTACCATCCACAGACGAATGGTCTAGCCGAGGTGTCGAATAGGGAGATTAAGACTATATTGCAGAAAGTCGTCCGCCCTGACCGAAAGGATTGGTCACAGCTTTTGGACCTCGGTCTTGTGGGCATATAGGACGTCTTTCAAGACACCATTGGGCACATATCCCTTTCGCCTCGTATATGGCAAGCCGTGCCATTTACCTGTTGAGCTAAGGCACAGGTCACTTTGGGCAGTCACTGAGATACTTATGGATCCAGATGGTGTGGGAGACCAGAGGAGGGCAGAGTTAGCAGCCCTGTAGGAGTTGAGAGATACCGCCTTCTCAAACAGCCAACATTATAAGGAGAAAGTGAAGGAGTGGCATGATTCTCACATCAGCCACAAGCATTTTGAGCCTGGACAGAGAGTATGGCTGTTTGATGCGAGGCTTCGTTTATTTCCAGGGAAGCTACAACGCAAGTGGAAGGGACCCTACTTGGTGAGAAAGGTACACGACAACGGTAGCATTGATATAGCCGAGTTGTCTTCTGAGAGTACCTTTCGAGTGAACGGCCAACGGCTCAAGCCATTTCTAGATCATGAGCCGCGGGTCGTTGATGTTGCCCCGATTCATTTTGCGTGAGATGTGGTCTTTTGACTCACATCTAATGCATCTCACGCCTGATTCCCACTGATCTTCCGACTTGTATAGATCCAGATGTCCATATCATCACATTCTTTAGTCCTACATCCCGTTTGTCATCTTTGATTATGCTATACTAGGGTGTACTTTACCCTAAGTATAGGGGGGAATGTAGGACCTTTGGGTTTTTCTTTTATTTCTTTCTACCCCTGTTTTGCTGCCTATACTTAGGGATATTTCACCCTAAGTATGGGGGGGTAGGCCCTGTACATTCTCCACTCGGTTTTCCCTTAGTGTACAGCCTGCTATACTTAGGATTACTTGATCCTAAGTATAGGGGGAAGACCCGAGTTCCTTTTCACTTTCTATTCATTCATTCGTCTTTGTATATAGCCTTCCTTTTCACTTCCCTATACCTAGCACGAGTTATGTCTTCTTCATCGCTCTTGACTCTGAGGACATCGTTCGAGCTAAGTATAGGGGGGTGTGTATATATTTCATATATACTTTAGCCATAACTCGTACTTTGTGTGAGTGTGTTAATAAATAAAATGGCTAAAAACCCTAAAAATCACATAAATTAAAAATTTTTCATGTACATAAACCTTCTTTTATTTGCACATAAATAGCTAGTGTACAAATTATTTTTGTAAAAATGTTTTCAAAAAAAAACTTTTTTGTAAAGCTTGTGTAAATATTTTCTTATCAACACTATGTATATAGTACAAAATTTTTCCAAAATGTTTTGAAAATCAAAAGTTTGCAAAAATCTTGTGTAAATCTTGTGTAAATATCTTTTGCAAAACTTGCACGTCATGCATCATCCGTTCATGATTTCAAAACATTTTTCAAAAATTTTGCATGTTTGTAAAAATTTGTGTAAATAGCATCTTTTGTACATATGTATATAATTTTTCCGGATGATAGTTGACATTTAAACTAGCCTGGAATCAAATTGAGAAATGGAGCTTGATTAAGATCTTAATCCTCCTAATTTATAAGAGGAACCTTATAGGGCTTAGGTTTAAGGCTTTTCAGGTCCATGGTGACTTAATTCTTTGAGTCCACTAGGCTATGATCACATGTCATCTCAATGAGCCTAAGTAGAGCACTTAACAACAACACATGACTCATAGGGACAATGTCTTACTTGGACACCAGTACTTTGCACCGAGCTCTCTACGGATGAGGTGGTGTGGAGGCAGTCTTCCTTGACTTGGGGTAGCATATGAGGGTAGTACTTCTAGGCGGAACCTCTCTTCTTCTTTTAGTGAAGGGAGTGCGTCTCAACTTGGTCTGGTTGCCATGAGGTCTAACGACGGGAGTTGGGGGTTGCAATAAAGCTTCAAAAGAGGGATAGTCTACTGGCTCAAGAGGAAAAACTCCTTGTATATATGATGCACATGTATATGTTGTATATATGCACTTGAAAAAAAATGCAAAAAGAAAATAACTCCAAAAAAATGGCGGGTCTGATAAAAAATGATAATCCCACCGGAGTATGTATATAGAGTGCAATAAGCAAAGCTTGTGTTCATGATCCACCTTATGTAGCTTGCAGCAGGGAGACCTGGCTACACTGGTCAAGCTCCCAAGGGTACATGGCTACACTGGCCTTGACCCATTCTCTTCTTCCTCCTCTTCTTGAGTTGGTTGAACTTGAACTTAGAAGGGAATACCCCGCTCCTCGAGGAAAGAGTGGCCAGATTGAGGTCATATAGTTACCTTGTTTGGGAGGGTTGTCAAGTTGCCATTTCTGAGGTGAAGAGCTTATACCTCACATTCACAGGACAAGAAAAGATTCAAGGTCTTCAGGGTTTGTGATTGATGACTTGTTCTGATCTGGAACATTGAGGAGTCTTGGTTATGGATTAGTGGAACTTAGAGGCTGTTGAGCTGTAAACTTCAGTCCAAATAAGGTTCCGACACATTAATAATCCAAAGATCTGATTGAGCTCCATACCTTAATTTAATGAAGGCAAGTTTAATAATCAACCTTGATCCATGTACATTCTCTTTTTCTTTCTCATTCTTTCTTTTTCACTTGTTTTTCAAATAAGTGTTTGCTAAGGGACTAGCAAAGTTAAGTATAGGGGGGTGATGAATACTCATTCATCACTCTTTATTCTTATATTTTAGCTACAAAAACCTTTGCAAATGCATGTATATATTTGTAAATATAAAT
The DNA here is from genome assembly GCA_037367405.1 of Ottelia alismoides. Taxonomy (NCBI): domain Eukaryota; kingdom Viridiplantae; phylum Streptophyta; class Magnoliopsida; order Alismatales; family Hydrocharitaceae; genus Ottelia; species Ottelia alismoides. The sequence continues at coordinate 43,143 of JAZKJV010002923.1, forward strand.
AATTACCAAAAGCATGCATGGTGTAAATAGTAATAATTAGCATGTTTTTGTGCAAAAGTAAAAGAATAAAGATCAAAAAGAAAAAGAGAGAAAATATTTAGAATAAATATTGAGCAACCTAACCCAAGGGAGGGCTCAGCATGGGCCTGACCGCATAAAAGCCAAAGTAGAGGGAGATAGGGGCTCATGTGTGAAGTATATATGTAAATAAAATAAAAATATTTTCCTCCCAAAAATAGACTAAAAAGGGCTTGTAAATACTCGTATATATTTATAAATATAAAAATCAAGATAAAAATAGAAAAATCAAAAAGAAAACAAAAATAGATCACTTGTGCATAACCACCATGTACATAGCTCCTTTATCTATATTTATTTCACTTTGTAAATAAATAAAATTAATCTCCAAAAATTTTGTAAATATTCTACTTTTTATGTTGTAAATAAATAAAATGAAAACAATTAAAACAAAAACAAAATAAAAAGAACAAAATTTAAAACCCAAAAGTACATTGTAAATATACCATGTATATACATGTACATATGTATTTATTTCACTATTGTATATAAATAATAAAAATAAAATAAAAATATCTTTTTATTCCTTATTTTATGATATAAATAAATAAAATATAAAAGGGGAATGAAAATGTATAAAAATAACAGATTAAAAATCAAAAAGAAAAATCCATATATTGTATATATACCTATATATAACTATATAATGTAAATACCTTATTTTATTTTTGAAAAATTGATTAAAAATAACAAAAAATAGAAAAAATTAAAACAAAAATATTTCATGTTTTGACCTTCTAATAAATCGGCCATTTATTATTTTTAAATGATTTTATAAATCTTTTCCACATGGCCTTTTCCTATTGGTCCAGGGGGTTGTTGACCGCCCGGTCAACTCCCCCCCCCAGGACCACCTTCCACGGGTAACGGGTGCCCGACCCGATTTCTTGTAATTTTCGCACCTAAACCCGATCACCATTCCCCTAAACCCCGGGTCCGTTTTGATCACGTCATATCCGACACCCTCGCCGGCACATCCGCCTCGGGGTCCGCGCTCCACATTGCCCTACCCGATCACTTCTAGCCGGACCTGCACCCATATAAAGCTCAAGCTCTACCACTTCATTCCTCATCTTTGGCTCATTCGCTCCCCCACCAGTGACCTCCACCTTTCGCGCGAGAGTGACAGCTTGCCCCGGAGGTGTAGCAGCGAGGCTGAGGGTGAAGAGACATCGATCTGGAGGGATAGCTCCGTCGTGCTCCGCCCAGAGCAGGAGCCAAAGCCTCGGACGTCGATGCTCCTCGAGGCAAGGACCCAGAGCTGCCCAAGCTCGTCCCCAGTCGACCCATCCACCCAGGTAGCTTAGATTTCTTCTCTATTTCTTTAATTTTCGATTAGCCCCAAAACGCCACGTCACCGACCACCTTCGATTCCGGTCACGTTCGCCTCCCACTCGATCATCGGGCTGCACCATATCCTCCACCTTCCTCCGGCGCACGTTCTCCGCACTTCCATTCAACCCAGCTCGCACAGGAACTGAGGTTCGAGCTCCTCCGTCCACCCCCTCGCCGGAGCTCGCCCGCACCGACTACCCGACCACTTCACCACGCCTAACGGGGTCGAGGCAGTTTGCCCTCGTCCCGCGAGCTTGCTGGTGCACTTTGCAGGTTCATCCAAGCCCAACTGAGGGCTTGGACCATTTGGTCTAGCAGCTCCGCCTCCGCCGACCTCGCCGGAGCTCCCCAGGGCTCGGTTGGGTCATCGGAGGTCTCCAGCAGACGCGGAGGGCCCGCAGCTTCCTGTATCGATCATCAAAGGGCTCCCAGGAGGATACCAGCGCCGTCACGACCCCGGCGAAGTTCGCCGGAGGCCAGTTCGTCCACCATCCTTCTCCGTCGTCCGATCGACCCCGAGCTCCATATTTGATCACGTCCATCCGTTCGAGGAGCAGCATCGACCGCCAGATCCTTTGAGGGTCGATCTCCACCGCCGATCCAGCGAGATGCAGCCATCGCCTCCGTCCACCGTTTGATCTTCCACGTTGCAGCGCCTGGACCGTCCGATCAGCATCGAAGACCCAGCCTTGGGCGCCACCCCTTCCCCGGCGTCCGATCAGTGATGTGGCGTCCATCCGTCGGTCGACTTAATAAAGGGTAATTTACCCTTAGGCCCTTCTCTTTAGTTTATTTAGTGTTTAATCCTGTAAATTATTTTAGAGTTTTATTTGTGTTGATATATTCGCACTCAGGTCCCTGTGCACAGTACCTAAGTTTCATTTTTGAATAAAATATCAAATCTACTCCAAATTCCATGAAAATTCGACACATGGCTCTTGCATAGTGTAAAATTTTCTAGAATTTTTGGAGACATTTTTGCTTTTATTTGATATTTTTAAAAAATCAAAAACATTCATTTTTGTTACTGTCTAAATTAAAAATTCACAAAAAATATTAAAACCTATTTAAAAATTACAAAAAAATTAGCTACTGTTTGTTTTGGGTTGTTTGACTTTTTGACCAATTTTGGTCATTTTTCATTACATAAAACTCTTAAAAATCACAAAACACCTAAAAACTCATAAAAATTCTAATAAATAATCTAAAATCCAAAAATAATAATTAAGGTGCCTAAATTTTCCTTGTTTCTTTCTCTTTACAGGAAAATTACCTCCAGCTTATTGGAGATTTTTAGATATTTTATCTAAGTCCCTTAAGCTCGGCTGGACAGTGCCTTCTCTTTCTTTTTATTTTTTAGGGAAGAAAATTAAATAAAAATCAGAAAAATCACAAAAATTCACTAAAAATAGTAAAAATCATAAAATACACAAAAACATTTTTATTTGAATTTTTTGCTTTATTTTTGATGCATTAAATAAATTGTTTAATTGCCTTGTTTCTTTATTTTCTTCATTTCCTTAATTCTTTAAAAATCCAAAAAAATATAAAAAGACTAAAATCCACCAAAAATACCCTTTTCTTTCCTTTTATTTTATTTTTGACTACTTCGTAGGTCGCAAGGCCATTACGTGCTCCTTGTGTTCGACCCTGGTCGCTATACCCTGGTTAAAAATAATAGCAAGACCGCTATTGGATTTTGAGTTGTTTTCATCTTGTTTGGTGGTCTCTTTTTCTGGATTGACCGAGTCTGATTGCTTCGGTCGCAACGACCATTGACGACCCTTTTACCTGAGTGATCAGGCCAGTCATCACCGCCTCAAGCAACCCCCCCCCCCCCCCCGGACCTCCAGCCGCCCACGCCTGCGCCCTCACCCTCCCTTCAAGCCCACCACCCACCTCCCTTCCATTCGAGCATGCACCCCGCCACCCCGACCTCCAGCCGACCACACCTGCGCCCCACCCTCCCATCGAGACAGCCACCAACCTCCCTTCCCTTCAAGCATGCACCCCGCCACCCCTCCCCCCCCCTCGCTCCACCTTCTCAAACACCGAAGTCATGCCGCCTTACGCACTCCCTGCCCTCAACCGACCATGCCTGCGCCCCACCATTTCGTCCAGCCTGCCACCCACCACCCCTCCCTTCGAGCTCCGCCTTCTGTCTCCAGGGAAGCCTCGAGCTTTCCCGTTCATCGATCGAAGCCTCCCATGCAGCACGCCAAGCTTCCGAGCTTCTCCGCTAATCCCCCAACCCCCGACCGAAGCTCGAAGCTCCCCCTTGCCGGCAGCCAAGCTGGAGACGAAACCCGAAGCCCCCTTACCGCCGTCCAGTCGTAACCCCCCCTGCCTCCGTCAGCAAGCCCATCGACCCTGCAACGAAACGAAACTCGAAGCCAAAGCTCCCGAGCTTCCCTTCTCGCGTCTGCCGCCAAAGCTCGAAGCCCCCCCCCCCCTCGTTTTTTTTTTTGGCTAATCCTTAGCCGATAGATTATAGGTTGGCTAGATTAACTTGTTCATATGGTTGAATTAACGTATTAAACTAACGGAGGGTTATGAGTGTGAGACATAGTGACTTTATAGGGTTTCTCATGTAATTCTCGATTATGCAGGGTTATGAATGTTATTGCGAAATTACTCAGGGTTATGGGTATAATTATCCCTAAATAATATCCATAATCTATTATTATTTTGGTTTTAATGAGTGCCCCATGTATATTTATAAATCATTGTAGGGAATTTAAAAGAAAAAAACGCTATCAAAGTATTCTATAATCTATTATTGTTTAGGTCAAAGGTGCATTCCTCGTGGACATGCTTAGGTGGAACACCACTTTGGTCATAAAGATGATTCCATTTTACCTTCTATATATAGTCTTGTATGTATCATAAAAACTACAAACTACAAATATTGTACAACATGCTAATGCCTCCAAATTTGGAGAGAGTCGTCTCCACTTATAGCTGGAGTGAGATATTGGAGAAAATCAAGCAAATCAAGGTAGGTGATTCACAGGATCATGTCCTTCTCTTTCTCAAAATTCCAAATATCTGCTCTGTCTGACCTGTTATGATTTATTTTTGTGATGCTTCAATTACATTCTTCAACAGGTCTCATTGGAATGTATGTCTACCTTTGTGTATCTAATGATTCTTAAGACCGGAGCTTATTGGACATCGATAAGGTTTGGCGGATTCATTTGAAAAGTACGCAATGCCTAAGTTAGCAATATGTTGACACATGGTGACTTGTAATTAGGTTTTTAGGCTTTAGTTTGTTGGAAAATGTTATAAATAAATTGTATATAGGAATGGAATAGGCAGTTGGATCGGATTCCACCTTCCCATCCTTCTCCTAATCCCGTACTTCTCTCCACCCTTCTCTCCTTCTAGTTCTTTTATTGGCGGTTACCACGGTCGGTGTAACTAGAGCTTGGAGCTTCAAGGAGGGCACTTTTCTCCCACTGGGTTTATCCTTTCCTCGGCAGAAGAAACTTAATTTTTTTGTATTCAGAGCCACTTTTAGAAAAATAGGTTGTGTCAATGATGCTGGAAGATATCGAAGTAGTCAAAAGATTTGTTTTGGATGTAGTCAATACTCATATCAGAATTCAAATCCAATGATTAGAGAGGTAGTTATATCAATGATACCTCATATACTATGTCGGCATATAATCAAGGTATTACACGTCCTAATTGGCTTAAGTTTCCAAAGTAGGTTGGATTTATATAATTTATGACTTGGTTTTATAAAGCAGAAGGATATTATTTTACCTTTTATTAAGTGTCAGATTAAAAAATATTCCCCTTGCCTCTTTGTATATGGAAGGGAAGCCCTTATTGGTCTTGGTAGTTTACAAAAAATTGTTCCCCTAACTCAAGTGAGGAATTGACAAAGGGGATGAATTCAAGATTTGGTTCATCGATTTTGGAAGAACTGCACAGTTCTTTGAGAAAACTGAACTAAACTCCCGAACTCACTCCTTCTTGGAATGCCAAAGAGCAACCATAAGGCTTTTCAACAAAATTGATGGTGTATCTGTTGGACATATTCTTGGCACTTACCTCAGTGGATTGGAACCAGAGATAGAATATAAAGTCCAAAAGTTGTGGCATTGTACATTGATTGAGGGAATGCCATTAGCATGATTACAAGAACAAAAGCTCAGAGCTCAAGGACGAGATAAACATCCAATTCATGAGTTATCGAAAGGGTTATCGTAATGTTTTACCTCAAAAAAATTGCAACCTTCGATTAAATAATTATCGCAATCGCAGTGCAAAGAGCGCCTTCGAAAAGGTTTATGTTTTAAATGCAACGATAAGTTGTCAAAAGATCACAAATACAAAAAGTCTCTTTGTTGTTCATTCATGCATGAGTCATCAGAAGAGGAAGTTCATAATTTTTTCCATTTTTTTTCTGATAAGACACTAAAGATTACTATAGCTGATGATAATACTTCAGAGATTTCAATTCAAACCATTAGTAAAAAAAGTTGCACCTAACACACTGAGCTTTTAGAATTATAATTGATTATGGAAGCATAGAAAATATTCTGTATCCAAAGGTTTTAGACAAACTAGGACTCAGTATCAGCAAGTAGCAAGCTTTCCTAGTCATGGTTAGTAATGTCCAACAAGATGCATATTTAGATTTGGTAATACATGGATTTTCAATGGTGATAGATTTTGTATCCTTCCATTAGGAGGTTATGAAGTGGTTTTGGGTGTCCCTTTGTTAGAAAAATAAGGTACAATTTGAATGGAATTTTCATGAAAGCACTGTGCACTTCTCTTATGGGGGCTATGAGCTGTTTTTCAAGGCTTGCTAGATAAATCTATCGAGTTATTCACCTGAGACAAGCTAGTACATAATTAAAATTTGGACGAGAAGCCTTCATGTTACAACTATTAATGGTTTGCGATGAATCTCAATCACCATACAAGTAGCTAGCTTCAGTTGGTATAGAGAGAGGGATCGAAAATTGCATCATTTAGTTCAAGAATTTTTGGCCTTTCTCCCCAAAAGACCATTTGAGCATAAAATTCCCATATTGGATGAGTCATTATCTGTCTCTTCTTCAGCATACAGACATTCACCAATTCAAAATAAATAATTGCAACATTTACAGATTGTTTTTCAAACCTTGTCGCAAAATAATATCTATGCGAAATATTGTAAGTGCAAATTCAAGGTATCACAAGTGGAATATCTGGGGCATATGATTTCTACTAAAAGAGTAGCTAAGGAGGATACAAAGGACAGCTGCATCAGTTCAGAACCTCGATCTATTCACGACGGGTTTTCTTGACTCTACTCAGGGCTGAGAGGATCTTCTATTGCCATATCTCAGAGATGTAAATATGAGACAACAATTCATGCAGGTCTTCTTCACCCATTGCATATTCCATCAAATAGATGGGAAAATAGTTTTATGGATTTTCAGTGGGAAGACAATACTTCTAGGTGTAGTGAACAGACTTTCAAAGTACATTCAGTTAATTCCTTTAAAGCATCATTATTCAGCAATAATGGCTGTAGAAGTATTTTTTCATACTATTGTTAAACTGCATGGATTATCTAAATCCATATTAACTGATAGAGATCCAATTTTGAAAGCCACTTATGGATAAACCTTTTTACTCTTCACATTACCAAATTAAAGATGAGTACGACATACCACCCGCAAACGGATGGACAAACTTAAGTGGATAATCAGTGCGCCGAAGCTTATTTACAGTGCTTTTGTTATCGATGGCAGAAGGAATGGATTAAATGGGTCTCATTTGCAGAACTTTGGTTGAATACAACATGGCTATTCATACCAAGATAACTCCATTCGAAGCTGTTTATGGACAGTCGTCGTCGACATCCTTTTCATATATAGATGGGACTGTGACCTTTCAAAACAGTTGACGAAATTTACAGAAACTGCCTGATTTGATCTTTTATGGGGAGATTTTCCCTGTAATGGATCGGTTTCTTGGAATCTTTAATTCGTTCGCTTTTTGGAGATCAGTTTGAACTGCTGGCTATGGTCATCAGAGGTGTTTGGGTTTGTGGTGAAATTATCCACTGAAGCAAAATTCCACTTGATATTTATGGAAAGGGATTTTACAGTGCAATGTAACAGTTTGTTGGGAGTGACATGATTTGCCATGAATTCTTAAGCAGCTTTCATATATATTTTTCATAAAAGAATTGTTCACACTTTGAAATTGCTGACTTTGCTCGTATGGATGAATGCTGTTGGAAAATCCATGTAAATTATGCAAGAATCGCCATGATTCTCTGCATGGTTTGCTGAAACTTTAAGATTTGAACAGTTTCCCTCATTTACATAGGCTTTGAATTTTCGTTTCTTTCATTTTTTGTTATCCATTATATCTCTATGATGAAGTTTATGGTGGAAATAACTCAATCCATGCCCAGTTCAAGAATTGACATTGAACAAATATATGATCTCTATATAAGTGAATCAATATTTGTAATGGAATGTACATAATTTTCTGGAATAAAAGGTTATTTGTAAATTACAAAATGCTTGTTGGTTTTAATATGTAAAAATAACTTTTGAAAAAAAATGGAACTTTTACTTTAAATTGGATGCATGTTGCAATATGCCAGTGTATGGATAAAAGTCAGTATTGTCACTGTAAAATGCAAAGTGATCAAGATTTCTCTTAAGATTTTGCCATGATGAACTTTGGACTTTGTGATATTGTAGCAAGGAGAAATGTTCTGGACTTGTTATCTAACTTTTCTTGTGGATTTGAATCAGGTAGTGAAAAAAAAAATCTAAGATTGTTAAGGTGCTTGTCTTATGGATAAATGTATCATTGGTGAGGATCCATTTACCAACTTGGTAACTACATACGTAACTCACCCCGCCTTGGTCATATAGAGATAAGAAGAAAAGGACTTAGGTGTAGTGAGCAACGGGGAACCTTCTGCTCCATGATTTTTGTTGATATACCTTGAGTCATATTTAAACCTGTAGTCAAAGTCCTATCAGGCTTGGGATTCAAAGTTCTATTTGTGTTAGGATTTGAAGTCCTATTTGTTTTGGGAGTTAAAATCATGTTTGCTTTTGGATTTGAAGTCATGTTTGTTTTAGGATATATTTGTTTGGGAGAAGGTATTATATAAACCTCCGTAGATTTAGTGTTTTGAATTATCCTCCGTACTTTCTTCTTTCTCTGCATAGTGAAACCGATTGCTGTCACCCAAGATTGTAGCCCAATTATGGGTAAACCTTGTAATATGTGTGTCTTCATGCTTGTTTGTTTCAGTATATGTGTGGGTGTCTTCATGTTTGTTTGTTTGATAATTTGTGTGTGTTTCGCTTCTACGATTCGCAACAAATTGGTATCACAGCATCAGGTTCTATCAAGATCATCAAGCAAGATGACATCGCACAATCTGAATGTCGAGAAGTTCAAAGGGAGGAATAGATTTAATTTATGACAGATCAAGATGTGTACCCTTCTAAAGTAGTAGGGCATCTGGGCATTGTTGGACCAAGGAAAGAGAGAAGGCACTCAAACCCTCCAATTTCACGGTGTTGGAAGAGAAGGTGTGCTCGACGATCATGTTGTTTAACAGATTAAATCATTGTAGAAGTCATCGATGAGAAAATTGTAGCCAGTATGTGGTCGAGACTCAAACGTCTGTGCATGACAAAGTCTTTAACTAACAGATTAAATCATTGTAGAAGTCATCGATGAGAAAATTGTAGCCAGTATGTGGTCGAGAAGCAACATTTGTTCTCTCTACACGCGTGGGAGAGTACATCTTTTAAAGAACATATAAATCACTTAGATACATTGTTATGGATGTAAGAAACGTAGAAGTTAATTATAAGATGCAGATGATGCATTGATTATGTTGGTTTCTCTTTTACTATCATATGAGAATTTTGTTCAATCATTTGTTGTGGGAAGAGAATCGATAACCTTATAAGAAGAACTTTGGTATATGATTACTGGGAAGCAGGATTCTAATACTACATGTTTTGTTATGACTCATGAAAAGAGTCATACCAGTTCTTGCTACGGAATGAAAGGAAATCAAAAGTCCAAGTTGAAGAATCACAATTCTAAAAATATATGCAATTATTGCAAGGAACCTTGATATTGGAAGGACTACCTGAAGAAGGAAGGGAAGCCTGAGTTGCCTCAATGGCTCATTGAGGTGATGAATCTATGATTATTTATTAATTATTATCCTCCTTGTTTAAACAACTCAATACAAATCTTCATTAATTCCGTTAAATAATAATTGACCCTTCTCCAGTAAATAACCCTAATTACTGTATAAAATTTGCTCCTTTGATTTTCTTTATTTTCCTAAATAAAATCCCAAATATAGATTAAATATTATATTTTTTTTTGTACGTTTAAATAAATTAAAAATATAAAAAAAATAATAAAACAATTAAAACAAATATGTCTATTTATTAAAAAGACTTCCAAAATTTTTTGTATTAATTATTTGATCTCTTTTGACTATTTATCCAACATGAAACTTGTAGATATCCTCGAGATTTACAACTTTCATGTTTTGACTTTTTTTTTCGAAATTTACCTCCTTATATTTCTTTTGTATTTTCCTTTATTTTCTCTTTTCTGAATAATCTGTTTAGGCCATGTAGTGCTCTTTGGAGCTGCCACGTGGCCCGCCTCATCTCGCGCCACCTGGCCCACTCCTAGGTTGTCTGATCAACCTTCATAGACCTTCATCCAAACCATCCATCTCCGCCTCTCCCCTGGTCGTTCATATTTCTTGATCAACCCATCATGACCGCCCCTTCCGCTCGCCCCTCAGCTACTGGATGACACCACATCCAAAGGCTACAACTCTCCACATCACCCCTTCTTTCCCCTACCGTAGGATCAACTCCCTATCCTATCATGGTCGTTCCCTCACGCCTTCTTATAGGTCGTTGGATTGCTTGATCTAATGACTCCCCTACATCGTCTTCCTCGCACATCTCCTCTCTCCCATGTAACGTGTGTTGCACCTTTGACTCCCTTCCCTTTTTAGGACCCACGCCTTACCATCTCTTCACTTGCTAACTATGCCCTTACGTAGCCCTAACTCACATCTTCCTCACGTAGCCTTCATTGCCTTGTAGCCATGTTTCCCTTTGTGCCATTTGGTCATTGCAATATCACCCACATTACCTATAACGATCGGTGCTCCTCCCCTTTAAACCTCCGCTCAACCGCCCTTTTCCCATGTCCACCATTCATGGAGCTTAGGCGAGGCCCTCTCCTCCCTCCTTTGAGTCTATGATAGAGCGACAGAGGATTGAGAGCCGACGACCCTTGAAGGTCTAGGTGTTGACCCATGGCGGTTTCCATGTTGCAGAGCCTCAATGGTGGCTATACGAGCTCTCTGCTCATTCCAAGCAGGTTAAGTGATGACCAGAGGTCCTCCTGACCTCAGCACATGCCACCTCCTCCATCCATAATTCTTCTCCGATCAGGTGTCTCCCACGTTCTTATTTTTCTTTGTTTTTCATTGAATTAATCCCATGCATACATGCACCCTCTCCTATCACCGACCATCTCTTAAGCTCTGTCACAATTCACCGATCTTCGTGCCACCCTCTGACCATCCTCTTCTTTCCTCTATAACCTCCACCACTCTAGGCTATCTCCTCCATAGGAGGCGGAGGAGATTCCACCTCGAGCATCCCCACGTTCAAACATGAAATCCAACACTCCATCCCCATGCTTCGGCTATCCCCACAACTAACTTTTTGTAGGCTGATGACACGCCAAGCGACTAAGGCAAAGGTATCTAGATGGTCGTTGCGACCTCGATCACTCGGCTATGTCAATCAAGAAAAATGAACCACTAATATAGATAAAATCAATCAAAAATGCGAAAGCGATCCTGCTATTATTTTAACCTGGTATAGCGACCAGGGTCGATCACAAGGAGCACGGGTTGGCCTCTCGGCCTACGAAGTAGTCAGAAAGAGAAATAAAGTAAAAGAAGCAAATATTTTGGGTGGTTTTTAATTATTTAATAATTTTTTGGATTTTTAATATGTTAAGAAGATAAAAACAAGTAAATAAACACACACTTCAACAATTTATTAAAAGCACTAAAAATCAACCGAAAATTCAAACAAAAATATTTTTATGTGTTTTATAATTTTTAGTGTTTTTGGTTAATTTTTGAGAATTTTCTGATGTTTATTTAATTTTCTGAAAATCAAAAAGTAGCTAAAACAATAGGTATTGTCCAGCCGAGCTAAAAGGGCCTAGATAAAATATCTAAAGGCCCTAAAATAGCTGGGAGGTAATTTTCCTGTAAAGAAAACAAAATAAGGAAAATTTAGGCACCAATTTTATTGTTTTTGGATTTTTAATTGATTTACTAGAATTTTTATAAGATTTTGAGTGTTTTTTTTAATTTTTAGTGGTTTTCAGTGATGAAAAATAGCCAAAATTGACTAGAAAATCAAACACATCAAAATAGACAGTAGAATATTTTTTTGGAATTTTTAGATGATATTTAATATTTTTTTGGGGGTTTTAAAGTTAGACAGTAGCAAAAATAGATGTTTTTGATTTTCTAAAAATATCAAACAGTGACGAAAATGTCTCCAAAATTTATAGAAAATTTTACATCATGGCAGGAGCCATGTATCCAATTTTCATTAAATTTGGAGGTGATTTGCTATTTTATTCAAAAATAAAGAGGGGGCACAGTGCACAGGGACCAAAGTGCAAATACCCAAAGTTCTGGGGGTCCGGTGCAAAAATCCCATGAAATCACGCGCATCGCGCGTGTCTGGGGCACTCAGGGACCTAAATGCAAAGAAATTAAGTTCCTGGGCTAAATAATAACAAGTATTAAAAGCCCAGGGAACTTAATGTAATTTACCCACTAAAATCACGCGCATGCGCAAATAAACCACGCACAGGGGTATCAATGCAAATAACTAAAAAGTTTCATTCATTTCATAACATCCAGGAACTACAAGGGAATCAATGCAAATATCCCAGAAAAACACGTGTCGAAGCACGTGACACACTACAGACGGGGGTATAAATGCAACTAGCAAACAAGACAGGGTCCAGAGTGCAAATACACCAAATAAATCAACTGACTAAGGTATTTACATGACTAAATGCAAAATAAAATAAACAGAAGGGCCTAAGGGATAAATTACCCTTTTATTAATGAGGCCGTCGGATGGGTGCTACGTAGCTGATCGAACGGTCCTCACATGCTGTGGCTAACCCTCAGGTGATCAACGACGGAGAAGGCGACACGTGGAGATCAGACGGCTCTTAATCGCGGGTGCCCCTTCCTCCGATCGTGCGGTCCGGATCAGTCCTCCTCTGGATCTAACGGTGGCGATGCTCCTCAGATGGATGGTTGGGATGGATTCTGGAGCTGGAGGGTGATCCAACGGCTGCTGGAGGTTCTCGAAGAACAAGTGGCCGGCGAACTTTGCCGGCCCAGTACGCGCGCTCTGAGCCTCCGCGGGGGCTTCTGATGACCGAGGAAGCTTCGCCTTAGCCTCCCGCGTCTGTGGGATGTCTCCGATGAATCAACGGAGCTCCGGAGAGCACTGTCGACTCCAGCGGAGGTGGAGCTCCGGTGCTCGAGTGGGAAAGACCTCAGATAGCCTTCCTGGAACCTGCAAAATGTAACCAAAGAGCTCCTGGGTCGAGGGCAAAATGCCTCGACCCCGTCAGCGGTGGTGAAGATGGACGGCGCGGTGGTGCGGGCGAACCCCGGCGATGCGACGGCGAAGGGGTTCGAACCCCAGCTCCTGTGCGAGCTGGGTTGAACGGAGGGGCGGAGAAGGTGCGCGGGAGAAGGGTGAACGTGATGGGGGATTCCGATGATCGAGGCGATGGGTGCGGTGGTCGGAATCGGTGCAGAACGGCGAAGGGTCGATTTGGGGCAAACTAGACATTAAAGCACAAGGGAAAGAATCAAGCTACCTGAGTGGACGAGTCGACTGGGGATGAGCAGCTGGTGCTCTAGGTCCTTGCCTCACGGGTCGTCGTGGCCCGAGGCTCTAGCGCTACCTCCAGGCGGCGCACGGCGGCGGAAGCTCGCCGGATCGATGGCTCCTTGCTCTCTCCTCGCTGCAACACCCTCAGGGGCGAGCTGTCACTCTCGTCAAGACGGTGGAGGTCACTGGATGGAAAGCAAATGATCCAAGATAGAGAATTAGGGTGGCGGAGCAACGGCTAAATATGGGTGCGGTCCGGCTAGATGAGGTCGGGTAGGGCGTGGAGGCGCGCGGATCCCGAGGTGGATACCCCGGCGAGGGTGTCGGATGTGGCAGGAGGAAACGGACCCGGGGTTTAGGGGGGAGTCAATCGGGTTTAGGCGCTAGAAATTAGGGAAATCGGGTCGGGCGCCTTCATCCGTGGGAGGTGGTCCTGGGGGGGGTAGTTGACCGGGCGGTCAACAATCCCAGGGACCAATAGGGGACGGCCACGTGGAAATGATTTGGAAGTGAAATAACAGGTGGCAAATGTCCAAATTTGTAAAAAGTTAAAACATGAAATATTTTTATTTTATTTTTTTTCTATTTTTTAGTTATTTTTAATAATTTTTTTCGAAATAAAAATAAGGTATATACATAATATGTAATATATAGGTATATGTACACTATATAGGGTTTTTCATTTTGATTTTTAATTTGTTATTTTTATACAATTTTATTCCCAATTTATATTTTATTTATTTATATTATAAAATAAGGAATAAAAAGGTATTTTTTTATTTTAATTATTTATATACATAGGTAAAATAAATACATATATACATTTATATACATGGTATATTTACAATTTATTTTTGTGTTTTTCATTTTGTTATTTTTATTTTGTTTTGTTTTAATTGTTTTTATTTAGTTTATTTACACTATATAATATAGGATATGTACAAAAATTTTAGAAATTAATTTTATTTATTTATAAGAATAAATAAGGATGATGGTGGTTCTATGTATAATGTGATCATGTACAAGTTGTGTTTTTGTTTTCTTTTTAATTTTTAAATTTTTGTTTTGATTTTATATTTATAAATATATACAAATATTTACAAGCCTACTTAAGTCTATTTTTTGTGAGGAAAATATTTTATTTTATTTACATAGGTATTTACACACATGAGCCCCTATCTCCCTCTACTTTGGCTTTTATGCGGTCAGGCCCATGTTGAGCCATCCCTTGGGTTAGGTTGCTCACTATTTATTCTAATATTTCCCTCTTTTTCTTTTTAATCTTTATTCTTTTATTTTTACACAAAAACATGCTAATTATAGGTTTTTACACAATGCATGCTTTTGGTAATTATTTGTATTTACACATATCTACATGCATTTGCAAAGGTTTTTGTAGCTAAAATATAAGAATAAAGAGTGATGAATGAGTATTCATCACCCCCCCTATACTTAACTTTGCTAGTCCCTTAGCAAACACTTATTTGAAAAAGAAGTGAAAAAGAAATAAAGAAAAAGAAAAAGAGAATGTACACGGATCAAGGCTGATTATTAAACTTGCCTTCATTAAATTAAGGTATGGAGCTCGATCAGATCTTTGGATTATTAATGTGTCGGAACCTTATTTGGACTTAAGTCTAAAACTCAACAGCCTCTAAGTTCCACTAATCTATAACCAATACTCCTCAATGCTCCAGATCAGAACAAGTCATCAATCACAAACCCTGAAGACCATGAATCTTTTCTTGTCCTGTGAAAGTGAGGTCTAAGCTCTCCACCTCCGAAATGGCAACTTGACAACCCTCCCCAACAAGGTAACTCTATGACCTCAATCTGGCCACTCTTTCCTGAGGAGCGGGGTATTCCCTTCTAAGTTCAAGTTCAACCGGCTCAAGAAGAGAGGAAGAGAATGGGTCAAGGCCAGTGTAGCCAAGTACCCTTGGGAGCTTGACCAGTGTAGCCAAGTCTCCCTGCTGCAAGCTACATCAGGTGGATCATGAAATCAAGCTTTGCTTATTGCACTCTATATACATACTCCGGTGGGATTATCATTTTCTATCAGACCCACCACTTTTTTGGAGTTATTTTCTTTTTTCACACATTTTTTTTCGAGTGCATCTATACAACATATACATGTGCAGCATATGTACAAGGAGTTTTTCCTCTTGAGCCAGTAGACTATCCCTCTTTTGAAGCTTTATTGCAACCCACAACTCCCGTCGTTAGACCTCATGGCAACCAGACCAAGTTGAGACGCACTTCCTTCACTAAAAGAAGAAGAGAGGTTCCGCCTAGAAGTACTACCCTCATATGCTACCCCAAGTTAAGGAAGACTGCCTCCTCACCACCTCATTCGTAGAGAGCTCGGTGCATAGTGCTGGTGTCCAAGTAAAGCCATTGTCTATATGAGTCATGTGTTGTTGTTAAGTGCTCTACTTAGGCTCATTGAGATGACATGTGATCATAGCCTAGTGGACTCAAAGAATTAAGTCACCATGGACCTGAAAAGCCTTAAACCTAAGCCCTATAAGGTTCCTCTTAGAAGTTAGGTGGATTAAGATCTTAATCAAGATCCATTTCTCAATTTGATTCCAGGCTAGTTTAAATGTCAACTATCATCCAGAAAAACTATATACATATGTACAAAAGATGCTATTTACACAAATTTTTACAAACATGCAAAATTTTTGAAAAATGTTTTGAAATCATGAATGAATGATGCATGAAGTGCAAGTTTTGCAAAAAGATATTTACACAAATTTACACAAGAGATTTTTGAAATCATTTTTACAAAAATAATTTGTACACTAGCTATTTATGTGCAAATAAAAGAGTTTATGTACATGAAAATTTTTTAATTTTTGTGATTTTTAGCCATTTTATTTATTAACACACTCACACAAAGTACGAGTTATGGCTAAAGTATATATGAAATATATACACACCCCCCTATACTTAGCTCGAACGATGTCTTCAGAGTCAAGAGCGATGAAGAAGACATAACTCGTGCTAGGTATGGGGAAGTGAAAAGAAAGGCTATATACAAAGAAGAATGGATGGAATAGAAAAGTCAAGAGGGTCTCGGGTCTTCCCCCTATACTTAGGATCAAATAATCCTAAGTATAGCAGGCTGTTCACTAAGGGAAAAGCCGAGTGGAGAATGTACAGTTGTCTACCCCCCCATACTTAGGGTGAAATATCCCTAAGTATAGGCAGCAAAACAGGGGAAGAAAGAAACAAAAGAAATACCCAAAGGTCTCACATCCCCCCCTATACTTAGGGTAAAGTGCACCCTAAGTATAGCATAATCACAAGATGAAGACAGGGATGTGGACTAAGGAATGTAGTGATATGGACATCTGGATCTATACAAGGCGGAGGAACAGTGAAACTCGGGCGTGAGATGCATTAGATGTGAGTCAAAGACCATTCTCACGCAAAATGAATAGGGGCAAGATCAGCGACCCGCGGCTCATGATCTAGAAATGGCTTGAGCCGCTGGCCGTTCACTCGAAAGGTACTCTCAGAAGACAACTCAGATATATCAATGCTACCGTTGTCGTGTACCTTTCTGACCAAGTAGGGTCCCTTCCATTTGCTCTGTAGCTTCCCTGGAAATAATCCTAGCCTCGCATCAAACAGCCATACTCTCTGTCCAATCTCAAAATGCTTGTGGCTGATATGAGAATCATGCCACTCCTTCACTCTCTCCTTATAATATGTAGGCTGTTTGAGAAAGCCGTATCTCTCAACTCCTCCAAGGCTGCTAACTCTGCCCTCCTCTGGTCTCCTACACCATCTGGATCCATAAGAATATCTGTAACTGCCCAAAGTGACTTGTGCCTCAGCTCAACAGGTAAATGGCACGGCCTGCCATATACGAGGCAAAAGGGAGATGTGCCCAATGGAGTCTTGAAAGACGTCCTATATGCCCATAAGACCGAGTCCAAAAGCTGTGACCAATCCTTTCGGTCAGGGCAGACGACTTTCTGCAGTATAGTCTTGATCTCCCTGTTCGACACCTCGGCTAGACCATTCGTCTGTGGATGATAAGATGTAGCAACACGATGGTCTATACCGAACTCGCTAGCAAGGGCCTTCACCTGGTCGTTGATGAAATGAGATCCCCTATCAGAAATCAGAACTCGTGGAACCCGAACCGCGTGATGATGTGCTTCCTCAAAAATCTGCAAACTGTCCTCGCATCAGCGGCTCGGGCGGGGATAGCCTCAACCCAACGACTAACATAATCCACGGCCGACAGAATGTACTCAAATCCCTGACTCTTAGGGAATGGACCCATGAAATCGATGCCCCATGCGTCAAAAACCTCACAGAAGTGAATGGGCTGCATCGGCATCATATCACGCTGTCCACAAGTGCCCATCATATGACAGTCAGTACACCTCTTCACGAACTCGTCTGAGTCCTTGAAGAGGGTACGCCACCACAAGCCGGATTGGAGCACCTTCTGTGCCGTTCTCCTCCCAGAATGATGTCCTCCTGCCTCAAGCTCGTGGCAGTAAGTGAGACACTATGGTGTTCCTCCTGAGGAATACACCGACGCCAGACGCTATCCCCTCCTTCGTGGTAAAGGATGGGATCCTCCCAGTGGTAGGACTTGGCCTTCGCAAGGAAAGTCTCAAGCCTCTGCCTGGGCCAATCTTGTGGGACTTTCCCAGCAACGAGAAAGTTCACAATATCGGCGTACCACGGGAGTGAGGCATAGCAAGGATCGCCTCATCTGGGAAGGTATCTCGAATGGGGTCAATCTGCTCAGACTCCTCAGGCTGCTCTAAATGGGAGAGATGATCCGCCACCACATTCTTGACTCCAGGCTTGTCCTTGATCTCAATGTCGAATTCCTGGAGTAGAAGGATCCATCTAGTAAGTCTGGCCTTGGCATCCTTCTTCGCCATGAGGTACCTGATGGCGGTGTAATCTGTGTACAAAGTCACTCTAGATCCAATGATATAAGATCGAAACTTATCTAGGGCAAACACTACGGCTAGCATCTCCTTCTCTGTGACCGTGTAGTTCCGCTGGGCGGAATCCAATGTGTGGCTAGCGTAGTGAATGGCAAATGGAACTCCATCCCTCCTCTGTCCCAGCACTGCCCCTACGGCAAAATCGGAGGCATCCGTCATGATCTCGAATGGAAGAGACCCAATCAGGCGACTGAAGGACAGGAGCCTCAATAACACACTGCTGGAGAGTCGCAAAGGACGAAAGACACTTGTCATCGACAAGGAACTCGATGTCTTTCGTCAAGAGGTCAGTTAACGGCCGGGCAATCCTGCTGAAATCCTGAATAAATCTCTAACAAATCCAACGTGCCCCAGGAATGACCGTAGCTGCCTCAAATTGGACGGCGGAGCGAGTTTTCTAATGACATCAACCTTGGCCGGATCAACCTCCATGCCCTGTTGGAGATGATATGGCCAAGCACCGTCCCTTGAGTCACCATGAAGTGACTCTTCTCCCAAGATAAAACCAAATGGTACTCAATACATCGCTGGAGTACTCGGTCTAGGCAGTCAAGACAGGAGTCCGAATCCGTCGCCGTAGACCGAGAAATCGTCCATGAAGACCTCCAAACACTCCCCTACCATGTCCGAAAAGATCGACAGCATGCACCTCTGAAAAGTTGCAGGGGCATTGCATAGCCCAAATGGCATGCGTTGAAAGCATATGTACCAAAGGGACAGGTAAAGGTGGTCTTCTCCTGATCCTCAGGAGCGATGGCCACCTGGTTGTAGCCCGAGTACCCATCCAGGAAGCAATAATGGCTCTTCCCTGCCAGTCTCTCAATGATCTGGTCAATAAAAGGCAGGGGGAAATGGTCCTTCTTGGTGGCCTGGTTGAGTCTCCTGTAGTCAACACAGACCCTCCAAGAGGTGGGTACTCGTGTAGCAATCTCCTCTCCCGACTCACTGATCACAGTCGTGATGCCCGTCTTCTTGGGCACCACATGCAAGGGGCTGACCCACTTGGAGTCTGAAATGGGATAAATGAAATCTGCACTCCACCATTTTGATATTTCCTTCATCACGACCTCTCTCAGGTTGGGGTTCAATCGCCGCTGGAACTCACGCGACGGCTTCGCCCCCTCCTCAAGATAAATATGGTGGGAGAACACTGATGGACTAATCCCATGGAGATATGCTACGCTCCATCTGATTGCCTTGCGGTTCTTTTCAAGAACCCCCATCAAACGGGATTCTTGCTCTCTAGTCAGATCGGCGGAGATGATGACTGGGTACATCTCAGGTTCGCCCGCAAGGAACCGATACTTCAGCGAAGTAGGGAGCGGCTTCAGCTCTGGACAGCTGGGTGCTGGAAAATCTGTCCTCGGAAGAAGGTGCGTGAATGCTGCTAAGTCTGCCAAATCTGCTTGGGAGAAAGAATACGAGCTCTCGCAAACTGGATCTGGAGGGGGCTGCTCAACTGTGCTGTCTCTGATCTGCTCTGCCTCTACCTCCTCCTCATCTGTAGGCTCAGGTGGACTCAGGTCTGGCATCTGGTCATCACAATTTGCCCAATCAGACTCTGAATCCGAGGGATCTGCATCAAATAAGGTGGCATCAGTACCACCGTCACACAAGGTGGCCTCAGTACCACCATCACTAACAACCGTGTCGCGGTCGAGAACCGGCTCTGCTGCCTATGTAGTATCCTGGACCAGGGCTGTGCTCTCCAAGCTCTCCTCTGCTGTCATCTCTGCATCAGTGGTGTCTGGAAATGAGAGGATGGCCTGTGCTGAAGGGTCTGCCCATGCCGCCTCATCATCTGTGATCACAAAATCACAGTCCTGGTGGATGTCTAACCCGGCCTCTGTCAGCTGCTCTGTATCTGTGCTAGTCTCTGAGCATGCTCTCTCTCTGGCTCTGTAGTCCTCGACCGTCTCTATTTGTATACTCTCGCCCTCGACGCGAAAGTATACCTTCCCGCTATCATGATCAGTCACCGCCTTGGCTGTGGCCAAGAACGGATGACCAAGGATGATGGGGGTATCGAACCACTGAATCAGGGATCTCCATGTCCAACACTACGAAGTCCACGGGGAATTTCAGGCCCTGAATCGTGACGATAACGTCTCGCAACAACCCCTTCGGCCTCTTGATAGATCGATCAACAAACTGAAGGACTGTCCTGCTCTGTCGAAGAGTGCCCAACTCAAAGCGGTCGAGGAGGGCTGCCGGAAGAAGGTTGATAGACGATCTGCTATCCAATAGAGTCCGGTCGAACCTCTGCTCACTAATCTGGCATCTAACATACAGGGCCCCTGAATCTGGCCTCTTGGACGGCAGACGGTTCTGGATCGCGAAGCACGTAGCTTTCGTCAGCACATGAATCTCTGAAGTGTGGTTTCTCCTCCTCCTCCTGACTGTGGTCCTGTCTCTCAAAGATCGCTGAAGGAGGGGGATGTGCTGCAAAGCCTCCTGAAGGGTCAGCTGTATGTGAAATCTATCGATCATGCTCTGGCTGAACTCCTCCTGCTCTCTCTTTTTTGGTTCTTTTTCTCTTTTCTTCCCCTTCCCCATCTGAAGGCTCTAGGGAAGGGGATCACAGGGTCCTTCTCAGATGAAGGACTAGGAAAAGGCCTAGACGGCTCGACGGCCGGATCCGCACATACATCAATCACCACAGTGGGACCGGAAGAAACTAAACCTTTTCCTTTATTCAAAATAGTGTTCTGAGATACATCAGCATGAGGAAAAACAACATCTCTATCTATATGATACACCGGTGGCCTCAGTACCACCATGGGCTGGCTCTGCTGCTGGACGTCTCGCGGCCTCAGTACGCAGGCTGGCTCGGCTACTCTGGTGGCATCAGCACCACCTCCTCGAACTGGTGAAGCAGCGGCCTCAGTACCGCCGATGGAATCAGCATCCTTGGTGGCATCAGTACCACCATCATCATCGTGTGTGGCCTCAGTACCGCTCTCCTCCTCCTCATCTGGCGCCCTGGGTGGATCCTCGTGCCGTCGCTCAGATGAGGCGCCACCTGTTGGTGCTCTACTGCTCCTAAGTGTAACAAAATCAGCATCAAATAGATCCAAAGTCATATCATCAAATGGATCACTAGGAGTGGCATGCTCAGTGTAAACTACCTGCTCAGACTTCCTCTTGAGGCTATTAGGTTCGGCTCTATCTGTGCAGGGATGGCGGCCTTCCCTCTAACCAAGTCCCGCATCTCCTGGCGGAATTCGTCCATCTCCCGTCTAAAGGTAGCCTGCTGGTCCGTGAGGAGGCGGGCTATGTCATCCAAGGAGGGGCTTCTCATGGGAGCCCGACGGGTAGCCTCTCTGGTAGTGAGGCTGCTGGTGCTGCTGAGAGGGGTAGGAGGTAGGATGCTGCTGGTGTGGTGGGTGAGCCTGCTGCTCACGTCTCCAAGGCTGTCCCTGCTGCTGATAGGGAAGAGGACCGAAGGACGACTGCTGGTGTGACTGATAGGCTGGGGGTTGCTGCTGCGGCTGGTGATCCCTCTGCTGACCATACTGCCCTCCCTGACCGGATGATTGTTGTTGGGGCTGGGTACCTCCACTCCCCCACCTGAATCCGGGATGGTCTCGTCGGATACCAGGCTGGGGGCGGTCATACCAAATCCCATTGACATCCATCAACGGCTCTGCATCGTATGGGGCTGGCGGGAGTACTGCCAGAGGCTGATCCGGCTGGTATACCACCATCTGCAAGTCTGGAGATGGTGGTGTCTGGTAGGTGGGCTGCTGCTGCTGGTACGGCTCCGCCTGTACAAGGTGAACCTGTCTAGGCTGCTGAAAAGAGCTGGAGCGCTGGGACGAGCTGCTGCTGCCGCCGGTATCGCCTCGTGACTGAAGACGAGGCTGGGAAGCCGTCTGTGCCTCCTGGAGACACATGAGCTGGGTCTTCATGTCGCTCAGAGTCTGTGCCATCTGTTCCATCTGCGTGATTCCCTGGCACTGCTTCTTCTCGATCAGCTCCATCCGGTCCAACTTCTCGCTGATAATACCCATATCCGCAGCGGACGACTCTGCCTGTGCTGCTGCAACTGCGGATGAACTGGATGGACCGGCATCGACCCGTGCTATCCTCTGGTACTGCACGAGTCCTGGCTACTGCTGGGGTCTCCCCTGAGTGTACAACCAGGTCTGGGACATCACCATATAATTCTCGGCCATCTCCTCGTAAATGGCCAAGACCTGGTCATGGTCCTTGGCGAAGTTGGACCCGCCGCAAGAAGCATTCACCAGGCCCTGGAGCTCTCGTATCAACCCGCTGAAGAAGCTCTGCACAAGGTTCGACTTCGAAATGTCGTGGTGCGGGCATCGGTCTGTGAGCTCTCGAAACCTCTCCCATGCCTCATGGAATTGCTCATTGGGGAGCATGGAGAAGTTGCTGATCAGGGCCCTCGCTGCATTCGTCCGCCCGAGTGGATAGTACTTGTTCAAGTACTCGGTGCGGAGTTGCTCCCAGGTGTAAACAAACTTCCCCAAATGCTTCAGCCAGGTGGTTGCTCTGTCTGCTAGGGAGAAGGGGAAGGCGATCATCCTGATCGTATCCTGGTCCACCTGACGGTCGTGGACAGTGCTGCATATCATCAAGAACTCTTGGAGGTGGAGATGGGGCTCCTCTGTCGCGAGTCCGTGGAAGCGGGGGAGTAGGTGCAAAGTGTTCGGGGGGGAACTTGAAGTCCCCCACGATCGCTGGAAGTACTACCCAGTGGTGCGTCAGCGTCGATCCGGGGGTTGTATAACTCCCGCATCGGTCTCGGTGGTCCTCCGGCTGCGGCTGCGGCAGCTGCTGCTGCGGCTGCTGCATCCGCATCATCTGGGATCCTCGGTCCCTCTCTCCTCTGCTCTCGCTCTGCTCTCATCTGCTCCATCTCTCTCCTCATGTCGAGCATGAATGCTCCCTGATCCCTCAGCTGCTGCTGGACGGTCTCTAACGAGGCGATCAGGGTGGAGTTGATCGCTCCCTGATCCAATATGAAGTGCTCAGGCTGACGGGAGCGATCCTCAGAACTGCCGGCCATAACGTCTGCAAAATCAAATGAGCCCAACTCAGGTGCTGTCAAATCTGATAATCTCTCCTCGGGCTCATGTCGCTCAGGTCCGAAAGAAAGGGGGTCGAGGGGTAACAGGGCGTAATCGTACTCGGGCTCGGAGAGCTGGTCTCGGCTCTCGCGGGCCAACCTAGATGATCGGGTAGACGTGCCCGAAAGCGGTGCAGCCAGAGGCTGCCTAAGAGAGCGTCTACCATCATCTTGATCTGGCGAGTAGTGCGGATGAGATCTGGAGAAACTATGATCAAAATGCAAACTCCCGGTTCACCAACGCAACGCGAGCTGAAGACCGTAAAAGCTCGGTCAAATTATCTTGTCAATTTTTATTAGGTGAACACACAAGATATCAGAGCGTTTACGTGACCTGTTAGGATACCCGATGCTACCCCAACCGACTGGCCCGCACGGAAAAGTCGGTAATCAGTCGGGAATAACACCGGAGGGCTCTACCTAGGGTGCGGGTCACTCTCTCGCGCAATCAAACCAAACAATGAGGGGGTTGCTCTCCCGAAGGCAAATTTTTAAGTGAAGTGTCTTTTAGGGTCAATAGTTTTAACCAGTCCCAATTTTATGGTTTTTCTTTTTTATATTTTTCAAATAAAAACAAAGGCCTAACGAATTTTTCGGTTCTCTTGGTTATTTAATCCAAAACAGGGGGAGAAGACGAAAAAGCCGATGCGCGATGAAATCAATGATGCATGCTGAGATAGAAATGCGTACCTTGCCTCCAGCACTCTACATGCTAGTGATCCGCGCAGAATTTAAAGACAGGAAATAAACTACCTAAATGATGCAGCGGGAAAAACTGAGTCCTAGATCAGCAATTTCTACTCGCAGAACCGTCTAATCGGTCACCGACCTCCAAGCCAAAGGGTCCGGTCTTGGCCCACCCCTCCTCTGCCCGACAAATCGGGGGTAGGAGAAAGCGCTTTACAGGGTGGACTACGGCACGTAGGCTACGAAGGAGATGAGTCGATTATTTTTATTAAATGATTATTAGCAGGTCCAATTAAGCGAACTATAGGAGCAGGCAGATAATTAAGTGTGGGGACCCTACTAATTACGGCACAAGAAAGTATAAATCCTAAATCTAGGGGCTCGATCAAAAACCGCGTAAACACCGGAAAAGGCAGTAAAAAGGAACGAAAACAAAGCTGCGATAAAAACCGCGAAAAACTCCTAAGGGTCCCCCGAGCACACCGGTGCTCGGCGAAACAGACCCGCTATGTCCAAGAGTCCACAAGTCCAATCTCTGAGTACCTGTATTATTACAATAATAATCAAATAAAATCTAATCAACACCTCACCCACTCAACTCTCTCTCTCGCTCTCTCCTGCGGCTCCGTACAGAAGGGAGCCGCCTCCAAGTCCTGCGGTTACGTCGGCTCCTCGAAAGTCGCCTCCGCGGTCCTCGGGCCCTCGCAAGAAACAGAGACAAGTGGTCAGTCCAAAATAATCAAATAATAACAACAGAAAATAAATGGAAATAAAAATGGGGGTATATATGCAAAAATGCAAAATAAAATAAACACTCAAAATAAAACAAAAATAAACAAAAATAAAACAAAAGAAAAGAAAATAAAACAAAATAAAACAAAAATAAAACCTAGACAAAAGCCGCGAAAAAGCCGCGAGCTCTGAAAGAGCCGTGAAAAGCCGTGAACACAAAAACAAAAAAATAAAATAAAAACTACTAAGCCGTGCACCCCGCCAACGGCGCCATTCTGATGACACGCCAAGCGACTAAGGCAAAGGTATCTAGATGGTCGTTGCGACCTCGATCACTCGGCTATGTCAATCAAGAAAAATGAACCACTAATATAGATAAAATCAATCAAAAATGCGAAAGCGGTCCTGCTATTATTTTAACCTGGTATAGCGACCAGGGTCGATCACAAGGAGCACGGGTTGGCCTCTCAGCGTACGAAGTAGTCAGAAAGAGAAATAAAGTAAAAGAAGCAAATATTTTGGGCGGTTTTTAATTATTTAATAATTTTTTGGATTTTTAATATGTTAAGAAGATAAAAACAAGTAAATAAACACACACTTCAACAATTTATTAAAAGCAATAAAAATCAACGAAAATTCAAACAAAAATATTTTTATGTGTTTTATAATTTTTAGTGTTTTTGGTTAATTTTTGAGAATTTTCTGATGTTTATTTAATTTTCTGAAAATCAAAAAGTAGCTAAAACAATAGGTACTGTCCAGCCGAGCTAAAAGGGCCTAGATAAAATATCTAAAGGCCCCAAAATAGCTAGGAGGTAATTTTCCGCTAAAGAAAACAAAATAAGGAAAATTTAGGCACCAATTTTATTGTTTTTGGATTTTTAATTGATTTACTAGAATTTTTATAAGATTTTGAGTGTTTTTTTTTATTTTTTAGTGGTTTTCAGTGATGAAAAATAGCCAAAATTGACTAGAAAATCAAACACATCAAAATGGTCAGTAAAATATTTTTTTGGAATTTTTAGATGATATTTAATATTTTTTTGGGGTTTTTAAAGTTAGACAGTAGCAAAAATAGATGTTTTTTATTTTCTAAAAATATCAAACAGTGACGAAAATGTCTCCAAAATTTATAGAAAATTTTACATCATGGCAGGAGCCATGTGTCCAATTTTCATTAAATTTGGAGGTGATTTACTTTTTATTCAAAAATAAAGAGGGGGCACAATGGCATAGGGACCAAAGTGCAAATACCCAAAGTTCTGGGGGGTCCGGTGCAAAAATCCCATGAAATCACGCGCATCGCGCGTGTCTGGGGCACTCAGGGACCTAAATGCGAAGAAATTAAGTTCCTGGTCTAAAATAATAACAAGTATTAAAAGCCAGGGAACTTAATGTAATTTACCCACTAAAATCACGCACATGCGTAAATAAACCACGCACAGGGGTATCAATGCAAATAACTAAAAAGTTTCATTCATTTCATAACATCCAGGAACTACAAGGGCATCAATGCAAATATCCCAGAAAAACACGTGTCGGAAGCACGTGACACACTACAGACGGGGGTATAAATGCAACTAGCAAACAAGACTGGGTCCAGAGTGCAAATACGCCAAAATAAAAATAACTGACTAAGGTATTTACAGGACTAAATGCGAAATAAAATAAACAGAAGGGCCTAAGGATAAATTACCCTTTTATTAATGAGGCCATCGATGGGTGCCACGTTGCTGATCGAACGGTCCTCGCATGTTGTGGCTAAACCCTCAGGTGATCGATGACGGAGAAGGCGACACGTGGAGATCAGACGGCTCTTAATCGCGGGTGCCCCTTCCTCCGATTGTGCGGTCCGGATCAGTCCTCCTCTGGATCTAACGGTGGCGACGCTCCTCAGATGGATGGTTGGGATGGATTCTGGAGCTGGAGGGTGATCCAACGGCTGCTGGAGGTTCTCGAAGAACAAGTGGCCGGCGAACTTCGCCGGCCCAGTACGCGCGCTCCGAGCCTCCGCGGGGGCTTCTGATGACCGAGGAAGCTTCGCCTTAGCCTCCCGCGTCTGTGGGATGTCTCCGATGAATCAACGGAGCTCCGGAGAGATCTGTCGACTCCAGTGGAGGTGGAGCTCCGGTGCTCGAGTGGGAAGACCTCAGATAGCCTTCCTGGAACCTGCAAAATGTAACCAAAGAGCTCCTGCGTCGAGGGCAAAATGCCTCGACCCTGTCAGCGGTGGTGAAGATGGACGGCGCGGTGGTGCGGGCGAACCCCGGCGATGCGACGGCGAAGGGGTTCGAACCCCAGCTCCTGTGCGAGCTGGGTTGAACGGAGGGGCGGAGAAGGTGCGCGGGAGAAGGGTGAACGTGATGGGGGATTCCGATGATCGAGGCGATGGGTGCGGTGGTCGGAATCGGTGCAGAACGGCGAAGGGTCGATTTGGGGTAAACTAGAAATTAAAGCACAAGGGAAAGAATCTAAGCTACCTGAGTGGACGAGTCGACTGGGGATGAGCAGCTGGTGCTCTAGGTCCTTGCCTCACGGGTCGTCGTGGCCCGAGGCTCTGGCGCTACCTCCAGGCGGCGCACGACGGCGGAAGCTCGCCGGATCGATGGCTCCTTGCTCTCTCCTCGCTGCAACACCCTCAGGGGCGAGCTGTCACTCTCGTCAAGACGGTGGAGGTCACTGGATGGAAAGCAAATGATCCAAAGATAGAGAATTAGGGTGGCGGAGCAACGGCTAAATATGGGTGCGGGTCCCGCTAGACGAGGTCGGGTAGGGCGTGGAGGCGCGCGGATCCCGAGGTGGATACCCCGGTGAGGGTGTCGGATGTGGCAGGAGTGAAACGGACCCGGGGTTTAGGTGGGAGTCAATCGGGTTTAGGCGCTAGAAATTAGGGAAATCGGGTCGGGCGCCTTCATCTGTGGGAGGTGGTCCTGGGGGGGGGGGGGGTAGTTGACCGGGCGGTCAACAATCCCAGGACCAATAGGGGACGGCCACATGGAAATGATTTGGAAGTGAAATAACAGGTGGCAAATGGCCGAATTTGTAAAAACTTAAAACATGAAGTATTTTTATTTTATTTTTTTCTATTTTTTAGTGATTTTTAATAATTTTTTCGAAATAAAAATAAGGTATATACATAATATGTAATATATAGGTATATGTACACTATATAGGGTTTTTAATTTTGATTTTTAATTTGTTATTTTTATACAATTTTATTCCCATTTTTTATTTTATTTATTTATATTATAAAATAAGGAATAAAAAGGTATTTTTATTTTATTTTAATTATTTATATACATAGGTAAAATAAATACATATATACATTTATATACATGGTATATTTACAATGTATTTTAGTGTTTTTCATTTTGTTATTTTTATTTTGTTTTTGTTTTAATTGTTTTTATTTAGTTTATTTACACTATATAATATAGGATATGTACAAAAATTTTAGAAATTAATTTTATTTATTTATAAGAATAAATAAGGATGATGGTGGTTCTATGTATAATGTGATCATGTACAAGTTGTGTTTTTGTTTTCTTTTTAATTTTTAAATTTTTGTTTTGATTTTATATTTATAAATATATACAAATATTTACAAGCCTACTTAAGTCTATTTTTGTGAGCAAAATATTTTATTTTATTTACATAGGTATTTACACACTTGAGCCCCTATCTCCCTCTACTTTGGCTTTTATGCGGTCAGGCCCATGTTGAGCCCTCCCTTGGGTTAGGTTGCTCACTATTTATTATAAATATTTCCCTCTTTTTCTTTTTAATCTTTATTCTTTTATTTTTGCACAAAAACATGCTAATTATAGGTTTTTACACAATGCATGCTTTTGGTAATTATTTGTATTTACACATATCTACATGCATTTGCAAAGGTTTTTGTAGCTAAAATATAAGAATAAAGAGTGATGAATGAGTATTCGTCATAGGCCAAATCTTCAATGATCAGAGCTCACCTCACTGCCCCAATCTAGAGCTCTTATACCTACGTCCGAGCACCTCCTCGTTGTTCTGACCATCGACAACATGTCCTTGCTTCAGCCAGATCTTCGCTCGTGGTCCGGAAACCTTCAACGCTCGAGGAAGACACCAACGGAGCTCCAGGATGGTCGTTGGAGACCCACCTCCCCTGCCACACGTAAGAACAAGACAGTGGATGCTGATGAATCCCTTCTGGATCAACATTATTCTTTATTTTTATCTTCGATTAATAAGAAATTCTTAAAAAATATTTGTTAATTCTGCATCCTTAATAATGAGCCTATCTGTGTATAATTAACATATATTCTATCCCTATTTTTTGTATTTAATTACTAACATTTCTTCTTTATTTTATATTTTTATTAAATCCCATAAAAATTAGATCAATTATTATTTGCTTATATCTTAATTTTTAAAAAGAAATAAAACTACAAAAAAATAAAATCTCAAAGCAATGTTTTTATCTCTTAAAAATAATCTCAAAATTTCACTTTTGTATAAATGACCTCTTTTGACTTTTTGCTCAACATGAAACTTATAGATCCCATCGAGATCTACATTTGTCATGTTTGGACTTTTTCCTAATTTTGTCTCTAACTATTTCTTTTATATTTTCTTTATTTTTTATTTTTTGAATTTTCTGGTGCAGCCATGTGGCGCCCTCTGGGCCGCCCACGTGGTCGCATCTCTCTTCGCCACCCGACCTCTCCCTCAGCCATTAGATCTTCTTCCCCCACCTCCATATGGCCATCCACTGCTGCCAACTCTCTCTGCCATCTAATAAGATCTTTTGGATCTCATCAGAGCCCTTTGCCGTCACCTTTCCCTTAGCCGTTGGATGGATGTGACATCCTATGGCGAACCTCTCGCCATGTCGCCCCTTCATCCTGTCACTCGATCTAGTTGCATCTAACAGCTATCAATCATCCATACCACCCGCTTAAACTTCGTCATTGGATGGGACTCTGTTGAACACGGAAATCGAGAGGTCGTGTCGGTTCCCAAGGCGAACCAACAGTCGCTGATTTGACCTCCAACGAAATTCGCAATTCAAACAACAATTAACCCACAACAGAAATCAAGAGATGAAAAGTGGTGCGGAGTTAAAATTTATTATAACTCTACAACAAAGATGTGTATAGGTGCAAGTATGTGTAGAAATCGAACACAGGGAGCAGACAGGTAGAACGGGGCAAAATTGCTCAAAATGTGTAAATATGATCAAGTGTCTATCTATGCTTTGTTTTTGTGGGTTTTTTATTTTATATATTTTTTTATTTAATTTTTAATTTTATATTTTTGTATTTTGATTTTTAATTTTCTGATTTTATATTTTCTTTTTGTATGTTATATTTTTATATTTTCTTTTTCCAAAGAGAGAGGAATAGAGTATTTATAAAAAAGGTAAAAATAAGGAAAAATCAGGAAATGAAGTATTTTTAGGCTTTTTGTATTTTTATAAGTTTTTGTGATTTTCTAGATTTTTCATAATTTTTTGGGTATTTTTAAAGTCAAAAATACTGAAAACAATTAATAAAAGTTGCTGGCCGAAATTAAAATGAGGATAAAAAATATCAAATGGTGTCTAAAATTCCTCAAATAAATTTTAGTTGAAAGTTAATAAATCAAGGAAGATACATAAACTGAAATTGCATTTTTTTTATTTTTATGGAATTTTTAAGATTTTTATGAAATTTTTTAGAGTTTTCTAATTTTTGGGAGTTTTGTTTTATATTTTTTAGTGATTTTCGGATATATGTTACAACACACTAAATGACACAGAATACATTTTTTTGGAAAATTTTTTGAGGTGTTTTTATAATTTCTATGTATTTTCTAATGCAAACAGTACTGAAAATACGTAATTTTGAATTTTTATAAATAATAAAAAGACTCAAAATTCAAAATAAAAATATTGGCGTGAAAGAATAATGCAGCAAGAGCTTAAATCTAATTTTTGAGATTTTTTCGAATGTTCTAGATGCATGAAATAAATAGGGAAAGCATACAAAAATACAAGGCCTGACAAGGGTATAAATGTGAATAGAGCAAAATTCAAGGGCCAATATGCAAATTTGCCAAAAAGTTTACTCTTAATATTAATATCCGATTAAGTGCAAAATAACCAAACCCACGAGGGTCTGGTTGCAAAATCACCAACAACTGTCGGCCTACGTGGACTTGGACTAAAATGTAGATAAAGAAAATGTGGGGTCCTTTTTATAAATATTGCAAAGATATAACACAACAGATGAATGATTCAGTGCCGAATATTAAATACAAAAAGGTGCCGGGTCAAAAGCACAAAATACCCAAACACTGGCGATCGGACATCGGCTGGAGCGTCGGGGATCCAAGCCCGATCGGACGGTCATGGAGTCCCCTGGATGAACAGGGAAAAACACGGCCCCAACTGAACTTCAATCAATTGTATGGCGCTGCTCCAGCCACTATCCTCATCGCAGAAGTCCTCCAAAGACGCCTAGAAGTGTCCTCGATCCGCCAACGGAGCCAAAATGGCTCGACGAGCTCCAGTGCTCCGTGGCGGAGTCGAAGAAGGAGTTGGAGTCCAGGAACCTCACATTTCCAAAACTGACCCCCCAAGGGGGTCCTTTGACTCCTGTGACCTGCAAAAATGAGTTAAGAAAGTCGTGCGCAAAATGCAGCGACCTTCTGGAGGGAAAAATGGCGGAGAATGGCAAGAAAGGAGCTCGTCGGAGCAAGCTCCGACGTGGTGATGGCGAAGGGTGAACAGAGGGGTATAGATCAAAAGTGAAGGGGGGAATCTAATCCTACAACTACGGAGAATCTAAAAATGCAAGAAAAATGAAGAGAAAACGTACCTCGATGGTAGAACACCAGATATATGTACCTCACGACCAAGGTGGTCGGAGATGGGTGGAGACCATGATTCACCTAGCCAAACTACCCCGCGGCAAGGCCGGAGAGTAGTTGTCACCTTCCTCAATCCAGGGTGCTGGGAGGAAGAAGTTAGGCAAGGGAAAAAGGGTTCAAAAACCAAATGAAGGTTTGGTGCGTATTTTGAAGAAGTGACGCAGGGGCTCAAAGATCGATGCGGATCATGCAAATCGCAGGTCCAATCCTCTAAGTAATGGTTGGGCGTGGATGCTCAATGGTAGGGGAGAAAAATTGCAGAAGGAAGCGCGGCCAAATGGTTGAAAGATGCGCTCTCCAAAATTCGGATAAAATGCCAAAAAAATGCAGTCTGACAACTTTCAGATCGTTGGGCAGAGAGATGGTCAACCCGGCCCAAAGGATGAAGAAAATAAGGCACACACAGAATCCAATGCTCAATATGATGCCTGGGTGTGTACAAGGGATGTATGGGGATAAAAAGTCGTGAAGGGCACAAGGCCAAATAATGAAAGATGCGGCTTGAAAAATGGAAGACTATGGCTAAAAACGCAGTTCTGACGAGCTGCAGGAGTGGGTCAGAGAGTTGACCTGCCGGTCAACTATCCAGACCCCCTGGTTGGTCCACGTGGACCAACCAGGAAAAATCCTGGAAAAAATCATTTGTAAAATCGATTAAAAATAGAAAACGAATTAATTAATTTTTTATTATTAAATAAAAAATGTTTATTATTTTATGAATTATTTTATTATGATTTTTATTTATTTTTTTCAAGATTATTTATTACAAGTTTCCTTTTATACCCTTTATAGGTATATTATCTATACATTTTAATATTTTATTTTTATTTTGTATATTTAATTTATTTATTTTTGTTTATTAATTTATAAATTTATAAAGTATTTTTATACACTTAAAAATATTTTTATTTTATTTTTATGATGTGTTTTATATACTTAATAAAATATATGTATGTATTATATAGGTATATGTATAGGTATTATACCTATGTATTATATATACAAGTATTTTTTTGTGTTTTATTTGAGTTTTTATTCATATTTTAATGTAAATATATATATATATATATATATATATTATTTACAAAATTATAAAAATATAAAATTATAAAAATAATTAATGAATAATAAAATGAATATTTTAATCTATACAAGTATACAATAGGGGTCCAAAACTCAACTTTCAAACCGTAGCTCCGCCAAATGCTAAACCACCGCCATTAAATAACTTATTTTGACTATATACAATTAAAGGTGAGTTTGATGCATTTCGAGTTTTTATTTGTGAGATACAGGTCTGGGAAGTTGGGATTCTGGATTCTTATTCAGACCATAACTTTTTATCTATACATTATTTTTGAGTGAAAGCAATTTTGTATTTTTATTTATTTAATTATCTACAACTTTCATGTACAAAGTTTCTTTATTTGAGGTGTAAAAAGTGGAACCAAAAATAGGTCCCAAAATGAATAAAAAATGAATTGAATAGAAGGTATTTGTATTGTATTCTAGCCCTTATCTCCCCCTACTTTATTCCTTGTCGATTGAGTCATCGAGATGCCTAGGTCTCGAGATTTCAGGTCATAAAATATTTACAATATTTTATTCTTTTTCTTTTCTTTTCTTTATTCTATAATTTTTGGCTTTAAAAATCACATTTTATATAATATTTACACAATGATGCATGGATGCTAAAATGCCTAAATTAAGCCTATTTACACGCGTTTACTAGGGTTTTTGAGGTCAAAATTATAGAATAAAGATTATGAAACGTATATTCATCATCCCCCTATACTTGTCTTTGCTAGTCCCTAGCAAATACTTATGCAATAAGTGCAGAAAAAGAAAAACAAAGAAAAGAAAAAAGAAGAAAATTGAATTAAATTTAATAATCGAACTTGTCCACAAAATCAAAATTTGGATCTTAAGTCGGACCCTCGGAATTTTAGTGTGGGCGGAACCTTAATGAGAACCGGATTTGAAATCCAACAATCTTTAAGAATACCAAAACTCTGCTCAAGTCTCCTCAATAGCCAGGTCAGAAATATTTCAACTCATACGCAAACCCCTACAAATATGAATTTGACTCGTACAGTGTAGTGATGGTGGCTCTCCCCAACTGAAATGACAAAGAGACTGACTTCTCCAATATGACAACCCAATGATTCCCCAATCCAACAACTCATTCCTCAAGGAGCAGGGTATTCCCTTCTATGTTCAAGTGGCAACCAGCTCATGAGGGGGTTGAAGAGAAGAATGGACGGTAGCCAGTGTAGCTACCTATCCTAGGATGCAAGACAAGTGTAGTCAAGTCATCCAGTTGCAGGCTCACATGATTCGACTTTGAAGCACAAGCTTGCTTATTTGACTTTTCACATACGTACACTCCGACATGCATTTTTATTTTTGTACAAGCCTGTCCACTTTTTTAGAGTTTTTTGATTTTTGCACTTTTTTTTGGAATACTAAATACAGCAAGCTTTATTGCAACCCACGATCTCTTATCCTCGAAACTCATCATTACTGGACGGGTCAGGATGCACTTCCCTCCCTAGAGGAGGACAAGTGTTTCCACCTGTGTACGTCTCATACCGGCAAATCCAACCCCCTCACCACTCCAACTAAGTTGAGCCATGTGAAAGGTGTAGGTGTCCAAGTTAGGTCATTATCAACAAGAGTCGTGTGTGTGCTCCGAAATACTCTACTTAGGCAGTCAAGAATCCATTGAACCAAGCCCCGTGATCCTCAAAGAATTAAGTCAACTAGACCTGAAGTACCTCAATCCCCATATAAGGTTCCTGTTAATTAGGTAGATTTAAGGTCCAACCAAGCTCCAATCTTCGGATTTTACTTAGACTCGTTCAATTATCAAACTCAATCTGAAAAATGCGAATGCCATGCAAATGCTATGCAGAAAATATTTTTGTGATGCAATTTTCATAGATTTTGAATTTTTTATGGATTTTTAAAAAGATGATGATGATGCATATGCATTTTTTTTATTTTTCAAAAGATTTTTCAAATGTTTTTGGATTTTAATTTTGCAAATGTTTTTGGGATTTTTGAAAACAAAAAGATTTTTGGCTGAAGACTAGGTCAAAATATTTACACGGGAGTGCTTCTCATATTCACAAGAAGTGGATTATAAGAATTTACAAAGGTAAGTGATCAATTTTATACATATATATAGTGGATTTTGGTGTGATGAAGCTATTCCTAAAACTTATTTGACATATGTTTTTCAAACAATTTTTGAAAACTATAGTTCAAAATAATTTATACAAACAATTTCACAACATGTACACACATTTGAAAATCATTTTGCAAAGGTTTTCAAACAGTATAGATAGATTTTTTAAAGTATTTTTGCAACCATTTTTCAAACCATTTGCAAATCATTTTTCAAACTTTTTATTTCACGCAAAGAAAATAAGCTTTACAAACCAAAATATTTTTACAAAGGTTGAAAACATGTAACAAAATGTTTTCAAAATAGTTTTCAAGATATTTTTCACAAGGATTTCCAAACTATTTTTTTCAAACATTTTGCAAAAAACATTTCACCTGATTTATTAATCAGTAAATACAAAAAGAGTTTGAGGAATAATCACATCTTTTTATTAAGTTTTTTAAATGAATTTTAAAGAATTATTAAACATATTATTAAGAAAATACGAAAGTACGAGTTATGAAAGTATATACGCAGTATATACGACCCCCCTATACTTAGCTTGAGCTATGTCCTCATAGATCAGAGAGAAAAGAGAAGACTCAGATTGTCCATCCCCCCTATTGAGTATAGGAAAATCTACAGAATAAACGATTGAACGAATGAATCAATTAGAAGTTGACCATCCCCCCTATACTTAGGATCAAATAATCCTAAGTATAGCAGACTGTACACAAAGCAGGGAGGGTCAAGGGTGGGAATGAACAGATCGTACTCAGATTGTCTCCCCCTATACTTAGGGTAAGATATCCCTAAGTATAGACAAGAAGAGGAGACAATGGTGAGGATCAAAGAATGAAAACTCGGGGTGCACACCCCCCTATACTTAAGACAAAGTTCGTCCTAAGTATATAAGACTGACAAAAAGGGGCGGCACCTTTTCGGTAGATGAAGAAGATAGAAGAGGAAAAGAAGAAAAGAAGAAAAGAGATGTAAATGGAAACGAGATCAGACGATGGAAGAAGATAGAGAAGGATGTACACATCACTCCCCCTATACTTAGGGTAAAAGAAGCCCTAAGTATATGCAACAACATGAGTAATGAAACGGGACGACAAATGAACACTTGGCTCGTCCACCCCCCCATACTTAGGACAAAGTACGTCCTAAGCAAGGCAAACACGAGAGTGGGTGGACGAGCAAAACGGGAGATGGACAAAGATGAACAGAACGAATGTACAACATGATGAATGTACAGAGGGTCAAGAAGGTCGAAAGCAAACCTTCTTGCGGGACCGCTGAGGAATAGATTTGGTATGGTGCAGGTCAACATCGGGGTCCATAGTGGATGGAAGCCAATCAGGGTCGATAGAGTGAAGATCCTCAGGGCCCCTAGGGTATGAAGGCACAGACTGGTGAGTGGAAGAAGTGTGAACAGGTCTGGCCTTGGGAGTCTCGCTAGTGTCAAAGTGAAATGAGACGAACTCATCATCAGAAGTAGTGCACTCGGAGTCGTCCTGCGAGGTGTCGTCCAGGTCAAAATCAAAAGGAACGAACTCATCGGTGGAAGTAGTCGAACTCTGTTCGTCCTCTATAATCTCAACCGGATCATCTTTCTCATCAAAAGG
This sequence comes from Ottelia alismoides, assembly GCA_037367405.1. Lineage (NCBI taxonomy): Eukaryota > Viridiplantae > Streptophyta > Magnoliopsida > Alismatales > Hydrocharitaceae > Ottelia > Ottelia alismoides. The sequence continues at coordinate 79,733 of JAZKJV010002923.1, forward strand.
CCCGAATTTCCGAATAAAAGCAATCAGATCAAATTCGGCCTTAGTCTCATTAGTATTTACATGAACAGGAGCGGACTCATCAGTGAAAGTAGTCGATTCATGTTCGTCCTGTCTGCTCTCCAGCTCTGCCCTCCGCTCAATGGTATCTATCGTGTAAATCCCGCAGATGTCATCAACACAACGCCAATTCCCAGAAGAAGGAACACCGAGGTCCATGCTTTCCGAGTCTTCCTCAACAGGAAGAAATTCTCAGGTCTTAGTGGAATCCAATAAGCAGCAAAATTCTCTGATCGTATCATCAAGGTCATGGTCCTCGAAGTTAGCCAAGATAGGTGAAGTCGCATCAGGTGCAAGTCTCTAGTCAACTGTGAGTGCGGTGATCGACACTTCGCTCTCGTCATCAGGACGGAAGCGAATCCCTCCTGATCCATAATCAATAACGACCCTTGCAGAGGCGAGAAATGGTCGTCCCAGGATGATTGGAGAGTGCTCCCCAGTGGAGGTCTCCATGGGCAACACGACAAAATCTACATGGTAGCTCGTGCCCTGAATCGAAACGACGGTGTTTTTAAGGATACCCTTCGGCCTCTTTATTGATCCGTTAGCAAACTGTACGATCATCCTGGTCTTCTTGAGAGGCCCTAGGTGAAGAGACTGTACCAGCGAGAAGGGTATGATGCTAATCGAAGTACCATTGTCTAGGAGAGTGTGATCACATGTATGGTCAGAGATGGTGCAGCTAATGAAAGGTGTGGCAGTGTTCTTCTTCCGAAGAATGGGACGGTGTGTAATGGCATGGGCAGTGGTCATGGTCAAGATATGACGCTCAGATCTACTCCTCCGCTTTCTCTTCTTGGGAAGAGGAGCTGATAAATCAGTCATGACCTGCTGAAGTGGGGCACGGATGATCTCATGAATAGTGGCCACCACTTCGGGTTCAGTCAATAATTTTTTTAATTTTTGGACCTCCTCCATACAAGGGAGGAAGTCAGAATCAGCATATACACGAGGCATGCCAAGAGCAGTCTGTACAGCGACATCCTCGGGGTCAAAGGTGGGACAGGGTGTGAAAAGCTGTGTGGGTAAATAGTCTGGCAGATGGTACCTCTCCTCACAGTCTGAATCGACCAAAGGTCTCCCGAACTCTTTTTGTGTTTTTAAATTTTTCTCATTTTTTTTTGTATTTTGGGCGATTGCAAGCTCTCATGATAATCTTCACATGATTCCATATCCTCAAAGAATGGAGCGACATTTTGGTTCTTATTTAAACTAGTAAGGTCGATTATCCTCGAATTCATATGCTCCATCATCTGATTCAAAGTCTCAAGTGTGGATACCATGAAAGGTGACTCCTAAATCTCAGGATCGGGTGTGTCGAATGTAGGTGGTGGGTGTGGACAAAAATCACATTCTAGATTAGGATACTCAAGGAAGAGCGGGTTGTCGAAATGTGAGGGTGACGGTAGTGGAAATGAGTGGTGAAAGTAAAGTCTGAATCCTGAAATAGTGGGTTGGTCGGATATGTACAAAAATCATGAGCAAAGTCCTCCTGGAAAAAAGGAGGTGGACCGACTGGAGCGAGTGATGGATCCGCAAAGTCCGGATAGAAAATGCTCCAGGGGTCCATCTCGAAAACAAAAGGAAACGATCGGGAGAGCACGAAGGTCAAGTCAAGAGAAGAGTGAAGAAGGCACAAATGCGCAGAGATGATCCGGTAGGCACACAAAACAATCACAAACAAAAATGAAAATAAATCAAACCCTCAATTCACCTACTCAACTCGGTGAATACCACAAATGCGGTCTTTTATCTTGTCTGTTTTAGAGTTAGGTGAGAAGTCAAAGATTGCACACACACTTAGGGGCTGAAATGGGATTTGGACACTAGTCCTTAGGGTGTGCGCGAGCAAGTAAAAGCAAAGACAATGAGGGGATTACTTGCCCCACTACAGGATTTTCTTTTTAGTGGATTTTAGGGTCAAGTAATATTAGCAGTCCCAATTTTATTGGTTATCACTCTTTTTGGATTTTTAATGAGAAATGCACGATCCTATCGGGGGTTCAATTCCTTTAAGCTCCTAGGTTGGCAAAATCAGAGGGAGAGTCGGAAAAGCGATGCAAGCGACAAAACGATGATGTATGCTAAAGTGTAAATGCTCACCTTGCCTCCAGCACTCTACATGCAAAGATGCTCAGCAAAATTGAAACCTATCTATATGCAAATGCAACCGATGAAATCACCCTAAGTTCAGAAATTGCTATTATCGTGAAGAACCACAAGTCGGTCACCGATCCTCAATCCAAGAGTCTGATCTAGGCTCACCCCTCCTCCTCTCAACAAATCGAGTTCAGGAGCAGCGCTTGGCAGGGTGGGATCGCGGTACGTAGGCTCGAAGATGATGATGCGATTGTTTTATAGTTTGACTAAGTCCAAACGTGGCTATAGGTACATGCAAATATATTACGTGTTTGGCCTTAATCTATCGCAAGCAATCCTAAAACTAGGGGCTCAATCACACAAAAATAAGAAAAATTGAAAATCGGAAAACAAAGTAAAAAAATGCGATGAAAAACCGTAAAAACCGCGGTGAGCCCCCAGGTGTACAAACACCTAGAAATTAGGCCCAAATGTCCAGAGTCTGAGTACATGTATTATTACAATAATAGTCTCTCTCTCACTTAAATTACAAAAATAAATGCAAGGAAACTAAATAGGAGCTCGGTCTTCAAAAATCTCTGAGTCTCCTCGGTGCAAGGCAAGCAAGCCGCAACTGGCTTCACGTGGGTGCACAGGCGCCTAGGGTGGAGCGCCTCCCTCGATCCGTGGTTCGTCGCACAAAGTCAACAAGAGAGAGGTTAGATGGCTCAAACAATAATATCAAAAATAAGGAAAATAAAATAAACACAAAAAGCAGTGAAAACAGACAAATGATCACAAGCACAAATAAAAAAATCGAACTACGCGATGTTGCTCCCCGGCAACGGCGTCATTTATTGAACACGGAAATCGAGAGGTCGTGTCGGTTCACAAGGCGAACCAACAGTCACTGATTTGACCTCCAGCAAAATCCGCAATTCAAACAACAATTAACCCACAACAGAAATCAAGAGATGAAAAGTGGTGCAGAGTTAAAATTTATTATAACTCTACAACAAAGATGTGTATAGGTGCAAGTATGTGTAGAGGTCGAACACAGGGAGCAGACAGGTAGAACAGGGCAAAATTGCTCAAAATGTGTAAATGTGATCAAGTGTCTATCTATGCTATGTTTTTGTGGGTTTTTAATTTTATATATTTTGTTATTTAATTTTTAATTTTATATTTTTGTATTTTGATTTTTAATTTTCTGATTTTATATTTTCTTTTTGTATTTTATATTTTTATATTTTCTTTTTACAATAATAGAATATATATACAATATAGGAGAGAGAGGAATAGAGTATTTATAAAAATAGGTAAAAATAAGGAAAATCAGAAAATAAAGTATTTTTAGGCTTTTGTATTTTTATAATGTTTTTGTGATTTTTCTAGATATTTCCTAATTTTTTGGTATTTTTAAAGTCAAAAATACAGAAAACAGTGAATAAAAGTTGCTGGCCGAAAATAAAATGAGGATGAAAAATATCAAATGGTGTCCAAAATTCCTCAAATTAAATTTCATTGAAATATAATAAATCAAGGGAGATACAGAAACTGAAATTGCATTTTTTGGATTTTTATAGAATTTTAAGATTTTTATGAAGTTTTTTAGAGTTTTCTAATTTTGGGAGTTTTGTTTTATATTTTTTAGTGATTTTTGGATAGAAGTTACAACACACTAAAAGACACATAATACATTTTTTTGGAAATTTTCTGAGGTGTTTTTATAATTTTTATGTATTATCTAATGCAAACAGTGTTGAAAATGCGTGTTTTTGAATTTTTATAAATAATAAAAAGACTCAAAATTCAAAATAAAAATATTGACGTAAAAGAACAATGCAGCAGTTGCTTAAATCTATTTTTTGAGATTTTTTCGAATGTTCTAGATGCATGAAATAAATAGGGAAAGCATACAAAAATACAAGGCCTGACAAGGGTATAAATGTGAATGGAGCAAAGTTCAAGGGCCAATATGCAAATTTGCCAAAAAGTTTACTCTTAATATTAATATCCGATCAAGTGCAAAATAACCAAACCCGCGAGGGTCTGGTTGCAAAATCACCAAGTTTTGTCGGCCTACGTGGACTTGGACTGAAATGTAGATAAAGCAAATGCGGGGTCCTTTTTAGAAATATTACAAAGATATAACATAGAAGATGAATGATTCAGTGCCGAATATTAAATACAAAAAGGTGTCGGGTCAAAAGCACAAAATACCCAAACACTGGCGATCAGACGGTGGGTGGAGCGTCTGGGATCCAAGCCCGATCGGACGGCCGTGGAGTCCCCTGGATGAACAGGGAAGAACACGACCCCAACCGAACTTCAATCGATTGTATGGCGCTGCTCCGGACACTATCCTCGTCGCAGAAGTCCTCCAAAGACGCCTGGAAGTGTCCTCGGTCCGCCAACTAAGCCAAAATGGCTCGACGAGCTCCAGTGCTCTGTGGTAGAGTCGAAGAAGGAGTTGGAGTCCAGGAACCTCACTTTTCCAAAACCGACCCCCAAGGGGGTCCTTGGACTCCTGCGACCTGCAAAAACGAGTTAAAAAAGTCGCAGGCAAAATGCTGCGACCTTCTGGAGGGAAATATTGTGGAGAATGGCAAGAAAGGAGCTCGTCGGAGCAAGCTCCGGTGAGGTGATGGCGAAGGGTGAATAGAGGGGTATAGATCGAAAGTGAAGGGGGGAATCTAATCCTACAGCTACGGAGAATCTAAAAATGCAAGAAAAATAAAGAGAAAAAGTACGTCGATGGCAGAACACTAGAGAAATGTACCTCACGACCAAGGTGGTCGGAGATGGGTGGAGACCATGATTCACCAAGCCAAACTCCCCCGCGGCAAGGCCGAAGAGTAGATATCACCTTCCTCAATCCAGGGCGCTAGGAGGAAGAAGTTAGGCAAGGGAAAACGGGTTCAAAAACCAAATGAAGGTTTGGGGTGTATTTTGAAGAAGTGACGCAGGGGCTCAAAGATCGATGCGTATCATGCAAATCGTGAGTCCAATCCCCTAAGTAATGGTTGGGCGTGGATGCTCAATGGTAGGGGAGAAAAATTTCAGAAGGAAGCGTGGCCAAATGGTGAAAGATGCGTTCTCCAAAATTCGGAGAAACGCCAAAAAAATGCAGCCTAACAACTTTCAGAATGTTGGGCAGAGAGATGGTCAACCTGGCCCAAAGGATGAAGAAAATAAGGCACACAAATAATCCAATGCTAAATATGATGCCTGGGCGTGTACAAGGGATGTATGGGGATAAAAAGTCGTGAAGGGCACAAGGCCAAATAATGAAAGATGCGGCCTTGAAAAATGGGAGACTATGGCTAAAAAACGCAGTTCTGACGAGCTGCAGGAGTGGGTCAGAGAGTTGACCCGTCGGTCAACTCTCAAGACCCCCTGGTTGGTCCACGTGGACCAACCGGGAAAAATCCTGGAAAAAATCATTTGTAAAATCAATTAAAAATAGAAAACGAATTACTTAATTTTTGATTATTAAATAAAAAATGTTTATTATTTTATGAATTATTTTATTATGATTTTTATTTATTTTTTCGAGATTAATAATTACAAGTTTCCTTTTATACCTTTTATAGGTATATTATCTTTATATTTTAATATTTTATTTTTATTTTGTATATTTAATTTATTTATTTTTGTTTATTAATTTATAAATTTATAAAGTATTTTTATACACTTAAAAATATTTTTATTTTTTTGATGTATTTTATACACTTAATAAAATATAAGTATGTATTATATAGGTATTTGTATAGGTATTATACCTATGTATTATATATACAAGTATTTTTGTTTTGTGTTTTATTTGAGTTTTTATTCCTATTTTAATGTACAAATATATTATAAATATTATTTACAAAATTATAAAATTATAAAATTATAAAAATAATTAATAAATAATAAAATGAATATTTTAATCTGTACAAGTATACAATAGGGGTCCAAAACTCAACTTTCAAACCGTAGCTCTGCCAAATGCAAAACCACCGCCATTAAATAGATTATTTTGATCTTATACAATTAAAGTGAGTTTGATGCATTTGGAGTTTTTATTTGCGAGATACAGTCTGGGAAGTTGGGATTCTGGATTCTTATTCATATCATAACTTTTTATCTGTACATTATTTTTGAGTGAAATCAATTTTGTATTTTTATTTATTTAATTATCTACAACTTTCATGTACAAAGTTTCTTTATTTGAGGTGTAAAAAGTGGAACCAAAAATAGGTCCCAAAAAGAATAAAGAATGAATTGAATAGAAGGTATTTGTATTGTATTCTAGCACTTATCTCCTCCTACTTTATTCCTTGTCGACAGAGTCATCGAGATGCCTAGGTCTCGGGGTTTTGGGTCATAAAATATTTACAATATTTTATTCTTTTTCTTTTCTTTTCTTTATTCTATAATTTTTGGCTTTAAAAACTGCATTTTATACAATATTTACACAATGATGCATGGATGCTAAAATGCCTAAATTAAGCCTATTTACACGCATTTACTAGGGTTTTTAAGGCCAAAATGATAGAATAAAGATGATGAAATGTAGATTCATCAGACTCTAACCCCCATCAATATCGTTCACCCCTGCCTTTACTCACAACTGGATCACATCCTCGGATCTGATTCTAGTCGTTCGCATGCACGCTAATCAGGACCGTTGGATCATGAGATCCAATGGTCCCTTCTTCGTCCCCTACCTCGAGCGTCTTCCCCAAGACTTATGCATGTGTTTCCTACCAAACTCTTCCATTTTTGGAGCTCTTCTCATCCACCAACTCCTCGTCCTAACACCTCCATCATGAAGCTATATCTTATGTTACCCTCGCCAGCCCATCAATCCTCTCCATCAAACCCTATGCCACTCATTACATCTCCACCGTCCATCCCTTGTAACGCACCACTGCCTACTATAAATCCACCTCTATCGCATCCCATACACCTTGTCCACTGATGAATCCACATTTCATCATCTTTATTCTATCATTTTGGCCTTAAAAATCCTAGCAAATGCTTGTAAATACCCTTAATTCCCGCATTTTAGCGTCATATGTGTGTAAATAGTGTGTAAAATACTGTTTTTAATGATAAAATTATATAATAAAGAAAGAAAAGAAAAAGAATAAAATATTGTAAATATTTTATGACCCGAAACCCCGAAACCTAGGCATCTAGATGACTAGGTCGACAAGGAATAAAGTAGGGGGAGATAAGGGCCAATATACCAACAAAAATCCCTTTTATTTTAATTCATCCTTTACTCAGTTTGGGACCTATTTTTGGTTCCACTTTTTATACGACAAATAAGAAACTTTGTACATGAAAGTTGTAGATAATTAAAAAAAGAAAAATACAAAATTGATTTCACTCAAAAATAAGATACAGATAAAAGTTATGATCTGAACAAGATTACAGATTCCCAACTTCCCAGACCTGTAACTCTCAAATAAAAACTCGAAATTCATCAACATCACCATTAATTGTATATAATTTTCAATAAACTATTTAATGAAGGTGCTTTCGTATTTTGCGGAGCTACAGTTTGAAAGTTGTGTTTTGGACCCCTATTGTATACTTGTTCAGATTAAAATATTCATTTTATTTATTATTCATTTTTTTTATAATTTTATATTTTTATAATTTTGTAAATATTATTTATATTATATGTGTACACTAAAATAAGAATAAAATGCTAAATAAAATACAAAAATAAAATACATGTATATAATACATAGGTACAATACCTGTACATATACCTATATAATTAATTCTCCTATTTTATTAAATACACAAAACACTTCAAAAAAATAAAATATATATATATATATATATATTAGTATATAAAAATATTCTATAAACATATAAAATAATAAACAAAATTAATAAAACTAAATATACAAAATAAAAATAAAATTTCAAAATATATAGATATGTGTACCTATATATGCTAGAAAAGGTAACTTGTATTTTTCTACCATAGAAAAATAAATAAAAATCATGATAAAATACTTTACAAAATAACAAATATTTTTTATTTTATAATCCAAAAATTATAAATTCATTTACTATTTTAAATGAATTTTTAATCATTTTTTGGGCTTTTTCCTGGTTGGTCCACGTGGACCAACCAAGGGGGCGGTCAACGTTGACCTCGGTCAACTGCCTGTCCTTCACCCTGTAGTTTGTCAGAACCTCAGTTTGACTCCTTTTTCTCAATTTTTTCGAGGCACCATCTTTCATCCACTCGTGTAACTCTCTTCACGACTTTTGTGCCTCGTTCATCCCTCTTTCACGCTTGGGGTTTTCCTCGGGCTGTGGATCATCGATTCGAGTAGTGTGCCTCGTTCTTCTCGTCCTCCCAGCCATTTGTACAAAAGGCCACTCGAGTTTTCCTTTCTTTTTTGAACCTTTCCTTGGCTGAGTTTAGACTTCTAGGGGTCTTCTGGGTAGACTCCGGTGACAGGGGAGCCCCCTGCAACCCCGTTGATGTACGCCGTGGCCTTGAGGACTGGTCTCCAACCATCTCCGGCCAAGGTTGGTTGTGAGGTTTCATCTCGCCATTCAGTGGCTTGAGGTTCATTTTTCTTTGTTTTTCCTTGCATTTCTATAGTAGTCTTAGTCGTAGGAATCGATTCACCTCGTTAGTTTAGCATCTCGTCCATCAAATCGCCCATTCGATCCACCTCACTGGAGGTAGCTCCGGCCGAGGTCCTCTTCGTCGTTCCACACCTCCATTTCGCCATCGCGGGGTCGAGGCATTTTTCCCTCGACCCTTCACCCTTCTTGCAGGTCTTGCGCGTCAAAGAAGAGCCTGGAGCTCAATTTCACGTCTCGCCAGGAGCCCTCCAGCTCCGTCGTCTCCTCCCACGAGCTCCGGCCACCGTCGGAGAATTTTGGAGCCACCAGGAGCTAGAGGAGGACCCCAGGAAGCTTGCCGGCCATTTTTGGAGCCCAAAGATCGTCGGAGGATGGAGATAGAGCGTGGGGAAGCTTGCCTCGCTGGCGTTGCTTCCCGGTTCATCCTCTGTCATTCAACACCGTCGGATCTAGGCCGGGGCTCCAGGTGTACAGCCACCGTTAGATCTCCTCCAGCCGCCACTGTCCGATCAGTCTTGGAGGATCAAATCGTAGCCATCGAAGCCAAAGCCTTATCGTGCATCCGTATGTTGCCACGGGTCAAGTGAAGCGACGCTCGCCGTTGGATCATGCCTTGTGGGAGTAATTTTGCCTGTTACCCCCCTAGTTTTTGTATTTAAAGCTTGATCCATAAACTTTCATGAGTAGTTAAATATTTTGTGTAATAATTGCATATACACCCCCGTACATTCTATATTTGCACTCAGGTCCTTGTCCACATCACCTCACGTGACCCATGCACGTGGGGTGGTGGACATTTTGCTAGGGACCCCCTGCATGTTTTGTTATTTTATTTTAGTCTAGGAACTTTTGTTTAATGTGTAATATTTTTGGATAAATTGCAATTAAGTCTCCAGGTTTTTATTATTTACATATCAGTCCTTGACAGTCACGTACCTTGCGCACGTGACTTCGGAGATTTTGCATAGATACCCCTACGGGTCTAGACATCTGTATTTGACCCAGAAATATTTTTATTACATTATATATTTCTGGAAAATTGCAAGTAACCCCCTGGGCTTCTGGATATTTACAAATATGCCCCTACTAGTGTTGATTTTTCTCTTTGTTGTTTGCATTTATTTCATGCATCTATAAAGTCCTAAAAAATCCCCAAAAAAATAGCATAAGCTCCTGTTTAGTTGCTTTTTCACGCCATATTTTTGTTTTGTATTTTTATTGCATTTTAATATTTATAAAAATTCAAAAACATGCATTTTCAGCTCTGTTTGCATTAGAAAATACATAAAAGTTATCAAAACCCCTTCAAAAATTCCAAAAAAAGTCACATTTTGTGTGTTGCTGTGTTTTTAACTCCAGTCCAAAAAGCACTAAAACATTCAAAGGAAAACCCCTAAAAATAACAAAACCCCTTAAAACTTCACGAAAATCTTAAAAATTTCAGAAAAATCCTAAAAATATAATTTTTATCTCTGAATTTTCTCTATTTTATTACCTTTATTTTAAATTTAATTTGAGGAATTTTTTCGTTTAGCAGCTCTGCTTTCTCTTAGTGATGTGTGCACCTCCACCCGCATATGCGATGCGAAAGGTGGAAAAACGATGCTAAATTCATGGCACCGAAGATGAAATATAGAGTCGGGAACAGAGTCCCCCTCACGTGTCGAGTTCACGCAGAGGCAAACGATCGGACGACTGATAAGCTCCTGTTTAGTTGCTCTTTCACGCCATATTTTTGTTTTGCATTTTTATTGCATTTTAATATTTATAAAAATTCAAAAACATGCATTTTCAGCTCTGTTTGCATTAGAAAATACATAAAAGTTATCAAAACCCCTTCAAATATTCCAAAAAAAGTCACATTTTGTGTGTTTCTGTGTTTTTAACTCCAGTCCAAAAATCACTAAAACATTCAAAGGAAAACCCCTAAAAATAGCAAAACCCCTTAAAACTTCACAAAAATCTTAAAAATTTCAGAAAAATCCTAAAAATATAATTTTTATCTCTGAATTTTCTCTGTTTTAGTACCTTTATTTTAAATTTAATTTGAGGAATTTTAGACTATGTTTGATATTTTTCATCCTCATTTTAGTTTCACCCTTTTAGTTTATTCATTGTTTTCAGTATTTTTGTCTTTAAAAATATCAAAAAAATTAGGAAAAATATAAAAAAATCACTAAAACATTAGAAAAATATAAAAAGCTAAAAAATGTGTTTACTGAATTTTGACTCTTTTTACATCTTTTTATAAATATTTTATCTTCCTTTTCTTTTATTGTATACATCTTGTATTAAAAAAGTATAAAATACAAAAAGAAAATACAAATCAGAAAATTAAAAATCAAAATATAAAAATATAAAATCAAAAATTAAATAAAATAAAATTTAATTAAATTAAAAACCCACAAAAATAACACATTTGTAGACTTTTGATCACATTCATTTTTGTGCATTTGCCCCGATCTATCCTGCTTGTTCCCTGTGTTCGACGCTCTACTTGCTTGCACTATACACATTCATTATAGAGTTATAATAAATTTTAACTCCACACTTTGATTTTCATTGCTTGATTTATCTGTTGTGGGTTGATTGTTGACTGAAGTCCGGATTTTCTTGCGGGTCGCCACAACGACTTTGCCTCCGCATTGTGTGAGGCATATTTAGACATGTGGAAAAACCGTTTCATCAAATGGCGCCGTTGTCGGGGAGCAACAGCGCATAGATCAGCTTTTTGCTTAATTGTGATATTTGTCTATATTTGTCATTCATTTATTTTCATTATTTTTTATGTATCTTGTTGAGCTGTCTAACCCATCTCTTTGTTGATATCGTGCGAGGTACCGCGGATCAAGGGAGGCACTCCACCCTAGGCGCATGCGCACCCACGTGAAGCAGGCGACAGTCTCCTCGCCTTGCACCGAAGGAGACTTAGAGATTTTTGAAGACCGAGCTCCCTTTGTATTTATTGTATTTTTATGTAATTTAAGGGACTCTATTATTGTAATAATACAGGTACCATGAACGCTAGACTCTCGAGCCTAATTTCCAGGTGTTTGTACACTTGGGGGCTCACCGCGGTTTTCACGGTTTTCATCGCTTCTTTTTATTTTGTTTTCCGGTTTTATTTTCTTTATTTTGTGTGATTGAGCCCGTAGTTATAGGAGTTGTTTGACGTAGTATTAGGTCCAAACACCTAAGTACATTTGCTTGTGCCTATAGTCTACGTTTGGATCTAGTCAAATCTTGAAAATCGTGCTTCACGCTAATAGCAGCTTCTCACCCTAGGACGATTTCATCGGTTGCATCTGCATATAGTTTAGGTTTCAATTCTGCTAAGGATCCTTGCAAGTAGAGTGCTAGAGGCAAGGTGAGAATTTACGCATTAGCATCCATCATCGATTTACCGCTTGCATTGCTTGTTCGCCTCTCCCTCTGATTTTGACCACCTAGGTGCTTAAAGAAATTGATTCCTCGTTAGGCATGTGCATTCTCATTAAAAAATCCAAAAAAAAGTGATAACAAATAAAATTGGGATTGAGAACAATACTCGACCGTAAAAATGATCAAAAAGGAAAATATTGTCTTGGGGCGAGTAATCCCATCATTGTCTTCGTTTTACATTGCTCGCGCACACCCTAAGGACTAGTGCCCAAATCCTATCAAGCCTCCTAAGTGTCTACGAAATTTTTGACTTCTCACCTAACTCTTAAAACAAACAAGATAAAAAGACCGCTATTTTGCGGTCTCTACTGAGTTGAATAGGTGAATTGAGGGGTTTGTATTATTTTCAGTTTTGTTTGTGATTGTTTTGTGTGTGTCCTAGATCGCTTTTGTGCACTTGCGCCTTTTTCTCACTTCTCTTGACTTGACCTTCGTGCTCTCCCGATCATTTCCTTTTCTATTCGAGATGGACCCCTGGAGCGTATTCCATCCGAACTTTGTGGATCCCTCGTTCACTCCAGTCGGATCACCTCCCTTTTATCAGGAGGACCCTCCTCCAACTTTTTCTGACTTTGTACATACCCGCCTCAGCCACAATATCAAACCTCGGACTTCTACCCACACCCACCTCCACCTCTGTATTTTCCACCTTCATATCCACCCGAGACTGACCTGTTGGAGTCACCTTTCATGGAGTCCATCCTTGAGCCCTTGACCCAGATGATGGATCAGACGAGACAGAGGATTGACCACCTCACTAGTATAAATAAGAGCGATCTTGATATTCCACCATTTGATGATATGGGTTCATTCGAGGATTTCCATGAGAGCTTGCAATCGCCCAAAATACAAAAAAATGAGAAAATTTTAAAAATCCAAAAAGAGTTCGGGAGACACATGATCGAGTCAGACTGTGAGGAGAGGTACCATATGCCCGATCATTTACCCACACAACCTCTCACATCCTATCCCACCTTTGACCCCAAGGATGCAGCTGTACAGACTGCTCTTGGCATGCCTCGTATAGATGTTGATTCCAACTTCCTCCCTTGTATGGTGGAGGTCCAAAAATTCAAAAAAATGTTGAGTGAACCTGAAGTGGTGGTCTCTATTCATGAGATCATCCAAGCCCCACTTCAGCAGGCCATGACCCAATTATTTGCTCCTCTTCCCAAGAAGAGAAAGCAGAGGAGCTGGCCACTGCCCACGCCATCACACACCGTCCTATCCCTAGGAGAAGGAACACAACCACACCTTTCATCAGTTGCACCATCTCCAACTTCACTTGTGATCACACTCTCCTAGACGGTGGTGCTTCGATTAGCATCTTATCTCGTTGGTACAATCTCTTCACTTAGGGCCTCTCAAGAAAACTAGGATGATCGTTCAGTTTGTCGATGGATCAATAAAAAGCCCGAAGGGTATACTAGAAAATGCCATCATTTCGATTCATGGCATGAACTATAATGTTGATTTTGTTGTATTGCCCATGGAGACCTCCACTGGGGAACCCTCTCCAATCATCATGGGATGACCATTCCTCACCTCTGCGAGGGTCATTATTGACTATTGATAAGGAGAGATTTGCTTCCGTCCTGTTGACGAGAGCAAGGTGACCACCACCGCATCCGCTGCTGAGAAGAGACCTACACCTGACGCGCATTCACAGATTCTAGCTGACTCCGAGGCCTATGACCTATCTGACGATATTAGAGAAGTTTGCTTTATGACCGTTGATGAGACCTGAGAAATCCTCTGAAAGGGGGAATACTCGGAAAGCATAGACCTCGAAGTTCCTCCTTCTGGAGTGTGGTGATGTGTTGATGAAATCCGCGGGATTTACGTGATTGATACCATAGAGCGGAGGGTAGACACCAAGACTAGACAGGATGGACCTGGTTTGACTACTTCCACTGATAAGTCTGTTCCTGGTCACTCAAAAGTGGTTATGATTGAGGCCGGTTATGATCTTAACGCTTATTTTCAGAAAATCAGGCCTTTGATGAAGACAATAAGCCAGCTGAGATTCTTGAGAACGAACAGAGTTCGACTACTTCCACTGATGATTTCATTCCTTTTGGTTTTGACCTGGATGAGACCTTGCACGACGACTCTGGCTTTACTTCTTTCACGGACGATGAGTTTGTTCCTTTTCACTTCGATATTGACGAGACCCCCAAGGGCGAACCTAGCCATACTACTTCCATTGACTAGTTCGTGCATTTTCGATTTGACTCCACTGAGGTCCTTCACCCTGTCAACCCTGATCGGTTAGTGTCATCTGAGGACCCCGATGTCAACCTGCACCACACCAGATCTATTCCTCAGCGGTCCCGTAATAAGGTTAGCTTTCTACCTTCTTGATCATGTGTACATCCATCTCTGTTGTACATCCTCTTTTGTTCATCTCTGTCCATCTCCTGTATTGCTCATCTACCCATTCTTGTGTTTGCCTTGCTTAGGACGTACTTTGTCCTAAGTATAGGGTGTGGACGAGCCGAGTGCTCTTTCTTAGTTCTGTTTCATCACTCCTGTTGTTGCCTATACCTAAGGCTTCTTTTACCTTAACTATAGGGAGAGTGATGTGTACATCCTCTGATCTCGTTTCCATCTTCTGATCTCTTTTCTTCTTTCCTTCTTTCCTTCTTTTCTTCTTTTCTTCTTTTCTGTTTCTATCTTCTTTATCTATCAAAAAGGTGCTGCCCTTTATAGATAGTCTCCTATACTTAGGACATACTTTGTCCTAAGTATAAGGGGGTGTGCACCTCGAGTTTGCTACTCTTTTCGATCCTCTTCATTGTCTCCTCTTCTTGTCTATACTTAGGGATATCTTACCATAATTATAGGGGGAGACAATCTGAGTACGATCTGTTCATTCCCACCCTTGACCCTCCCTGCTTTATGTACAGTCTGCTATACTTAGGATTATTTGATCCTAAGTACAGGGGGGAATGTCAACTTCTCATTCATTTGTTCATTCATCGCTTATTCATTAGACTTGTCTATACTCAGTACGAGTTATGTCTTCTCTTTTCTCTCTGATCTATGAGGACATAGCTCAAGCTAAGTATAGGGGGTCGTATATACTGTGTATATACTTCAGCCATAACTCGTACTTTCGTATTTTCTTAATAAATAAGGCTAATAATTCTTTAAAATTAATTAAAAACCTTAATAAAAAGATGTTGATCATTCCTCAAATTCTTTTTGTATTTACTGATTAATAAATTAGGTGAAAATGTTTTTTTGCAAAATGTTTGAAAAATAGTTTGAAAATCTTTGTGAAAATCTTTTGAAAACTATTTGGAAAACATTTTATTACATGTTTTCAACCTTTGTAAAAACATTTTATTCTCTTTGTGTGAAATAAAATGTTTGAAAAATTGTTTGCAAATGGTTTGAAAAATGGTTGCAAAACTATGTGAAAAATCTATATATACTGTTTGGAAAACCTTTGCAAGATGATTTTCAAATGTGTGTACATGTTTGTAAAATTGTTGTAAAAATTATTTTGGACTATAGTTTTTCAAAATTGTTTGTCAAATCCTTTTCAAATAAATTTGAGGAATACATACATCACACCTAAACTTCTTTATATCTATAAAATTGACCACTTGCCCTGGTAAATTCTTAAAATCCATTTCTTATAAATATAGGAAGCATCCCCGTGTAAATATTTGTACCTAGTTTTTAGCGAAAATCTTTTGTTTTCGAAAATCCGAAAAACATTTGCAAAACTAAAATCCAAAAACATTTGAAAAATCTTTTTGAAAAATATAAAAAATGCATATGCATCATCTTTTCAAAAATCCATAAAAGTTCAAAATCTTGAAAATTGCTTCACAAAAATATTTTCTCATTCTGCATCGCATTTGCATATCATTAGCATTTTTCGAATTGAGTTTGATAGTTGACAAGTCTAAATAAAATCCGAAGATTGGAGCTTGATTGGAAATCTACCTAATAATAGGAACCTTATAGGAATTGGAACTGATGTACTTGAGGTCTAGTTGACTTAATTCTTTGAGGATCACGGGATCTGGTTCAATGGATTCTTGACTGCCTATGTAGAGTATTTTGGAACACACGTACGACTCTTGTTGATAATGACCTAACTTGGACACCTGTACCTTTCACTTGGCTCAACTCAGTTGGAGTGGTGAGGGGGTTGGATTTGCCAGTATGAGACACACACAAGTGGAAACACTTGTCCTCCTCTAGGGAGGGAAGTACACCCCAACCCATCCAGTGATGAGGAATTCTAAAGACAGGAGAGTGTGGGTCGCAATAAAGCTTCAAAAGAGGGATAGTCTACTGGCTCAAGAAGAAAAACTCCCTATGTAAATTCTGATGTATATAGTATTTCAAAAAAAATGGCAGGCATGTACAAAAAAATAAAATGCCTGCAAAAGTATGTGAATATGTTGTATAGCCAATAAGCAAGCTTGAGCTTCAAAGTCAAATTATGTAAACCTGCAGCTGGATGACTTGATTACACTGGTCTTGCATCCTAGGATATGTATCTACATTGTCTACCGTCCATTCTTCTCTTCACTCCCCTCCTCTTGAGCTGGTTGCCACTTGAACTTAGAAGGGAATACCCCGCTCCTCGAGGAAGAAGTTGTTGGATTGGGGAATCATTGGGTTGTCATACTAGAGAAGTTAGTATCTTTGTCATTCTAGTTGGGGAGAGCCGCCATCACTTTCACTTTACGAGTCAGATTCATAGTCGTAAGGGTTTGCGTATGAGTTGAAATATTTCTGACCTGGCTATTGAGGAGACTTGAGTTGGGTTTTGAGATTCTCGAAAGCTGTTGGATTTCAAATTCAGATCGCATTAAGGTTCCGACCGCACTAAAATTCCAAAGGTCCGACTTAAGCTCCAAACTTTTATTTTGTGGGGACAAGTTTGATAATTAAGATTAATCCATCTGTCTTTTTCTTTTCTTTGTTTTTCTTTCTGCACTTATTGCATAAGTGTTTACTAGGGACTAGCAAAGGAAAGTATAGGGAGATGATGAATCCATATTTCATCATCTTTATTCTATCATTTTGGCCTCAAAAACCCTAGCAAATGCTTGTAAATACCTTAATTCCCGCATTTTTGCATCCATGCATATGTGTGTAAATAGTGTGTAAAATACTGTTTTTAATGCCAAACTTATAGAATAAAGAAAGGAAAAGAAAAGGAATAAAATATTGTAAATATTTTATGACCCGAAACCTCGAGACCTAGGCATCTATATGACTAGGTCGATAAGGAATAAAGTAGGGGGAGATAAGGGCCAATATACCAACAAAAATCCCTTTTATTTTAATTCATTCTTTACTCAGTTTGGGACCTATTTTTAGTTGCACTTTTTATACATCAAATAAAGAAACTTTGTACATGAAAGTTGTAGATAATTAAGTAAAGAAAAATACAAAATTAATTTCACTCAAAAATAAGATACAGATAAAAGGTTTTGATCTGAATAAGATTCCAGATTCCCAACTTCCCAGACTTCTAACTCTCAAATAAAAACTCGAAACGCATCAAAATCACCTTTAATTGTATTTAATTTTCAATAAACTATTTAATGAATGTGGTTTCGTATTTTGCGGATCTACGGTTTGAAAGTTGAGTTTTGGACCCCTATTGTATACTTGTACATATTGAAATATTCATTTGATTTATTATTCATTATTTTTATAATTTTACATTTTTATAATTTTAGATTTTTAAAATTTTGTAAATATTATTTATAATATATGTGTACACTAAAATAAGAATAAAACACTAAAGAAAACACAAAAATAAAATGCATGTATATAATACATAAGTATAATACCTATACATAAACCTATATAATTAATTCTCCTATTTTAATAAATGTACAAAACACCTAAAAAAATAAAAATATATTTAAGTATATAAAAATATTCTATAAATATATAAAATAATAAACAAAATTAATAAAATCAAATAAACAAAATAAAAATAAAATATCAAAATATATAGATATGTGTACCTATATAGGCTATAAAAGGTAACTTGTATTTTTCTACCACAAAAAAATAAATAAAAATCATGATAAAATACTTTACAAAGTAACAAATATTTTTTATTTTATAATCCAAAAATAATAAATTCATTTACTATTTCTAAATGTATTTTTAATCATTTTTTCAGGGCTTTTTCTTGGTTGGTCCACGTGGACCAACCAGGGGGGTGGTCAACGTTGACCTCGGTCAACTGCCTGTCCTTCGCCCTGTGGTTTGTCAGAACCTCGGTTTGACTCCTTTTTCTCGATTTTTCGAGGCATCATCTTTCATCCATTCGCGTAACTCTCTTCACGACTTCTGTGCCTCGTTCATCCCTCTTTCACGCCTAGGGTTTTCCTCGGGCTGTGGATCATCGATTCGAGCAGCGCGCCTCTTTCTTCTCATCCTCCCAACCGTTTGTACAAAAGGTCACCTGAGTTTTCCTTCCTTTTTTGAACCTTTCCTTGGTCGAGTTTAGACATCCGGGGGTCTTCTGGGTAGACTCCGGTGACAGGGGAGTCCCCAACAACCCCGTTGAGGTACGACGTGGCCTTGAGGATTGGTTTCCAACCATCTCCGACCAAGGTTGGCCATGAGGTTTCATATCGCCATTCAGCGGCTTGAGGTTCGTTTTTCTTTATTTTTCCGTGCATTTCTATAGTAGTCTTAGTCGTAGGAATCAAGTCACCTCGTTAGTTTAGCATCTCGTCCATCAAATCGCCCATTCGATCCACCTCACCGAACGTAGATCCGGCTGAGGTCCTCTTCGTCGTTCCACCCCTCCATTTCACCATCGCGGGGTTGAGGCATTTTTTCCCTCGACTCTTTCACCATTCTTGCAGGTCTTACGCGTCAAAGAAGAGCCTGGAGCTCAATTTCGCGTCTTGCCGGAGAATTCAGGAGCCCTTCAGCTCTGTCGTCTCCTCCTACGAGCTCCAGCCACCGTCGGAGATTTTTGGAGCCACCAGGAGCTAGAGGAGGACCCCAGGAAGCTTGCCGGCCATTTTTGGAGCCCAAAGATTGCTAGAGGACGGAGATCGAGCTTGGGGAAGCTTGTGTCACCGGCGTTGCTTCCCGGTTCGTCCTTCGCCCTTTAGCACCATCGGATCTAGGCCTGGGCTCCAGGGGTACAACCACCATTAGATCTCCTCCAGCTGCCACTGTCCGATCTGCCTTGGAGGATCTAATCGTAGCCATCAAAGCTGAAGCGTTATCGTGCATTCGTATGCTGTCGCATGTCAAGTGAAGCGATGCTCGTCGTTGGATCACACCTTGCGGGGGTAATTTTGCCTGATACCCCCTAGTTTTTGTATTTAAAGTTTGATCCATAAACTTTCATGAGTAGTTAAATATTTTGTGTAATAATTGCATAGACACCCCCGTACTTTCCATATTTGCACTCAAGTCCCTACCCACGTCATCTCACGTGACCTCTGCACGTGGGGTGGTGGACATTTTGCAAGGGACCCCATCAGGTTTTTTGTTATTTCATTTTAGTCCAGGAACTTTTGTTTAACATGTAATACTTTTTGGATAAATTACAATTAAGTCCCCAGGTTTTTCTTATTTACAAATCAGTCCTTGATAGTCATGTGCCTTGCGCACGTGACTTTGGACATTTTGCATAGATACCCCCGCGGGTCTAGAAATTTGTATTTGGCCAAGAAATATTTTTATTACGTTATATATTTTCTGGAAAATTGCAAGTGACCCCCTAGGCTTTTGGATATTTAGATATATGCCCCTGCCAGTGTTGATTTTTCTCTTTTTTATTTGCATTTATTTCATGCTTCTATAAAATCCTAAAAAATCCCAAAAAATAGCATAAGCTCATGTTTAGTTAATCTTTCATGCCATATTTTTGTTTTGCATTTTTATTGCATTTTAATATTTATAGAAATTCAAAAACATGCATTTTCATCTTTGTTTGCATTAGAAAATACATAAAAGTTACCAAAACCCCCTTCAAAAATTCCAAAAAAGTCATGTTTTGTGTGTTTCTGTGTGTTTTGACTCTAGTCCGAAAATCACTAAAACATTCAAAGGAAAACCCCTAAAAATAGCAAAACCCCTTAAAACTTCACAAAAATCTTAAAATTTTCTGAAAAAACCTAACAATATTATTTTTGTCTCTGAATTTTCTCTGTTTTATTACCTTTATTTTAAAATTAATTTGAGGAATTTGGACTCTATTTGATATTTTTCAACCTCATTTTAGTTTCAGCCTTTTAGTTTATTCACTATTTTTAGTATTTTTGCCTTTAAAATATCAAAAAAATAGGAAAAATAAAAAAAATTCACAAAAACATTAGAAAAATATAAAAAGCTTAAAAATATTTTGCTTACTGAATTTTGACTCTTTTTACATCTTTTTAAGAATATTTTTTCATCTTTTCTTATATTGTATACATCTTGTATTGAAGAAAATATAAAATACAAAAAGAAAATACAAAATCAGAAAATTAAAAATCAAAATATAAAAATATAAAATCAAAAATTAAATAAAATAAAAAAATTAAAAACCCACAAAATATCACATTTGTAGACTTTTGATCACATTCATTTTTGTTCATTTTGCCCCAATCTATCCTGCTTGTTCCATGTGTTCGACACTCTACTTGCTTGCACTATACTCATTCATTGTAGAGTTATAATAAATTTTAACTCCATACTTTAATTTTTATTGCTTGATTTATCTGTTGTGGGTTGATTGTTGACTGAAGTCTAGATTTTCTTACGGGTCGCCACATCGACTTTGCCTCTGACTTGTGTGAGGCATATTTAGACCCGTGGAAAAACTGCTTCATCATCCACTGATCTGAGCCTAAGTCATAGCCCTCCTCCACCTCCATGTGACAGAAAAAGGTTGGGGGAGGGCCATAATGGTGCCTCCTTGCTCCAATGTCAACCCACGGTGCTCCACCGTGTCGTGGTGCCTCCAGCACCGCATATTTCCCTGGACCGGTCAGCTAAGTAGAGCGAAGATCAGAGGGCCGCCCAGGTCCTCAAGTGATGAATACTCATTCATCACTCTTTAATCTTTTATTTTACCTAAATGTCTTGGCAAAATATCATGTAGATAGTTGTAAATATAATAAGTTACCAATAAGCATGCATTTGTTAAATATTAATAATTAGCATGTATTTGTGCAAAAATAAAAGAATAAAGAATAAAAGAAAAAGAAGGAAATATTTAGAATAAATATTGAGTGACCTGAACACAAGGGATGGCCAAGCATTGGCTTGACTGCCAAATTAAACAAGTAGAGAGAGATAGGGCCATTCAACCTTGTATATATTCCTTCTTATTTGTACATATTTTATTTTCACAAAAATAAAAATAAAAATGTGTTTCTAATCCCTTTTATATATTTCTAAAAATAAAAAAAATCATAAATATAAAATAAAATTAAAAATAAAATAATTTCTCTCTCAACCTTGTACATATCACATGTATATATTTATCATCATCTATTTATTTCACACTTGTAAATAGCCAATAAAAATTAAATAAAATTATTTTATACTCCATATAATATGTTGTAAATAAATAAAATATAAAATTTGGGTATTTGTACAAAAATAAGTAAATGAAAATAATAATATAAAATACCTAGGTATTTTATACATGTATATAATATAATATACTATATATACTATAATTTATTTTTCATAGAAAATAAATAAAAATCACTAAAAATAGTTTGAAAAATAATAAATATTTTTTATTTTGAATATATTTTAAAATAAAATCGTTTTCTATTTTTAATTTATTTTCCCAATCTCTTTGATCTAGCTTTTTTTATTGGTCCAGGGTGGACTGTTGACCCCGATCAACTGTCCCCCCTGCACCTTTCTTTGCTCGGATCCTATTTCCACCCGATTCTCTCCGAATTTTCCTGAGATGATCCGTCCACCATTTCACTAGATTAGACGCTCTGATTACTGAGGAACGATCTGTGATTCACGCCCGAGGATACCGTTAGGGATCCGCTCCTTGGATTGTGCGCCTTTGCTCCACACTTATCTGACCTCGCTGAGTATATAGTCTCCAGGAGCCGCAATTATCTTTTCATCTTTGGCCCTTGCCCTCGTCCCCACTGAACTCCGTCTTCTTCCTTGAGTGACAACAGGTGAGGGAGTGCGTTGCAGTGAGGTCTCGAGGTGTAAAGCCCTAGGTCCGGCAAACTTCTTGCCATGCTCTGCCGCGAGGTGAGCTCTAGCCTCTGGACACATCAATCCATTGAGGCGAAGACCCCCGAAGGTCCCTGACTTTCGACCCAGACGACTGCATCCATTAGTAACTCCGATTCTTCCTTGTTTGCGTTTAATTTAAGATCTTGGAGGTTGGTCAGATTGTGTTCATCAGCTCGACTTAAATGTGATTGAATCATCTTTTAGCTATTCCGACGATCTTAGTACGTCCATCAGACCTCTCCCCATCTTCTACACCCATTCTCTTTCCTCATTCGCCCGGGAACGAGACACTCGGTCCTCCTCCGCCACCGCTTCGCCGGAGGACTACGCCTCACCTCATCCTTTACCCCTCGCGCGCACTAACGGGTCGAGGCACTTTGCCCTCGACCTAGTAGCTCTTTTGTGCAGGTTTGGACGTCCAAGAGCCTCATCTGGAGGTTTGAACACTGAAGCACAATGGATCCAGGTCCTTAGCGTCGTCGGGGCACTCCAGGCGTTCCTGGCCTCATCAGAGCATCAACACAGTTGCGGACAATTACCAGCATCAATTCCCCTATCCAAGCAGCTCCGTAGGATGCCCCAGTCGCTCGTAGCAGTCGGACGAAGCTCGTCGGCGGCGATTTCTTCGCCGTTCATCCAGGAGGCGCCTCCGCCGTTGGATCGAGTCCCCCGTCAGTTCTGATCGTGACCGTTCGTCTTTGGGGAGATCTCGACCATCCGATCGATATGAGGATCAGACTCCAGCCGTCCATCGTCGAACTGTTATCCGCAGAGCCAAGCCGTCAAATCTTAAGTGAAGAGTCGTCGATCGTTGGATCGTCAATAAAGAGGGATATTTGCACTTAGGCCCTTTTCGCTTTTTGCCTTTATTATTTAGTCCTGTAAATAGTTTTAGTAGTTATTTTTATTTTGGATATTTTGCACCTAGGACCTCATGCTTCTTTTATTTGCAATTTAGTCCCTCTGTGTGTGCTTCACGTGGTCTGTCACGTGCCATGTGGGATATTTGTGTATTTCATCCTAGATTCCATGGTTGTTAATGAATGAATGTTAATAAATGGATTTGCATTTATACGCCTGTGTGATTGCCTCACGTGTGATTCATGTGCAGCATTGGATTTTTTGCAAAATCATCCCTAAACTTTCCACGTGTTACTGCTTGGCTGAGAACTTTCTACTAATTGCATTCGGGTCCCTGTGTGCTATGCCTTTTATTTTTTGTTTTAATAAATAGCAATTTTTATCTAAAAATCGTGAGATTTTGACATGGCCCCTACCATGTTGTAGAAATTTCCCTAAATTTTTGGTTGCTTTTTGTTTCCATTTATTAATTTTAAAAATTTAAAAACCTCAAAATTACTTCTGTCTAGTTTCAAAAATCCATTAAAAATATTAAATCCATTTAAAAATTCCAATAAAATTGTTGTATATTTGTTTTGTTGTGTTTTCACTTATATCCAATTTTTATCTCATTTGCCTTTATAAAAACCCTAAATTTTGAAAGCTATTAAAAACCTTATAAATATCATTAAAAATTCGTAAAAACTCAAAAAAATGCATTTTCAATTTATGTAGTTAGATTTTCATTTTTAGTTTCTCATAAAATTGTTGCTCGAATTTTATAGGCATTTTAAGTATTTTAAAGTGCCTTTAGATTCTGGCTGCATACTTCCTTTTCTTTTTGGCCATTTTTTATTTTTATAAAATTAACTAAAAATCAGAAAAATCTAAGAAAAATAACAAAAACACTTGAATATTTATAAAAACCAAAAATATTTTTTTTTAATTTTCTGAGTATTTTTGCTGTGTTAAATAATTGTGTGTTTGTGCTTTTTTATTTCTTCTACACCTTTTATTCATTTTAAAAATTACAAAAAAATTGAAAGACCTAAAATCCACCATTTTATTTGATTTTCTTTATTTTATTTGGATTTTCGACTACTTTGTAGCCTAGGCATACCATGCTCCTTGTGTTCGGCCCTGGTAGCTATACCGGGTAAAATAAAATAGCGAGACCACCATTTGATTTGCTTGCTTTATTTTTATATTGGTGGTCTTGATTTTCTTGAATGAGCCCGATCCGAGAGGTTGAGGTCGCAACGACCATTGATACCTTTTTACCTTTGTCGCTCGGGTCGCTCGTCAGAATGGTGCCATTGCCAGGAAGCACGGCTTAGTAGTCGTCTTTCTTTTTCGGCTTTTCTTTCTTTTTCTTCTTTTATTTTCTTTTATTTGTTTTCTTTTTGTTTTTGCTTTTATTTGTGTTTTTGTTTCCTTTCTTTTTATTTGTTTTTATTTTTTATTATTTTATTTTATTTTTCATTATTATAATAATTGTTGGACTGATACATTTTCTGTTTCGCTTTTCTGGCGAGGGCCTGACGATCGAGAGCGGCTTTCTTCGGAGAGCCGACGCACCCGCAGGATTTGGAGGCAGCTCTTTTCTGCATAGAGCTGTAGGAGAGCATGAGAGAGGAGAGCAGGATTGTAGGGAGAGTTTAGCTTAGATTTAGCTTAGTTTCATTTTCTGCTCATTATTATTATAGTAATACAGGACATAGACTCTCGTACTTGGTGATTTCTCGGGGTCTGTTTCACCGAGCACCGGTGTGTTTGTGGGACCTCATCGTGATTTTCGCCGGTTTTGTTTTATCATTTTTATTTTCTTTGATTCCCGAAGATTTTTGCCTTAGCTTAGGATTTTCACTTGCTTTGTGACGTAATTCTTAAGGCCCAACCCTAATTATATTACATGTTCCTATAGATCGAATAATTGGACCTTATTAATTAACTCACTAATAAAAAAGTTAACCTGGTCACTTGAGGGGTCACGTGCTGTTAGAGGTCGTATACAGCATTGACAGGATCTGTTGTGGCAGACACCGATCAGAGATCGGACCCTGACCCCTCTCGTTGATACGTTAGCTATTGTGCTTAGCGAGTAGAAATTTCTTCTTAAGGCCGCTTTCTTCGTGCATCATTTAGATTAGTTTTATTTTTGTCTTTAAATTTATGTGCGTATCACTTTGCATGTAGAGAGTTGGAGGCAAGGTACACATTTCTTACTCGGCATGCATCATTGTGTTTAGTTGCGCATCGGCTTTTCATCTTCTCCCCCTGTTTTTGGACTTAATAATAATAAGGAGAACCGAAAAATTCGTTAGGCATTATTTAATTTGAAAAAGATCTAAAAACAAAAACCATAAAATTGGGATTGCTTAATCAAAATTGATCTTAAAAGACATTGACGTAATAATCTGTCTTGGGAGAGTAATCCCCTCCTTGTAAGGTTTGGATAAGTGAGAGAGTGACCCGCACCCTAGGTTAGAGCCACATCCGACATTCCTTCATTCTACTGGTTTCGGGTTAGTCGTTCTCCAGTGAGGATCGCTCTGGTTTCTGGTAAAGCGGGCCGCGATATCATTAACAGAGCGTGTCAATCGGGTAGCCGGTAAACGGTTCGTGACTTGTACTGGCTGGGAAAGATCTTGCCTTGGGATTGGGACAGTCTCCTGGGGGTGTTGGATTCCCAACAGCTCTCTTAATCGCTCTGAAAGACTGTTTGATCACCTAATAAAATCGACAAGATAAAAGATCGAACCTTCACGGTCATCAGCTCTGCGTGCGTAGGTAAATTAGGGGTTTTGCTTGACAGATCTTGTTTGCTATTCAGATCTCATCCGCCTTCACTCGCCAGATCAAGATGATGGGTCGGAGGTCCCTTAGGCAGCCTATGACTGCACCGCCTTTGAGCACTCCGGCCCGCTCATCTAGGTTGGTTCACGAGAGCCAACACCCGCTCTCCGAACCCGAGTTCGACTCCATCCTATTCCCCCTCGACCACCCTTCTACCAGTCTTGAGGTGCCCGAGCAGAGACAACAGAAGCTAGTTGATTTATCGGCACCTGAGTTTGGCTCTTTTGCCTTTGCAGAGACCATGGCCAACAGCGAGGAGTGCACTGATGGACCCAGTGGAGCACATACATACGTATTGGATCAGGGTGCCATCAACAACACCCTGTTAGCCTCCCTTGAGATGATGCAGAGATAGATCCGAGATCAGAGAGCTTTCATGGTGGACATGCATCGTGAGATGGAGCAGATGCGAGTCGATAGAGAGCGTAGAGCCGGTGGAGGATAGGAGATGGTCCAGATGACCTACAACCTGAGGGGCAGCCAGTTCAGCCAGCAGCAGCCGCGAGACCGATGAGGGAGTGCACAACCCTGGTGCAACTCTCACCCACAGATGGATAGTGTTGCATGTTATTTTGGGAGATTTCAAGCTCCCGCCTCAGACGATTCAGCTTCTCCTCTGCTTCCACGGACTCGCCATGGAGGAGTCGCACCTTCATCTTTAGGAGTTTGAGATGATTTGTAGTACCCTCCATGATCGCCTCGTGGATGAGGACACCATCAGGATGATGGTCTTCCCTTTCTCCCTGGTAGACAAAGCAGCCAACTGGCTGAAGCATTTAGGAGATTTGTCACCACTTGGGAACAGCTCCAGAACAAGTACCTCAACAAGTATTATCCACTAGGCCGGAACAATGCAGCTAGGGCCCTAATCAGCAATTTCTCTATGCTCCCCAATGTGCAATTTCACGAGGCATGGGACCGCTTCAGGGAGCTCACAGATCGGTGTACCCACCATGATATCTCGAAGCCCAATCGCGTCCAGAGTTTCTTCTGCAGGCTGACACCGGAGTTGCAGAGGCTTGCTAACGCATCCCGTGGGGGCTCATATTTTGCCAAGGATGAGGATCAGGTCTGGGCCATCTACGAGGAGATGGCCAAAAACTACATTGTAATGTCCCAGACCCGACTCTATACTCAGGGGAAGCCCACACCACAGGCCGTGTCCTATCAGAGGATAGCATGGGTAGATGCCGGTCCTTCTACGTCATCAGCAGCTGCAGCACAGGCAGAATCGACAGCCGCTGATATGGGGATTATCAGTGAGAAGCTGGATCAGATAGAGTTGATTGAGAAGAAGCAGCGCCAGCGAATGACACAGATTGATCAGATTGCACAGATGCTGAGTGGCCTGAAGACCCAGATCATATGTCTCCAGGAGGCACAGATGGCTTCTCAGCCCCATCTAAGGTCATGGGCAGACACCGGCAGCAACAGCTCGACCCAGCCCTCCGCCCACTACCGACAGGTTCACCATGTTCAAGCGGAGCTGTTTCAGCAGCAGTAGTATGTTCAGCCACCACCATCTCAGGAAAGCCAGATGGTGGTGTATTAGCCAGACCAGCCCCTAGAAGTACTCCCCCCACCCACCTACGAGCAGGAGCCATTGATGGATGTCAACGGGATTTGGTATGACCGACCTCAGCCAGGGATCCGACGAGACCATCCCGGATTCCGTTGGTCGACCAGAGGTACCACCTCCCAGCAGGAGCCTCCAGTTCAGGGTGGCCTGTACGGCCAGCAGCGAGAGCAGCACCAGCAGCCCCAGTTCCCACACCAGCAGAAACCACATCCATAGAAGTCTTACCAGCAGCATGATCCTCGTCCCTATCAGCAAGGACAGTCTTGGAAGCAGTAGCAGCAGCCTCAACAGTATCACTCTCAGCCCTAGTATCCCTCTCACTCTCAGCAGCAATCGCCTCATTTTCAGAGAGGCCACACGTCAGGTTCTCATGGGCTAGCCTATGTGAACCCATCCTTAGATGACCTAGCCTGCCTCCTTTCCGAGCAGCAGGCTACCTTTAAGCGGGAGATGGACGAGTTCTGCCAGGAGATGAGAGATTGTGAAGGGGAAGGCCGCCATACCTGCCCAGATTGAGCTGAACCTGAACAAATTCAAGGGGAAGTCTGAGTAGGTAGAGTTTATAGAGGTTACCACTCCTAATGATTCCCTTGGTAATATTTCTGTATACACTTTTGATGCTGACTTTGTTACACTTAGGAGCGGTAGGATGCCAGCCGACGGCGCCTCTTCTGAGCGACGACCCCATGCAGCTTTAGGAGCACCAGACGAGGAGGAGAGTGGTGCGGATACCGCTCATGATGATGATGATAATGGTGGTGCTGACGCCACCAAGGACGTTGATCCAGATGACGGTACTGAGCCGTCATTTCACCAGATGCAAGAGGTGGTGCTGATGCCACCATAGATGATGTTGAGCCAGAGCGCGGTACTGAGGTTGTGAGTCCATGTCACAGGTGGTACTAATGCCACATTTCCATTCCTGTTGCATTTCCTTCAGTTCATGTATCTCAGGACTATTCTGTGAATAAAGGAAAGGGTTCTTCATTTGTGAGTCCATCTGTGATGCTTGGTGATCTATGTATGGATTCTGCTTTGCCCTAGCAGCAAGGACCCAATCCTAGCCTTTCATCTGAGAAAGGCTCAGCCATCCCCTTTCCCCAAGCACTCCGCTTGGCTAAGGCCGTTCCGACTCACAAGCCACCTTCACCTCGCCTAACCGGGTCGAGGCAGTTTGCCCTCGACCCGCGAGTCTTCTGGGTTGCTTTGCAGGTCCAACAAAGGCCATCTGAGGCCTTTCGACGTTCAGACCAGGAGCCTCACCTCCGCCACCCTCGTCGGAGCTCTCCCGAGCTCGGCTGGGCCATCGGAGGGCATCAGTAGCTGCGCACAGCCACGGCGGAGCTTCTCCGATCCTCAGGCGCAGCAGAGGAGGCCGGGAGCGCTTCCACGAGGCCGACGAGTTTCGCCGGCCCCCTGTTCTTCCTCGTCCTCCAGTTGCCGTCAGATCAGCCTTATCGCTCCAGATTCTATCCTAGCCGTCCGTTCTTGGAGCGGCAGATAGCGTCCGATCAGAGGAGATCTGATCCCAGCCGTTAGATCGACACGTGGCTCGGCCGTTACCGTTGGATCAGCCCGAGGACCCCAGTGCTGGAGTGCCACCTGCCCTCGACCGCTCGGTCAGCCACGTGGCAGCCATCCAGCCCTTCCGCATAATAAAGGGTAATTTACCCTTAGGCCCTGTCTTTATTTTTATTTAGTTTTAGTCCTGTAAATATTAAAGTCAGTTGTTTAGTTTTAGGGCTATTTGCATAGTGGACCCTGTGCTTTATTTTATTTGCATTTATACCCCTGCCAGTTGTGGACACGTGCATCGACACGTGATATTTTGGTTTATTTGCAGTAGAGACCCCTGTAGTTCTGGATGTTATTGAATGAATGAAAACTTTTATCTATTTGCATGTATACCCCTGTGCGTGGTTTATTTGAGCATGTGCGATATATTTTGTGTGTTTTGCAGATAGGCCCCTGGACTTTTGGTACCTGTTACCAATAAATCCTCGGGACTTATTTTTATTAGATTTGGGTCCCTGAGTGCCCCAAGCACGCGCGTGGCGCGTGTTTTGCTGGGTATTTTGCACCAGACCCCCCAGAACTTTGGGTATTTACACTTTGGTCCCTGTGCACAGTACCCTCTCTTTATTTTTGAATAAAATAGCAAATCACCTCCAAATCCAACGAAAATTGGACACATGGCTCCTGCCATGATGTAAAATTTTTATGGATTTTTTAGGACATTTTTGATTTCATTTGATATTTTTAAAAATTCAAAAATATTCATTTTTGCTAATGTTTAACTTGAAAAATCACAAAAAAATATCAAAACTCATTTAAAAATTCTATAAAAATTACCCACTGTTTGTCTTGCTTAGTTTGATTTTCTAGCCAATTTTGGCTATTTTTCATTACTGAAAATCACTAAAAACTTAAAACACTCAAAAACTTATAAAAATTCTAGTAAATAAATTAAAAATCCAAAAATAATAAAAGTGGTACCTAAATTTTCCTTGTTTCATCTTCTTTACAGGAAAATTACCTCCAGGCCATTTTGAGGCTCTTAGATATTTTATCTAGGGCTTTTTGGCTAGGCTGGATAGTACCCACTGTTTGTTTCACTTTTTGATTTTAAAAAAATTAGATAAACATTAGAAAATTCTCAAAAATTTACCAAAAACACTAAAAAATATAAAATACATAAAAATATTTTTGTTTGAATTTTTGGTTGATTTTTTAGTGCCTTAAATAAATTGTTGAAGTGTGTTTTTCTTTATTTTTCTTATTTTCTCAATCCATTAAAAATCCAAAAAAATATAAAAATATTTAAAAAACCACTAAAAATATTTTGTTCTTTTGTTTTATTCCTTTTTACTACTTCGTAGGCCGTAAGGCCAATCCGTGCTCCTTGAGTTCGACCCTGGGTGCTATACCAGGTTAATCCAATAGCAGGACCGCTATTTTGGTTTTATCTGATTTTATTGATATTAGTGGTTCATTTTTCTTGATTGAGCCGACTTGATCGTGTGGGTCGCAACGACCACTTTAGCACCTATACCCTAGCCTTCAGGTCGCTTATCAGAATGGCGCCGTTGTCGGGGAGCACGGCTTAGTAGTTTTTGTTTCTGCTTTGTTTTTGTTTTCGCGGCTTTTCGCGGCTCTTTCAGAGCTCGCGGCTTTTTTGCGGCTTTTGTTTATATTTTCATTTTTGTTTTATTTTGTTTTATTTTTTTTCTTTTATTTTTGTTTTTATTATTTTGAGTGTTTATTTTATTTTGCATTTTTGCATATATACCCTCATTTTTATTTCCATTTATTTTTCCTTTTTATTATTTGATTATCTGGTTCTGACCACTCTGCTTTTTCTTGCGAGGGCCCGAGGACCGAGGCGGCTGATTTCGAGAAGCCGACGCAACCGCGGGATTCGGAGGCGGCTCCTTTCTTTGCGGAGCCGCAGGAGAGAGTGAGAGAGAGTCGAGTGGGAGAGGATTTTCATTTTTATTTCATTATTATTGTAATAATACAGGGACTCTCAAGACTTGGACACTTTTGACTTAGCGGGTCTGTTTCGCCGAGCACCGGTGTGCTCGGGGGACCCTTAGGATTTTCGCGGCTTTTTACGCAGTTTTGGTTTTCTTTTATTTTCTTACTGCCTTTTCCGGTGTTTACGTGGTTTTTGCTCGAGCCCCTAGGAATTTCTCTTGCTTGTGCCGTAATTAGTAGGGTCCCCACACCTAACTGCTTGCTTGTTCCTATAGAACGCTAATTGGACTCACTAATAATCAATTAATAAAAATAACCGACTCATCTCCTTCGTAGCCTACGTGCCGCAGCCCGTCCTGTAAAGCGCTTTCTCCTACCCCCGATTTGTTGGACAGAGGAGGGACGGGCCAAGACCAGACCCTTTGGCTTGGAGGTCGGTGACCGGTTAGACGGTTCTGGCGATAGAAATTGCTCGTCTAGGACTCGGCTTTCCTGTTGCATCATATAGGTAGTTTATTTTCAGTCTTTAAATTATGCGCAGATCACTTGCATGTAGAGTGCTGGAGACAAGGTACGCATTTCTGACTCAGCATGCATCATTGATTTCATCGTGCATCGGCTTTTTCGTCTTCTCCCCCTGTTTTGGATCAAATAACCAGGAGAACCGAAAAATTCGTTAGGCCTTTTGTTTTGATATGAAAAATATTAAAAAGAAAAACCATAAAATTGGGACTGGTTAACTCTATTGATCTTAAAAGACGCTCACCCTAAAAATTTTGTCTTGGGGAGAGCAACCCCCTCATTGTATGGTTTGGATGCGCGAGAGAGTGACCCGTACCCTAGGTAGAGCCCTCCGGTGCTAGTCCCGACTGACTACCGACTCTTCCGTGCGGGCCAGTCGGTTGGGGTAGCATCGGGTATCCTAATAGGTCACGCAAGCGCTCTGATATTTTGTGTGTTCACTTAATAAAATTGACAAGATAATTTGATCGAACTTTCACGGTCTTCAGCTCGCATCGCGTTGGTGAACCGGGGGTTTGTTTTGTGATCATAGTTTCTCCAGATCTCATCCGCCCTACTCGCCAGATCAAGATGATGGGTAGACGCTCTCTTAGGCAGCCTCTGGCTGCACCGCTTTCGGGCACGTCTACCCAATCATCTAGGTTGGCCCGCGAGAGCCAAGACCAGCTCTCCGAGCCCGAGTACGACTCCGCCCTGTTCCCCCTCAACCCCCTTTCTTTCGGACCTGAGAGACATGAGCCCGAGGAGAGATTGATGGATTTGACAGCACCTGAGTTGGGCTCATTTGATTTTGCAGACGTCATGGCCGACAGTTCTGAGGATCATTCCCGTCAGCCTGAGCACTTCGTATTGGATCAGGGAGCGATCAACTCCACCTTGATCGCCTCGTTGGAGACAGTCCAGCAGCAGCTGAGGGATCAGGGAGCGTTCATGATTGACATGAGGAGAGAGATGGAGCAGATGCGAGCAGAGAGAGCAGAGCGAGAGCAGAGGAGAGAGGGACCGAGGATCCCAGATGATGCGGATGCAGCAGCCGCAGCAGCAGCCGCGGGAGCGGCCGGAGGACCACCGAGACCGATGCGGGAGTTACACAACCCCGGGTCGACGCTGACGCACCACTGGGTAGTACTTCCAGCGATCGTGGGGGACTTCAAGTTCGCCCCGAACACTTTGCAACTACTCCCCCGCTTCCACGGACTCGCGACAGAGGAGCCCCGTCTCCACTTCCAGGAGTTCTTGATGATATGCAGCACTGTCCACGACCGTCAGGTGGACCAGGACACGATCAGGATGATCGCCTTCCCCTTCTTCTTAGCTGACAGAGCAGCCACCTGGCTGAAGCATTTGGGGAGGTTTGTTTACACCTGGGAGCAGCTCCGCACCGAGTACTTGAACAAGTACTATCCACTCGGGCGGACGAATGCAGCGAGGGCCCTGATCAGCAACTTCTCCATGCTCCCCAACGAGCAGTTTCACGAGGCATGGGAGAGGTTCCGAGAGCCCATAGACAGATGCCCGCACCACGACATTTCCAAGCCGAACCTAGTTCAGAGCTTCTTCAGCGGGTTAACACCAGATCTCCAGGGTCTGGTGAACGCTTCTTGCGGCGGGTCCTACTTTGCCAAGGACCACGACCAGGTCTGGGCCATCTACGAGGAGATGGCCGAGAATTACATGGTGATGTCCCAGACCCGGTTGTACACACAGAGACCCCAGCAGCAGCCAGGACCCGTGCAGTACCAGCGGATAGCACGGGTCGATGCAGGTCCATCTAGTTCGTCCGCAGTCGCAGCAGCACAGGCAGAGTCGTCCGCTGCGGACATGGGTATCATCAGCGAGAAGTTGGACCGCATGGAGCTGATTGAGAAGAAGCAGTGCCAGAGCATCACGCAGATGGAGCAGATGGCACAGACTCTGAGCGACATGAAGACCCAGCTCATGTGCCTCCAGGAGGCACAGACGGCTTCACAGCCCCGTCTTCAGTCGCGAGGCGACTCCGGCAGCAGCAGCAGCTCGTCCCAGCGCTCCAGCTCCTTACAGCAGCCTAGACAGGTTCATCTTGTACAGGCGGAGCCGTACC
This sequence comes from Ottelia alismoides, assembly GCA_037367405.1. Classification (NCBI taxonomy): domain Eukaryota; kingdom Viridiplantae; phylum Streptophyta; class Magnoliopsida; order Alismatales; family Hydrocharitaceae; genus Ottelia; species Ottelia alismoides. Next base: position 113,500 of record JAZKJV010002923.1, read on the forward strand.
AGCAGCCGCAGCCCACCTACCAGTCCCCACCATCTCCAGACATGCAGATGGTGGTCTACTAGCCGGATCAGCCTCTGGCCGTACTCCCCCCAACCCCCTATGATGCAGAGCCGTTGATGGATGTCAACGGGATTTGGTATGACCGCCCCCAGCCTGGGATCCGACGAGACCATCCCGGATTCAGGTGGGGGGAGTGGAGGTACCCAGCCCCAGCAGCAGCCAGCCGGTCAGGGAGGCCAGTACGCCCAGCAGAGAGATCACCAGTCGCAGCAGCAGCCCCCAGCTTATCAGTCACACCATCCATCATCCTTCGTCCCTCGTCCCTATCAGCAGCAGGGACAGTCATGGAACGTGAGCAGCAGGCTCACCCAGCATACCAGTAGCATCCCTCTTCCTACCCCTCTCAGCAGCACCACCAGCAGTTCCAGCAGCCTCAGCACCAGAGAGGCTACCTGTCAGGCTCCCATGAGAGCCCCGCCTTGGATGACATCGCCCGCCTCCTCACGGATCAGCAGGCTACATTCAGACGGGAGATGGACGAGTTCCGCCAGGAGATGCGGGACCTTGTGAGAGGGAAGGCCGCGATTCCTGCACAGATCGAGCCGAATCCGAACAACCTCAAGAGGAAGTCTGAGCAGGTAGTACACACTGAGCTTGCCACTCCTAGTGACCCATTTGATGATACATCTTCGGATCTATTTGATGCTGATTTTGTTACACTTAGGAGCGGTAGGACACCAGCAGGCGGCGGTGCCTCATCTGAGCTACACCACGAGGATACTTCCAGGGCGCCACATGAGGAGGAGGAGAGCGGTACTGAGGCCGCTCCAGATGACGATGGTTGCACTGATGCCACCAAGGATGCTGATTCCACCGGCGGTACTGAGGCCGTCGCTTCACCAGTTCGAGGAGGTGGTATTGACACCACCAGTTTAGCCGAGCCAGCCCACGGTACTGATGCCGCGAGATGTCCAGCAGCAGAGCCAGCCAGAGGTGGTACTGAGGCCACCAGTGTTCGTTTTGATAGAGATGTTGTCTTTCCTCATGTTACTGTATCTAAGAACTCTATTTTGAATAAAGGAAAAGGTTTAGTTTCTTCTGGTCCCACTGTGGTGAGTGATGTATGTGTGGATCTGGCCGTCGAGCCGTCTAGGCCTTTTCCTAGTCCTTCATCTGCGAAGGACCCTGTGATCCCCTTCCCTAGAGCCCTTCAGATGGGGAAGAGGAAGAAAAAAGAAAATGATCCAAAAAAGAGAGAGCAGGAGGAGTTCAGTCAGAGCATGATCGATAGATTCCACATCCAGCTGACCCTCTATGAGGCTTTGCAGCACATCCCCCTTCTTCAGCGATCTTTGAGAGATAGGACCACAATCAGGAGGAGGAGGAGGAACCACACTTCAGAGATTCATGTGCTGACGAAAGCCACGTGTTTTGCGATCCAGAATCGTCTGCCAGCCAAGAGGCCAGATTCAGGGGCCCCGTATGTCAGATGCCAGATTAGTGAGCAGAGGTTCGACCGGACTCTATTAGATAGCGGGTCGTCGATCAACCTACTTCCGGCAGCCCTTCTCGACCACTTCGAGTTGGGCACTCTTCGACAGAGCAGGACAGTCCTTCAGTTTGCTGATCGATCTGTCAAGAGGCCTAAGGGGTTGATGCGAGACGTTATCGTCACGATTCAGGGCATGAAATTCCCCGTGGACTTCGTAGTGTTGGACATGGAGATCCCTGATTCAGTGGCCGATACCCCCATCATCCTCGGTCGTCCGTTCTTGGCCACAGCCAAGGCGCTGACTGATCATGATAGTGGGAAGGTATACTTTCGCGTCGAGGGCGAGAGTGTACAAATAGAGATGGTCGAGGACTACAGAGCTAGAGAGAGCACGCTCAGAGGCCAGCACCGATTCAGAGCAGCTGACAGACGCAGAGCCAGACATCCACCAGGACTGTGATTTTGTGATCACAGATGATGAGGCAGCTTGGGCAGATCCTGCGACACAGACCATCCTCTCATTTTCAGATACAGCTGATGCCAAGATGATAGCAGAGGAGAGTCTAGAGAGCACAGCCCTGGTTCAGGATACCACTGAGGCAGCAGAGCCGGTCCTTGATCGCGACACGAGTTTCAGTGATGGTGGTGCTGAGGCCACCTTGCTTTACGGTGGTACTGATGCCACCGCGGTTGATACAGATCCCTCGGATTCAGAATCTGATTGGGCAGATTGTGATGATCAGATGCCAGACATGAGTCCACTTGAGCCTACAGATGAGGAGGAGGTAGATGCAGAGCAGATCAGAGACAGTGCAGTTGAGCAGCCTTCTCCCGATCCAGTTTGCGAGAGCTCGCTTTCTTTCTCCCAGGCAGATTTAGCAGACATAGCAGCATTCACTCATTTTCTTCCGCAGCCAGATTTGCCAGCACCCAGCCTTCCAGAGCTGAAGCCGCTCCCTACTTCGCTGAAGTATCGATTCCTTGCGGGCGAGCCAGAGATGTACCCAGTCATCATCTCCGCCGATTTGACTGGAGAGCAGGAATCCCGTTTGATGGGGGTTCTTGAAAAGAACCGCAAGGCGATCGGATGGAGCGTAGCAGATCTCCATGGGATTAGTCCATCAGTGTGCTCCCACCATATCTATCTCGAGGAGGGGGCGAAGCCGTCGCATGAGTTCCAGCGGTGACTGAACCCCAACCTGAGAGAGGTCGTGATGAAGGAAATATCAAAATGGTGGGGTGCAGGTTTTATTTATCCCATTTCCGACTCCAAGTGGGTTAGCCCCTTGCATGTGGTGCCCAAGAAGACGGGCATCACGACTGTGATTAGTGAGTCGGGAGAGGAGATCGCTACACGAGTACCCACCTCTTGGAGGGTCTGCGTTGACTACAGGAGACTCAACCATGCCACCAAGAAGGACCATTTCCCCCTGTCATTTATTGACCAGATCATTGAGAGACTGGCGGGGAAGAGCCACTATTGCTTCCTGGATGGGTACTCGGGCTACAACGAGGTGGCCATCGCTCCTGAGGACCAGGAGAAGACCACCTTTACCTGTCCCTTTGGTACATATGCCTTTCGACGCATGCCATTTGGGCTATGCAACGCCCCTGCGACTTTTCAGAGGTGCATGCTGTCGATCTTTTCGGACATGGTAGGGGAGTGTTTAGAGGTCTTTATGGACGATTTCTCGGTCTACGGCGACGGATTCGACTCCTGTCTTGACTGCCTAGACCGAGTACTCCAGCGATGTATTGAGTTCCATTTGGTTTTATCTTGGGAGAAGAGTCACTTCATGGTGATTCAAGGGACGGTGCTTGGCCATATCATCTCCAACAGGGGCATGGAGGTGGATCCGGCCAAGGTTGATGTCATTAGGAAACTCGCACCGCCGTCCAATTTGAGGCAGCTACGGTCATTCCTGGGGCACGTTGGATTTTATAGGAGATTCATTCAGGATTTCAGCAGGATTGCCCGACCGTTGACTGACCTCTTGACGAAAGACACCGAGTTCCTTGTCGATGACAAGTGTCTTTCGTCCTTCGCGACTCTCCAGCAGTGCGTGATTGATGCTCCTGTCCTCCAGCCGCCTGATTGGTCTCTCCCATTCGAGATCATGACGGATGCCTCCGATTTTGCCGTGGGGGCAGTGCTGGGACAGAGGAGGGATGGAGTCCCCTTTGCTATCCACTACGCTAGCCGCACATTGGATTCCGCCCAGCGGAATTACACGGTCACAGAGAAGGAGATGCTAGCCGTAGTGTTTGCCCTGGATAAGTTCAGATCGTATATCATCGGATCTAGAGTGACTTTGTACACAGATCACACCGCAATCAGGTACTTCATGGCAAAGAAGGATGCCAAGGCCAGATTGACTAGATGGATCCTTCTACTCCAGGAGTTCAACATTGAGATCAAGGATAAGCCTGGAGTCAAGAATGTGGTGGCGGATTATCTCTCCCGTTTAGAGCAGCCTGAGGAGACTGAGCAGATTGACCCTATTCGAGATACCTTCCCAGATGAGGCGATCCTTGCTATCGCCTCACTCCCGTGGTATGCCGATATTGTGAACTTTCTCATTGATGGGAAAGTCCCACAAGATTGGCCCAGGAAGAGGCTTGAGACCTTCCTTGCGAAGGCCAAGTCTTACCACTGGGAGGATCCCATCCTTTACCACGAAGGAGGGGATAGCGTCTGGCGTCGGTGTATTCCTCAGGAGGAACACCATAGCGTCCTCACTTACTGCCACAAGCTTGAGGCAGGAGGACATCATTCTGGGAGGAGAATGGCACAGAAAGTGCTCCAATCCGGCTTGTGGTGGCCTACTCTCTTCAAGGACTCAGATGAGTTCGTGAAAAGGTGTACTGACTGTCAGAGTATGGGCACTTGTGGACAACGTGATATGATGCCGATGCAACCCATTCACTTCTGTGAGGTTTTTGATGCTTGGGGCATCGATTTCATGGGTCCATTCCCTAAGAGTCAGGGATTCGAGTACATTCTGTTGGCCGTTGATTATGTTAGTCGTTGGGTGGAGGCCATCCCCGCCCGAGCCGCTGATGCGAGGACAGTTTGCAGATTTTTGAGGAAGCACATCATTACGCGGTTCGGGGTTCCACGAGTTCTGATTTCTGATGGGGGATCTCACTTCATCAACGACCAGGTGAAGGCCCTTGCTAGAGAGTTCGGTATAGACCATCGTGTTGCTACTTTACCATCCACAGACGAATGGTCTAGCCGAGGTGTCGAATAGGGAGATTAAGACTATCCTGCAGAAAGTCGTCCGCCCTGGCCGAAAGGATTGGTCACAGCTTTTGGACTCGGTCTTGTGGGCATATAGGACGTCTTTCAAGACTCCATTAGGCACATCTCCCTTTCGCCTCGTATATGGCAAGCCGTGCCATTTACCTGTTGAGCTGAGGCACAAGACACTTTGGGCAGTCACAGATATTCTTATGGATCCAGATGGTATGGGAGACCAGAGGAGGGCAGAGTTAGCAGCCCTGGAGGAGCTTAGAGATACAACATTCTCAAACAGCCTACATTATAAGGAGAAAGTGAAGGAGTGGCATGATTCTCATATTAGCCACAAGCATTTTGAGATTGGACAGAGAGTATGGTTGTTTGATGCGAGGCTACGTCTATTCCCAGGGAAGCTACAGAGCAAATGGAAGGGACCCTACTTGGTCAGAAAGGTACACGACAACGGTAGCATAGATATATCTGAGTTGTCTTCTGAGAGTACCTTTCGAGTGAACGACCAGCGACTCAAACCATTTCTAGATCATGAGCCGCGGGTCGCAGATCTTGCCCCTATTCATTTTGTGTGAGATGTGGTCTTTGACTCACATCTAATGCATCTCACGCCTGAGTTTCACTGATCTTCCACCTTGTATAGATCCAGATGTCCATATCGTTACAGTCTTTAGTCCCACATCCCTTTTTTCATCTTGTGATTATGCTATACTTAGGGTGCACTTTACCCTAAGTATAGGGGGGATGTGAGACCTTGTGGGTATTTCTTTTGTTTTTGTTTACCCCTATTTTTGCTGCCTATACTTAGGGATATTTCACCCTAAGTATAGGGGGGGTAGACCCTGTACATTCTCCACTCGGTTTTCCCTTAGTATACAGCCTGCTATACTTAGGATTATTTCATCCTAAGAATAGGGGGAAGACCCGAGACCCTTTTGGCTTCTCTATGTTATTCTTCTTCTTTGTATATAGCCTTTCTTTTCACTTCCCTACACCTAGCACGAGTTATGTCTTCTTCATCGCTCTTGACTCTGAGGACATCGTTCGAGCTAAGTATAGGGGGGTGTGTATATATTTCATATATACTTTAGCCATAACTCGTACTTTGTGTGAGTGTGTTAATAAATAAAATGGCTAAAAATCACAAAAATTAAAAATTTTCATGTACATAAACTTCTTTTGTTTGCACATAAATAGCTAGTGTACAAATTATTTTTGTAAAAATGATTTCAAAAATCTTTTGTGTAAAGCTTGTGTAAATATTTTTGTATCAAAATTATGTATATAGTACAAAATTTTTCCAAAATGTTTTGAAAATCAAAAGTTTGCAAAAATCTTGTGTAAATATGTGTAAATATCTTTTTGCAAAACTTGCACTTCATGCATCATCCATTCATGATTTCAAAACATTTTTCAAAATTTTGCATGATTGTAAACTTTGTGTAAATAAGCATCTTTTGTACATATGTATATAGTTTTTCTGGATGATAGTTGACATTTAAACTAGCCTGGAATCAAATTGAGAAATGGAGCTTGATTAAGATCTTAATCCACCTAACTTCTAAGAGGAACCTTATAGGGCTTAGGTTTAAGGCTTTTCAGGTCCATGGTGACTTAATTCTGTGAGTCCACTAGGCTATGATCACATGTCATCTCAATGAGCCTAAGTAGAGCACTTAACAACAACACATGACTCATATAGATTATGGCTTTACTTGGACACCAGCACTATGCACCGAGCTCTCTACAGATGAGGTGGTGAGGAGGCAGTCTTCCTTGACTTGGGGTAGCATATGAGGGTAGTACTTCTAGGCGGAACCTCTCTTCTTCTTTTAGTGAAGGAAGTGCGTCTCAACTTGGTCTGGTTGCCATGAGGTCTAACGACGGGAGTTGTGGGTTGCAATAAAGCTTCAAAAGAGGGATAGTCTACTGGCTCAAGAGGAAAAACTCCTTGTATATATGCTGCACATGTATATGTTGTACAGATGCACTTGAAAAAAAAGTGCAAAAAGAAAAGAACTCCAAAAAAGTGGTGGGTCTGAGAGAAAATGATAATCCCACCGGAGTATGTATATAGAGTGCAATAAGCAAAACTTGGTTTCATGATCCACCTGTTGTAGCTTGCAGCAGGGAGACTTGGCTACACTGGTCAAGCTCCCAAGGGTACTTGGCTACACTGGCCTTGACCCATTCTCTTCTTCCCCCTCTTCTTGAGCCAGTTGAACTTGAACTTGGAAGGGAATACCCCGCTCCTCGAGGAAAGAGTGGCCAGATTGAGGTCATAGAGTTACCTTGTTGGGGAGGGTTGTCAAGTTGCCATTTCTGAGGTGGAGATCTTAGACCTCACATTCACAGGACAAGAAAAGATTCATGGTCTTCAGGGTTTGTGATTGATGACTTGTTCTGATCTGGAGCATTGAGGAGTCTTGGTTATAGATTAGTGGAACTTAGAGGCTGTTGAGTTTTAGACTTAAGTCCAAATAAGGTTCCGACACATTAATAATCCAAAGATCTGATCGAGCTCCATACCTCAATTTAATGAAGGCAAGTTTAATAATCAACCTTGATCCATGTACATCCTCTTTTTCTTTTTCTTTCTTTCTTTTTCACTTCTTTTTCAAATAAGTGTTTGCTAAGGGACTAGCAAAGTTAAGTATAGGGGGGTGATGAATACCCATTCATCACTCTTTATTCTTATATTTTAGCTACAAAAACCTTTGCAAATACATGTAGATATGTGTAAATAGGAATAATTACCAAAAGCATGCATTGTGTAAAAACCTATAATTAGCATGTTTTTGTGCAAAAATAAAAGAATAAAGATCAAAAAGAAAAAGAGGGAAATATTTAGAATAAATATTGAGCAACCTAACCCAAGGGAGGGCTCAGCATGGGCCTGACCGCATAAAAGCCGAATTAGAGGGAGATAGGGGCTCATGTGTGTAAATACGTATGTAAATAAATAAAAGTATTTTCCTCAACAAAAAGAGCTTGAATTATGCTTGTAAATACTTGTATCTATTTATAAATATAAAATCAAAAGAAAAATTTAAAAATCAAAAAGAAAGCAAAAATATTTCTTGTATAGTCACTTTGTACATAGACTCACATACATATTTATTTAGCCATGTAAATATTTAAAATTAACATTTATAATTTTTTGTAAATATTTTATGTTATGTATTGTAAATAAATAAAATAAAAAACAATTAAAACAAAAGCAAAATAAAAATAACAAAATTAAAAATACAAAAATACATTGTACATATACCATGTACATAGATGTACATATATATTTATTTTACTTATGTACATAAATAATAAAAATAAAATAAAAATACCTTTCTATTCCTTGTTTTATACTATAAATAAATAAAATATAAAATAGGAATAAAATTGCATAAAAATAATAATTAAAAATAAAAAAATCAAAAACCCTAATAGTGTACATATACCTATATATTACATACTATGTATATACCTTATTTTTATTTCCAAAAATTAATTAAAAATCACTAAAAAATAGAAAAAAATAAAATAAAAATATTTTGTGTTTTGAGTTTTTGCAAATTCGGCCCCTAGCTACCCTTATTTTTCACTTCAAGATCCAGCCACGTGGCCGATTTCCATTGGGTCCTGGGGATGTTGACCGCCCGGTCAACTACCCCCCCCCCCCCCAGGACCACCTTCTGCGGATGTAAGCGCCCGACCCGATTTCTCAGAATTTTACCCGCTTGATCCGACACCCATTTCCCTAAACCCCGGGTCCGAGTCCTTAACCTCTCATCCGACATTCTCGCCGAAGCCGCATCCTCGGGATCCGCGCGCTCCAGAGCTTGCCCGGACCTATCTTTCTCGGACCCCTAAACGTATATAGTTGCAGCTCTGCCACTCGATTGCTCCATCTTTGGTCCCTTGTCTCCACTCCCAGTGAGCTCCAGAGCGCCCGCAAGAGTGACAGCTTGCGTCCCGACCTGTCGAAGCGAGGAGAGGGAGCTTGGCCATCGATCCGGCGAGCCCAGCCGCCGCAGCTCCGCCACCCGTGTGAGCTCCGAGCTTCGGAGCGAGACAATCCTTGAGGCGACGACCAGGAGCATCAGCAGCCCCTCCCCAGTCTCTCCGTTCACCCAGGTACCCATTTAGCTCCGCCTTTTCCTTTAATTTCCGTTTACGCCCAAATCGCGCCGCCGTCGTATATCTCTGATTCCGACCACTCCGTCACCCCTATCGATCATCGGAATCGACCGTCGCCTTCGCCATCTCCCCGCACACCTTCTTCACCCATTCGCCCAACCCAGCTCGCACAGGAGCTGGGAACCGAGCTCCTCCGCCTACCACCTTCGCCGGAGCTTGTCGTTCCGACTCACAAGCCACCTTCACCTCGCCTAACCGGGTCGAGGCAGTTTGCCCTCAACCCGCGAGTCTTCTGGGTTGCTTTGCAGGTCCAACAAAGGCCATCTGAGGCCTTTCGACGTTCAGACCAGGAGCCTCACCTCCGCCACCCTCGCCGGAGCTCTCCCGAGCTCGGCTGGGCCATCGGAGGGCATCAGTAGCTGCGCACCGCAACGGCGGAGCTTCTCCGATCCTCAGGCGCAGCAGAGGAGGCCGGGAGCGCTTCCACGAGGCCGGCAAGTTTCGCCGGCCCCCTGTTCTTCCTCGTCCTCCAGTTGCCGTCAGATCAGCCTTATCGCTCCAGATTCTATCCTAGCCGTCCGTTCTTGGAGCCGCAGATAGCGTCCGATCAAAGGAGATCTGATCCCAGCCGTTAGATCGACACGTGGCTCGGTCGTTACCGTTGGATCAGCCCGAGGACCCCAGTGCTGGAGTGCCACCTGCCCTCGACCGCTCGATCAGCCACGTGGCAGCCATCCAGCCCTTCCGCATAATAAAGGGTAATTTACCCTTAGGCCCTGTCTTTATTTTTATTTAGTTTTAGTCTTGTAAATATTAAAGTCAGTTGTTTAGTTTTAGGGCTATTTGCATAGTGGACCCTGTGCTTTATTTTATTTGCATTTATACCCCTGCCAGTTGTGGACACGTGCATCGACACGTGATATTTTGGTTTATTTGCAGTAGAGACCCCTGTAGTTCTGGATGTTATTGAATGAATGAAAACTTTTATCTATTTGCATTTATACCCCTGTGCGTGGTTTATTTGAGCATGTGCGATATATTTTGGGTGTTTTGCAGATAGGCCCCTAGACTTTTGGTACCTATTACCAATAAGTCCTCGGGACTTATTTTTATTACATTTGGGTCCCTGAGTACCCCAGGCACGCGGTGGCGCGTGTTTTGCTGGGTATTTTGCACCAGGCCCCCAGAACTTTGGGTATTTGCACTTTGGTCCCTATGCACAGTACCCTCTCTTTATTTTTGAATAAAATAGCAAATCACCTCCAAATCCAACAAAAATTGGATACATGGCTCCTGCCATGATGTAAAATTTTTGTGGATTTTTGAGGACATTTTTTATTTCATTTGATATTTTTAAAAATTCAAAAATCTTCATTTTTGCTAATGTCTAACTTGAAAAATCACAAAAAATATCAAAACTCATTTAAAAATTCTATAAAAATTACCCACTGTTTGTCTTGCTTAGTTTGATTTTCTAGCCATGTTTGGCTATTTTTCATTACTGAAAATCACTAAAAACTTAAAAACACTCAAAAACTTATAAAAATTCTAGTAAATAAATTAAAAATCCAAAAATAATAAAAGTGGTACTAAATTTTCCTTGTTTCATCTTCTTACAGGAAAATTACCTCCAGGCCATTTTAAGGCTCTTAGATATTTTATCTAGGGCTTTTTGGCTAGGCTGGACAGTACCCACTATTTGTTTCACTTTTTTATTTTAAAAAAATTAGATAAACATCAGAAAATTCTCAAAAATTCACCAAAAACACTAAAAAATATAAAATACATAAAAATATTTTTGTTTGAGTTTTTGGTTGATTTTTAGTGCCTTAAATAAATTGTTGAAGTGTGTTTTTCTTTGTTTTTCTTATTTTCTCAATCCATTAAAAATCCAAAAAAAAATATAAAAATATTTAAAAAACCACTAAAAATATTTTGTTCTTTTGTTTTATCCTTTTTACTACTTCGTAGGCTGTAAGGCCAATCCGTGCTCCTTGAGTTCGACCCTGGGTGCTATACCAGGTTAATCCAATAGCAGGACCGCTATTTTGGTTTTATCTGATTTTATTGATATTAGTGGTTCATTTTTCTTGATTGAGCCGACTTGATCGCGTGGGTCGCAACGACCACTTTAGCACCTATACCCTAGCCTTCAGGTCGCTTATCAATGCACAGATTCCAGTAGAAGAGAGCTTGGAGAGCGCATTCCTGGTACAAGATACAGTTTAGGTCGCTGATCGCGTTCAGGAGGGCAATGCGGTTGATTTTTCTCTGGATACAGATTCAGATCCCTCAGAGTCAGATATTAATTAGGCAGAGTTTGATGATATGATTCCATATCTGACTTCCACAGAGCCAGCAGCAAGGGTGGAGACTGATCCCATTCACATAGATACCAGCATAGCAGTCTTCACTAGATTTTCAGGTTCAGTGAGAGTTCTCCCATGCTGATTTGGTTGCGTTCACTCAAACATTTCAGAGACCAGATCCGCCAGCTCCCAGTTGTCCAGAACTGAAGCCCTTGCCATCATCGCTGAAGTATAGGTTCCTTGCGGGTGAGCATGAGATGCACCCAGTCATCATCTTAGTGGATTTGACTGGAGAGCAAGAATCTCATCTGATGGGGGTTCTTGAAAAGAACTGCAAGGCGATAGGATGGAGCGTAGCCGATCTCTAGAGGATAGGTTCGGCCATGTGCTCCCACCATATCTATCTCGAAGAGGACGCGAAGCCGTCGCGTGAGTTCCAGCAGCAACTGAACCCGAATCTTCGAGAGGTTGTCATAAAGGAGATCTCGAAATGATGGAGCGTCGATTTTATCTACCCCATCTCCGACTCTAAATGGGTCAGTCCGTTACATGTGGTGCCCAAGAAGACAGGCATCACTACAGTTGTTAGTGAGTCTGGAGAGGAGATCGCTACCCGGGTACCCACTTCTTGGAGGGTCTGTGTGGACTACAGACGATTGAACCAGGCCACCAAGAAGGATCATTTCCCGCTGCCTTTTATTGATCATATTATAGAGAGGCTAGCTGGGAAGAGTCATTACTGCTTTCTTGATGGGTACTCCAAATATAATCAGGTGGCCATTGCACCCGAAGATCAGGACAAGACCACATTCACATGTCCCTTCGGGACATATGCTTTCAGACAGATGCCCTTTGGTCTATGTAATGCTCCGATGACATTCCAAAGGTGCATGTTGTACATCTTTTCGGACATGGTGGATGAGTGCTTGGAGGTCTTAATGGATGACTTTTTGGTCTATGGCGAGGGGTTTGATGCTTGTCTTGACTGCCTAGACCGCGTCCTTCAGCAATGCATCGAGGTCCATCTTGTGTTATCCTGGGAGAAGAGTCACATCATGGTGACTCAAGGGACGGTGCTTGGCCATATCATCTCCAACATGGGCATGGAGGTTAAACCAGCTAAGGTGGATATCATTAGGAAACTCAGTCCACCGTCTAACTTGCGACAGTTACGATCTTTTCTGGGGCACGCCGGATTCTACCGGTGCTTCATTCAAGATTTCAGCAGGATTGCCTGACCGTTGACTGATTTGCAGACCAAAGATGTCGAGTTCATTGTGGATAATAAGTGTCTAGCATCATTTAAGACTCTCAAGAGTCTAGTTGTTGAGGCTCCTATCCTCTAGTCGCTTGATTGGTCTCTCCCATTCGAGATCATGACAGATGCCTCTGATTTCGTCGTAGGGGTTGTGCTGGGACAAAGGAGGGATGGAGTGCCATTTGCCATACACTATGCTAGCCATACTTTGTATGCCACTCAGAGGAACTACACTGTCACTGAGAAGGAGATGCTAGCCGTAGTCTTTGCCCTAGATAATTCAGATCGTACATCATTGGATCTAAGGTGACCATATTTACTGATCACACCGCCATCAGGTACCTCATGGCCAAGAAGGATGCCAAAGCATGACTGACTAGATGGATCCTTCAACTCCAGGAGTTTGATATTGAGATTAAGGATAAGCCTGGAGTCAAGAATGTGGTGGCGGATCATCTCTCCCGATTAGAGCATCTTGAGGATTCTGAGAAGATTGATCCTATCTCTGACACCTTCCCAGATGGGGCGATCCTTGCTATTGCCTCGCTCCAATGGTACGTTGACATCGTGAACTATCTTGTTGCCAAGAAAGTTCCACAAGGTTGGCCCATGCAGAGACTTGAGACTTTCCTCGCGAAGGTCAAGTTCTACTAATAGGAGGATCCCGTCCTTTATCATGAAGGAGGGGATAGCATCTGGCGGCGGTGCATTCCTCAGGAGGAGCACCATAGCGTCCTCACTTACTGCCACAAGCTTGAGGCAGGAGGACATCACTCTAGGAGGAGAACGGTACAGAAAGTACTCCAATCCGGCCTATGGTGGCCTACCCTCTTCAGGGATTCAGATGAATTCGTGAAGAAGTGTACCGACTGTCAGAGTATGGGCACTTGTGGACAGCGTGATATGATGCGAATGTATCCCATTCATTTCTGTGAGGTTTTTGATGCATGGGGCATTGATTTCATGGGTCCATTCCCTAAGAGTCAGGGATTCGAGTACATTTTGTTGGTCATGGATTATGTGAGTCGTTGGGTTGAGGCCATCCCCGCCCGAATCGCAGATTCTAGGACTGTATGCCGATTTTTTAGGAAGAATATCATTTCACGGTTCGGGGTGCCTAGAGTGTTGATATCTGACGGGGGTCTCATTTTGTCAAAGACAAGGTAAAGGCCCTTGCTAGCGAGTTCAGCATTGACCCTCGAGTAGCCACACCATATCATCCTCAGATCAATGGTCTAGTTGAAGTGTCGAATAGGGAGATCAAGACTATCTTGCAGAAGGTCATCCTCCCTGACCAAAAGGATTGGTCACACCTTTTGGACTCAGTCTTGTGGGCATATCGGACATCCTTCAAGACTCCTTTGGGTACATCTCCCTTTCACCTCGTTTATGGCAAGCCCCACCATTTACCTGTTGAGCTGAGACATAGGTCACTTTGAGCAGTCACATATATACTTTTGGATCCAGTGAGTGTAGGAGACCAGAGGAGGGCAGAGTTGGTAGCCCTGGAGGAGCTTAGAGATGCAGCCTTTTCGAGCAGCCTACAGTATAAGGAGAGAGTGAAGGAGTGGCATGATTCTCATATCAGCCACAAACAGTTTGAGCCAGGACAACGAGTATGGTTGTTCGATGCTAGGCTTAGATTATTTCCAGGGAAGTTGCAGAGAAAATGGAAGGGACCATACCTGGTCCGAAGTTACATGACAATGGAAGCATTGACATATCTGAGATGTCATCTGAGTCTACCTTTCGTGTTAACAAGCAACATCTCAAACCATATCTATATCATGAGCCGGTGGTCGTTGACGTTGCCCCTATTCATTTCGCGTGAGATGTGGTCTCTTGACTCACATCTATTGCATCTCACGCCTGATTATCACTGTCTCCCGCCTTGTATAAATCTAGATGTCCATATCACACTATTCTTCAGTCCAACACCCCATTTGCATCTTTGACTATGCTATACTTAGGGTGCACTTTACCCTAATTATAGGGGGTGTGAGACTTTTGATTTTCTTTTGATTCATTTCTACCCCTGTTTTGTTATCTACACTTAGGGATATTTCACCCTAAGTATAGGGGAGGTAGACCCTGTACATTCTCCCACTCGGATTTCCCTTTGTGTACAGTCTGCTATACTTAGTATTACTTGATTCTAAGTATAGGTGGAAACACCGAGAGTCTTTTCCATTCTATTCTTTCATTCATCGTTGTAGTATAGCTTTCCTTTTCACTTCCTTATACTAAGCACGAGTTATGTCTTCTTCATCGCTCTTGATTCACTCTGAGGACATCGTTCGAGCTAAGTATAGGGGGGTGTCGTATTTATTTCATAAATACTTTAAACATAACACGTACTTTGTGTGAGTGTGTTAATAAATAAAATGGCTAAAATCCGTAAAAATCCATAAAATTTAAAATTTTCTTGTACATAAAATTCTTTATTTCACATACATAGCTATTTACGAAATTATGTTCGTAAAAATGCTAGTAAAAATCTTTGGTGTTTAAAGAGTTTGTAAATATTTTGATATAAAAATTATGTATATAGTACAAAATTTTTATAAAATGTTTGAAAAACAAAAAGTTTGCAAAAAACCTTGTATAAATGTGTGTAAATATTTTGCAAAACTTCTGCATTCATGCATACATCCATTCTTTCAAACATTTTCAAAAATTTTGCATGTCTTCAAAAATTTTCAAAAATCGCATCTTTGTATATACTTGTACAGTTTTTCTGCATCATAGTTGACATTTAAACTAGCCTAGAATTAAATTGAAAAATGGAGCTTGGTTAAGATTTCAATCCACCTAATTATAAGAGGAACCTTATAGGGCTTACGGTTGAGACTTTTCAGGTCCATGGTGACTTAATTCTTTGAGTCCACTAGGCTATGATCATATGTCATCTTGATGAGCCCAAGTAGACCACTTAACAACACACGCATGACTCTCACGAATAATGGCTTTACTTGCACCAACACTTTACATCTAGCTCTCTACGGATGAGGTGGGAGGAGGCAGACTTCTATGACTTGGGGTAGCATATGAGGGTAGTACTTCTAGGCAGAACCTCTCTTCTTCTTTTAGTGAAGGAAGTGCATCTCAACTTTGTCTGGTAGCAGTGAGGTCTAAAGACAAGAGTTGTGGGTTTCAATAAAGCTTCAAAAGAGGGATAGTCTACTGGCTCGAGAGGAAAAACTCCTTATGTATATATGTTGCACCATGTAAATATGTTGTACATATGCACATTGAAAAAAATGTGTAAAAAAAAACTCCAAAAAAGTGGCGGGTCTGATAGAAAACGAAATACCCACCGGAGTGTATATAGTCAAATAAAGTAAAGCTTAAGTTACCCATGCCCATCTCATGAAGCTTGCAGCAGGGAGACTTAGCTACATTGGTTAGGCTCCCAAGGATACATGGCTACACTGGCCATGGTCCATTCTCTTCTTCCTCCTCTTCTTGAGCCATTTGAATTTGAACTTAGAAGGAAATACCCCGCTCCTTGAGGAAAGAGTTGCCAGACTAGGGTATTAGAGTTACCTTGTTGGGGAGGGTTGTCACTTTGCCATTTCTGAGGTGGGTAGCTACATATCACTTACACAGTACAAGAAAAGATTCATGGTCATTAGAGTTTGTGTATGTAGACATGTTCTGATCTGGATTGTTGAGGAGTCTTGACCATAGATTGGTGGAACTTAGAGGTTGTTGAGTTTTAAACCTAAGTCCAAATAAGGTTCCGACAAATTAATAATCCAAAGATCTGACTGAGCTCCATACTTCAATTTAATGAAGACAAGTTTAATAATCAGCCTTGATTCACCTTCTTTTTCTTCTTTCTTTTCCTTTTCTCTTTTTCACTTCTTTTTCAAATAAGTGTTTGCTAAGGGACTAGCAAAAGTAAAGTATAGGGGGTGATGAGAACCCATTCATCACTCTTAATTCTTTTATTTTAGCTAAATATCTTGGCAAAATACCATGTAGATAGCTGTAAATATAATAAGTTACCAATAAGCATGCATTTGTTAAATATTAATAATTAGCATGTATTTGTGCAAAAATAAAAGAATAAAGAATAAAAGAAAAAGAAGGAAATATTTAGAATAAATATTGAGTGACCTGAACCCAAGGGAGGGCCAAGCATTGGCCTGACCGCCAAATAAAACAAGTAGAGAGAGATAGGGCCATTCAACCTTGTGCATATTCCTTCTTATATATATATATTATTTTCAAAAAAATAAAAACAAAAATGTGTTTCTAATCCCTTATATATATTTCTAAAAATAAAACAAAAATTAGAAAATAAAATAGAAATAAAAATAAAATAATTTCTCTCTCAACCTTGTACATATCACATGTATATATATGTATCATCATCTATTTATTTTACACTTGTAAATAGCAGATAAAAATTAAATAGAAAATATTTTATACTCCAAATAATATGTTGTAAATAAATAAAATATAAAATTGGGGTATTTGTACAAAAATAAGAAAATAAAATAATAATATAAAATACCTAGGTATTTTATACCTATGTATAATATAATATACTATATATACCATAATTTATTTTTCATAAAAAAATAAAAATCATTAAAAAATAGTTTGAAAAATAATAAACATTTTTTATTTTGAACATATTAAAAAATAAAATCATTTTCTATTGTTAATTTATTTTCCCAATCTTTTTGACCTAGCTTTTTTTATTGGTCGAGGGTGGACTGTTGACCCCCGTCAACTGTCCCCCATGGACCTTTCTTCGCCCGGTTCCTATTTCCACCCGATTCTCTCCGAATTTTCCTGAGATGATCCATCCACCATTTCACTCGATTAGACGCTCCGATTACCGAGGAATGATCTGTGATTCACGCTCGAGGATACCGTTAGGGATCCACTCCTCGGATTGTGCGCCTTTGCTCCACACTTGTCGGGCCTCGCTGAATATATAGTCTCCTGGAGCTGCAATTATCTTTTCATCTTTGGCCCTTTCCTTCGTCCCCAGTGAACTTTGTCTTCTTCCTTGAGTGACAACAGGTGAGGGAGTGTGTTGCAGTGAGGTCTCGAGGTATAAAGCCCTAGGTCCGGCAAACTTCTCGTCGTGCTCCGCCGCGACGTGAGCTCTAGCCTCTGGACGCGTCAATCCATTGAGGCGAAGACCCCCGAAGGTCCCCAACCTTCAGCCCAGACGACTGCATCCATTTGGTAACTTCGATTCTTCCTTGTTTGCGTTTAATTCAGGATCTTGGAGGTTGGTCAGATTGTGTTCATCGGCTTGATTTCACTGTGATTGAATCATCTTTTAGCCATTCCGATGATCTTAACACATCCATCAGACTTCTCCCCATCTTTTACACCCATTCTCTCCCCTCGTTCGCCTAAGAACGAGACACCCGGTCCTCCTCCGCCACCGCTTCGCCGGAGGACTATGCCTCACCTCATCCTTTACCCCTCGCGCACACTAACGGGTCAAGGCACTTTGCCCTCGACCCAGTAGCTCTTCTATGCAGGTTTGGACGTCCAAGACCTCATTTGGAAGTTCGAACACTGAAGCACAATAGCTTCAGGTCCTTAGCGTCGCCGAGGCACTCCAGGATTCCCAGCCTCATCGGAGCATCACTACAGCTGCGGACGAGTACCAACATCATTTCCCCTATCCAAGCAGCTCCGGAGGACGCCCCAGTCGCTCATAGCGGTCGGACGAAGCTCGCCGGCGGCGAGTTCTTTGTCGTTCTTCCAGAAGGCACCTCCGTCGTTGGATCGAGTCCCCCACCAGTTCTGATCATGACCGTTCGTCTTTGGGGAGATCTCGACCATCCGATCCATCTGAGGATCAGACTCCAGCCATCCATTGTCGAACCATTATCCGCAGAGCCCAGCCGTCAGATCTTAAGTGGAGAGTTGTCGACCGTTGGATCGTCAATAAAGAGGGGTATTTGCACTTGGGTCGTTTTCACTTTTTGCCTTTAATATTTAGTCATGTAAATACTTTTAGTAGTTATTTTTATTTAGGATATTTTGCATCTAGGACCTCGTGCTTCTTTTATTTGCAATTTAGTCCCTCTGTGTGTGCTTCACGTGTTCTGTCACATTCCTTGTGGGATATTTGTGTATTTCATCCTGAATTTCATGGTTGTTAATGAATGAATGTTTATAAATAGGATTTTCATATATATACCCCTGTGTGATTGGCTCGCGTGCGATTCACGTGCATCGTTGGATTTTTTGCAAAATCATCCCTAAACTTTCCACGTGTTACTGCTTGGCTGAGAACTTTCTACTAATTACATTCAGGTCCCTATGTGTTGTGCCTTTTATTTTTATTTTAATAAATAGCATTTTTTATCCAAAAATCGTGAGATTTTGATACCTGGCCGCTGCCATGTTGTAGAAATTTTCCTGAATTTTTGGTTGCTTTTTGTTTCCATTTATTATTTTTAAATATTCAAAAACCTTAAAAATTACTTCTGTTTGTTTTCAAAAATCCATTAAAAATATTAAAATATCTTTAGAAATTCCAAAAAAATGTTGTATGTTTGTTTGGTTGTGTTTTCACTTGTTTCCAATTTTTGTCTCATTTGCCTTTATAAAAACCCTAAAAATTGAAAAATATTAAAAACCTTATAAAAATCATTGAAAATACATAAAAACTCCAAAAAATTACATTTTCAGTTTCTATAGTTAGATTTTCATTTTTAGTTTCTCATTAAATTGTTGCTTGAATTTTATAGGCATTTTAAGTATTTTTAAATTGCCTTTAGATTCAGGTTGCACATTGACTTTTATTTTTGGCCCTGTTTTTTTATAAAATTAACTAAAAATCAGAAAAATCTAAGAAAAATAACAAAAACACTTGAATATTTATAAAAACCAAAATTATTTTTATTTTAATTTTCTGAGCATTTTTGGTGTGTTAAATAATTGTGTGTTTGTGCCTTTTTGATTTCTTTTACACCTTTTATTCATATTAAAAATTACAAAAAAAAATTGAAAGACCAAAAATCCACCATTCTATTTTATTTTCTTTATTTTATTTGGATTTTCGACTCTTCGTAGTCTAGGCATACCGTGCTCCTTGTGTTCGACCCTGGTAGCTATACCAGGTAAAATAAAATAGCGAGACCACTATTTGATTCGCTTGCTTGATCTTTATATTGGTGGTCTTGATTTTCTTGATTGAGCCCGATCCGAGAGGTTGAGGTCGCAAAGACCATTGATATCTTTTTACCTTAGTCGCTCGGGTCGCTCGTCATCAGCCTAGACCACATCCTCCGTCCCCGATTCCCATTCGATTCTCCGGTACCTCCACATTCGTCGGACCTCCCCGATCTTTGCGGGGGGGTCCCAATCATCTTCTCCATCTTTCATAACCTCCAACCACCCGCATTTTCTCTTCGCCTCACCGGAGAGAACCCCACCTGAGACCCCGCCTTCTCCGCCCCTCGGTCTCCCGCTCCATTTCACATCACCTCGCACATACCACACTTGCTTCCGGCTATACTACAATGCAAGATTCATTAATGGAAGGAATACACGTTCCACCTCCGATCTCGAGCAGCCTCTTCGGTGAGGAGACATCGACCGCCACCTACAGCTACCCTGGCGCTTCCCTCTCCCATCGGCTACCCTCGCCAGAGGACCACGGAGGTCTCTAGACCCTTTATGTGCACGGACAAGCTCGGAGGAGCTCTGGCGGCATCGTTGGAGCTCCATCTACGCTGCCTCTCCTCAAACGATGATGAAGTACAGGTGTCGTTGGATGGCACCTCTACGGAAGCCATCCAAGGTCCTAGATGGATCCACGTAGCCCCCTGGATCTGCAGGCTAGGAGACACCAAGCTAGACACCGAGCTAGACACCGAAGCACTCTGGGGACACCACGTGTCCCCCAAAGCTGCACCTCGACCGAGCCTGGCCCCTCTCGTGTCATGCACGTGAGAGGCTGGGATATTTGCAGGAACCACCCTAAGGTTTTTCTGAATTACATCCAGGTCCAGGCACACGTGCCTCACATGCGCGTCTGGACAATTTATAATAAAACCCTCTGGTTTTTCATAATTACAAAATGGTCCTCATGCTTCAGGAAACTATGCATAAGGGCCCCTCCGGTTTTCATTATTTGCAATTAGGTCCTTCTAAGGACCTATTTGCAATATTTACCTTTATTTTTTCTCGTGTTTTAATTACAATTATGCTCTTGCATTGTTTCTTTCATATCTTGAGCAAATTAAGTTCAAATTGTATGATTTCAATGTCGTTTTGAAGCTCTTTTCATTATCAATCTACTGTCATTATTTAATTTCTTAATTTGACACTAAATGAAATATGGTGAATTTTGATGTTATAGTCTCTCTTACCCTTTAAATCTTTGCCACTAATAGATGCTTTCTCTTGAGTTTTATGCTCAATTTGACTCTGAATTTAAATCATAATTTGTGCTCATATTGTATAGGGTATATTTGCAAATATTCTTTTGCATACATGTCCCTTGCAGTTACTCATTCATTATGCCATTCATCATCTTATAATTGCATTTAAAAATCAAACAAAAATTACATCCATAATTACTTGCATTATTTGACCTTCATTTTATTATGCATCTGCATGAGGACCGAGAACATAGAAAATAATCACTCATTAATTAAACACTAAATTTTGATAAATAGACGAAGAGGGTCGTGTCCCTGTGTTTGACCATGGTATACTTACCAAGTAAAATAAATTTCCATATATTCCAAAATGTGGTCTTTACTTAACCATTTTCACCACCTATACTAGGATAAAAGACGACAATTAAAGTGGTGAAAATGCGCTTCATCAAATGGCGTCGTTGCTAGGGACTCAGCTCACCTTTATTTATTTATCGAATTTTGTTGTAATATTTTTATGTGAATATTTATAAAATTTTCAGGTCTTTTCATCATGTCATTTTGCATCATCTTGTTGATTATTTTTGTTGATATTTTTTGTAACATTGTTCTTTTGTGGTAGAGCCTATGGAGATTGAGGACACTTGATCTACATGGAGGCCTCGAGTTGGGAGCTCCCGCTGTGTGGAACCACAAAAGAAAATCGAGAGAGACTTAATGAGCAATAGTCACCATTTCATTCATGCATCATGTTGTAAAACAATGTATCATGTGCATTTCTAGAGGCCTTCGTTCGAGTGCTCGCGTGTGTAAAAAAAGTATATAACTAGATGATATACCCCTTTCACATATACATGCATCCTATATATCCACTCACCAACCCCCCGCTCCATCTTTGTATATACACCCACACACACATCGCCCCCGCGCATCTACACAATGTACACCCCCCCCCAACATCTGAATCTGTAAAAATTCACCGCACTAAACCCCCTCCCATATCCTTGATATTCCTCTATATAAAATCCCCTTCTAACCCTAACAACCACGCCCCCAGCCCAAATTCCAGAGCCTTTACTTAGGCTATTCTCAGTCTAAGTATAGGGGGGACTCGAATAAATCCATGCTCCCTCTACATGTCTTCCTGTACTTACGTCATTTTTGACCTAAGTATAGGGGGATCCTCCGATCAATTCCGCTATATAACCTTGTATTTAATTGGAGCCATGGCTTCATATCACTTGTGCTATGAGGACATAGCAAAAGTTAAGTATAGGGGGTATACCGTATATTATTCTATATATACTTTAGCCATAGCTCGTGTTTAAATTTTTTGAAAACTTTTTGGGCTTGATTTAAGTTGATCCGTGAACTGCTTTTTGTAAAAAAAATCCTGTAAAATTCTTTTTAAAATTAAGGGATTAACTTTTTGTAAATAAAATTAACTTTTTTTTCAAAATTCCTTAGAAATCTGAAAAAAATTATTTAAAAAAATATTTGGTAAAGATTCTGACTACTAGGCTCAAAAATGAGTAGCTACTCGTAAGTGAGGGAACTTCGATCTCCCTTAGCAGAGTGGGTGATTTAGAGGGCATTGTTTATGGCTCCATACTCAAGTAACACGGGTCTGTCTAATGATCTGTATTTACACCCACACTAGATGGAAGTAGATGCAACTATTCATAAGCCCGGTTCGGTAATTATCTCTCAAAGAAATTTAAAAAAAATTGAAAAATCAATATCCATAAAAATTTGCAAAAGGTAAAAACCACAAAAATTCACTAACTCAGGAGTTGGTGTATTCCTACCACATTCACTTTCACTCAAGGCTTGAGGATTTGAGGACACTTGATTTCTGAGATCTTGAGAGTCTGAGTTAGCCAGCCTTAGTCATTAGGGTTTTGAACTTAATAATCCACACTTCCCCGGTTTGAAAGATTTGAGCGCTATATTGCACTCTTCATCTCTACCTTCTAAAGAATATGATCATCACATCACTTTCACAACTGCTTGATTGATGAGATGAGTTGAGTTATCACTTAAGGAACTAGGACTGGTGATTTGAGTCTAGATCTGATCTAATGATACTCGAGGATGGGATAAAGTTAATGAAGGCTTTAAGAAACCTGAGTCTCAGCAAAACCCTAGCCAGTATGTGAACAAGTTCACATGCTATCGTTTGATATCTATCTATGTGCCGGGTTTGATAAAACATACATAATTATTGATCAGTGTGTGCCAACTTTTGGTAAAAGCAGTCGAGCTAGCCAAAAAGAAAAGAAAATAAAGAAATAAAGAAAAAGCTCTATCCTTCAAAGACAACTTCAAAAGAGCTTCCACCAAAGGCGAATGCTCCCAAATATTTTCAAAGTGTCCACTTGGACCAAACACAATTAGCTTCCACCACAGATTTCGGACAGCAAAGAGACCACGCCTTAGAATATGTGGACATTATTTTACTTGGTAAGTGTACCAAGGTCGAACACAGGGACACGAGCCTCTTCGTCTATTTATCAAATTTTGTCTATTTAATTTATGTGAGAATAGATTCTCAATTCTAGGCCTTCATGCAGATGTGCAATGAAATGTAAGTAAATCAATGCAAGGAATGATGCGTATAATTTTTAGATGATTTTTCAATGCAGTTATGAGGTGATGCATGAACATAATGCAAGGTTAAATGCAAGATATAAGCATGCAAAATAATCTTTACAAATATGCCTTATAGAAAATGAGCATAAGATATGAATTAAAAATCAGAGTCAAATTGAACATTAAAGTAAATAGCCAACCTTAGAGTTGTCAAGCAAGAGACACTATAACAACAACAACAAAGCCTTTTCCCACAAATAAGTAGGGTCGGCTACATGGATTCTTTGTCTCCATTCAGATCTATCTTGGGTCAATCTCGGGCTTATATCCAAAAAACTAAGATTCCTTCGTATATCTCTTTCAAACACTTCTTAGGTTGTCTTCGCCCTCTCTTAGTCGGCTCAATATCCCAACACTCGCATCTCCTAACTGGTGCATCAGATGATCTTCTTTACAAATGACCATCCATTAAGCTGGTTTCTATCATCTTATCATCGATCGGAGCTACACCAACTTTCTTTCTGATTTCCTCATTTCGAATCCGATCTTAACATGTGTGTGTGTCCACACATCCACCTTAGCATTTTCATTTCTGCTACAACCATTCTCTGCACATGTATATGGTTCACAAGCCAACATTCAGATCCATAGAGCATAGCAGGTCTCACGGTTGCTTTATAAAACTTTATATTAATTTTTAAAGGAATTTTCTTATCACAGAGCACAACAAAGGCTCCTCTCCACTTTAGCCAGCCTGCATTTATTCTATTAGTAATATCTCCATCAATTTCCCCATCATGTTACAAAATAGATCCTAGATATCTAAAAGAATCCCTCTTTTGAATGTTAACATCACCAATCTTCACCTTGATTCCTTCACTATTGCTTCCATCAAAGGTGCACACCATATATTCCGTCTTATCCCTACTTATACAAAATCCTTTAGTCTCTAATGCATGTCTCCGAACCTCAAGATTCTCATTTACTCCATCTCTAGTCCCGTTAATCAATAAAATATCATCAGCAAATAACATACACCAAGGTAACTCATCCTTAATGTGACTTGTCAACTCATCCATAATCAAAGTAAAAATAAATGGACTCAAAGATGAACCTTGATGTAAACTAATGTTGATGTCAAAATAGTCACTCTTCCCAGACGGGTTCCTCAAATAGGATATAGCCCTATCATACATATCCTTTATGAGGTTAATGTATAGGATAGGTACTTGTCTCTTCTCCAAAACTCTCCACAATATCTCTCGTAGGACAGAATCATAAGCCTTCTCCAAATCAATAAAGATCATATGAAGGTTCTTCCTTTTAGCTTTATAAATCCCCATTGTTCTCCTCAACAAATGGATGGCTTCAGTAGTTTAGCGAACAGGCATGAATCTGAATTGGTTTTCTTTTACTTTAAAAACTTGCCTCAACCTTCTTTCGATCACACGTTCCCAAATTTTCATAGTGTAACTCATCGGCTTGATACCTTTGTAATTTGAACAATTTTGAATGTCTTCTTTATTCTTATACAGTGGCACCACGATACTCCTCCAATCTTCTGGCATTTTCTTGCTCCGCCGAATAACATTGAATAAATTTGTATGCCAAGTCAAACCATGCTCACCTAAAACTCTCCACACTTCTACAGGGTTGTCATCCGGTCCTACACCTTTCCAAGGTCTCATAACCTTCAAAGCCTCCACTACTTCCTTTCTTTGTATTCGTCTATAACTTGCACGATTCAAGTAACTTTCACTACTTACTAGATTACGTAAGGTGATCTCTCTATTTCCTTCTCCAGTGAAAAGTTTATGGAAGTACTACTCCCATCTAGTCTCTATATCCTTTTGAGTAACAAGCACGTGACCTTCCTCATCCTTAATGCATCTCACTTGAGAATGGTCGTTGGTCTTTCATTCTATTGCTTTAGCCAACCTGAATATATCCTTCTGGCCCTCCTTCGAGTCGAGATTTTTATAGAAAACTTCATAAGCTTTTGACGTAGCTTCGCTTACAACCTTCTTTTCTTCCTTCTTTGCTATTTTGTAGTTTGTGACAGTTTCCTCTGTTCTATCCTTAGATATATCTTTAAGGTGTGCTCTTTTAATTTTTATCTTCTCTAGTTGGGCCACCCTTATAAGTAATTAAATGCTCCCCCCTCTTCTTGAAGAGAGTGTTTGCTATGAAAAGATCATATGCCGTTACAAAATCTAGAATGACTTTTCCCTCTTCATTTCTACCCCAAAACCATGCCCTCCATGAATACTAGCATACCCTAAAGCATCTTTTCCCACATGTCCATTAAGATCTCCACCTATGCAAATCATCTCTCTTTGTGGGATTCCTTGTATAATCCTATATGGATCCTCCCAAAAGCTTGTTTAGTCCTTTCAATTAAATCAATTTGCGGTGCATAAACTGAGATGATATTCAGAATTTCTTCTTCAAGCACCAATTTTAGCAAAATAATCTGATCCTGAAATCTTTGCATGTCAACCACGCAATCCTTCAAATCCTTATGAACAATCACTCCAACACCGTTTCTGCCCTTATCTTTACCTTAATACCAAAGTTTAAAGCATGTCTTCTCCATCTCCCTTGCTTTCTCTCCAATCCATTTAGTCTCTTGAAGACATAGTATATGAATCTTCCTTCTTTCCATCATATCCACTATGTCCAACAATTTTCCGGTTAAAGTTCAATATTCCAACTACCAATCTGCAACTTACTTTGCAATAGACACTATGACATTAAAAATCATCCCATTATTTAGTGCCAATTCCAGAATTTAACAAGACATTAGGTAGAAAACTAAATAAGCCACAAAACGACATTGAAATCATGCGAATTGGATCTAAGATGCTCAAGTTATGAAAGAAACAATGAAGTGGCATAAATGTAATAAAAATGTGTAAAAATGAATGATAAAAAATCACAAATAGGTCCCTAGAGGGACCTATTTGCGATTTATCAAAACCAGAGAGGTCTTTTTATAATTTGTCAAGGTGCACAGGGACCATTTGGAAATTTCCAGAATGTGAATGTGCCAGGAATACACCAACTCCTAAGTTACTGAATTTTTGTGATTTTTATTTTTTGTATTTTTTTATGGATTTTGATTTTTCATTTTTTTAAATCCTTTAAGAGACAACAACTGACCCAAGCTCATATAAATAGCTGTGTCAACTTCCAGCTAGTATAGGTGTAAGTACGGACCGTTAGACGGACCCGTGTTACTTGAGGACGGAGCCATATACAGTGTCCTCTAAACCACCCACTCTGCTAAGGGAGACCGAAGTTCCCTCACTGAAGAGTACCTACTCATTTTAAGCCTAGTAGTCAAAGCTTCTACCAAAGAAAAAAATTTAATTTTCATATTTTTATGAGGTTTTTGAAAAATGTTAATTTTATTTACAAACAGTTAATCCCACAATTTTAAAAGAATTTTTACAAGAATTTTTACAAAAATAAATTCACAAATCAACTTAAACCAATCTCAAAAAGGTTTTCAAAAAAAATTAGAACATGAGCTATGGTTAAAGTATATATACAGTAATATACGGTATACCCCCCTATACTTAACTTTGCTATGTCCTCATAGCACAAGTGATATGAATCCATGGATCTGGTTAAATATAGGGTGATATAACAGAATTGAGGAGGAGTGTCCCCCTATACTTAGGTCAAAATGACCTAAGTATAAGAGGACAGAGAGAAAGGGAAGAATGCATGAGTCGGGTCCCCCTATACTTAGGTTGAAAATAACCTAAGTAAAAGATCTGGAATTAGATTGAGGGGTCCCGAGGCTATTAGGGTTAGGGTATGTTTTAATACAAAAGCGTAGAGAGAGGAGGAAGGGGTGAGTTTTTACAAATTATTATGAAGATGGGGGAGGGGGTGTATGTGTGTGTGCATTTTTACATATTAATATGTAGGAGGGGGTGATTGTATGAAATATACAGAGAAGGTGGGGGTGAGTGAATGGATGTGTGCATGTGTAGGGGGGTAGATCATCTAGTGATCTACTTATTTTTTTTCCTTTTTTACACACGCGAGCCCTCAAATGAGGACTGCTAAAAATGCACATGATACATTTTTTATAATATGAAAATGTGTGAGGAGCTGGCTAATCTTCCTTGAATTCTTCATCTTTTCTTTTACGGCCTTCATAGCGGGAGCTTCCAACTCCATGCCTCCATAGAGATCAAGCATCCTCGATCTTCATGAGCTCTGCCAGAAAAGAAAAATGTTAGAAAAATAGCAAGAAAATAATCAACAGAAATGATGCAAAAATATGTGAAGAGAATATCTCAAATTTTGAAAATATTCACAACAAAAAATATTTCAAAATGCAACAAATAAATAAAGTTGAGTCGTGTCCCTGACAACGACGCCATTTGACGATTTCGAAATCTACCTCTTTAATATAGTAGTGTTATCGTAGTACAGGAGGAGGATTTCGGACATGCAAAAGACCGCACCTTCGAATATGTGGACATTATTTTACTTGGTAAGTGTACTAAGGTCGAACACAGGGACACGAGCCTCTTTGTCAGTTTATCAATTTTTTTCTATTTAATTTATGTGCGAATAAATTCTCAATTCTAGGCTCTCATGCAGATGCACAATGAAATGCAACTAAATCAATGCAAGGAATGATGCATATAATTTTCAGTCGATTTTTCAGTGCAATTATGAGGTGATACATGAACATAATGCAAGGTTAAATGTAAGATACAAACATGAAAAATAATCTTTACAAATATACCCTATAGAAAATAAGCATAAGATATGATTAAAAATCAGAGTCTAATTGAGCATTAATGTAAATAAACAACCTTAGAGTTATCAAGCAATAGACACTATATGACATTAAAAATCATCCCATTAACTTAGTATCAATTACAGAATTTAAACAAGCTATTAGGTAGAGTAGTAAATAAGCTACAAAATGACACTGAAATAATGTGAACTGGATCTAAAATGCTCAAGTAATGAAAGAAATAATACATGGGAATAAATGTCATAAAAAGCGTAAAAATGAAGGATAAATCATCACAAATAGATCCCTCGAGGGACCTATTTGCAATTTAGCAAAACCGTTAGGGTCCTTTTGTAATTTTTTTAGGCGCGTAGGGACCATTTGGAAATTTCCAAAAGTTGCAAGGGCATCCCTGAAATTTACCAGTGTGTGCAGGTGCCTAGCGACCAAAATGCAATATCAAGGATTCATAAGGTCTTCGATGCAAATTACCCAACCCCACACGTGCCGAGCACGTGTAGGGGCTAGGTTCGGGAGGCGTAGCAGCTTCGGGCCACGTGGCTGGCTAGTGGTGCTCCGGAGTTTGGTTCGGGTCACCCGAGCCTATAGGTTTGGCGTGAGGCTCGAGCGACCCACGTGGCATCATCATGACTATCTGATCGTGAGGATCAGATGGTGACTGTATCTCGTGTTCCTTCGTAGGTTGCCATATGAGGCGGGGATCCAGTGACCTCCTGGAAGCTCCTCTGTGCTCTAGATGCTCTCCTGAGGGTCGAAGAAGCTTCCCGAGGTCCTAGAAAAGAGGCTGGAGGTGTGGTGAGGCTCTAGGGATGATCAAAGTAGCTGGTCAACGAAGCCTCGCCAGATGCTCGACGGTGCACCAGCGCAAGCTCCGGCCAATGAAGATCTTGCAAGCTTGTTTTGCGTGGAGTTGTGAGGTCAGTGGAGGGCCATGGGGGCGATGGGAGATGGAGGCCCTTGGCTTCTTCTTTGGTAGAGCAGGGAAGAAGGGGGTAGGGGTGATGGAGGTTAAGGAGAAAGGAAGTGGCAAGTGGGGTGGCCGGCGTGAGGGATCGATGGGTATCGAAGATAGAAGATGGTCAGGTGAAAGTGAGAGCAGTTGTGGGCAGTGGGAAAATAAAGAGAAAATAGAATGAAAATAAAGGGCGGAGGTACCTGAAGGTTTGGATAAGAAGATGGCAGTCGGGAGGCATGGGCTGAGGTCCAAGGGACCTCGGGTCGTCGTCCAGCATGGTTAGTCAGCCCTCGGAGCTCGTGCAGCCGCTGAAGGTGCCACAATCATGGTCAAGTTGACCATGGGTCAACATCAGGGATGAACGACCATCTTCGCCAATCCATCTGCCTCCGTCTATCATAGGGAGGCGGAGGATGGCTAGGTTGAACCCCTTGGAATGGTGGACAAGGGTTACGGGCGGTAGAACGGAGTGATTTATAGGTGGCGGAGCTCGGATATTACGTAGTGTTGGCGAGTTTTTCAACGAGCAATTGAAGGCGTGGAGTGATGGTTGGGGTGTTTGATGGTGTGCGTGAGGATGTCGGATCTACAGACAATACAGTGGAGGTGTTAAGAGAGGAGGAGCGTGGCTAGAGTGGTTACAATAATAGGAAGGGGTAGAGGGATATGCATGTGTAACGCTTGGGGAAGGGGGTGACTGGAGGTAGGGGATGGTTTGTAGACCGTTGGATCTGTGATCCAACGGTCAAGAAGATCGAGTGGGTGTAAGGCTAGGATTTGATCAATCAAATCAATCGTACGGTGAAAGAGCAGGCACCAAAGGATGGCTGGGATGAAGCGTGGTTCGTGATTGGAGGGTGGAAGATAAAAGGGTGATGTGAAATGAGGGGAGTCATAGGATTAGAAAGGAGAACGGTCGGTGAAGATCTAAGCATGAGTTGAGCGGTGAGGATCTGACCGGAAGTTGAAGATCTAACGATTGTGAGCAAGGCAGAGAAGAGTAGTTGGGATCAGATCTCAGGGGAGATCTAACGGCACAGAGAGAAGCATAGATCAACAGTTGTGATGGAAGGCGGGCCAGGGGGATTCAGCGACCAGGAGGGACGACGAGTGGCGAGAGTGGAGGTGGGCCACATGGGCGACCCAGAGGGTGCCACATAGCTGCACCAGAAAATTCGAAAAATACAAAAACAAAGATAAATCTAAAAGAAATAGTTAGAGGCAAAATTAGGAAAAGTTAAAACATGAAAGTTTTAGATCTCGATGAAATCTACAAGTTTCAAATTGAACAAAAGTCAAAAGAGGTCATTTGTACAAAAGACTATTTTGGGGGGTATTTCTAATGGGATAAAAACACTGCCTTTTTGGGTTTGATATTTTTGGTATTTTTTATTTCTTTTAAAGGTCAGTACTATTATAAATAATTAATTAACCTAATTCTTATGAGTTTTTAGTGAGAATTAAAGATAAGGAAAATAATAGTAATTAAATACAATAAATAAATGTTAATTATACATAGTTTCTGTACAATATAATACAAGATAAATATGAGGAATTATTAGTGATTTTTATTGAATTATTTAATCAAGGAGTTTAATATATAGATTTTAATATGATGAATACGAGATTTATCAGTGTGCTCCCAGAAAAACAAGTGCAGATGACTCCGAATTCTCTTGACGAACACATTGATCAACTAAAAAATGTTTAAGTGTTTTGTAATAAGGCATTCGAGAGGCCCCTTGTTCCAATGTGATGGAGAGAAAAAATGCACAATCCTATGCCCTCCATCATCTGGTCGTCCATATACACTTTCAAGTCTGGCAAACTAATGAGATGGTGGATTGAATGTGTGTGTCTTCATGTTTGTTTGTTTGATAATTTGTGTGTGTTTTGCTTCTATGATTCACAATAAATTGGTATCATAGCATCGGATTCTGTCAAGATCATCAAGCAAGATGACATTGCACAAACTGATGGTCGAGAAGTTCAAAGGGAGGAATAGCTTTAATTTATATCAGATCAAGATGTGTACCTTCTAAAGTATTAGGGCATCCGGGCACTGTTGGACCAAGGGAGAGAGAAGGCACTCAAACCCCCCCCCCCAAGTTCACGGTGTTGGAAGAGAAGGCGTGTTCGACGATCATCCTGTATTTAATAGATTAAATCATTGTGGAAGTCACCAATGAGAAAATTGTAGCCAGTCTGTGCATGACAAAGTCTTTAAATAACAAGTTGTTGTTGAAGCAACGCTTGTTCTCTCTATGCATGCAGGAGGGTATATTTTTTAAAGAATATATAGATCGCTTAGATACATTGTTGATGGATGTAAGAAACGTAGAAATTATTTTGAAGATGTAGATGATGTATTGATTATGTTGGTTTCTCTTTCACTATCATATGAGAATTTTGTTCAATCATTTATTGTGGGAAGAGAATCGATAACCCTATAAGAAGAACTTTGGTATATGGTTATTGGGAAGCAGGATTCTAATACTGCAGGTTAGGTTATGACTCATGAAAAGAGTCATACCAGTTCTTGCTACGGAAAGAAAGGAAAGCAAAAGTCCAACTCGAAGAGTCACAATTCTAAGAACATATGCAATTATTGCAAGGAACCTCGATATTGGAAGGATTGTCCGAAGAAGGAAGGGAAGACTCAGTTGCCTCAATGGCTCAGGGAGGTGATGAATCTATGTTTAATCATATTATTTATTAATTATTACCCTCCTTGATTAAACAACTCAATAAAAATCTTCATTAAGTCTCCTTAAAAAATAATTGAACCTTCTCCAGTAAATAGCCCTAATTATTGTATAAAATTTACCCCTTTTATTTTCTTTATTTTCCTTATTTTACTTCCTATTAAAAATTCCAAAAAATAGATTATATATTGTATATATTTATTTTTGACTTTAAAATAAATTAAAAAGATAAATAAATAACAAAATAATTAAAATAAGTATTTTTATCTATTAAAAATAATTCTATATTTTTTGTATTATTTATTTGATCTCTTTTGAGTTTTTGTCCAACATGAAACTTGTAGATCTCCTTGAAATATACAACTTTCATGTTTTGACTTTTTTCGAAATTTGCCTCTTTAGATTTTTTCTGTATTTTCCTTTATTTTTCTCTTTTCTGAAAAATCTATAAGGGCCACGTGGTGATCTCTGGAGTCGCCATGCAGCCTGCCTCATCTCGCACCACCCGGCGCACTCCTAGGTTGTCTGGTCAACCTTCACCAGCCTTCATCCAGACCATCCATCTTCACCTCTCCCTTGGTCATTCATCTTTCTTGATCAACCCATCTTGATTGCCCCTTCCTGCTTACCCCTCAGCTACTGGATGACACCACATTCAAAGGTTACAACTCCTCGTCGTCACCCCTTCTTTCCCCCAATGTAGGATCAACTCCCTATCCTATCATGGTCGTTCCCGCATGCCTTCTTCTGGGTCATTGGATCGCTTGATCCAACGGCTCCTCTGCATCATCTTCCTCCCACATCTCCTCTCTCCCACGTAACACGTGTTGCACCTTTGACTCCCTTCCCTTTTTAGGACCCACACCTTACCATCTCTTTACTTGCTAACTATGCCCCTACGTAGCCCTAACTCCCATCTTCCTTGTGGAGCCTGCATTGCCTTGAAGCCACATCTCCCTTCATTATATCCGATCATTGCAAAAGCGCCCCCACCACCGATAACGGTCGGTGCCCCTCCCCTTTAAAACCTCCACTCAACCGCCCTTTACCCTGATCCACCATTCATGGGCCTTAGGTGAGGCCCTCTCCTCCCTCCTGTGAGTCTATCATAGAGGGGCGGAGGATTGAGGGCCGACGACCCTTCAAGGTCTAGGTATCGACCCATGGTAGATGTCATGTCGCAAAGCCTCAATGATGGCTGCCCAAGCTCTCTGCTCAGGCCGAGCATGTTGAATGATGACCAGAGGTCCTCCTGACCTCAGCACAGGCCACATCCTCCATCCGCAATTCTTCTCCGATAAGGTACCTCCCCCGTTCTTATTTTTATTTATTTTCCTTTGAATTAATCCCATGCATGCATGCACCCTCTCCTATCACCGACCATATCTTAAGCTTCGCCGCACTTCACTGATCTTCGTGCCACCCTCCGACCATCCTCTTCTTTCCTCCGCAACCTCCACCTCTCCAAGTTATCTCCTCCGTAGGAGGTGGAGGAGATTCCACCTCGGGTATCCCCTTCTTCGAATATGATGCCCGACACTCCATCCCCATGCTTCGGCTATCCCCGCAACTAACTTTTGCAGGTCAAATCATCAATGCAGAGCATGTGCGGGTGGGTAAATTATAGTCAACCCCAGCTGGCTTTTCCATTTTGCATGGCTTTAAAAATTATAATGGAACCCCATTGGCTTCACCTAATTGCATAAAGGTCCATCTTCTTTTATTAGGTAAATTACAAAAAAAAGACTTAAGTTTACATCAATTCTCGATGTAGGGACTCATCTTTAAATTGTAGCAAATAGAGGACCAACTTATTCATTTGTACTAAATCAGGGACTCTGTCAACCTACCGTTAAGTTATGATTTAATTCGAATATTATTATGTTGGAATGGTTAGATTGTCCCCATCCCCTCAATTTCGCGTTGGCATTCGACCCGTTAGAGACTGCCACCTTTACCTTCGTCTCCGTCGTGCATCACTCCGGCTTAGGCGTACACGGCTCCTCCGTCGCGTGCCTATGCATGGCCCTCCTCCTCCTCTCATCCCTCATCTGTGCTTCCTCCCCCTCCACCGCCACCAACCCCTCCCTTGTCAACCCGCACCCCGACTGCCGTAACATAGCCCGCTCCGACCTTAAAAGCCACTATGTCGCACCCCGCTCCTCCACCCCCATAAGCCTCCTCTCCTCCAATGTCGCATGCGTTGCCCCCAACATGTGCTACATATCTCTTTCTCGTAGTCGTCCTGAACTTGACAAACTCCTAGCTTTGGTTTGAAGAAATCTACAGCGGAAGCATATACTTAATCGATAAATTGTTAGAAACCCATAATATTAGATTTTCTTAGTATGCTAAAAAGAGCAAAACAGAGTGAACGGGTGATAACTTTCCAGTTTGGTGTCATAAAAGTTCCTTCTAGATCAAATCTTAGGATGATTAACTTACATTTAGAATCGATCAGGTAGTTAAGATTTGTTTCAACTTGGAGGACTACATGGAGTCTGAAATTTTGGAGATACATAGTCCAGTGTGTATGTCACTTCATCAACTAAGCACGAGGATTAGGAAAATCAAAATGTGTTGGCATTCCTACCAATCTCATATCGAAGCTAGTGAATTAGAAACAACTAATTACAGATCTTGACGTTAGAACTTTCAGTATATGTAGATATTGATGTCACATTAGAGAGACGTGGACATGAATTTCACCTCTCAATTCTGACAACCTATGTGAGATCCCTCGATAAATAATGGGTCATATCTGAGATGTAGGACCACTCACCCCGAGTTGATCCTCACAAAGCCTAGAAAAAACATGGCAGGATTCGGCATAGCAAGAAGGTGGACTGAGCTCCACGGTGGAGCGGCTTCTAGGGGCTCGTTTGGTAACCAGGTTACCCCGGGGTAACCCCGTTTACCCCTCTCTTTTCTTGGGATGGAATTCTATCGCAAATCATAGTGACATCACATCACATTCTCTATTCCAACCCTCTCCAACCCTCATAACCATCCAAACAGCTACTATTCCCATCAGGTTATCTCAAAGTCACGAAGCGCTACCTAAATTTTCCGAACCACATAACTCGGTCATATGAACTCCGAATTGGAAAAACTTAGTTTTAAAATTCATATTATTTAATTATCTACAAAATGACACTAGTTTCGCTAAAATCAGAGTTAATATGAAAAACACAGGTTTCGAGATCATATTGGTATGTTGTACATTGTATAGTAATATATTATTATTCAATACATGATATTTATTAAATTTATATAATTTAATAATATTTTATTATTAAATAAATTTAAATACAAAAAAATATTTAATCATTTATTTATTTACTTATTATTTATTTAATTAATTATAATGATTTAATTATTTACTTAATTACTTCTTAATTTAATTAATTACTATTTATTAATTTATTAATTATAATTAATTCATTTATTACCTTATTTACTTAATTTATTAATTTATTTGATTATTTATTATTAATAATTAATTATTTCTTTTTTGGTTTTTTCTCTCTCCTTCTCTTTTCTTCTTCCCCGCGTTTTCTTCCTCTCGCGTCTTCATTCCCCGTCGTTGTCTTCCTCATCTTCTCTCTCTGTCGCTGCCAACCGCCTCCAACTGTCATCAACTGTCCCAATAGCCGGCCAACCGCGCTTCCCGTTGCCCCTCGTCGGTGGCCGGACCCATCCTCTTCTATTTAAGGGCGTCCACCCCCCCCCCTCCCCGCCGACAGAGATCCACCATTTTTCCTCCTCCACCCAGAGCTCCGTGAGAGAGATTAATCGAGCTGTGACAGGGCTCTGGCATCCTTCTCATTGAGCGGGAGAGAAGGAGATGTGTGCCAGATCTTCGCAGGCAAGGTCTTCTGCTGCGCGAGTAGCCTCCACAAGTATTGCCGTCGTGTTAAGGCCACGATCCTGGACGTGTTCAACCTCCATTCCCAGGCGCATTCATCCATCTGCGTTTCATCCTTTCAAGTATCTCTGTAGATCTCCTCTTCTACTTCCCTTTCTCTTCTCAATCCCTCTATCCTCCTTCACTTCTCTGCAAATTGACATCGATTCTGCCTCCGTCTTGAGGCAATTACCTTGTCGATCCATATTCAACCATCGCCCATTCATTACGCATCACCAGGTGACCTTCTTCAGACTTCTAGTCATTTACTCGGTTCTGATCTAGTTGCAGACCTCCGCTATCAGATCTCTGATCTTATCGATCAGAGATCCAATTTGTCCGATCTCCATGCCTAATTCGATCCCCCTCACCTTCCGATCTGACTCCATTACATCTCAGATCACTTTATTCACCTCAGATCTATCATATCAGGTCTCATATCAGATCAATTATTGTTTGTTTTGATTTTAAACTTTAAAAAGAAATAAATATACCAAAAATATAAAAATCTCAAAGCAATGTTTTTATCTCTTAAAAATACTCCCAAAAATTCACTTTTGTACAAATGACCTCTTTTGACTTTTTGTTCAACATGAAACTTATAGATCCCATTGAGATATAAATCTGTCATGTTTGGACTTTTTCCTAGTTTTGTCTCTAACTATTTCTTTTATATTTTCTTTGTTTTTTATTTTTTGAATATTCTGGTGTAGCCATGTGGCACCCTCTAGGCCGCCCACGTGTTCGCACCTCTCTTCGCCACCCGGCCTCTCCCTCAGCCATTAGATCTTCTTCCCCCACCTCCATGTGGCCATCCACTGCCGCCAACTCTCTTTGCCATCTAATAATATCTTTTGGATCTCATCAGAGCCCTTTGCCCTCACCTTTTCCTTAGTCGTTGGATGGATGTGCCATCCAATGGCTGACCTCTCGCCACTTCGCCCCTTCATCCCGCCACTCGATCTAGTTGCATCTAATGGCTATCAATCATCCACACCACCCGCTTCATCTTCGTCGTTGGATGGGACTCTAACCCCCATCATGACCGTTCGCCCCACCTTTACTCTCGCCGCTGGATCAAATCCTCAGATCTGATCCTAGTCGTTCGCATGCACGCTAATCAGGATCGTTGGATCACGAGATCCGATGGTCCCTACTTCATCCCCTACCTCAAGCATCTTCTTCCCGGAGCATTACGCATGTGTTTCCTACCGAACCCTTCCATTTTTAGAGCTCCTCTCAGCCACCAACTCCTCTACCTAACACCTCCATCACGAAGCTATATCTTACGTTACCCTCGCCAGCCCATCAATCCTCTCCATCAAGCCCTATGCTACCCATTACATCTCCATCGGCTATCCCTTGTAACGCGCCACTACCTCCTATAAATCCACCTCTGTCGTACACCTCGTCCACCGATCCGAGCCTAAGCCATAGCCCTCCTCCACCTCCATGTGACAGATAAAGGTTGGAGGAGGGCCATAATGGTGCCTCCGTGCTCCAATGTCAACCCACGGTGCTCCACCATGTCACAATACCTCCGGCACTGCATATTTCCCTGGACCGGTCAGCTAGGTAGAGCGAAGACCAGAGGACCACCAAGGTCCTCAGCCTAGACCACATCCTCCATCCCTGATTCCCATTCGATTCTTCGGTACCTCCACCTTTTACGGACCTCCCTGATCTTTGCGGGGGGTCCCAATCATCTTCTCCATCTATCATAACCTCCAGCAACCCCGCCCATTTTTTCTTCGCCTCGCCGGAGAGAACCCCACTTGAGACCCCGCCTTCTTCGCCCCTTGGTCTCCCGCTCCATCTCACATCACCTCGCACGTACCACACTTGCTTTCGGCTATACTACAATGCAAGATTCGTCAATGGCCAGAATACATGCTCCATCTCCGATCTGAAGCAGCCTCTCCGGTGAGGAGACGTCGACCGCCACCTACAGCTACCATGGTGCTTTCCTTTCCCGTCTGCTACCCTCGCCAGAGGACCACAGAGGTCTCTAGACCCTTTGTGTGCACGGAGAAGCTCGGAGGAGCTCTGGTGGCATCGTTAGAGCTCCATCTACGCCCCCACTCCTCAGACGATGACGAAGTACAGGTGTCATTGGATGGCACCTCTACGGCGGCCATCCAAGGGCCTAGATGGATCCATGTAGCCCCCTGGACCTGCAGGCTAGGAGACACCAAGCTAGACACCGAGCCAGACACCGAAGCACTCTAAGGACACCATGTGTCCCCCAAAGCTGCACCTCGACCGAGCCTGGACCCTCGCGTGCCATGCACGTGAGAGGCTGGGATATTTGCAGGAACCACCCCAGGGTATTTCTGAAATACATCCAGGTCCATGCACGCGTGCATCACGTGTGTGCATGGACAATTTACAATAAAACCTCGTTGGGTTTTCATAATTACAAAATGGTCCGCATGCTTCAAGAAAATATGCATAAGGGCCCTCCGATTTTCATTATTTGCAATTAGGTCCTTCTAAGGACCTATTTGCAATATTTACCTTTATTTTTTCTCGCATTTTTAGTACAATTATGCTCTTGCATTGTTTCTTTCATATCTTGAGCGAATTAAGTTCAAATTGCATGATTTCAGTGTCATTTTGAAGCTCTTTTCATTAGCAATCTAATGTCATATTTAATTTCTTAATTTGATACTAAATGAAATATGGTGAATTTTAATGTTATATAGTCTCTCTTACCCTTTAAATCTTTGCCACTAATAGATGCTTTCTCTTGATTTTTATGCTCAATTTGACTCTGAATTTAAATCATAATTTGTGCTCATATTCTATAGGGTATATTTGCAAATATTCTTTTGCATACATGTCCCTTGCAGTTACTCATGCATTATGCCATTCATCATCTTATAATTGCATTTAAAAATCATACAAAAATTGCATGCATCATTACTTGCATTATTTGACCTTCATTTTATGGTGCATCTGCATGAAGACCTAGAACCTAGAAAATAATCACTCATTAATTAAACACCAAAATTTGATAAATAGACGAAGAGGCTCGTGTCCATGTGTTTGAACAAGGTATACTTACCAAGTAAAATAAATTTCCATATATTCGAAATTGTGGTCTTTGCTTAACATTTTCACCACCTATACTAGGATAAAAGACGACAATTAAAGTGGTGAAAACGCGCTTCATCAAATGGTGTCGTTGCTAGGGAACTCGTCGCACCTTTATTTATTTGTCGAATTTTGTTGAAATATTTTTATGTGAATATTTATAAATTTTTCAAGTCTTCTCATCATGTTGTTTTGCATCATTTTGTTGATTATTTTTCTTGTTATATTTTTCTAAAATTGTTCTTTTGTGGCAGGGCCCATGGAGATTGAGGACACCAGATCTACATGGAGGCGTCGAGTTGGGAGCTCCCGCTGTGCGGAGCCACAAAAGAAAATCAAGAGAGTTTTAAGGAGAAATAGTCACCATTTCATTCATGCATCATGGTGTAAAAAAATATATCATGTGCATTTCAAGCGGCCCTCATTCGAGTGCTCGTGTGTGTAAAAAAAAGAAAAAAAAGTATATAACTTGATGATCTACCCCCCTCACATACACATGCATCCTATATATCCACTCGCCAACCCCCCCGCTCCATCTCTGTATATACACCCACACACTCATCGCCCCCACGCATCTACATAATGTACAGCCCCCCCCCTCCATCATCTGAATCTGTAAAAGTTCACCGCAACTAACCCCCTCCAATATCCTTAAGATTCTTCTATATAAAATCCCCTTCTAACCCTAACAACCATGCCCCCCAGCCAAAATTCCAGAGCCTTTACTTAGGCTATTCTTAGTCTAAGTATAGGGGGGACTCGAATCAATCCATGCTCCCTCTACCTGTCTTCCTATACTTAGGTCAAAATGACCTAAGTATAGGGGGATCCTCCGATGAATTCCGCTATATAACCTTGTATTTAATCATAGCTATGGCTTCATATCACTTTTGCTATGAGGACATAGCAAAAGTTAAGTATAAGGGGTGTACTGTATATTATTTTATATATAATTTAGCCATAGCTCGTGTTTAAAATTTTTGAAAAACTTTTGGGCTTGATTTAAGTTGATCTGTGAACTGATTTTTGTAAACAAAATCCTGCAAAATTCTTTTTAAAATTAAGGGATTAACTTTTTGTAAATAACATTAGCTTTTTTTCAAAATTCCTTAGAAATGTGAAAAAAAATATTAAAAATTTTATTTGGTAAAGACTCTAACTACAAGGCTTAAAAATGAGTAGTTACTCTTCAGTGAGGGAACTTCGATCTTCCTTAGCAGAGTGGGTGATTTAGTGGACATTGTCTATGGCTCCATACTCAAGTAACACAGGTCTGTCTAACGGTATGTATTTACACCCACACTGGCTGGAAGTAGATGAAACTATTCATATGAGCCCGGTCCAGTAATTATCTCTCAAAGAAATTTAAAAAAAAATAAAAAAATCAAAATCCATAAAATTTGCAAAAGATAAAAACCACAAAATTCACTAACTCTAGAGTTGGTGTATTCCAAACACATTTACTTTCACTCAAGGCTTGAGGATTTGGGGACACTTGATTTCTGAGATCTTGAGAGTCTGAGTTAGCCAGCCTTAGTCATTAGGGTTTTGAACTTAATAATCCACACTTCTCCAGTTTGAAAGATTTGAGCGCTATATTGCACTCTTCATCTCTACCTCCTAAAGAATATGATCATCACATCACTTTCACAACTGCATGATTGATGAGATGAGTTGAGTTATCACTTAAGGAACTAGGACTAGTGATTTGAGTCTAGATTCTATCTAATGATACTCGAGGATGAGATAAAGTTAATGCAGGCTTCAAGAAACCTTAGTGTCAACAAAACCCTAGCCAGTATGTGAACAAGTTCGCATGCTATCATTTGAAATCTACCTATGTTCCAGGGTGTGATAAAACATAAATAATTATTGATCAATGTGTGCCAACTTTTGGTAAAAGCAGTCGAGCTAGCCAAAAAGAAAAGAAAATAAAGAAATCAAGAAAAAACTCTATCCTTCAAAGACAACTTCAAAAGAGCTTCCACCAAAGGCGAATGCTCCCAAACAGTTTCAAAGTATCCACTTGGACCATAAAAGGGCTATGCATCGTATAGTGACACAAATCTGGGTATCGAAGGTATCTTAGATACCCAAA
This sequence comes from Ottelia alismoides, assembly GCA_037367405.1. Lineage (NCBI taxonomy): Eukaryota > Viridiplantae > Streptophyta > Magnoliopsida > Alismatales > Hydrocharitaceae > Ottelia > Ottelia alismoides. Next base: position 154,460 of record JAZKJV010002923.1, read on the forward strand.
AGAGACACATCCTAGTGTATGATGAACACGAAATCTGCCTCTTTAAGAGTAAGGAGTTGTCGTAGTACATGAGGCAGATTTCAGACAGCAAAGAGACCAGGCCTTCGAATATGTGGACATTATTTTACTTGGTAAGTGTACCTAGGTCGAACACAGGGACACGAGCCTCTTCGTATATTTATCAAATTTTGTCTATTTAATTTATGTGCGAATAGATTCTCAATTCTAGGCCTTCATGCAGATGCACAATGAAATGCAAGTAAATCAATGCAAGGAATGATGCATATAATTTTTAGCTGATTTTTCAATGCAGTTATGAGGTGATGCAGGAACATAATCCAAGGTTAAATGCAAGATATAAGCATGCAAAATAATCTTTACAAATATGCCTTATATAAAATGAGCATAAGATATGAATAAAAAATCAGAGTCAAATTGAGCATTAAAGTAAATAGCCAACCTCAGAGTTATCAAGCAAGAGACACTACAATAACAACAACAACAAAGCCTTTTCCCATAATTAAGTAGGGTCGGCTACATGGATTCTTCGCCTCCATTCAGATCTATCTTGGGTCAATCTCGGGCTTATATCCAAAAAACTAAGATTCCTTCGTATATCTCTTTCCAACACTTCTTAGGTTGTCCTCGCCCTCTCTTAGTGGGCTCAATATCCCAACACTCGCATCTCCAAACTGGTGCATCAGATGATCTTCTTTACAAATGACCAAACCATCTTAAGCGGGTTTCTCGCATCTTATCCTTGATCGGATCTACACCAACTTTCTTTATTATTGTCTCATTCTGAATCCGATCTTTACGTACGTGTCCACACATCCACCTTAGCATTTTCATTTCTTCTACTGCCATTCTTTGCATATGTCTATGGTTCACAAGCCAACATTCAGATCCGTAGAGCATAGCAGGTCTCACGACTGCTTTTTAAAACTTTCCTTTAATTTTTAAAGGAATTTTCTTATCACAGAGCACAACAGAGGCTCCTCTCCACTTTAGCTAGCATGCATTTATTCTATTAGTAATATCTCCATCAATTTCCCCATCATGTTGCAAAATAGATCCTAGATATCTAAAAGAATCTCTCTTCTGAATGTTAACATCACCAGTCTTCACCTTGATTCCTTCACCATTGCTTCCATCAAAGGTGCACTCCATATATTCTGTCTTAGCCCTACTTATATAAAATCCTTTAGTCTCTAATGCATGTCTCCGGACCTCAAGCTTCTCATTTACTCCATCTCTAGTCCTGTCAATCAATAAAATATCATTGATGAATCACGTATTCATCATGCTAAAATTGGTCAATTAAACTCGATTCCCTGAAATTCGCATGCATTTAATCATTAGCAAAGCATCATTAGCATTCATACATGTGTTAATAATATTTGCATTTCATCATGCATAAATTGCATTAAAAATCCCAAGTGTAAATTAGCCCAAAAAGGCGCTAACTTCTCCTATTTTTAGTTAATTCATCCTAAATCCGATTGACCCCAAACCACCTCCATTGTGTAGATATTACTAACCTTATTAAATAAAAAATATAAAAAAATTACTAACCCCAATAAGTGTCAAATAATCCCAAAGTCAAGTTTCACATCTGACGGACTAAAATGAGCATATCTCCCACATACAGTGTCTAATTTTGGTCTACCCACTTTTAAAGTACTCCTTTTTCAAATACCTTCAAAACAAGACCAATTTCGTAACATTCGGAGCTCATATGTGAAAGTTGGGTTTTGGGCCTCTTTTGCGCATTTTAACTTTCTGCTCTTTTTGACCTGAGTTTTTATGTGCATAATTAACTCTTTTAATTTTATTTCTTTTTCATTTATGTTCTTTGATGACAGTTTTATTAAGCAACAAAAAAATTCAAATCCAGATCAAAACTAAAATCAAAGAAACTGACTGAGTCCAAGCATCTGTTGTCGGTCTGTACAAAAGTTGTGTGTTTCTTATTTCTATTTTATTTTCCTATTTTCGTATTTATTAAAAATCCAAAAAAAATTAGATTAGTGTGTAAATAATTTTCTTGTATTTTATCATATTTTTTCTATAATTTTTGATCTCTCTAAAATCACCAAAAAAATACAAAACCCCCAAAATTCGGTTTTCTAAACACATGGAAAACCACCAAAAATATCACTTCACATAGTTGACCTCTTTTGCTCCCGGGACCCTTATGAAAGTTGTAGATCTCGACGAGACGAGCAACTTTTGTGAAAGAAAAATTTTTTATCCGAGGTCTCCTTCTATTTCTTATCTATTTTTCTTTATGTTTAAAATTTTAAAATTTTTTGGGTGCCACGTGGCAGCCCCTGAGCATGCCACGTGGCACCCACCTTCACCCATCTCAACGACCCAGGTCACGTGCCCAACACGTGATCTGAGTTTCTTCCCCACTCAGCCGTTTCGCCCTCCCACCTCCACTGTTCCTCCTCCTTCCTCGTAACGGCCGCCGCCGCCTTCACTCTTCGATCGTTACGAGGACGGTCCTCGCCCACGTAACCGCCCTCTTCCGCCCTTTTAAAAATCTGGCACCATCATCTATCAAGGTATCTGCCATTACGAGATCTCGAGCATTGGCAGTCACCGGTGATAGCGACGACCGCCTCCCCAGCAACGACGCCATTTGATGAATCAAATTTGCCTCTTTAATAATCTAAAATTGTCGTAGTATATGAGGCAAATTTGGTTCTTCAAAAACCACACTCTTTGAATGTTGTGGAGTATTTTTACTTGGCAAGTGTACCAAGGTCAATCACAGGGAACGGAGATTTTTAGTTGCACGGTTTTAAATTAAATCTAATAATTAATAAGTGCTCGATTAATTTTTGTGTTGATAAAATTTACAATGCAAGGATGAAAATGTGATGCAAGGAAAATAAACAAAGGAGATTATGCCCAGGATCTGTGATTTGAAAAGTATTAAATCCTTCAAAAGTATGATCAATAAATCCTCAAAATTACATCACAGATCAAAAGAGTTAAGCAATAATTCTCAAGGAAGACCCAATTTGTGGAGTAAAAGATCAATCACCAGCTAAAGAACCCTGCAAATAAAGGGATCAACAATGAATTTTCAAGGAGATCTGACTCATAATTTTCCTGTAATTTAATCCTCAATTGAGTGACCGATAATAGCAAGGAACTAACTTAATCCTTGAATATGCTCCTGCAATAGATCAATTTTTCCTCAAGTTAATCAAAATACAAAACGTCAACAGAGCCTGCATAAGATCAAATAAATCCTCAAATGATAATTAACAATAAACAACTTCGGATCTGTTCACAAATTATACTAAAGGGTAGAGCATGAAAATATCTTCAAAATGACATATTGTATGCAAAAAATGGAGTTCGTATGAGAAAGATATGCTAAAATGAAATTGCAGGGACTAAACTGTATTTACAAAAAAAACAAAAAAAACAAAACAAAAAAAACACCCAAAAAAACTTTTTGCATTAAAAAAATCATCACTCATGGTCTTGCATTTCATCAAGCATTTCATGCATTCCTTGGTCGATATATTCCTGACACATTCACCATCACTCAAGGCTTGAGGATTTTTTAGGACACTTGATTTCTGAAATCTTGAGATTCCGAGTTAGCCAGCCTTAGTCATTAGGGTTTTGAACTTAATAATCCACACTTCTCTAGTTTGAAAGATTTGAGCGCTATATTGCACTCTTCATCTCTACCCTCAAAAAAAAGAATATGATCAGCACAATCACTTTCACAACTGCATGATTGATGAGATGAGTTGAGATATCACTTGAGGAACTAGGACTGGAGATTTGAGTTCAGACCCGGTCTGATGATATTCGAGGATGGGATAAAGTTAATGAAGGTTGCAGAAAACCTGAGTATCAGCAAAACCCTAGCCAGTATGTGAAAAAGATTCATATGTTATCTTTTTGATATTGACCTAAGTGTCAGGGTGTGATGAAACTTAATGAAAATTGTTGATCAGTGTGCGCCAACATTTGGTAAAAGCAGTGGAGCTAGCCAACAAAAGAAAAGAAATGTCAAAGAAAAAGCTCTAAATACCAAAGTCAAATCACTAATGAGCTTCCACCATGGCGAGCGCTCCCAAATAATTTTAAAATGTCCACTTGGACCAAGCGCTAATTAGAACCAAGGAGTCGGGCTGACACCACAAAAAGGGCTCTGCATCGTAAGCGATACAAGTCTGGGTGTCGAAGGTATCTTAGATACTCAGAAAAGACACACCCCGGTGTACTCCCAGAAAAACAAGTGCAGACGACTCCGACTCTCTTGACGGACACATTGATCAACTATATTAAAATTTACATGTGTTGAGTAAAAAGGCACTCGAGAGGCCCCTTGTTCCAATGTGAGGGTGAGAAAAATAGACACAATCCTATGCCCTCCATCATCTGGCCATCCATCTACACTTTCAAGTCTGACACAAACTAATGAGATGGTTGACTGAAGCAAGAATAAACGTATTCCATAGTGTTGAGGATTGGGTCTAGAGGAGAGTCTCTTGGATTAGAACTTTGGGTGATGTCTAGACTTGACTCTCATGAATGCAGTACACTAAAAATCATATCCTTATATTATATGTACAAACAGAGAGTCTGAATATTAGAGAAGTTGGATTCCTTTTGATTAAAGCATGGTTGAGCCCAGGATTTTAGGATCACTCAAATTAAGGGTCTTCTATGAATTGAGCCTTGAAAATTCACATGCACAGTCAGGGATGTATTCAACTAAGTCATTCATTCATGCTCGGGGACGAGCATGGTTCAAGTATAGGGGTATGATGAATCCCGTATTCATCATGCTAAAATTGGTCAATTAGGCTCGATTCCTCGAAATTCGCGTGTATTTAATCATTAACAAAGCGTCATTAGCATTCATACATGTGTTAATAATATTTGCATTTCATCATGCATAAATTGCATTAAAAATCCCAAGTGTAAATTAGCCCAAAAAGCCGCTAACTTCTCCTATTTTTAATTAATTCATCCTAGTTATGATTTACCCCAAACCATCTCCATTTTGTAGATATTACTAACCTTATTAAATAAAAAATACAAAAAAATTACTAACCCCAATAAGTGTCAAATAATCCCAAAGTCTAATTTCACATCTGACGGACTAAAATGAGCATATCTCCCACATACAGTGTCCGATTTTGGTTTACTCACTTTTAGAGTACTCCATTTTCAAATACCTTCAAAACAAGACCAATTTCGTAAAATTCGGAGCTCATATGTGAAAGTTGGGTTTTGGGCCTCTTTTGCGCATTTTAACTTTTTGCTATTTTTGACCTGAGTTTTTATGTGCATAATTAACTATTTTAATTTTATTTCTTTTTGATGAAAGTTTTATTAAGCAACACAAAAATTCAAATCCAGATCAAGACTGAAATCAAAGAAATTGACTGAGTCCAAGCGTCTGTTGTCGGTCTGTACAAAAGTTGTGTGTTTCTTATTTCTATTTTATTTTCCTATTTTCATATTTATTAAACATATAAAAAATAGATTAGTGTGTAAGTATTTTTCTTGTATTTGTCATATTTTTCTATAATTTTTGTCCTCTCTAAAATCACGAAAAAAATACAAAACCCCCAAAATTCGGTTTTCTATACACATGGGAAACCACCAAAAATATCACTTTGCACAGTTGACCTCTTTTGCTCTCGGGACCTTCATAAAAGTTGTATATCTCGACGATACGAACAACTTTTGTGAAGAAAATTTTTTGATCCGAGGTCTCCTTTTATTTCTTTTCTATTTTTCTTTACGTTTAAAATTTTAAAATTTTTTGGGTGCCACGTGGCAGCCCCTGGGCATGCCACGTGGCACCCACCTTCACCCATCTCAACGACCCAGGTCACGTGCCCAGCACGTGACCTGAGTTTCTTCCCCACTCAGCCGTTTCGCCCTCCCACCTCCATTGTTCCTCCTCCTTCCTCGTAACGGCGATCGCCGCCTTCACTCTCCGGTCGTTACGAGGACAGTCCTCGCCCACGTAACCGCCCTCTTCCACCCTTATAAAAACCCGGCACCATCGTCTATAAAGGTATCCGCCGTTACTAGATCTCGAGCATCGACAGTCACCGGTGATAGCGGCGACCGCCTCCCCATCTCGGCGTGATCCAAGGTCACTTAAGACCTTGTTGCTGCTTCTCGTGGTCTCTAAGCTCATCCTCTGTCACGGTTTTGAGCAACAACAGAGCTTGTCAAGATCCACCTCCTCCTAGGAGACCGACTCCACCTCAGGAGCTCTGCTCCCGATCCCTCGCCCACAACTTGCATGCTTACAGGTACAACATACCGACTCCACGCTGCATGTGCTCCCTTGTACACCCGCCGCAAGTTGCCTCTTCCAGCGTCTCCGCCCCCGCCTCTCAACTCTGCCTTGTCGCCAGCCCTCGTGCAGACCATCCTTGCCCTCCGCCTCCGTGTGAAGGCACCGCCCGCTGACAGCTGCTCGGTCGTGTGTCGACTGAGCCTCAGCCGACCATCAGCTGCTCCTGTGTGGTGGCACCGTCTCCCGACCTCCACCGTGCTCGTTGGCCGCCCATCGTGCCTCGGTGCTCGCCATCGACAGCACCACCACCGCCCGCTTCGACCGGTCGGGCTAGCAACGCACCGAAGCCGTCGGATCATGCAGGCGGCCTTTGATCCGACGGTCAACGAGCTTCCACGTCACCAAGCCCCCTGCCACCAGGCTCGGCATTCCCGAGCCTCGCGCCTCCCCACCGAGTCTCTGGTTCGGACCATCCGAGCCTCAACCTCGGATTCGAACCTCAGGCTCGGCATTCCTAAGCCTCGTCCGCCTTCACCGAAGCTCCTGGCGCACATGCTACGCACGTACGCTATGGGTAAATTGCATTGACCCCCTTGCAACTTTTAGATTTTGCAAATATACCCCTTGCCTGGGTAAATTGCAGTAAAGACCTCCAACTTTTTAAAAATTACAGATAAGCCCCTTTAGGGACTATTTTGAAAGAAAAACTTTATTTTATTTACAGTTTAGTCCCTACTATTTCATTTTAGCGTATCTTTCTCATACGAACTCCGTTTTTGCATATAATATGTCATTTTGAAGATATTTTCATGCTCTACCCTTTAGCATAATTTGTGAACATATCCGAGGTTGTTTATTATTGATTATCATTTGAGGATTTATTTGATCTTATGTAGGCTCTGTTGACGTTTTGTATTGATTAACTTGAGGAAAATTTGATCTATTGCAGGAGCATGTTCAAGGATTAAGTTATTTCCTTGCTATTATCGGTCACTCAATTGAGGATTAAATTACAGAAAAATTAGGGGTCAAATCTCCTTGAAAATTCATTGTTGATCCCTTTATTTGCAGGGTTCTTTAGCTGGTGATTGATCTTTTACTCCACAAATTGGGTCTTCCTTGATAAATATTGCTTAACTCTTTCGATCTGTGATGTGATATTGAGGATTTATTGATCATACTTTTGAAGGATTTAATACTTTTCAAAATCACAGATCCTGGGCATAATCTCCTTTGTTTATTCTCCTTGCATCACATTTTCATCCTTGCATTGTATATTTTATCAACACAAAAATTAATCGAGCACTTATTAATTATTTGATTTAATTTAAAACCTTACAACTAAAAATCTCCATTCCCTGTGATCAACCTTGGTACACTTGCCAAGTAAAAATACTCCACAACATTCAAAGAGTGTGGTTTTTGAAGAACCAAATTTGCCTCCTATACTGCGACAATTTTAGATTATTAAAGAGGCAAATTTGGTTCATCAATCATCAGCAAATAACATACACCAAGGTAACTCATCCTTAATGTGACTTGTCAACTCGTCCATAATCAAAGTAAAAAGAAATGGACTCAAAGCTGAACCTTGATGTAAACCAATGTTAATGTCAAAATAGTCAGTCCTCCCAGACGGATTCCTCACACAAGATAAAGCCCTATCATACATATCCTTTATGAGGTTAATGTATAGGATAGGTACTTGTCTCTTCTCCAAAACTCTCCACAATATCTCTCATAGGACAAAATCATAAGCCTTCTCCAAATCAATAAAGATCATATGAAGGTTCTTCCCTTTAGCTCTATAAGTCTCCATTGTTCTCCTTAGCAAATGGATGGTTTCAATAGTTGAGCGACCTAGCATGAATCTGAATTGGTTTTATTTTACTTTAGAAACTTGCCTCAACCTTCTTTCGATCACACAATCCCAAATTTTTATAGTGTGACTCATCAGCTTGATACCTCTGTAATTTGAACAATTTTTAATGTATTCTTTATTCTTATACAGAGGCACCATGATACTCCTCCAATCTTCAAGGCATTTTCTTGCTTCGCCAAATAACATTGAATAGATTTGTAAGTCAAGTAAAACCACGCTCACCTATAACTCTCCATATTTCTATAGGGATGTCATCTGATCCTACACCTTTCCTAGGTCTCATAACCTTCAAAGCCGCATCTACTTCCTTTCTTTGTATTCGTCTATAACTTGCACAATTCAAGTAACTTTCACTACTCGCTAGATCACCCAAGGTGATCTCTCTATTTCCTTCCCCAGTGAAAAGTTTATGGAAGTACTACTCCCATCTAGTCTCTATAACCTTTTGAGTAACAAGCACGTGACCTTGCTCGTCCTTAAAGCATCTCACTTGAGAAAGGTCGTTGATCTTTCTTTCTCTTGCTTTGGCCAACCTGAATATACCCTTCTTAGAGTCGAGATTTTTATACAAAACTTCATAAGCTTTTGACATAGCTTCGCTTACAACCTTCTTTGCTTCCTTCTTTGGTATTTTGTAGTTTGTGACCGTTTCCTCTGTTCTATCCTTAGCTATATCTTTAAGGCATGCTCTTTTAATTTTTAGCTTCTCTTGTACCCCTTCACTCCACCACCAAGCCTCCTTTTAACCTGGAGCTCCTCCCTTTGACTCGTCTAGCATCTCTTTGGCTACCTTTCGGATACAAGAAGCTATTGCCTCCCACATCTCGTTTGCACTTCTTCTACAACCCCATGATAAGTCTTTTAGAACCTTCTCCCTGAAGCTCAATTGCTTCAGTGGAAGATTCCACCATCTAGTTCTAGTGATCTTAGGAACCCTCCTTTTCTTTACCATCCCTTTTATTTGCACATCCAAGACTAACAAGCGATGTTGGGTGGTCAAATTCTCTCTTTGGATTAGTTTGCAGTCTTTACAACACAACCGACCTCTTCTCCACAATACAAAGTAATCTATCTGTGTTCTAGTTGGGCCACCCTTATAAGTAATTAAATGTTCCTCCCTCTTCTTGAAGAGAGTGTTTGTTATGAAAAGATCATATGCCGTTACAAATCCAGAATGACTTTTTCCTCTTCATTTCTATCCCCAAAACCATGTCCTCAGTGAATATAGCATGCCCTGAAGCATCTTTTCCCACATGTCCATTAAGATCTCCACCTATGCAAATCATCTCTCTTTGTGGGATTCCTTGTATAATCCTATCTAGATCCTCCCAAAAGCTTGTTTAGTCCTTTAAATTAAACAAATTTGTGGTGCATAAACTAAGATGATATTCAGAATTTCTTCTTCAAGCACCAATTTTAGCAAAATAATCTGATCCCTGAATCTTTGCATGTCAACCACACAATCCTTCAATTCCTTATGAACAATCACTCGAACATCATTTCTGCCCTTATCTTTACCTTAATACCAAAGTTTAAAGCATGTCTTCTCCATCTCCCTTGCTTTCTCTCCAATCCATTTAGTCTCTTGAAGACATAGTATATGAATCTTCCTTCTTTCCATCGTATCCACTATGTCCATCAGTTTTTCAATTAAAGTTCAATATTACAACTACCAATCCACAACTTCCTTTGCAATAGACACTATGACATTAAAAATCATCCCATTATTTAGTGCCAATTCCTGAATTTAACAAGCCATTAGGTAGAGAAATAAAAAATCCACAAAGGACATTGAAATCATGCGAATTGGATCTAAGATGCTCAAGTTATGAAAGAAATAATACAGTGGCATAAATGTAATAAAAATGCATAAAAATGAATGATAAATGATCACAAATAGGTCCCTGGAGGGACCTATTTGCGATTTAACAAAACCAGCGGGGTCCTTTTGTAATTTATCAAGGTGTACAGGAACCATTTGGGAATTTCCAGAAGTTGCGAGTGCATCCATGAAATTTACCCAGGCAAGCGCATGAGGCACGCGTCTGGGGACTAAAATGCAATATCAAGGAGTCACAATGTCTTCGATGCAAATTCCACAACCCCACATGTGCTGGGCACGTGTGGGGGCTAGGTTTGGGAGGCGTAGCAGCTTCGGGCCACGAGGCTGACTAGTGGTGCTCTAGAGTTTGGTTCATCGCCCGAGCCTATAGGTTCGACGTGAGGCTCAAGAGACCAATGTTGCATCATCATGATCTCCCGATCGTGATGATCGGACGGTGATTGTATCTCGTGTTCCGTCGTAGGCCACCGGAGGAGGTGGGGATCCGGTGACCTCCTGGAAGCACCTCCATGCTCCAGCTGCTTGCCCGAGGGTTGAAGAAGCTTCTAGAGGTCTTGGCAAAGAGGCTGGATGTGTGACAAGGCTCCGGGGATGATCAGAGTGGCAGGTCATCGAAGCCACGCTGGAGGAGAAATGCTCGACGGTGCACTGGCACAAGCTCCAGCTGCTTGCCTGAGGGTTGAAGAAGCTTCTAGAGGTCTTGGCGAAGAGGCTGGATGTGTGACAAGGCTCCGGGGATGATCAGAGTGGCAGGTCATCGAAGCCACGCTGGAGGAGAAATGCTCGACGGTGCACTGGCACAAGCTCCAGCCATGAAGATCCTGCAAGGTTAGTCATAGCCGAGGTTTGTTGTCCTTGGAGTTTTGAGGTGAGTGGAGCGCCATGGGGACGACGGGAGGAGGAGACCCTTGGCTTCTTCTTCAGTGAAGCAGGGAAGAAGGGGGTAGGGGTGATGGAGGTTCTGGAGAAAGGAAGTGGCGAGCGAGATGGTCGGCGTGAGTGATCGATGGGCAGAGGAGATGCAAAGACGGTCAGGTGATAGAGAGAGCAGTTGTGGGCAGTGGGAAAATAAGGAGAAAATAGAATAAAAACCAGGGGCGGAGGTACCTGGAGGTTGGGAGAAATGGCGGCTGGGAGGCTATGGCTGTGGTCCAAGGTACCTCGGGTCATCGCCCAGCAAGGTCAATCGGGCCTTGGAGCTCAGACAACCGCTAGAGATGTCGCAATCATGGTCAAGTTGACCATGGGTCAACACTTGGGATGAACGGACATCTTCGCCAATCTTTGTGCCTCCGCCTGTCACAGGGAGGCGGAGGATGGCTAGGATGAACCCCTTGGAATGGTGGATGAAGGTTACAGGCGACGGAGCGGAGTGATTTATAGGCAGCAAAGCTCGGCAGTTACATGGTGTTGGTGAGTTTTTGAACGACCAATTGAAGGCGTGGAGTGATGGCTAGGGTGTTTGATGGTGTGCGTGGGAATTTCGGATCTATAGACAATACGATGGAGGTGTTAGGAGAGGAGGAGTGTGGCTGGAGTGGTTGATATAACAGGAAGGGGGCGAAGGGATACGTAGGCGTAATGCCTAGGGAAGGGGTGACTGGAGGTAGGGGACGGTTCGTAGACTGTTGGATCTAGTGATCCGACAGTCAAGAAGATGGAGCGGGCGTAAGGTTAGGATTTGATCAATCAGATCAATCGCATGGTGAAAGAGAGGGCACCAAAGGATGGTTGGGATGAAGCGTGGTTTGTGATCGAAGGGTGGAAGATAAATGGGTGGTGTGGAATGAGGGGAGTCGTAGGATTAGAATGGTGAACAGGCGGTGAGGATCTAAGCAGGAGTTGAGCGGTGAGGATCTGATCGGGAGTTGAGGGTCTAACGGTTGTGAGCATGGCAGAGAAGAACGGTGGGGATCAGATCTCAGGGGAGATCTGATGGCACAGAGAGAAGCGAGGATCAACAGTTGTGATGGAAGGTGGGCCAGGGGGATCCAGCGGTCAGGAGGGGTGACGAGTGGTAAGAGAGGAGGCGGGTCACATGGGCAACCTAGAGGGCGCCACGTGGCTGCACCAAAAATTTTGAAAAATATAAAAACTAAGATAAATCCAAAAGAAATAATTAGAGGCAAAATATTGAAAAAAAGTCAAAATATGAAAGTTATAGATCTTGATGAAATCTACAAGTTTCATGTTGAACAAAAAGTCAAAGAGGTCATTTGTACAAAAGAGCATTTTTGGGGGTATTTTTAGTGGGATAAAAATACTGCTTTTTGGGTTTGATATTTTTTGTATTTTTTATTTCTTTTAAAGGTCAGTACGATTATAGACAATTAATTAACCTAATTTTTATGGGTTTTTAATGAGACTTAAAAACAAGGAAAATAATAGTGATTAAATACAATAAATAAAGGTTAATTATACATAGTTTCTGTACAATATAATACAAGATAAATATAAGGAATTATCAATGATTTTTATTAGATTATTTAAGCAAGGAGTTTAATATGTAGATTTTAATATGATGAATATGAGATTCATTATACCGCTATACTTGAACTATGTATGTCCCTGAGCATCTAAAGAATGAAGGAGTCAGATTAATTCCTGACAGTGCATGTAAAATTTCAAGGCTTAATTCAAAGAAGATCCTCAATTTAAGCGATCCTAAAATTTTGGGCTCAACCATGCTTTAGTCAGAAGGAATCCAAATTCTCTAATTATCAGACTCTCTATTTGTACATAAAATATAATGATATGAAGATTAGGGTACTGCAATCATGAGAGTTGAGTCGAGGTCATCACTCAAAGTTCTAGTCCAGGAGACTCTCCTATAGACCTAATCCTCAACACTAGGGAATAAGTCTGCTCTTGCTTCAGTCAACTGTCTCATTAGTTTTTCTGACTTGAAAATGTATATAGATGACCATATGATGGAGGGCATAGGATTGTGTCTATTTTTCTCTCCCTCACATTAGATAAAAGGGGCCTCTCGAGTGCCTTAATACTCAACACATGTATTTTTATTTTTGTTGATCAATGTGTTCGTTAAGTGAATTCGGAGTCATCTGCCCTTGTTTCTCTAGGAGTACATCGGGGTGTGTCTCTTTTGAGTATCTAAGATACCTTCAACACCCAGACTTGTATCACTATACGATGCAGAGCACTTTTATGGTGCTAGCTGATTTGCACGAAATTCAGAGCGGACGTATTGACTCACAAGGCGAGTCAACAGTCGGTGTCGTTACCACTACAGAATCCCATGTAAAATCAACAATTAACCCACACTAAAGATATCAAGAAATGACAAGCAAATGGTGGAGATAAATATTATTTTTAACTCTACATAAATGGTGTATAGAAGCAAGTATGCAGAGAGTTCGAACACAGGGAGTAAGGCAGGGTAGATCCACAAGTGTGTGTGTGTGTGAATGAATGTGAATGTATGTCTACACTTTGCAAATGTAAATGTTTTTGTGGTTTTTAATTTTTTTATTTAATTTTCAATTTTGTATTTTGATTTTTAATTTTTTTGATTTTTTTGATTTTTTTTAATTTATATTATATATATTTATTTAATTGGAATATGTAAACTATATAATAAAAGGGGTGATACACTATTTATAAAAATATGCAAAAATGCTCAAAAATTCAGAAATAAAATATTTTTGGTCTTTTTATGATTTTTTACTGTTATTGTGATTTTTGGGTATTTTTCAGAATATTTTTGGTTTTTTTAAAAGGCAAAATAAAGGAAAACAGGGAATAAGCTACTGGTTGTAGGTAAAATAGGAATGAAAAATATCAAACAGCCACAAAATTTTTCCAAACTAATTTTAAAATAAAGAGAATAAAATGGGGAACCTACAGGAGTTGAGTTTGCATTTTTTTGGACTTTTCTATAATTTTTAAGATTTTTTTTGAAGTTTTTAGATGTTTTCTTATTTTTAAGGTTTTTCTTTTGAAATTTTTAGTGATTTTTGGACTGATACTAAAATAGACTAAAGTAGACTGTAGGTAATTTTTTGTAATTTTTCGAGGTTTTTTAATATTTTTTTATATTCTAAACTAGACAGTAGCTAAAATGCATGTTTTTGATTTTTAATAAATATGAAAATGCAATAAAATGCAAATGCAAAAATATGACCGTTAAAGCGCAAGCTAACAGGAGCTTAATGTGATTTTTGGGGATTTTTTGGAATTAATATGATGCCTTAAATAAATGGAGCAAGCAAGTAAAAATATGTGGCCTAGCAGGGGTATAAGTGCAATATGCGAAACATCCAAGGGCACAATAGCAAATTTTCCACAAAATTTAATACTAAATATTTAATTCACAAGACTAATCACAAATATCTAAACCTGGGAGGGCACAGGTGCAAAACGTCCACCAGGGCGCGTGACTTGCACGCGCTTGGAAGGATCTAACTGCAATTTCCAAAAACCCGGAGGCTTACATGCAATTGTCCCAAAAATAAAACACTTAATATTTAATTCCCTGGCCTGAAACGAAATACAAAAAGGACCGAGGGCCTATTTGCAAAAAGCCCGCGCCTCACGTGAATAGGTCACGTGAGGTGACGTGGCCGAGGACCTAAGCTTAATATTAGGAAACACAGGGGCCTAGTTATAAAATTTACAAAAGTTATAAACTACCAAGGAAAGTTTCAGGACTAAAAGAAAATTACAAATGTGCGGGGGGGTGTACTTGCAAAATTCCCACGCTAAGGAGATCTGACGACGGGGGCTCTTTACTTGAACACGTGGTGTGATCTCCTCGCACGATACCTCTTCCCGTTGGACGGTGAGGATTAGATCCTCGGATGAAGATCTGATGGTGGAGATCGGGCGCGATCCAATGGCTGGTGTACAAACTGGAACTCCTCCTCGATCCAACGGCTGCGAAGGCCGGAGCAAGAACCGCGAAGGAACTCCGGCGAGCCGAGGTTCTCCGAGGTGCTGCTCCTCCTCCGGTGGACTTCGTGGCTTCAAAATGAGGCTGGAGGTTCCAGGAGGTCAGGGCTATCTCCTGAGAGCTTCAAAATGCCTCGGCGGTGGCCGAGGCTTGCAGAGAAGGGCGGCGGAGCGATGGGGCTCGGCTGAACTCCGGCGAGTCACAAAATCGCTCCCAGGCTCGAGTCAAAGGAGTTTGACCTGCAAAACAAAGTGAGAGGGTCCAGGGCAAGTTGCCAGGACCCTGCGGTGGCGACAAGGTAGCGTGACACGGTGGTAGGGAGCACGGCCGGAGGTGCGCTCCGGCGAGGGGGTCTGATGCGATGATTCGGTCGATGAACGTACTATTTTTTTGAGGGTTTTCGATCCTAAGGCTGTGGTGAATGAAATGCAACAAAAATCAGAGAGGAAGGTAGCTGCCTCAACAGTCGATGACCAGAGGGAAGGTACCTCGACCGCCGGAGTTGGGGGAGGTGGTGGAGACGCCTCCGACCTCCTTCGCCTTGGCTGATGGCACGGAGCTGGAGCTGTCACCTCTATGTATGTGTAGAGCACGAAAGGAACGAGGAGGGGTGGACCGAAGGGACTCAAATTCAAAAGTGAAGTCAGGGGCACCATATTTGGTCTTTGGACTGAAGTGGTCCAAAGACCAAGAATTATTTGGTGAATCGTTGATTCGTGGCCCGAGATGATCCATGGGCGTGAATCACTAGTCAACGTGGAAGAAAAGTTGTGTAGATCACAACATCAAAGGGTGCAAGGTGCGCCCTCCAAAAATCCCCGAAGATGGTCGAAACTGACATCTGACAAGAGCTACAGGACCTAGGGCAAACAGTTGACCGAGGTCAACTGCGACTGCCCCCTGGTTGGTCCACGTGGACCAACCAGGAAAAATGTCCTAAAAAGATTTAAAAATTCATTTAAAAATTGAAAATGATTTTATTAATTTTTAATTATAAAATAAAAATTATTTATTTTTTTATGAAGTATTTTATAGTGATTTTTATTTATTTTTATGAAGTATATTTTTACAAGTTGTCTTTTTAGCCCTATATAAGTACATATACCTATGTATTTTATTACTTTATTTTTTGTGTATTTTAATTTTATTATTTTTATTTATGATTTTATAAAATTATAAAATACTTTTATACATGTAATTATATTATTTTATTTTATTTTTCTGATTTGATTTGTATGGTTAATAAAATATAAATCTGTAGTATACAGGTATAAGTATAGGTGTACTACCTATGTATTTTATTTACATGTATTTTATTTTGAGTTTTATTTAGGTTTTTATTCTAATTTTTATATACAAATATATTATAAGTAATATTTACAAAATTATAAAAATATAAAAATACAAAAATAATGAATAAATAATAAAATGATTATTTTAATCTGTACAAGTATACAATGTGGGTCCAAAACTTAACTTTCAAACCGTAGCTCTGCCAAATGCGAAAACAATGCCATTAAATAGATTATTTTATTCTATATACAATTATAGGCGAGTTTGCTGCATTTGGAGTTTTCAGCTGTGAGATACGGGTCTGGGAAGTTGGGATTCTGGAATTTTATTCAGACCATAACTTTTTATCTGTACATTATTTTTCAATGAAATCAATTTTGTATTTTTCTTTATAAAATTATCTATAACTTTCGTGTACAAAGTTTCTTTATTTGATGTATAAAAAGTTGGACCAAAAATAGGTCCCAAGATGAATAAAGAATGAATTAAAAAGTATATGTATTTGACCCTTATCTCCCTCTACTTTATTCCTTATCGACCTATTCATCAAGATACCTAGGTCTCGGGGTTTTGGGTCATAAAATATTTACGATATTTTATTCTTTTTCTTTTCTTTTATTTATTCTATAATTTTGACTTTAATTACAGTATTGTATACACTATTTGGATGCACGTGCATTAATGCAAATATGCTCTATTTAATGATATTTACAAGCATTTGCCAGGGTTTTTGAGTCCAAAATGACAGAATAAAGATGATGAAATGTGGATTCATCATCCCCCTATACTTTACCTTTGCTAGTCCCTAGCAAACACTTATGCAATAAGTGCAAAAAGAAAAAGAAAGAAAAGAAAAAGAAGAACTTGGATTTAATTTAATTATCAAACTTGACTTCACAAAATCAAAGTTTGGAGCTTAAGTCGGACCTTGGGAATTTTAGTGCGGGCGGAACCTTAATGAGAACCGAATTTGAAATCCAACAGTCCTTGAGAATCCCAAAACACTGCCCAAGTCTCCTCAATAGCCAGGTCAGAAATATCTCAATTCATACGCAAACTCTTACGACTATGAATTTAACTCGTACATTGTAAGTGATGGTGGCTCTCCCCAACTAGAATGGCAAAGAAACTGACTTCTCCAGTACGACAACCCAATGATTCCCCAATCCAATAACTCCATCCTCGAGGAGCGGGGTATTCCCTTCTAAGTTCAAGTGGCAACCAGCTCAAGAGGAGGGGTGAAGAGAAGAATGGACGCTAGCCAGTGTAGCTACCTATCCTGGGATGCAAGACCAGTGTAGTCAAGTCATCCAGCTCCAGGCTCACATATTTGACTTTGTAACTTAAGCTTGCTTATTGGCTTTACAACATTTGTACATACTTTGCAGGCTTTTTATTTTTGTACATGCATGAACATTTTTTTTGAAATACTTTATACAGCAGCATTTACATAAGGAGTTTTTCCTCTTGAGCCAGTAGACTATCCCTCTTTTGAAGCTTTATCGCAACCCACAGCCTCCTGTCTTTAGACTTCCTCATCACTGGACGGGTTGGGGTGCACTTCCCTCCCTAGAGGAGGACAAGTGTTTCCACTTGTGTGCGTCTCATACCGGTAAATCCAATCCCCTCACCACTCCAACTGAGTTGAGCCATGTAAAAGGTGCAAGTGTCCAAGTTAGGTCATTATCAACAAGAGTTTGCATGTGCTCCGAAATACTCTACTTAGGCAGTCAAGAATCCATTGAACCAAGTCTCGTGATCCTCAAAGAATTAAGTCGACTAGACCTGAAGTACCTCAAACCCAGTTCCTACAAGGTTCATGTTATTAGGTAGATTTTAAGGTCCACTCAAGCTCCAATCTCTGAATTTTATTAAGACTTGTTCAACTATCAAACTCAATCCGAAAAATGCGAATGCTATGTAAATGAGATGCAGAAAATATTTTTGTGATGCAATTTTCAAAGATTTTGAACTTTTTATGGATTTTTGAAAAGGTGATGATGATGATGCATATGCATTTTTTTTCAAACAGATTTTTCAAATGTTTTTGGATTTCAATTTTGCAAATGTTTTTGGGAATTTTGAAAAAAAAAAGGTTTTTGGCTGAAAAATAGGTAAAAATATGTACACGGGAGTGCTTCTTATATTTAGAAAAAGTGGATTTTAAGAATTTACAGGGTAAGTGATCAATTTTATAAATATATATAGTGGATTTTAGGTGTGATGTATAAGGAGCAGACATTTCCGATGAGCCTACAACTAGCCTGGAGACGTTTGATGATACATTTTCGATGAGCAGACATTTCCGATAAGGACCAAAATGATAGATTTGATAGCACAATCTTGGAGCAGACACAATCAGAAGTTGAGGATGATAATTCTGATGATGACCATTCTGATTTTCATTCATGTTGTTCAGATTCTGATCCCTCTGAGATAGACGTGGACTTTGATTGGAAGACGTTTGATGAGTACGTTCCGCATCTCATTTCCGATGAGCCTACAACCAGCCTGGAGACTGAGCCAGTACAGCAGAGTCAGCAATCAAAAAAGCAGTCTCCAGATCTTTCTGAGTCATAGCAGGTCGAGCTTACGCATATCGATCTAGTAGGCTATACCCAGGCCATAGTCAAACCCGTTCTTCCTATTTCTTCTCCCCCTGAGCTTAAACCGTTACCTCAGTCAATGAAATATTGATTCCTCGCTGGCGAATCTAAAATGTTTCCGAACATCATCTCTTCCAATCTGACTAAAGATCAAGAATCCCGACTGATGGAGATTCTTGATAAGAATCGAAAGGTAATCGGGTGGTCAGTAGCGGATCTCCATAGGATTATTCCGACTCTGTGCTCCTGCCACATCTTTCTCGAGGATGACTCCAAGCCATCTCATAAGTTTCAACGTAGGCTGAACCCGAATCTTTGAGAGGTGGTTATGAAGGAAATATCCAAGTGGTGGAGCGCCAATTTTATCTATCCCATCTCTGACTCGAAATGGGTTAATCCTTTACATGTGGTACCCAAGAAGACGGGTATCACTACAGTGATCAATGAGGACGGAGAGGAGATCGCTACCTGAGTATTGACTTCTTGACACGTCTGTGTGGAAAACAGACATTTAATTCTGACGACCAAGAAGGATCACTTCCCGCTATCATTTATCGATTAGATTATCAAGATATTAGCCAAGAAGAGCCATTATTGCTTTCTTGATGGGTATTCGGGATATAACCAGAAGGCCATCGCACCTGAAGATCAGGAAAAGATGACGTTTACCTGTCCATTCAGAACATATGCTTTCCAATGAATGCCCTTTGGATTATGTAATGCTCTGGCTAAATTCCAGAGGTGTGTGCTCTCGATTTTCACAGACATGGTAGGCG
Source organism: Ottelia alismoides (assembly GCA_037367405.1). NCBI lineage: Eukaryota > Viridiplantae > Streptophyta > Magnoliopsida > Alismatales > Hydrocharitaceae > Ottelia > Ottelia alismoides. The sequence goes on from JAZKJV010002923.1 coordinate 174,073, forward strand.
ACTTTTTAGAGGTCTTCATGGATCACTTTTTGGTCTACGGCGATGATTTCGACTCCTATCTTTCCAACCTAGATCAAGTGCTTCAGAGGTGCACTGAGGTAAACCTCATTCTTTCTTGGGAGAAGAGTCATTTCATGATGACTCAGAGGATGATCCTTGGTCACATCATCTCCAATAGGGGCATGGAGGTCGATCCGGCCAAGTAGACATCATCAAGAAGCTCAATCCCCCATCCAACTTGAAGTAGTTATGGTTTTTTCTGGGGCATATAGGTTTCTACCAATGGTTCATTCAGGACTTCAGTAAAATTGCTCGACCTTTATCTGATCTTCTTGCGAAAGACACCAAGTTTATTGTTACTGATAATTGTATTTCAGCATTCGAGGCTCTCAAGAGTATGGTTGTAGAGGCTCCTATCCTTCAGCCACCCGATTGGTCTCTCCCATTCGAGATCATGACGGATGCCTTCTATTTTGTCGTTGGGGCTGTGTTAGGACAGAGGAGGGATGGCATGCCTTATGCCATACACTAGCTATCAAGACTTTGGATTCCGCACAGCAGAATTACACTGTTATAAAGAAAGAAATGCTAGTTGTAGTATTTGCCTTAGATAAATTTAGATTCCACATCTTAGGATCAAAAGTCACGATTTTCACTAATCATACCGCCATCTGATATCTAATGGACAAGAAGGTTTCGAAGCCGCGTCAGACCAGATGGATCCTTCTACTCCAAGAGTTCGACATCGAAATCAAGGATAAGCCTGGAGTCAAGAATGTGGTTATAGATCACCTCTCCCAACTAGAACTAATCGAGTGTTCTGAGTTTAATGCACCCATCATAGAGACTTTTCCAGACGAGGCAAATCTTGTTGTCGCCTCGCTCTATGCCAACATTGTGAACTTTTTTGTTGCTAAGAAAGTCCCGCAAGGTTGGTCTAGGCAGAGACTCGAGACTTTCCTCGCGAAATCCAAATCCTACCATTGGGAGGATCTGATCCTTTATCATGAAGTAGCGGATTCAGTCTGGCGTCAGTGTGTTCCTCAAGAGGAACATAGTGTCCTCACTTATTGCCATAAATTCGAAGCTGGAGGACATCATTCAGGGAAGAGGACAACACAGAAGGTTCTTCAGTCCGGTTTTTGGTGGCCTACTCTCATTGTGGATGCCCACCATTCGTAAGGAGATATACTGACTGTCAGAAAATGGGTACTTACGGGCATAGAGATATGATATTGATGCATCCGATTCACTTCTGTGAGGTTTTCGACGCATGGGGCATCGATGTTATGGGTCCATTTCCTAAGAGTCAGGGGTTCGAATATATCCTTCTTGATGTGGATTACGTGAGACGTTGGGTAGAGGCTATTCATGCCCGAAACGCGGATGCAAACACGGTTTGCAAGTTTCTAAGGAAACACATCATTACACGGTTCAGGGTCCCTGGAGTTCTGATCTCAGATGGGGGTAGACATTTCATCAACGACAAGTTAAGGGCTCTTGCTAACAAGTTCGACATAGATCATCAGGTTGCTACTCCGTATCATCCTCAGATGAATGGTCTAGCCTAGGACTCGAACAGGGAGATCAAGACGATTTTGCATAAGGTTGTTCGCCCAAATCGAAAGGATTGGTCTTAGCTTTTGTACTTGGTTCTTTGGGCCTATAGAACATCCTTCAAAACTCCATTGGGTATATCTTCCTTTCGACTCGTTTATGGCAAGCCATGCCACTTACATGTTGAGATGAAGCATCGATCCTTTTCGACAGTGAAATAAGTGATCTTTGGACTAGATAATGCTGAGGATCAAAGGCAGACTGAACTGGCAGCCATGGAAGAATTGAGAGATGAATCCTTCACGAGTAGCCTTCATTACAAGGAGCGGATGAAAGAGTGGCATGATGCTCACATCAATCACAAGTAGTTTGAGCCTGATGAGAAAGTTTGTCTATTCGATGCGAGACTGAAGTTATTTCTAGGGAAACTTCAAAGTAAATGGAAAGGCACATATCTTGTTAGAAAGGTGTACGACAACGGTAGCATAGATATATTTGAGTTGTCTTCTGAATCCACCTTTCGAGTCAATGGTCAGCGTTTGAAACCATTTCTCGATCATGATCCGCCGACCGTTGAAGTTGCCCCGATACATTTTGTATGAAATGTGCTCTTCATTCTTCGTAGTATGTGTCTCATACCTAATTTTCATGATCTATTATGTACATATGTGTTTCCGAATTTATCCACTCATTCAATCAATTGTCTTACACCCTTAGGATGTATCTAGAATTTTGCTATACATAGGATGTGTTTTATCCTAAGTATAGGGGATTGTAGACAATGTTGTTGCTCATTTCGTTCTATTCTATTATCCCTATCGTTGCCTATATATAGGGTGCGCTTTACCCTAAGTATAGGTGGTATTATCGCTCATTTCCTCTTTTGATCATTTTTGGTGTTTGTATTGTCTGCTCTCTTGCTTGTCCCTCACCTTTTGATCTTCGTCTCTATACTTAGGGATATTTTACCCTAAGTATAAGGGGGACAAGCAGAGCCGTTGAGTGTGTACATTCTCTTGACCTCGATCATCTTTAGTTTTGAGTCTGCTATTCTTAGGATTACGTGATCCTAAGTATAGAGGAGATGATTGACTTCTATTCTTTATTCGTTATTCTTGGAGTCGTTACAGTATATGATTCTTTTCACCAGCATATACTTAGCATGAGGTATGTCTTCATTTTTCGCTTCTTTGGTCACTATGAGGGCATAGTTCATGCTAAGTATAGGGGGTGTCGTATATATATGCTATATATATACTTTAGAAGCTATAACTCGTACTATATTGTATTTTTTTATAATATGGCTCTCCAAAAGTATGGGTGTATATTTTTTAAAAAAATGGAAGAAAATCGTAAATATGACTTATTAAAAATATAACTTAAAATTTGTATAAAAAATGTGTTGTAAAAGTCTTTCATAGCATCCTTAAAATATGGTAAATAAAATCCTTGCAAATATTGTATAAAAGTCGCATAAACTTGTATAAAAAAGTTGTATAAAATCCTTTATAAAAATATACAAAATTTTGTGTAAAATTTGTGTAAATGGAATTAATCCACTAACTCGTTCAAAAAGATCCCTAAAAATTGAAAAGTTTTAGAATTCAATAAAAATTTGCAGAAGTCTTTAAAAATCACTTAAAACACTTAATCCGAAAAATGTACCTCATAAAAAATTGTTGCTTTCATGAGCATTTTTCAGAACAAGTCTGATTCTTGAACCGAATGGATCTAAGTCTGAGAGATGGAGCTTGGTTTATGCCTTAATCCACTTAATTCTAAAGGGACTTTATTAGAAATTGTAATTGAGACTCTTCAGGTCTTTTAGACTTAATTCTTTGGGTTCCATGAGACCATGTTCAGATATCAACTTGAAAGTTCCTAAGTAGGACACCTGGCGTCATCCATTTAACTCTTCTCCATTTGAATCAATTTTTAACTCATTCACTCTGCACTTAGCTCGACTTGCATTGAGCTGCGAAGGGCAATCCATTTTGATGGTGTGTTTCAATTCGTGTCTGGTGGCGGTGATGTATAAATATGGGAGAGATTGGGGTTGAAATAAAGCTTTGGATGAGGGAAGGATATGCTGGCACAATTTTTTCTAAGACCCCAAAAAATAGACGGAATGAAAAGATGTTATATCCGTCAGGGCATAAAAGACCTATGCAGTGCAACAATTATTTTTACCAAAAAGAAGTTGAATACACCAAATACCAAAAATGACCACAATGGTCCGAGCTTCAGAAAAGCATGCATGTCTTTTTTTTTGAAAAAATGCTAGGGTGACATCCCGAGTTGGGATTCACCGCAGGAAGAAAATTTATTACTTAAAAATGAGAGAGTACACTATCTGGAGGTCCAGAAGAGAGACAAAGAGTTACAATGAGCGAGTACATTTTCCGGATAAAACCTCTGATTTTTGAAAATGACATCATTCCTTCCGCTCCAAATAGCCCAAAGGAGTGCAAAAGGTAGGGTCCAGTCATCTGTTGAGTTTCCCCCTACCGATCTCACTGATCTCCAGAAATCCACTGCACTTCCAGTCAACACCCAAGTTACCCCTACCTGCTGCCATAACTGTTCTGATGTTGGGCACCTGAAGAACAAATGATCAGAATCCTCAATTTGTTCTCTGCACCTGTCACACTGAGTGTCCTCAATGCCGAAGAGCATGCCCCTTCTTGCTTTGTCGCACAATCTGCCCCTCCTCAAGCACCAAAGGAAGATCTTAACTCTGCACGGAATCTTACAAGCCCATATGATCTTCATATCCTGGCAAAGGTCAGAATCCACATCCACTGTAGTCTCCCTGAATTCCTTATATGCCTTCTTTGTCGAGAATCTACCACCATCCCATTGAAAATGGTGATGAATACCCATTCATCACTCTTTGTTCTCATATTTTAGCTACAAAAACCTATGCAAATGCATGTAGATATTTGTAAATAGGAATAATTAGCAAAAGCATGCATTGTGTAAAAACTTATAATTAGCATGTTTTTGTGCAAAAATAAAAGAATAAAGTGCACTAGCTATGTATGTGCAAATAAAAGAAGATTATGTACACGAAAAATTTTAATTTTTGTGATTTTTAGCCATTTTTATTTATTAACACACTCACACAAAGTACGAGTTAAATGGTCTCTACCTTCTGTAAGACAATCTGGCGCGGGCAGCTCAGACTGCATCCTTGCTAAATCATCCAAACGGTAAGAAGAGAGTACTGACCTAAACTGCGGATCCCACATCCCCGAATCCCCCGCCTGAGCCACGGAACATTCCTTCATAGATGCAAGAGAAAACAACCTTGGGAACCTGCTGCAAAGTGTCCCATCCCCTGTCCAATCGTCTCTCCAGAAACGAAAAACTTCCCCATTGCCGATCTTCGGTTTTAACTTCGGAGCCAACAAAGGTAAGACTTCACGTACACCATACCACATAGGAGTTTGAAACCTAGTTCTTCCAGCTTCAAGTACGCCTCAGACACCATAGATCTCGTGTAGTAGTGTGGCTGCCAAGCTATCAGAATCTCCCCAAATACGAACTATCCATTTTGCCAGGAGTGCCTTATTCATACAAGCCATATCCTGAATCCCTAAGCCACTTTCATTTTGTGGGCGCGTCATCTCCTCCCAACCAACCAAATGCACCCCAGTTCTTTGCTGCTTTCCATCTGACCAGAAGAATCTCTTCATCATCGCCTCCAGCTTCTTGCGTATTCCTACTGGCATCAATCTAGTAGAGAAGAAGAAAATAGGGATAGCTGAGAGGACATGCTTCAAGAGAATCAGCTTTCCCCCCTTCGAAAGGGAGACCGCTTTCCAACCCGCTAACCTCTGCTCAAATCTGTGAAGGACCATATCCCAATCTGACTTCTTCAGTTTTCCTGCCACAAGGGGGAGGCCCAGGTAAGAAATCGGTAGCTTCCCTATCGGGCATCCCAACAGGTCCGCCAATCTGCCACCCTCCTCTTCCTCCATCTCAAGTGGGATCACAACTGACTTGTGTGTGTTTATCTGAAGGCCTGAGAGCTTGCTGAAGACCTCCACAATCTGTGCCGCCCTTCTCGTCATATCCTCTGAGCCTCCCAGGAAGAGCACCGTATCATCCGCATATTGCAAGAGAGGAATGGAAATTGATCCACTTCGAAATCCCTCACACCACCCATCACTCACTGCACGCCTAAATAGAACTGCCAAAGCATCCGCCACTAAGACAAAAATCATCGGAGCCAAAGGACAACCTTGTCGCACTCCCCTCTGAGGTTGGAAAAACCCCCTTCCGGCCTCCCGCTCACCAGCACCGAATAAGAGGAAGTCGTGACGCACCTCTTTATCCATGAAATCCACTGATCTGAGAAGCCACGATGCCTCAAAGATGACCACATAAAGTTCCAGTCCACACAATCGTAAGCTTTGGCGTAGTCTATCTTCCATATCGTCCCCTTCTTTTTTTCATGTCTCCACTGAAGACAGATCTCAGATCAGTGGATTTCATGGATTGTGGACATGTCTTAGTAGAGACTTGGATAAACTGGCCAGGCTTCTCCAGTTCTTTTCTCATTCTTCTTTCTTCTCCCTTTACTCGATTGTGGACACAGGACGACCTGACCTTAGAAGGGAATACCCCCCTCCTCGAGGATCGAGTAGCTGGATGAGGGCCCAATGGGAGTGTATAACTGGATGGGTGATTTCTTCGTTTCTCTAGAGCGGGAAGAGCTAAAATCTTTCACATAGTACAAATTGCTTTCAAAGCTGAAAAGTTTGTGTGATGAATAGGTGGATCTGAGCTGGCTGTTAAGGTGAACCTGGATAAGGATTTGTGGAACTTGAGGGTTGTCGAGGCTTAAATCCTAATTTTAATAGAGTCCCGACACACTATTAATCTAAAGGTTTGAATCCAAGCTCTAGATTTTGGGTGAAGTGAGATTCGGTTTAAAGAAACAATCATGTTCTAAGTTCTTTTATTTCCTTTTTCTTTTTTCTTTTTGCTTGCACTTATTTTATAGAATAAGTGTTTGCTAAGGGACTAGCAAAGGTAAAATCTAGGGGAATGATGAATCCGTGATTCATCGCCTTTATTCTTTCATTTTGGCTAAAATCCTTGGTAAAATACATGTAAATAATTACTAATCCAACCAATTATCATTCTAACCACAAATATTAATATTATATAATTAACACTTATTTTACCCAAAATAAAGAATAAATATAAAAAAAATAAAAGAAAAGAATGGTGCAGATATGTAATATATACAGACTGATCCTAATCTCGAGACCAGGTCAATATTGACTTGGTCGAAAAAATAAATAAGTAGAGGAAGATAAGGATCTTAACCTATAAAAATACCCAGAAAATCAAGACCAAAATTATAATTAAATGCATTTTACATAATATAAATAATTCGCCTATATTATTCATAATTTATATCATCTCAAATCAAAACATTTCTTTTGTAAAATTTGTTCACAAAAATATATATTATTTTACAAAGTTTCAGAAAAATATTTCGTCAAAAAAAAATAATTAACCGCAATGAACTGTAAAAGCTGCAATAGCCGACTTCCAAGGTTCATAACTATTTATAGAAAACTCCAAACGAACCAAAGACACTTTTAAACTTCGTTTATGCTTAATACTTTTTATTAAAAATATCAATAAAATATCTGAATAAAATCGGTGAGATTTGGCATTTGGGCCTCGTTGAATATATGTACAATATGTAGATTCCTGGATTTTTAATTAATTAACCGTAAATCTGATTGACTTAATTTATTTTTTAAAAATGTTCTATATATATATATAATTAAGTCAAAATACAAATAAAATCCGAAGCCACGAAGCTGCTACCTAAATTTTCCGGACCACATAACTCAGGCGTATGAACTCCGAATTGGGCAAACTTAGTTTTAAAATTTGTATTATTTAATTATCTATAAAATAACACTTATTTCGCTAATATTGGAGTTAATATGAAAAATGTGGGTTTTAGGATCATATTGGTATGTTGTACATTGTATAGTAATATATTATTATTCAATACTTGCTATTTATTAAATTTATATACTTTATTAATATTTTATTATTAAATAAATTAAAATTCAAAAATATTTAATCATTTATTTATTTACTTGTTTATTATTAATTATTTAATTAAATACTTTTCAATATAATTAATTACTATTTATTGATTTATTAATTATAATTAATTGATTTACTACCTTATTTACTTAATTAATTACTTATTATTTATAATTAATTATTTCTTTTTTTGGTTTTTTTCTCTATCCTCCTCTTTTCTTCTTCCCTACGTTTTCTTCCTCCCCGCGTCTTCTTTCCATGTCGCCGTCTTCATCATCTTCCCTCTCCGTCGCCACCAACTGCCTTTAACTGTTGTCAACCGTCCCAATGGGCGGCCGTTGGCCGACCATTCACCTAACTCCCCACTTCCCGTCACCCCTCGCCGGTGACTGGACTAATCCTCTTCTATTTAAGGGCGTCCACCACCAGCCGAGAAAGATCCACCATTTCTTCCTCCTCCGCCCAGAGCTCCGAGAGAGAGATCAGTCCAGCTGTGACAGGGCTCTAGTGTCCTTCTCATCGAGCAGGAGAGAAGAAGGTGTGCATGAGATCTTCGCAGGAAAGCTGTTCTGTTGCGCGAGTAGCCTCCATGAGTATCGTCGCCGTGTTGAGGCTACGATCCTGGAGGTATCCAACCTCCATTCCCAGGTGCATTCATCCATTCGTGTTTCATCCTTTCAGGTATCTCTGTAGATCTCCTCTTCTACTTTTCCTTTCTCTTCTCAATCCCTCTATCCTCCTTCTCTTCTATGCAAATTGACATCAATTTTGCCTCCGTCTTGAGGCAATTACCCTGTCGATCTATCTTCAACCATCGCCCATTCATTACGCATCACCAGGTGACCTCTAGATATTCGGACTTCCAGTCGTTTACTCGGTTCCGATCTAATTGCGTACCTCCACTATCAGATCTCTAATCTTATTGATCAGAGATCCAATTTGTCTGATCTCCATGCCTAATCCGATCCCCCTCACCTTCCGATCCGACTCCACTGCATCTCAGACCACTTCATTCACCTCAGATCTATCATATTTGAGCCTCGATCCTCTCTGTTCGCCATCACATGAGGATCTCCATTGTCTCCTCATCATTTCCTTTCGATTTTGTGAAAATAATGTTCGGTCGAGGATCTTTGAGCTTCGATTCCTTCTAATAACCCTACAGGTGCAAGGATCAATACCTAGGAGCCTCAACTTCACCTTCAGGTGCTGCGAGGAGATAAGGAGTACCAGATCTCTATCCAACGAGATCTGGAACCGCTGATCAAACCTACTCGACGCGGATCACCAGGTGCATTCTTCTGAGCACCTTGGATGTTCAAACCGAGCGTTCGAGCGAAATCAGCTTGATTGCATCTCATTTCAGGAGACCTTCGAGCCAGTTCTTCCGGCATTTGTCACATCCGTTCGATCAGGAGATGGAGGCTCCAGATTCAATTGCAACCCTCCGTCAGCACCCTATTCTAGGCCGCTTGATCAGATTGGATCCTTAAATGTCAACCAACACCATCATTGCATCTAAAGCTTGATGATCGCATGGAGTGAGTAGCACCTGTAGTTGCAGTTGAGAATCACCAATGTCGGAGCATATGCATAGCATCTAATCAAGGTTGAAGATCTGAGAACTGTAGCCTGGGCTGTCGCTTAGAGCTTTAGGCTAGATTTGGGGAAAATCAACACCTATTTCAAGGTTTTACGATAGTCATCAAATCAACTGCAATCCAACTCCCAAAGTCCAGCTTTAACCCACTGACCTGCCGCTTAAGCCTCTACACGCGCGAAACACGCGCGTGAAGATGATTTTTGGGTGAATTGTAGAAACACCCCCAGAAGTTTGAATTTCACGCGCTTGTCCTTCCTCAGTACCTACACGTGCCCAAGCATGCGCCTCCCGGTGCATTTTGCATTAAATACCCTGGTGGTTCAATGAATCATGAGAAGGTCCTTGTGCCAGTGATTGTTACATGCATACACACATGTTTTCTGAGTGATTTGCATGTCAAGCCCCTAGATTTTTCACTCGTGCCCATATATTTCCAGATAATTTCATCCATACCCTTGATATTGTATGTAATATACTATACATACCATATACTTCATAAATAAAATACAAAATATAATAATATAATAAAAACAAATAAAAATACCCCATACTATACTATATGTGTTAATAAATAAATTTTGAAAAATGAAAAAATATTTTCCATTATTAAATAAATCATTAAAACACTAAAAATATAACAAACTTTTAAAACATATAAAATATACAAAAACACCTATAAAAATTAGCTACAGTATATTTTACCATATTTTTCACATAAAACCAAAAACAAAATAAAAATCAAATATTAAAATCAATAAAAAATATAAAATACATAAAAAATTTTGTAAAAACCATAACTAATTCATTAGAATTCATAAAAATACGTATTACATACCATTTTAAAGATAATTTCATATACTTTCTAATAAAATAAAATAAAAATGTTTTTTTGCCATGTTGTCCATTTTAAAAATCGAAAATAAAATAAAACTTAAATAAAAATTACTAACCATTTTATAAAAAAATTAAAAAATCACAAAATACTTAAAATTCACAAAAACAGTATAAAATTCATAAAAATTAGATAGAAATCTAGAAAAATCCCTAAAAATCAAATAAAAATTTTAAAACACAATAAACCTTAGTTTCTACCGTTTAACCCTAGTTTCCAACAGTTTGCCTCCCAGAGTTCGACACTCCCATGCTTAACCACTATACACTTAGATTTAGGAGTCTAAATAAAAAAAGATTAACAAAAAATTAATCTTTTTCTGCAAAAATCCACTGGTCACCACAGTGACGGTTGTCTATCTTTTTAGACAACTCGACAAGTGTGTTTTTCAATCATCAATTACATCATTGTATTTGCATGATTGTTTTGCGCATATGTTTCTGTGTGTGTATGTATCTCTGCACGAGAAGACCTAGGTCAGAGAATATAAATACTCAAATTTAACCATTAATTTCTGACTTATCGACGAGGAGGCTTGTGTCCCTGTGTTCGACCTTGACAGACTTGCCAAGAAAATTTTTTTATCTACTTATTGAAAGGAGTGGTATTCTGCATAAATCTGAAATCACATCCTATACTACGGAGGTAAAAAATATCATATTAAAGAGGCGATTTCGCATGTCATCCGATGGCATCGTTGCGGGGGACACAACTCATCGTTATTTATTTATTGGATTTTATTGTATTAATTTGAGTTGATTATTTTCAAAAAAATCATGTCTTTATGTTGTGTTGTTTTTGCATCATTTTTCTTGATTAATTTTCCTGATATTCTTCTAACATTCTTCTTTTATGGCAAGGCCCGTAGAGATGGAGGATGTTCGATCTGCATGGAGGCGTGGACTTGGGAGCTCCCATTGTGAGGAGCCACAGAAGAAAACCTGAAGAAATTGAGGAGTTTAATTGACATTTTGGCTTGCATTTGTTTTGTATATAAGTGTAACAATTGAATCAACAAAAATGAAAAGGATTTACTTGAATCTTCATTCGAGGGCTCGCATGTGTAAATTGGACATAGACTTTTGCATGTGTTGTGTAGAGCATGTTTCACCTCAGTCTGGTGGGACTTCACTTGATTGTTCGAACCTAGGATTAGGCATGCAGCACTCTGATCTTACCTCATTTCAAATCTCATGTGCTTGATTCATAGGGTTAGGACACACCAATAGAGTCAAGGATATTCGCTTCATCTCCTTAACTTGTTGGTACGCACTTAACATCGATCTGTTTTGCCAAATTTAAATCAAATTCTTCTTGCTAATAGTATCATATTTTGTTGTGGTTTCCTCGACTTGCATGCATATAGCGTAAAATTTCAATACAGTCTTGCACGTGCATGGAGATTGTTGGAAGCACGGTAAGTATTCCCTCAAGCATGCATCATGATTTTCTTGAATGCATTGGCATTCCTCAATCTTCCTCTTGATTTATTACTTAGGATATTAAAGGAAATTGGGAATGGTTGACTAGATGATGGCTGCTTGATTTGTGCGCTCATATTAAATACATTGATAACCATAAGCTAAAATAGGTACTATTAATGCAAGTGATGATATATGCTTCTTTTTTTATTTTCCAATTAGTTTTGCCATTTTTATGAGGTCTCTCACATACTTATCTTGAACTATAATTGAGAAAAAGAAAAATGCAAGTAAAGGAAAGTGCTTGAAATATAAATATGGCGGTTTTCCTACAATGTGCTGGTTTTAACGCCTCCAATGGAGCTCCTAGGTTAGGAATAACCCATTCCTCTTGATTGTGTAGTATTCATATTTGAAAAACTGTGATGAGTCTAGTGACTGGAGATGGTAAAGTAGAATTGCATCACTAGAGACATGAAGTGTGGACAATCAGCGATGGAGTTGGAACGCTAACGGAGTAGGGTATAAAATCATCCAATACCAACTCTTATTCATAATTATCTTCCTCCATGATATCATTATAATTATCTTGGATGTCGTCATTTATAGATTTCAAATTAAAACTTTGATCAACCCATCGAGTTTCAAGCTCAACATGTTTGATTGTACGTATTACGGGAGGGAGGGTTCAGATGAAGTATAGGTGTAATCGGTGTTCTCTTTCTCTATATCAACCACTGAAAATGTGACCACATACAATGGGTCCAACCAGTTAGAGACTTTGAGTTGGTAAGTCAGTCATCCTTAAGAGCTTGGAGGAATCCCTTAGTTTTGATCCAAAATGATCAGGGGACATAAGATCATCCTGATTTGAAACTGACTTAGTGAAAGATAATGTGTACTGGGAATCATATACCAAGTGATGAAGCTATTCTTCACACGTTGGGAAGGAAATGAAATTAAACATATTTTTTGTCCTCAAGAGGGTCATCAGGGAAGACTTCTAGCACTTGTTCAGGGGTTGTTGGAAGAGGATCAACATATGTTCTATCTCTATTTTTAAACATTCGTAAAAATTTTGTTACGTTCAGATCCATTCTCATCTTTGCATTCAAATATTAATCCAACCGTATAATCATATTCCATCGTGCCATTTCTTCCCAAATCATTTCTAATTTTACCTAGGAATTCATCAATTATCTCAACTAAAAAATTGTATCACTTGATTCATAAAGTTCATTCTGATAATTTAACCGAGAATCCTGAATTTATTTTACTTTCTTCTTTTACAAAATTGAATCCAAACTCAAGATTATTCCCAATCAATATTTAGATAAGGCCCTCTAGAGTCCCAACATTCAGACATCTCTATTTCGTTTGAAATAATATATTCATCGTCTAAATCAATGAGAATTTCAATAATAACTTGCTTCAATTGTGAATGATAAAAATTAGAGATATCACCACAGTTTAATCAAATGGAGATTTTGGGGAATTAATAGTGGCTCGTCAAGAAATTCCTCCTTAATAGTTCTAAATATAACTCATCGAAGTACCGATACCTCATGGAGGTCGCACCAATACCTCATGGAGGACCCTGACATGTAGTAAAAGCTACAGTAGAAGGTCTTCGGGGTCCGATTGGGGTTCGATCTTCAAGTAAGCATGTTGGATCTTGATGATGGAAATAGGTCTCGACAATTGTTCAAGCGAGGGGTGGAGGATGCTTGGAAGTTCGTGCAGGGTAGAGGGAGTGTTTAATGTTCGTGGGCGAAGATGCTTCGTCGGTTTGATCATAAGTGGTTGAGGCTTGTAAAGCCTTGGGTCATTAGATGGAGTCGTTTGCCGATGGTGAGTGTAGAAAAGAAGGAGTCGTTTGCCGATGGTGAGTGTAGAAAAGAAGGATGGCGGCTGGAAAGAGGAAAAGAAGGAAGAAGATGGAGAGAAACGAAAGATAAAGATCACAGGAGCTTCATGCAAAGGTTTCTGTTCTTACATCTGATCATATGATCTTCAGGTGAATCTCCGACAGTCACGTCTCTCGGAACTCTTCGATGTCCTAATGATGCTCGGCGTCGGACTAAGTGATGTTATCGTCCTTCGTTGTTCATCTCCAGTACTTCTTCGGTGAAGGTAAGGTCGATGGGTCCCCGATGATAATCAGATGCAGCGCTGACTACAGTGTTGTCTATCGATCTTCAGCAGTGTTTCATTTGGTGATCTTCGTTCCAGTTGTTGTTGATCGATTTTCTTGTTAAATTGTAGAGAAAACGAAGGAGAAGAGAGGGATTGAGGAGAGAAGAGAGGAGGAAGAGCCATTTTGTATAGATGGAAATTGGAATCATTCCCTGTATTTGTATTTGAGTTCTCCATCTATTACGCGTTATTAGTATTCATCATTTTTTTCATGTAAAATTATCGAGAATGTGAGGTACATTTATCTATATTTCATATAGATTTTGATTTTTTTAATATCGTGTTAATTTTTGTTAGTCGTAGTATATTTTCAACTGATGCTCATTGCTTTTCTTCCCTTGCATGGCATGCATGCATTCAATGAACATGATTAGATCAGCTCCTGACTGTTAGAGGAGCTCTGTCTAAATGACATCTTAATATATTTCTAAACGTATGTACAATTTTCTCGAGGTTATTGTAAATAATATTTATATCCCTTAGAAATGGCCGGAGTTCGAATTATGTCGCCCTTCAGAATTTTTTCCAAATGTAACACTTACTACATTTGGCACAAATCATAGTCATTGTTTAGAGAAACAAAGTTCAATAAGTACGTTGAACCCTAGTCGAAGCTAAAAATAAATAAAAGAAACATCATCAAAGTTTCAATCCGAAAACAAAATTCAATGGATATGATCAAATACATCTTTTTTACTTCAAATGAATTGTATGGGATTAGGGGTGTTTGTTGAGTTGAAAGAGTCGAGCCAATCATGACTTGTACTCAAATCCGATATCCAAACTCGGACTTGAGGTCAGACTCGATAAGCTTCGAGCCTTAGAAGGCTGATTTAGACTCGAACTCATTGAGTTTGAGTTGGGGTCTTGGAAGGATGACTTAGACTCAAACTCATTGAGTTCGAGTTGGCTCATGAGCCTCTTAACGATTCTTTTTATAGCAGGTTGATTCCATATTCCATCTTTGACAACTTTCTTTGAAAAAGTAATTTAACTCATTAGCAATCTAATTAATAATAATAACTTTTGAGTTTTTTTGAGATGAAAGAGGGTGAAATCCCGAGATGGGACTCACCGCCAGAAAGTAATTATTATAAAAAGAAGATAAAGAGTTACATCACCTTGTGGACCAGAATCGAAAAAGGGAAAGACAACTAGCGACTACATTTTCTGAATAATAACTTTTGAGTTGTCTTATAGTATATATAAATGTATTTATTCATGTGTAATAAGGACTATAAAAATTTCACATACAATAGAAGTACAGTAGCAAAAGGTGTACATTACAAGAAACTGGACCTAAGACAATAAAATAATTTGAATATTCATGGTCATGTCTTTCAATGTTAATGATATAACAATGAATATTATTCGTTGTCAAATCATCTTTTGTACTTATAATTAGCAACGAATGTCGTATTTCTTGTTAAATGTTAATCTAACGAAGTTTTTTCCATTTATTTAATCATTAAAATTCATACTAATCATTGTTAAATTAGCAAAGACTAGAAAAAAAGTCAACGAATAATTGTTGTTATATGATTCATTGCGAGAATTTAGCAGCGAATACCATTATTCATTATGAATTAAAAAAAGAATCGACGAATAATATTCGTTGTTATATATTTAACTACGGAAGATATAACAGCAAATTCTTTTGTCAATTTTCTTGTAGTGTAAGAAATGTACTAAATATCCAACATGTTTTCCACCATTATCATGGAATAGGTAAACATCATACAACTCCAAGTAATTTGTTGGTGTTGCGTCATTTTCTACTCATATTCATACATCATGTATATCCATATGGAATGGAAAATGTATAAAATCAAAATGAGTTGCCGAGTCGAGTTAGCTAGTTGATCTCGCATCAACTCAAATTCAACTGGATAACTCGAACGAGTCATTTATCCGACTCGGACTCGGAGTTAACAGCTTCTCGAGCTCATCTCATGGGCTCTTATCGAGTTGAGTCCGAATCAAGCTCGAGCTTTTCGGACACCCCTATAAGGACCCTTAGTGAAAACTAAATTAATCAAATGAAATCTAACTCAAGGTAGGGTTTTTCAAGTCAGATTGATATAAACATTGATAGAGATCAATGTCTCGTCCCCCAATCCAACGACCACTTCCATCATCTCCCGAACCCAATCTCAACCATCGGATTCCTCCATCTCCCCAACCAAAGAACCTTTCCCATCCATCATGTAAACCCTCAAATCCCCAAAAACCACTTCAATCTCTTTTAGGTCAAAGGTGCATTCCTCGTGGAGATGGTTAGGTGGAACACCATTTTGGTCATGGATATGATTCCATCTAACTTCTATATATAGTCTTCTACGTGCTCTAAACACTTCAAACTACAAATACGGTACAACATGCTAATATCTCTAAATTGGGAGAGAGTTATTTCCACTTATGAGTAGAGTGAGATATTGGAGAAAATCAAGTAAATCCATTTTCTTTCCTATCTCTCTTCCATGATCATGGCTCACATAGCTATGCAATTATTTTCCAAGATATGATCTTTCTCTTTCTCATATTCCCGAATTTATGTTCTACATGAAATGTTGGGGTTTTTTTACTTTGCAATGCTTTTAGTTTCATTTTTTAGCTTCTTTGTCATGAGACGATTGGAATGTAAGGATTGTTTTTGCAGTTCTAAAGATATTTACGATAGAGAAACCTCCCGAATTTTGATCTTTTAAGGGGAGATTTTCTATTCAGTGATCGGATTGTTCGAATCCCGAATTCTTGCGCCTTTTGGTGTTTTTAAGATCAAGTTGAACTGCTAGGATTGACATAGCATAGTGGAACGATAGTATTTGATGTTGATAAACTGCTCTTTGTAGAAAGGGGTTTTGTAACGCAATGAATCAAATTGTTGGACTGATCCATTTGATAACATCGTAAGACATGAATTATACACATCAGCGACCTCTTCATATATGTTGTCAAAAAGGATTATCCAGTATTTTTGAAATTGTTAATTTTATCTGTTTGGATGGATGTTTTGGAAGATTTATGAGAATTATGCACAAATCACAGTGATTCTCTGTGTAAATAAACAAATTCAAGATTTGAATAGTTCTACTTATTTTTGTTTCTTCTTTTGCTTTTTAATTATCCATCATAACTCTATTATGAACTTTACGATGGCGATAACTCGTCTCATTTCCTGTTCAAGAATTGACATCGAATAAACATAGGACATGTGCAACTGAATCAACATTTATAATGGTAATAGGCAAAATTTTGTAGAATACAAGGGTATTTGTGAATTATAGAATGTTTGTTTTTTTTAACTGGAAACTCTAGATATTTTGATATGCATACACGTGCCATCTAATTGCTTATTCCAAATTGGAAGTCCTAGATATTTTGGTATGCATACGCACACCCTCTGCCTCAGCCGTTCTTCATCAAATCCGAAGGATATCCCCTCCGTCCAGTAAGTTTCAAATTTGTTGGTCATCATTGTTGATGTTGATATTCGAGCTGTGTTTTTTATTGGTGTTCATGCAGGGAGAGAAGGAATGCATGTACTACATGAAAACATGCATGTGCAAGTTCCGTTGGTGGTGCAAATTCCATCATCCATAGCCGTATGATCTGTCTGGTTGTTATCCATTGCATGCGGATCTCACGTGGGGGATCATATCGGTTCCATTTTGGTCTGCTTACATGGTTAGTCATTATCATGGTTTAGATCGTTTATATTTTTGAAGCTATAAGATTGATCCCTGATGGTTGGCAATCCGTGCAGGTGGGATCCGTGTACAACGTCGTCTCTTCGCCACCGCATACGCTCTCGTATCCAAGCGAGAACCGGGAAGGTGGGGGATCTCGTTTATATCATGATTTTTGTCATGCATGATTAATTATATGTGATTTGCGTATTCATCTTCCTACCAGAATTCATGGATGATTTCACATCTTGATCTGGTGCTTTCTATGGATGGATCCAACAGAGTGGTGGGTCATTCTTTTGTCGTTCGAGTTTGGATGATGGCATCACGGAGCCCAACGAAGCATTTGAGGAGCCCAAGCAAATGCGTGGCCTCATTGGCATGTGCGGAGTTGACGACGTCATGCGCGCCAACTACAACGTGTCGGCCGACCTGGACGGTGGTGGATCTGTCCGAGGACTACGCAGGAGTGGTGGTGACTATCGGAGAAGTTCTTCATGCAAGTGACGACGACAAAAAAATGTTGCTCCCAATCCTCAATGAAGAACAATTCACAGTTTGATACAATTTTTATGTATACTATAAAATATTGATGTGCATTATACAATTTTGATATGTATTATACATATTTGTTATGTATTTTCACATATCTATTGGTTGCGAATGAAATTGTAATTTTTTTATCTATCTTGTATATGTGATGTGCATTACACATTTTGGATGTGTATTATACATTTTAGATGTGTATTATACATATTTAATTTGTATTTATTCATCATTTAAGCGTGAATGACTACCGCATTTTTACAAAGAACCATACATATTTTTTATACAAAGAACCATACAATCGTTACAAAGAATCACACATTAATTATTAATATGAATTGTATTCTATAAAGAATTATGCAAAATTTACAAATAGCTGACGACTTTTGAATGAACCACAGATTTTACAAAAAAACATACAATCGTTATAAAAACGAACTACGGATTTTACAAAAAAAACGTGTAAGGATACAAACATATTCCCCATGTAATGTCGTCCAGCACAAAAATGGTCATTATTTAAATATGGTAGTACGAAAATACCAAAATAAAACTAGCTAAATTTAGTATTTCGAAATATTAATTGATGTGCATAAATTGATGCAAAAGATGATGACCAAAATACCCTTTTGGGAAAATAAATTGATGATGCCGTTAGATTTGAATCTAACGGCTACGATCATTGGTCTTCCTTAAAGATGGAAGGATCAAGTCCTATTGGAACGACCCCATGTGTGTGTGTGAACGCATGCAGAGTTGCATGATTTGCCACAGAAATCACTTTTCAATAAAGATTGCATGAAGCTTCACTATATTGTTGTACAATGCCAGTTTTTTTTCGTAGAAACATCGCTGCGATCGTTGCGGAAATTATTTCACCGAGAAGTGACTTTTCAATTTACACAAGGTTAGCCCATGCAAGATTTATAGGTAGCATCAGTCATCAATTTGCACCCCTTGGAGGTTTCTAGGATTGTGGTGGAACAGTTCGTGATAGGTTACTATTTTATATGATCTCCGTCAAGATAACTTTTATATGATATTTTGATTTATATATTCATATATGTCACGTTAGTTGTATGTTGCATGTAGATGTGTCAATTTTCGGGACTTGTTACTTTTGTCACAATTACATGCAGTTAGAAGATATATTGAATTGAGGCATGTGACATCATGCAATTACATGACGAATAGCTCTTTATGTTTGGAACATATTCTTTTCGGTATTGTTGCTCCATAATATAACGCCTAAGGATTTTTTCCATGATTTCGTTATGCTGAATTTTTTGTTTCGAGATACTATGGTAACAAATGATTGGACTATTTATTTTTTTGTATTTAAATTAATATGATTGGGTTCAAATTGATAAATCCATTAAGTGAAGCCAAATTAGTTAGAGGAAAAGGTTGAATTCCTCATTTGAAACAAATGTGAGTTTGGATTGAGTTTTTAGTACCACATGGAGTAGTTTTGAAATTTTGGTTAACTCATATATGCTCAAGCTCTTGTTGCAATAGTATAGAGGAGGAATGGAGAATCACACGTACGCACGCATGCTCCTCTCGAATCTATCTACGACTTCGGTTTGGGAAAGTCATTTTGATTCTCGATAAATTTGTTCTGGCAATCTGAGATCTAAATGGGCACCCTCATTATTAAGTAGTTACAATTATGAAATTTCATGAGGAATCTTCAAAAAACCATTCATAGAAATGACTTTTCTTCACGTATAAGCATTCCTCTCTCACTCTATCCTTTTACTATGAAGTTTTCTACTCTTTTCTTTCGGTTGTTGTTCTATGAGGTACATTCGAATATGGTCTCGTCCGTGTTTGACAATGATCAAGTGCCGTCATATCGTAGGAGCGGATTGTCGGTATCTTATGCAAGGGTATTGTGGGTTCATAGTCCATTTGATGGGTGTGTTGGTGATCAATGATGTAAACTGTTTATTATTTCATTTGAGGCATATTTTTTATTGGTATGCCCTTAGTCGACCTTGGCCTAATATTGATTTGTTATTGTTTGCTAGTCGTAATGTTAATATGTAATGCTATAAAAATGATTCATGTATTTCTAAAAAATTAATGTTTATTTTGTACCATGTTGTTTCTGGATTGACGCACATATAATTCATCTCTTTTATTCTTAAATTTTGACCTTAGTTCTTGAGTAAAACATAATAAAATCTATATAAAATAAAAAATATGAAATCATCTCATGCAATAATGGTGTTTTAATTTGAGAAAATTAACTCATCATTAAACTCATAAAGGAAACATAAAATGATGAGAAATGTAGGTTGAATTGAGGACTCCGCCAAGTGTGTAACAAACTTGTGGACTTTTTTATTAATTTATTCTAACTACAGGTGACCTAAAACCAACCATTATGAATATATTACTCACTCACTTCATTTTACGAAAAATAAAAATACTACCTGGAAAAATTAAAATAGCCACCCAAATGCTAATTTCAAGAGAAAAAGTTGTAAAGCTACATAAGTTCCTCATACAATATCCTATTTAACTTTAATAACCTTTCAATTAACAAGAATTAAAATATCTATAAAATATGAATAAATTCAAAGGAATTGGAGTTCATTTGTGAAAATTAGGCTTTGGGACCTAACCGTGAATTATACCAAACCGACTAATAATTAATTCTCTTCATTTTTTAATTTACTTATTTAAACTCATTATCTAACTAATTACATAAAATAAAAATTCAAAAAAATCAAAGAAGTCGTAGGAAATAGAGTTTTGACTTTGTAACTTTCTGACATGATCATATGTATTATATCCACTTTCCCGATTTCTTTCTAACTTTTCTTAAACCATAAAGATCCCAAAAAATCAATTATATTTGAATGCATACATTATTCACGGAATATCAAAGAAAATATAAAAAAACAAAATTTAATATTTTTTATCTTATAAAATATCAATAAAAACTAATATCTCTCACTACTGAATCCAGATGCATTTTAGTTTTTCATGAACATTGTAGATCTTCTTGAGATCTACTATGCTTCATTGAGCAATTTTCTAATTGATCATGTATTCCATTTTTTATCTATTTTTCATTACATTTTGAATCCATGGTTAATATGAGTCAAATTTACCATGTGTCTGATCTTTATTACTCCACTCAAGTCCATTTAAGCACATGGTCAACACTTTTCCCACCCCCCGAGGTCATACCCGCACTAAAATTTCTTGACCAATCCACTTCCATTAAATGTTGACATTCCATTCAACTAAGTCCTTATTCCACTTTCTACCCAAAACCCCCATCTACCTATAAACATCTCGATAACCCTAACCACATCAAAATCAAAGCCACTCTTGTTGACCAAATGGTCAACAATCCCCCCTTAGTTCCACTCCTACCCCCTTTCGTCTTGAAATCCAACACCCATCGTCCTTCTGTCCTCTTGAAACCTCCCTTATTCTCTCCTCCACCTAAGAACAACAAGTTAGAAAACATGTGAGCCATTGATGAAATATTCCAGCAATAAATATTATTGTAAATTCTTGATCTGCGGTTCTAAAAGAAGAATAGTGTTGCTGAATTGACTAGGTAAATTTTTGTAAAAAAAAATAATTTTGAATTAATCGTCTTTTATTTTTTATTTATACTCATAAACTTAAGTGTATATCGGTTAAGCACAGGAGTGTCAAACTCAGGGAGGTAGACTATTTAAAACTAGGGAAAATCAATAGAAAAGCTTAGGTTTTGAGTTTCCAAATTTTTATTTTATTTTTAGGGATTTTTCTGAATTTTATTTGATTTTAATAATTTTATATTATTTTTTATTATTTTTAAGTATTTTGTAATTTTTTATTATTTTAGAAAATTTTTTAAATTTTTATTTGAATTTATTTTGATATTTTTATGTTTTTATTTTATTTTCTGGAGATTTTATCACTTGTGCCCCTCCGAGATGTTGCAATATCAGTTATGCCCCTATCTTTTTGGTAATATCAGTTGTGCCCCTCAAAAGTTGCTCCGTCATCAGTTGTGCCCTTCCGTCAGATTGACCGTCTATGAGTTGACTTAACCATGGTTTTTTCAAACCTGGGTGCAGTTAAGAGGGGTATTATTGTCCAGTCCTCTTCTTCATCTTCTTCCTCCATTTGTTCTTCTTTTTTTCTTCATAATTTCTCTCTCTTAGTGACACCTTCATACATCCATGGAATCTCTAAAATTTTTGCATTTTCACGGATATATCATTCATTACGGATCAAACGGCAAATTTTATTGAATTTTTTGATGATTTTTTATGAATCAAATTGTCAAAAATTTATCAAAATTTAACAAAAAAAAACTAACTCCAGAGAGTGTGCTGTTCACGGCTCTCGGCTCTCGTGCCTCGAGAGCGTGCTGTTCACGAGAGCGTAGCACAGTAGAAGAGGTTCCTCATCTCGCCGGGGAGGGGAGGAGGTGCGGGGGGAGGAGGTGCGGCGCCGGGAGGGGAGGGGAGGAGGTACGGGGTTGGGTGGGGGTGCCGCCCAGGGGGAGGGCGAGCAGGGGGCGGCGCCGGGGAGGGGAGGAGGTGCGACGCCAGGGAGGGGAGGGGGTGCGGGGGGAGGAGGTGCGGCGCCGGGAGGGGAGGGGAGGAGGTGCGGGGCTGGGTGGGGGTGCCGCCCAGGGGGAGGGCGAGCAGGGGGCGGCGCCGGGGAGGGGAGGAGGTGCGGGGGGAGGAGGTGCGGCGTCGGAGAGGGGAGGGGAGGAGGTACGGAGCTGGGAGGGGGTGCCGCCCAGGGGGAGGAGGAGCAAGGGGCGGCACCGGGGAGGGGAGGAGGTGCGACGTCAGGGAGGGGAGGGGGTGCGGGGGGAGGGCCGGTGGCGGTGGCGGCGGGCTGGGAGGAGGCGCGGGGAGCTCGGGGCGGAGCTGGGCGGTGCAGGGGGGGCTGGTAGAGAGGGAGGAGGAGGAGGTTGGAGGAGGAGGAAAAGGATGGGGAAGAGGAGGAGGAAGAAGAAGAGGATGAGGAAAAGGGTAAGAAATGACCATATAACCTTTTAAAAAAAATAATTCCGCTTATGTCCCCAAAGTTAACGTCCGTTTGCACTGTAGATGGACGGTCACTAACCCGAGGGGCACAAGTGATAAAATAGCAAGTTTTGAGGGGCACAACTGATATTACCAAAAAGATCGGGGCATAACTGATATTGCAACATCTCAGAGGGGCACAAGTGATAAAATCCCTATTTTCTGTTTTTATTGATTTTTAAGAAAGTTTTTAGGATTTTTATTGATTTTGATTTATTTTTAATGTGATAAAATTGAGTTTTTATTGAAAACTATGATGTATTTTGATTTTTTAAGAGTTAAAATTGTGAGAAAATATTTTTATTTTATTTTTTTAGAATGTAGGTGAAATTATCTTTTAAACGATATATTGTGCGCTTTTAGATGATTTTTCTTTATTTAATTATGAATTTTCAATTTTTTATGTATTTTGTATTTTTTATTGATTTTAATATTCAATTTTCGTTTTGTTTTTTTATTTAAAATGTAAAATATAATAAAGTACACTATAGGTAACTTTTTTAGATTTTAAAAAGTGTTTGGATATTTTTTAGATTTTTTAAAGTTTGATATTTTTTGATGATTTATTGATTTATGAAAAATAAAGAATTTTTAATTTTTCAAAATATTGTTTAATATTGTATATAGTTAATACTAGTTATTACTATGTACTTTTATTGTTTTTATTATATTTTGTATTTTCTTATTACGTATTATACATGTATGTATTATATACTAGAATAGGGGCGTAGATGTAATTTCGGGAACTACAAGGACGTTTGTGAAAATATGCAGAAACTGGACATTTTTACGCAATTATTCCAAATGCATGTGCTAAGTCACGTGTCTCAGCTACTCTTGTTGAGCTTATTTAGAATATCAAGGAACTTCAAGGGTTTTGTCGCAAAACCACCAGATGGATATGTGCTTGAACATGTTCTGGATCTGTAAGCAATTCACTAAATCCTTCAGGGGGCATTTAACAAATTCTCCAGAGATTATCCCCTGTGCAGGCGCGACGCATGCGGATGAGAAGAACGGTGGGCGATGCTTTTGATACTGAGCTAACGCGTGGCGTGACGAGGAATGTTCGATCAATATCGATCGAACAGGTGAGACGAAAAACCCCAATCATCTTCTTCGGCAAAGTTTTGGGTTTGCAAATCGAACAACACTCTTCCCCAACTATGGCGATTGGCGCTCCGGTGCTTCGAGTCGGCGATCAGTTAGGCGGAGCGAAATGAATCTCAGTTTGCAGGTGCGACGGCATTTGGAGGAACGGATGAAGATGCAATTCAAGCATGCCTCGTATGATCGACCACAGGTGAATTATATGATTGCTTCCCGTACGACAAGTATAGCCGCGATTCGGTTGAAGCTCGATACTGAATGTTGTGCCTTGACGATTTTGCAGATGCAAATGTTTCCAATGCGCCAAAGATCCTGGAATTCAAGCTCAGACTCGAGCTTCAAAGCTCGATCTAGTAACTAAATAGAGAATGAATAAGGAAGCCTTGGGAAGATGACAGATTGGCTGGAAATTCCAATCATGGTGTGTGATTCAAATTGAATGGGTTTGGAAAATAGAATGTGAAATGGAATGGCTGGAAGCGAAATGATGATCAGTTGCAGATGGGATTTGGGATGAAATTGGGATTTGGGACGAAATCTTGCGTGGAGATGAAGGCTCACGCGCGACGGAGCCCCGCGAGGTTGTGGATGATGCGCCTGGGAGAGCCGGGGCTCGGGGGAAGCTTCGAGGATCCTCGCCTGCAACGCGGCAGTGGCACGTTGAGGCTTGCTCACACAGCGGCAAAGCTGCTCGCCGGTGAAGACGATCACGCCGCTCCTTCTCCTTCGACCTCGTTGCAATGGTGGTTGAGAAGAACGTTGTCACCGCTCTAATTGATGCTGGAGCTCACCGGAAAAATGGTTGGAAATGGTGGATGGGGTTGACAGCAAGGGGGTCGTCGGGTATGCATAGGAATAAAGAGGTGCGGGCATCGGCGAGTGGTGACGGGATGCAGGTAGTTGGGACAATGGCCGATCGGGTGCAGAGGGAGGGAGGAAGAGAGATAGGTGGTTGTCGATGGGTTGGAGAAGAATTGGAGGAAGAAGATGAAGAAAGGAGAAAGTAAGAGAGAGAAAGAGAAAAAGAGAGAGATAAAAAATAAAATTAATTAAATAAAACTAATTAAATTAAATTAATAAATAATTAATAATAAGATAAATAAATTAATTAGATAAATTTAATAAATTAATTAAATAAATAATAATAATATAAATTACGGTACATTGTACAATATACTAATACGGACCCGAAAACCGTATTTTTCATATTTACTTTGATTTTAGCGAAACTAGTATTATTTTGTAGATAATTTAATAATATAAATTTTAGAAGTGAGTTTGCTCAACTCGGAGTTCATACGGTCGAGTTATGAGGTCCGGAAAATTTAAGTAGCGGCTTCGAGGCTTCGGGTTTTATTGGTATTTTAACTTAATTACATTTTTTGTATTTATATATATAGAAGATTTTTAGAAAAGAAATTAAGTTAATCAGATTTATGGTTAATTAATTAAAAATCTGGCAAGTTTCTACATATAGTACATATAGACAACGGGTCCCAAGTGTCAAAACTCATCGGTTTTATTCGAATTTTTTTGTATTTCTAGTAAATAGTATTAAGTATAAAATGGATTCTAAAAGTGAGTTTGGTCCATTTGGAGTTTTCTATAAATAGTTATGAACCTTGGAAGTCGACTTTTGTGGCTTTTATGGTTCATTACGGTTAATTTTTTTGTTGAATTTTTTTCTGATATTTTTATAAAATAATATATATTTTTGTGAACAACTTTTACAAAAGAAGTGATTTGATTTGGAATTGTCTTGGTGATAAAAATATAGGTGAAATATTTACATTGTATAAAATGGTTAAATTATATTTTTGATCTTTGTTTTCTTGATATTTTTATAAGTTCAAATCCTTATCTCCTCCTACTTATTTATTTTTTCGATCAAGTCAATATTGACCTGGTCTCGGGGTTAGGATCTGTCTGTATATATTTTATATATCCAGCCTTCTTTTCTTTTATTTTCCTTTTTTTTATTCTTTTATTTTGATAAAATAAGTGTTAAATATACAATATTAAAAATTATAGTTAGAATGATAATTAGTGGAAATTAATGGATACTTACATGTATTTTACCAAGGATTTTAGCCAACATGAAAGAATAAAGGCGATGAATCACGGATTCATCATTTATCAATAAAAAGCTATTGATTTATTCACTCTTTTTCTGAGATTATAGTATGTACGCACTTATTGGGTCCCTCTGTTTAAATAGCATTATGTACCTTGGTTGTCTTGAGAACATGCAGTTGTTGATTCAATTGTTGGGTCATAGAGCCTAGTGTTGTGTTGAATATCCAAAGCGTTAGATTAAGAACTCAACCATACCATCAAGTGATTATCAAGAAGAGATCTCCAGCCTAAGAAGGAGAAGTCAATCCTTACTAAAATGGGATAAAGAGGAAGGTGAATGTCCACCATGGGGTGCCATGTGGACGTTTACCATAGAGATCCTAATGAGGCTAGGACTCTCTTTATTGTGTTTGTTTTGGATGATAATTATAGGGTAATAGTAGTCATATTATTTGAACTACTAGAATTTGATCATGGCCTTAGATTCATCATCCAACGAATAACATCGGTAAACCGCTACAACAAGAGTAAGACTCTCCTTGATTGTCCACCGCATGTATATAAGAGAAGGTTTGGCCTTCTCTTGTTTAAATGATAAACTCACAACGTAAATTGTTCCTTCAATTCCAAGAGAGTTGTATTGCCTTGAAAGTTGAGAGAAAGAAGAAAGTACAAGACTATCTTATCTTGGTCGTCCACCCTCTCTCTCCAAGACCCCTTGGATGCTCACATCAAGGTTTGTGGGAGACAACATGATTTATCATCATGCCCATGAGAGAAGCTTCGTTAGATTGGACGTCATTAGGGAGGTCTTTTCGTTGGAGACTCTCGTTTCAAAGGTAACCATAATACTCTTGTGGTAAAAAGATTTGGAAAATATTTTCTATACCATGTGATTTCTCAACAAATTTTTTTGTTATACATTGTATCGATGTTCATACGATGAACATACTTTTATGTAAATTTCATTTCAATTTTCAATGTTTCTGTGATGTGCAAGTTATTAACTCCTTCGGAAGGAGGATGAGAGAAGGAGTTAACTCTTGATCGAGGAGGATATAGGGGGCGACAAGATAGTGTGAAATGAGGGTTGACCAAGATCCATGCCATGTCTAGGATCTGAGTAGAGAAGATTGTTTGTAGGTGTATGGATTTAGTGAAGTTATAAAGATCAAGGATTGTGGAGAAAAGATGTATAATAAAAGTGAGAATAAATATTTGGGTTGATGTAAATGGAGATGCATGGGTTTTTGATCGGGAAGGATAATGGTGGAAGGTGAAGGAGTCAGGTTTTGACCAAGGAGTATGAATTGGGTTCATGTCTTTAGATGTCAAGAAGAGGAAAAGAGATGTCAAGCATGTGGGAGTGGGGAGCTTTTAAAGAGGTTACTCAAGGAAGTTCTTGGCTCAAATATTATGTTTCTTTGAGTGGAGTTGCTTCATTTTGGATAGAGTTGTGCCAGTTGTTTGATGTTGAGTATTTGGGTGGAGGAGGGACAGGACAAGGAGGAGGTCGCAAGCAAAGGAAAAAAGAAGGAGGTGGCAGTTAGTAAAGCCGCCACAACAAATAGTTGTCGATTTACGACGATTTGTAGAGCCGCCACGCATATATTTCCTGTGAAATACAACTACTTTCCTGTGAAGTACAACTATGGTGGATAACAACCGCCATAAAAAAATTAACTACTAGGATGGATCAAGTACTTATGGCATCCAAAATATTCAACGACCGAATATAGTGAATGTAGCCATATAGGTGTTACCATATCTTTATCCTTTTTAAAATTTGGATACAAATACAAATATGAATATCACATAAATGTGTAAAATGTAAAATCATATCCTCAAAATATGAATACGAATGTAAAATGAATATTGATAATTGGGGTACAAATATTTGACAAATGAATACGAATTGATATACTAATATTATACATGTCTAATTTACTTAAAAACTATAAGCATTTTTGGTTCATAACAATTTCTAATATATAAAAATATATTAAATATTTTAATAATGAATATGTTTAGAAAAAATAACTAAATAATAAAAGGAAATGCAAAGATATAACTAAATAATAAAAGAAAGCTTACCAAACTTACTTCTTTCTGTATTATGTAAATATTGATATCATCTAGAATTTGAACATTTGTATTCATATTTGTATTTGTATTTGTATCCTTCAAAAAACTAATATTTGTATTTGTATCCTCAAAAATTTGAACATTTGTATTTGCATTCGTATTCATTCGAATTGAGGATATTCTATGCGCATTCGTATTCGTATTTCGATGAATGTTGAGCATTTATATTCGTATTCGCATTCGTATTCGTCAGATATGAGAAAATGACATCCATATCCTCTATTTGACGAATGCGAACATGAGTAGATACGAATATATTTGTATTTGCTTTCATCCCTAATTGCCAAAGACATTTGTGTTGCACATATTGGCGACAATATAGTAATGGCAGACAGTAGTTATTTGCGGTGGTTTGCAGCTATCACAAATGACTACTTTTTCATTAGTAATATTCATAGTCAATTAACATGTGTGAGGAAGTAAATCCGAGGATAACGGTTAAAAGAGGAGACCCAATCACGAGGAGATAGAAGCGAAGAAGATGCAACTTGAGTGGCATGTGATGAAGATAATGGAGCTAAGAGGAGATGACATCTATGGGTTTGACTTTGAGGTACTGTCGGTAAAAAATCTTACAAAGTATATCTTAAGATTTAAGATAGTGTTGCTAATTATTTTCTTGAAATCCCCCACAACGACAACTTTTATGACCACATCCACGAGGGAAAAAACAATACATAATGGCTTGATGAAGCTCCACCACCCAACAATGACTCTTCCAACATCCGTAATTCTGAATGTTTGCATAATATTTATAATCTAAATAAATCTTCGACAAGATTTCAAGATTGAAAAAAATCAATCATCACGTTTTTCACACATCAAGCTTTGAGATGAATGAAGACGTAGACTTTCTAATTACAAATTTTGCAAAAATCCAAAGGGTAAATATCACATGCCTATAAATCGGTGAGCCTTCAAGCCTCCAAAAAACTCCGTAAAGCTTTGAAATAAACGAAAAGCACCTTAAAAGCACTAACTACCAGCAACTGGAAATTGAAATGGTGGAAAAGGAGGGCACTAATTATCATCTATCATGAGCAAAAAAGATAATAATTATATAAAGAATCTACACTATTCCTCATATCACGTATTTATCAGTGGCATATTGATGATATTAGTGAATTTCTACGAAAAAATTTATGAGTTGTACGTGTTTGCTATCTTGCCAATATCAACATGTCTATATATCATGGACATTTCACGATATTTAAGGCCATGGATGCAAGGCCCTGCAAGAAGGTGTGCTTTTGCACAGCAATAACGCAAAGGAAAAAAAGGTAGAAGATTCATATTACAACAAAATAAAGATTATTGATATCAAGAGAATCATGTGGTAGTTTCATTGTGGACCATATCATTACGGACTTTGGCCAAAAGACCCAGCATCCAATCCATGTGATGTATTATGAAGCAATACACACATATATATAGGATTAAATGGGGCTGCCCTCTGGGGGAGCTAACTTGGCTCCCCCGCCCCATTTCATCCGATTTTTTTATTTTTTATTTTTTGAAAATTTCTTCCGTGGAATTTCATCACCATATCCATGCGGCCTCCATCCAGACAATCATTTTTTAACGGTAATAGAATTGCTAAAAACGATCCCATCTGAATGGAGTTTGTAGGAGTCTCTGTTTCGCGTGAAATTTTAATGACATAATATATGGGCATATTGATGAAACTTCACAGAAGAAATTTTTCAAAAAATAAAAATAAAAAAATCGGGCGAAATATGGGAAAAGGGAGTATGCTCCCTGATTGTAGCCAACTTACATGCTCCCACGCCTTTTCTTCTATATTTTTTATTTTTCTGAAATGAAACCTATTGGAATTTAGATCACAATATGTCACCATGGTGTCATTCAAAATTCAACTTAATTCGAGACTTCTATCCCCTCCATCAAGACTGTCAAATTTTAACGGTCTCAGAATTGCTGAAATTGACCCCCTTCAGATGGAGTGCATAGGAGTCTCTATTTCTGACGAAATTGGAATGACATTTTTGGGGGATATAGTTATGAATTTACATATTTTTATTTTCCAAAAAAATAAAAAATATATGGAAAAATAGAGGTGGGAGTAGCCAATTGGCTACACCCAGGGAGTAGCCTCCTTTAACCCATATATATATATATATATATATATATATATATATATATATATATATATATATATATATATGGGAAAAGGGAGTATGCTCCCTGGTTGTAGCCAACTTACATGCTCCCACCCCTTTTTCTCCTATATTTTTTTTATTTTTCTGAAATGAAACCTATTGGAATTTAGATCACAATATGTCACCATGGTGTCATTCAAAATTCAACTTAATTCAAGACTTCTATCCCCTCCATCAAGACTGTCAAATTTTAACGGTCTCGAAATTGTTAAAATTGACCCCCTTCAGATGGAGGGCATAGGATTCTCTGTTTCTGACGAAATTGGAATGACATGTTCGGGGGATATAGTTATGAATTTACGTATTTTTATTTTCCAAAAAAATAAAAAATATAGGGAAAATAGAGGTGGGAGTAGCCAATTGGCTACACCCAGGGAGTAGCCTCCTTTAACCCTATATATATATATATATATATATATATATATGGGTTATATGGGGTTGCCCCAACATGGATGATCCCGTGCCGTTTTCAGTATTTTTTATTTTTTTTTGAAAAATATCGCCATGTATATTCATCCTTATATCCCACCTATATGTCATTCGAATTTCGTCAGAAACAGAGACTCATGCGGCCTCCATTCAGACAGTCATTTTTTAACAATCGTAGGATTTTTTAAATCGACACTATCTCGATGGAAGCCGTAGAGGTCTCTGTTTCTGACGAAATTCGAATGGCATATAGCAGGGATAATGGGATGAATATACATGGTGATATTTTTCAAAAAAAATAAAAATAACGTTGAAATAGGAGACGGAGGCTGCCCCGTTAAATCTATCTATATATATAACACTTGAGGGTATGATCACTGTTCAAACAAAAGAAAGAAGTGAAAAAGGAAACTATAAAGAATTGACAGTGAACCCACCCTCACTCATTAGTGGTCTATGGACCAAATTGCAAAAAAAGGAGCTTCCATCTCTAACAATGGACGAAGGAATGTCAAATAATGATATATATGTATCGCAAAAAAAGTGTACAATTACACAATAAGCAACTGCTAAAGAGTAGAGGTTAAGGCTGGAAACTACAACCAATATCAAACACTGCACATAGTACATGCACTTGCACTCAACCCACAAGCCATGTTGATTGTTGAAAGCCTATGGTCGCCTTAAATTACTTTCCATCTATTGATTTTTGTTGGGATTTTTAGTTTATGGTTATGTGTTGCAATTTCAGGACTATTTGATCCTAATTAGGTATCTATGTGAGACACAATTTCTCGCCCATGGATTTCTAAACCCATGTATTAGTATGAACAATTAATCCTTGATGTGGGGCCAGGGTGCCTCCTTGATTATAATATTTCACTTGTGAAATATCTTTAATTTTTAATATGCCCTCTACTTAAATGTAAAAAAATAGTGTTGTAGGAGAAAGGTTACAAATTCATTTAATGGTAAAGTTGTAGACTAATGTGATAATTGTTTCGGAGACTAGGGTTTGAATTTTACATCCCACAATTCATATTTTTTATAATTTTATTCAATCACTTCATAGTATTAACAATCATAAGTATAATTTGATATGAAATTGTATTCGAGCTCTTTCATCTCCCTCATTGTTTCTAGCATCCTTATAAATGAAATAAATTGTTGGTATTTTCTTCAAATTTCACTTGATACTTTAGCTTTTTGGGATGGATCTAGAGTGGCTCAAATTATTAGATTAATCAAAAATAAGAAATCACCATTGAAAACAATAATCTATTAGAAAATCTAACCTTAATAAAATTTAAATTATAAGTTCACCGAAATTGAAAAAAAAGTTCATTTTAAAATATTGACTCTATTTAGAAATATTATTTAAAAATATAATAATATTTTCATCTTTTAGCTTACATAATAGATATATACTTGACCTCAGTTTTTCTCGATAATGGTTCGGGGACAAAGCCCGAGATGTTAGAGTAACACTTGTACAATTGTGTTTCTATTCCAAACAAATTTCATCAAATATAGTTATCAGATTTAAATGGCTTGCCAGCTCGTACATAACATTAGTAGATGTAGAACGTTTGAATAGGATCCCTTGAGTTGGGTGCTCCTTTTTATGCTAAAAAAGAGGACTATAAAACAGAAATACATGGGCAATGTACATCATCCTTAGTTTGCTGGTCCTTTTATTTTCTCCCTTCAACCAAGCTAGCCATTTTTAGCCAAATCTCATTAGTTTGCCCATCATCCTTATTTATTATCATGACATGTACATCATCCCATTCTCTTTTAGGTCAAAGGCGCATTCCTCGTGGATATGGATTAGGTGGAACCCCACTTTGGTCATAAAGATGATCCCGTCTTACCTTCTATATATAGTCTTGTGTGTATCGTAAAAACTACAAATATTGTACAACATGCTAATGCCTCGCAATTTGGAGATAGAGTCGTTTTCACTTGTAGCTGGAGTGAGATATTGGAGAAAATCAAGCAAATCAAGGTAGGTGATTCACAAGATCATGTCCTTCTCTTTCTCAAAATTCCAAATCGGTGCTCTGTCTGACCTGTTATGATTTATTTTTGTGATGCTTTCAATTACATTCTTCAACAGGTCCCATTGGAACGTATGTCTACCTTTGTGTATCTAATGATCCTTATGACCGGAGCTTATTGGACATCGATAAGGCTTGGAGGATTCATTTGAAAAATACGCAATGTCTAAGTTAGCAATATGTTGACACATGGTGACTTGTAATTAGGTTGTTAAGCTTGAGTTTGTTGGGAAAATGTTATAAATAAATTGGATATTGGAATAGAATAAGCAGTTAGACCTGATACCACCTTCCCGTCCTTCTCCTGATCCGGTACCTCTCTCCACCCTTCTCTCCTTCCAATTCTTTTATTGGCAGTTACCACGGCCGATGGAAATAGAGCTTGGAGCTTCAAGGAGGACACTTTTCTCCCATTGGGTTTATCCTCTTCTTCGTAGAAGAAACTTAAAATTTTTGTGTTCCGAGCCATTTTGAGAAAAATAGGTTGCGTCGATGATGTTGGAAGATACCGAAGTAGTCAAAAGATTGGTTTTGGATGTAGTAAATACTCACATATCAGAATTCAATTCCAATGATTCGAGAGGTTGTTATATCAATGATACTTCATCTACTATGCCCGCATATAATCAAGGTATTACACATCCTATTTGGCTTAAGTTTCAAAAGTAAGATGGAATTATATAATTCATGACTTGATTTTATAAAGCAGAAGGATATTATTTTGCCTTTTATGAAGTGTCAGATTAAAAAAATATTCCCCTTGCCACTTTTTATATGGAAGGGAAGCTCTTGATTGGTCTTGGTAATTTACAACGAATTGTTCCCCAAACTCCCGTGATCGAAGAACGAGAATATAGATACCAAGATTTACGTGGAAAACTCTACGATGAGGGAAAAACCACAGAAGAACATTCAATCTCCAATCTCCCTCACTAGAGATTAGGGATCTCTCTTCACTATATTGTTTCCAATAAGGGGGGATGAGTACAATATATAAACGATGGATAAATGGTCCATCATCACAAGATCCATTTACCCATTAAACCACTCAACACTCCCCCTCAAGTTGGGCATACATGTCCACCATGCCCAACCTGCCTACATTCATCTCAAATTGTACAGTACGCAACCCCTTTGTGAAAAGATCAGCAATCTGATTGGTAGACTACAAGTAAGGAAGACATAGCAATCCAGCATCAACCTTCTCACGAATGAAATGTCTGTCAATCTCTACATGCTTTGTTCTATCATGCAATATAGGATTGTTGGCCAAGTTTATTGCAGCTTTGTTGTCACAAAACATCTTTATCTGCATATTCACATTGATGCCCAAGTCATTTAACAGAATTTTTAGCCATAGAATTTCAGTGACACCATTTGCAAGAGCACGAAACTCAACTTCAGCACTTGATCTTGAAACCACGTTCTGCTTTTTACTTCTCCACATAACCAAATTTCCATACAAATATATCACATAGCCTGAAGTGGATCGTCTGTCATCCACAGAACCAGGCCAGTCAGCATCCGTGTATCCATCAATTGTAACTTCAAGATTTTTCGTGAACATAAGCCCTTTTCCTGGTGATCCTTTTATGTAGCTTAGAATTCTATTCACCGCATTAGCATGAGAGGTGGTTGGAGCATGCATAAATTGACTTACCACGTTTACCGCGTATGTAATATCTGATCTTGTGAGGGTAAGATAAATCAACTTTTCCACCAAACTTTGATATCTTCCTTTTTCTACATCATTAAGGAGAGCATCGTCTTCTTTAGCAAGTTTATGGTCATCCTCAATGGGGATAGTAGTAGGTCTACATCCCAACATACCACATTCCTTTAGCAAATCAAGAGCATATTTTCTTTGACTTAGACACATACCCCATGAAGATCGATCCATCTCAATACGTAGGAAGTACTTTAGCTTCCCCAAGTCTTTCAATTCAAATTCAATTGCAAGTGTTTTCTTTATCTTAAGAAGATCCACCTCGTCGTCACCTGTAAGAATCATGTCATCCACATATACTAAAAGAATACACCTTTTGTGATAGTTTCTTCTTACAAATAGAATGTGGTCTCCATTTACTTGGGTATATCCATTCCTAATCATGACCACGCGTAGATGTTCGAACCATGATCTTGGAGATTGTCTCAGTCCATACAACAATCTCTTTAGTTTGCAACACTTACCATCATTCTCAAACCCAGGCGGCATTTTCATGTATACTTCTTCTTTGAGATCACCGTTCAGGAAAGCATTTTTCACATCAAGTTGGTGCATTTTTCATGAAAAATGAGCTGCTAGGAAAAATAACAATCCTAACTGTATTTATTTTAGCAACAGGAGCAAAGTCTCAAGGTAGTCAACACCATATTTCTGATTGTATCCTTAAGCCACAAGACGAGCTTTGAATCGATCAACATTCCCATCAGCATCATATTTAATTGTATATACCCATTTAGACCCAACAAGGTGAGCACCCTTAGGGACGTCAACAATATCCCAAGTATCATTCCTTACCAAGGCTTCCATTTCTTCTTCCATTGCATTAACCCATTTCTGATCATTTTGGGCATCATTAATATTTTTAGGAATATGATTAGCATCTAGAGAGGTGATAAAGCATCTATAGCTTGGACTCATCCTTGGTATATGCAACAAAGTCTTCCAAAGGATAACGAGGTTTTCTAATCGATTTTCTCACAGCAATGGGGCGATCATCCATTAAAGACTCATAATTGTCAATGGGAATATCATGAGTAAGAGGACTATTTACAGGGTCTTCGTGTTCTAAATTTGAGGAGAGATTGAAATCATGACTTTGTATGATTTCTCCTCCAGTCTCCACTAAAGGCAAATCATGGCTTTGTATCATTTCTTCTTCAGTCTTCACTATATTATCCACTTCCTTTTGTCTGCTATAAGTTTGAACAAATCGGCCTCTATCCTCGTTATCTTCTTTTCTATGTTGCTCACTGTCATCCCTTACATGGATATTCTCCAGTATATCGCCAAGAAAGTCAATTCCCTTCTCTTTTTTCTCAAAATCTATATTAACATATTCCCCCTGAGAAAAATTCTTATGAAAGTAGGGCTCATCTTCAAAGAAAGTGACATCCTTACTCACATGAAGGCGAAGGGCCACTGGATCATAACATTTATACCCTTTTTGTGTTCTAGAATAACCAAGGAAGATGCATTTCGTAGCTTGTGGATCTAACTTTCGCACACCATGTCTAGAATTATGG
Organism: Ottelia alismoides; assembly: GCA_037367405.1. Taxonomy (NCBI): domain Eukaryota; kingdom Viridiplantae; phylum Streptophyta; class Magnoliopsida; order Alismatales; family Hydrocharitaceae; genus Ottelia; species Ottelia alismoides. The sequence goes on from JAZKJV010002923.1 coordinate 210,367, forward strand.
AGAAAGCAGACACATCCAAAGACCCGAGGGTCCAAACTGAAAGGAGAGCTATTGGGATGAATAATAGAGTATGGAGTTCTCTTTGCTATCACACCAGAAGGTGTCCTGTTTATCACATAGGCTGCAGTTAAGACAGCTTCTCCCCAAAATATTTTTGGCATATCTCGTTGAAGTAAGAGTGCTCTAGTAACATTCAACAGGTGACGATTTTTTCTTTCAGCTATTCCATTCTGTTGTGGTGTATAATTGCACGAGGTTTCATGAATGATGCTCCTCTCATCAAGAAAAGTAGATAGAGATCTTTATAAGTATTCCTTGGCATTATACGTCCTTAACTTCTTAATTTTGGCTCCATATTGAGTGTCAACCATATTAGCAAAACTTTTGATTGCTTTAGAGACTTCACTCCTATTTTTCAAGAGGTATACAAAGGTGCTCCGTGAGAAATCACCGACAAAAGTGATATAGTAGAGATGACCACCAACACTCCTTATATTTGAAGGTCCCCACACATCAAAATGAACAAGCTCAAAGGCATGAGTAGATTTATTGGTAGAAATGGGATAAGTGTTGCGAGTTTGTTTTGCAAATTGGCATACATCATATTGCAAATCACCTTCAGATAAGCTTAAAAAAATATCGGGCATCAATTCTAGCAGAGAAGAAAAATTGATATGACCAAGACGCTCATGCCATCTTTTCACTGTCATTGAACAATCCTTCTCAACTCGAACTTTCATTACGGAAGTAAGAGCTTGACCAACCCGATCAGGAAGACGATATAATCCACTTTCAACTCGACCAATTCCAATCATCTTTCACGTCTCTAAGTCTTCTAGAATACACGACTTCTGAAAAAAATTTAATTTGCAGTTCAATTCTTTTGTGATCTTGCTAACAAATAGAAGATTTATAGGAAAGTCAGGCACATGAAGAGCATCATGAAGGAGGAACCGATCAATAACAGAAATGGTCCATTTCTCAGTGACAATAACAAGAGATCCATCTGCAACAGTAACTTTCTCTCTTCCTGAGGATAATTTATAATCATGAAACATTCGCGGATCACCTATCATATGGTCAGAAGCTCCACTATCAATGATCCACTCGGTAATGTCTGGATTATTTCTATCAAATCACCTTGTGTTAAGAGCAAAGTTGATTTCAGAAGAATGTCTAGAACCATGATTGTCAACCATTAATCTTGTCATCAACAGGTCTAATTCGCTAGTAGCATCCATTCAAACCAAGCACATGTGCAATGGGTAGCCACAAATGCAGACCTTTTTTCAAGAAGTTTCTCCACAACTTAGTCTTAACCATGATCTCAAGAAGCGAAAGCTCCACAAGTAGCAGAATCACAGAAAAAGAGAAAAATTGGCACAACTGAACTGATCAATCACCACGACCACACAATAAATGGCAAAGGAGAGAAAGAACTCACAGAGCGGTATCTTTGTGAATCAGCACCAAGATGGTTGATGATGTTCGATGGCTGATGACGTTTTGGCAGGGATTTTTTTGCAGAATCAGAAACTCTGGGGGTGAAGTTGCAATTTTCCAAAAAAAAGTTGGCAGGGGGCTTTGTTTATTTTCTCGTTTCCAAGCAAGGGAGTGCTGCCCCCTTCTTCTCCAGGGCAAAGGGGCAGCTGCAGTTCGTGGGTTCGATCCCAAGTCTCCACGAACCCAAGGCAGGGCAGAAGGTTCCGCACATAAGGACCCGCCCAGAGGGGGTTGCGCGCAGGCAAGGGCACCAGCAGGTCGTCAGCAGGTCACGCACATGGAAGGACCTGCACAGAGAGGGTTGCGCGAAGGCAAGGGCGCGTGTCAGCGGGTTGTGTGACGGCAAGGGGTCGCGCAGGCAGGGGGCGCATAGGGGTTGGTATAGGTGCGCACGCAGGGCAGGCGCACAGGGATGGCGCAGGGCCGGCACACAGGGATGGCACAGGGCTGGCTGCACAAGGCTGGCACAGGGCTGACGCAAGGATCGAGAGGGTCGCGCATTGTCGAGTTGCTAAATACGATATTTAATCTGGGCATGTTGTGGTACATGTACTTAGCGAGTCAATTAGAACCGAGAGAAGTTCTCCTTGAAGAGTGTCTCGGCTTTAATTTATATCCCGGGCAAGTTCGGGGTCGAACATAGGGAGGCAAAGGAATAACTTTGGGGTGAATTTGGATAATTAGGTCTAGGTTTTCACGTGATTTTTTAATTTTTTTAATGCAAGAACAAAGGTGAAATGCAAATGTGGATGAATTAAGACACTAAGAAAGCACACAACAAGGCCAAATTAATTTTAATAGGAAGTAAGTCCAATTTAGCCAAATTATATTTTTCAGTAAACTTAATCCAATGATGAATGCAACATATATTTTTTGGAATTTTCATAATTCAACAATTAAAAATGCACACTTTTATGGGTTTTTATACAATTTTTCACATATACAGAATGCAAAAATTATGAAAAATCACTGAAAGTTAAACATGATGAAAAGATGCTACAGTAATTTTTTTGGATTTTTCTGAGACAATATGAATTTTTTATGTATTTTTTAGTAAAAATAGAGTGACTGTGAGTAATTAAATCCTAATAAATCCACAATAGCAATTTATCTAGAGTGTAAATTATCTCAGAAAGGTATTTTCATGTGGAAGCCAAGAGACTTGAAATTTTGTGAAAAGGATGTATGTGGATTTAATTAAAAATCAATTTCCAAAATCACTCTACTATTTATTTCAGGCACAGGGCAACTCTATTTTGGATGAAATTTGGACAGTGATTCAATCGCATTTCACGACATCATGTCTAATTTTTCAATAATTTTTAGAGCAACCTGAGTAAGATATGAATTTATGAGTACAGATTGGGTAAAATATGTAATATTTCAATTAACTATTTTTAATTAATTACTCAAATACCATAAAAATATAAATAAATATCCACAACGTAGAGAACAAGTTACTTAACATCAAGGAATTTTTCATTGAATAAAATAGTGCAATACAGGTCCAAATTAATAGTCAAACACGTGGGTATCTGTGCAACAGATAAATGAACTTAAACAACATAACAAAGGCACAGGGACTGCTTTGTAATTACAGAAATATAAAAGGATAAAAGTGCAATTTTTACAAAATAAAAAAATAAAAATAGAAAATAGAACTTCTTCGTCTTCTTCGTAGGTGGTGGGAGATGGGAGGGCGGCGGCGCTCACGCGTAGTGCTCGAAGGCAATGAGGAGGGGGTCGACTGCGGCGGCGCCGCACGCGGCGCGCAGGCAGAGAAGGGTGGCACACAGCCTGGGGTTGCCGCACGTGGGCGCGGGGGGAGCTCGGAACTGGGGGGAGCGGAAGAGAGGGCCAGCCACCGCGGGTGGTTGTGGCGGGGCCAGGCGATGCTGGGTGCGGGTGCCGGCGGCCGAGGGTCGACGTCGAGCGGCTGGCGGGTTGCAGGCGTCGGCGGCTGGATCTGCCGTGGAGGAGGGCGTGGGGCGGAGGCGCTGCTGCTGCTCCACCCTCTGTTATTATTTTTTGTTATTTTTGAATTTTTTTTGTTTTGATTTATATTTTTTGTCAATTTTTTTAAGCAGGACATAAAAAAACTGAAAATGAACAGTGGTTAAAAATGATGAGATGATAGTGATAGAAATGATATGATGAAGATGTGGTGGTGATATAAAAATAATAGTGGTGATCGAGAAACAAGAAAACAAAATATTAGATAAAATAAAATAATAAGAGAAATGAGGAGGAATACTTACCTGATGTTCGCCGGATTTACGGAGCAGCTACGCTGGACTCCTGTAGTCGCCTCGATCCGATTGGCAAAATGAAAATTGGAGAATCTATGCGAGCTCGATGGGGAACTCGTGACATGGAATGGAGCTCCGCAGATCTCGCCTGAAGGAGGTCGTCGCTTGAGAAAGATGCCTCGTCGCTGTCACCAACAAAACACTCCAAGCTCTCTCCTTTTTCTATTAGAATAGCGGATAGGGCAAAATGAGGTTAATAGGATGAATATAAAGAAGAAGAAGAATGGGGAGTTGAGGGAAAATGAATGTGGAGTTGAATGAGAGGTTGAAAAGATGGTGGAGTTGAATGAAGGTTATTAAAAAATGGTGGAAGAGATGGAGTGGAATGGGAGGTTATTGTAAAGAATGGGAAAAAATAAAAAGAAAATAAAATAAAATAAAGTAGGCTACTTTAAATACAATAAAATAAGAAAAAAGAGTGGGGAATTTACAAAAGAAGACAAACAATATGTACATTTTTTGTTTGCTTTTCTAATTTGATTTTTTTGTATTTTCAATATAAGATATTTACAAACTAAAAATAAAATAGTAGAAAAAATGGAACATAAAAGATTTTTTTAGTATTTTAGTAATTAATAAGAGTAAATAAAAAATGGGAAAACAAAAAATATGTGCAATATATTCAATGTACATCTAGGTCCCAAAACCCAACTTTTGCAAATGAGCTCCAATTTTAATGAAACCACTTCCGTTGAATAGATAATTTTCTAACTTAAACTTTATGAGTTTGGTGAATTTGGAGTTCATACGGAGCGGGAAGTTGGAATTTATGATTTTGTCTTTGGGATCTAGGAGCATTTATTTGAGGTAAAATTTATTTTATATTTTTTATTTTTATATACATTTTTATGAACAAGTCAGAGAAAGAATTGGCCAAAAAGGATTTGAAAATTATTAAAAATACATGAAGTTTTGGGTTATTTACAGGTGAAAAACTCCTTTATTTTGTGGCTTTTAATTGTTAATTTATTTTGTACAATCTAATAGACAATAATTAATGTGTTTTATTTTCAAGAGTCATTTTGTTAATTTATTGATTTTATGGATATTTATTTGGTTTTTACTCAGGGATTTTGCTAAGATCAAGATATTGAGATGATGAATTGTGGATTCATCACCCCCCTATACTTAAACTTTGCTAGTCCTCGAGCAAATAAAGAATGAATAAGTTGGAGTATCCCTTAACTGTGCATGTGAATACAAGACTTGATCCGTTCAAGAACTCTCGGTTTTAGATATCCTAAAATTCTAAGCTGAGCCAAGCTCTAGTCAAAAGGTATCCAATTTCCCTAATCAACAGACTCTCTCTGTATACATATATAGTAGAGATATGATTTAAGTGTGGACTGCAGTTACAAGAGTAGAGTCGCAACTTCACTCAAGGTTCCAGTCCAAGAGACTCTCCTAAGAACCCAATCCTCAACACTAGGGATTAAACCATTTCTTGCATCCTATCCACCGTCTCTTTAGTTGTCAGACTTAAAAGTGTAGATGGAAGACTAGCTGATGGAGGGCATAGAATTGTGTCATTTCTTCTCTCCCTCTCATTGGAACAAGGATCCTCTCAAGTGCCTTATTACTCAATGTATATTTTTGGTGTTGATCAGTGCGTCCGTCAAGAGAAGTTGGTATCGTCTGCACTTATTTTCCTGGGAGTACACCGAGGTGTGCCTTTTTTGAGTACCTATCGTACCTTCTACACCCAGACTTATAACATTTACAATGCAGAGCCCTTTTTTGGTGCAAGTCTGACCCCTGGTCCTAATAGTGGTGGTCTAAGTGGACACTTTGAAATGGTTGAGAGCGCTCGCCTTTGGTAGAAGCTCTTTTGATAATTGACTTTGTGGAATGATAGCTTTTCTTTAACATTTCATTGCTTTGTAATATTTTGGCTAGCTCCACTGCTTTACCAAGAGTTGGCAAACACTAATCAACATTTTTTTATTTTATCACACCCTGACACATAGGTAAATGTCAAGAGATAGTACACGAACCATGTTTTCATACTTGCTAAAGGTGCTGACACTCAGGTTTCATGAAGCCTTCATTGATTTTATCCCATCCTCGAGTATCATCAAATCAGGTTCAAACTTAAATCCCTCATCCCAGTTCCTCAAGTGAATTTTCAACTCATCTCATCATAACTACAGTCGTGTATGTGAGGTGCTGATCATATTCTTAAGGTTGAGACTAATTATGCAATATAGCACACAAATCTTTCAAACTAGGGAAATGTGAATAATTAAGTGAAAGACCATAATGACTAAGGCTGGTTAACTCAAAATCTCAAGACATCATAAACCAAGTGTTCTTTAACATCACTAGTCTTATGTAAAAGTGTAAGTGTCAGGGATTAAACCAACTTATTAGTTAGTTTTTGTTGTTTTGTTTTTTATTTTAAAAAGAAAGAAAGAATTTTTTTAAAAAAGATTTTTTTAAAAGAAGATTTTTTTAAAAAAAAAAAAGAATTTTTGTTTTTTTTAAAACCCTTTTTTTGAAAAAAAATGGGAAGAAATGTTTTTTTGAAAAAGTTTTTGTATTTTTTTCAAAAGTTTTTTTGGAAAAAGAAAGGTAAATAAGAAAGGATACACATTTTTTCGGAAAAGTTTTTTAAAAAAATAAAGAGGAAGAAAAACATTTTTTTGAAAAGTTTTTTTTTGAAAAGAGACACAAAAGGATTTTTTAAAAATATTTTTTTATTTGATTTTAAAAAAAAAGATTTTTTTTGTTATTTTTTTGTTATACCTCTTATTTACAACATTTTACCCATAACCCCTTATTTTAATTATAAACAAGTCAAAGTACGAGCTATAGGTAAAGTATATATGTAATATATACAAACCCCCCTATACTTAGCATGTGCTATGTCCTCATGGCACTAGGTGACAAAAGGCCATAGCTCGTACTAAGTATAAGTGGGTGAAAAGAATAGAAGTTAAAAAGAAAATAAGAGTGTGGATAATACATAACGGGCATCAGCCCCCATATACTTGGGCTCTGGTCAGCCTAAGTATTAGAAAGAATACAAGAATGGGGGACAGATGAGGATGGGAAAGAATATACAAAAAGAAAATAAAAAGAAGAGATGGAGCAACTCGGGTCACTCACCCCCTATACTTAGGATCTAGTCATCCTAAGTATAGCCACGAAATGAAAATGATACGGAACCGGGGCGAGTGATGCGAATCACGGGGGAGGGAGGGGAATAAAGGAAGGAAAATATGTACAAGGAGGAGTGAGAATATACAAGGATCAAGAAGGTTTGTGAAGGACCTTTTTGCGGGAGCGAGGGGGTGGGTAGTATACATATGTGTCGCTGTTAGAATCGTCCTCAGAAGAATAATAGTGAGGTGTAGGGAACGTCCAACGAGGGTTGACACATGGCTGCTTGGTCAAATATGGCTTCAGGACAGCCGAACTGATCTCACTCATGTAGATCACCTCATCCGGACCTGAAGAGGATTCATCAGAAAGTTCCTTCTCTAGTAAATCGAAGGCAACTTTCTTAGTCGGTTTTTTAGAACCTGAAGCATCAAGAGGAAGAGGAGATTGATACGTCTTAAGGAGTTCGGGGGAACACCTCAAGGAATCAATACCCTTATTCTTCTTACCAGATGACCGACTAGAGGATGGAGCAATCGATTTATCAAGATTGGTCAATTTGGTCCCAGTTGTCTCTTTTGGTGTAGGTCTTGGATGTGGTGTGTGTGAGGTACTGACCAGAGGTTCATCATAAGATGAGTCATTATATGCATTGTAATACTCCTGCAGGGTCAGCACTCGTCTCTGGTAAGGCATAGTGTTCTCGGTTGGCTTGGCATTGATTGGCCCATGAGTCGGATCGTCTAAATAATCAAGGAAATCAGTAAAGATCATGTCCGACTCAGGGACAGTTCTGATTATGAGTCCTCTCGAGAAGTTGTCACGGTGGTGGTAATGCAAGCAGTGGGTGGTGTGGAGGTGTAGGGAGTCTCTGAACCAATGGTCGCATGGACAGTCAGTATCGCAGGTGTAGTAGAGAGACGGGACTCAACTGTCTCTCGAAGGTCACGACTGTCTGCGACTTTACGGGTTACCTTGGAATATCATGTGCCCTCAAAGATCGGGTGAGGTCGGAGTGCTCCCAATGCAGATAAATCGATCTCCCGAGTCTCACAATCTATAGTTGCCTTAGCCAAGGCTAAGAACGGCTTCCCAAGAATAATCGAAGACTGGGTGAACTCTCCTCGGTGCTCAATGTCAATGATCGTGAAGTCTATCTCCAGTAGAGCACCTTGGAAAGTAACGATGACTGAAATGGTTTCTCTCGACCGTTTAATGGACCGATCCGCCAACTGAATGATCTCTCTTGACTTCTTGGCAGACCCGAGTTTGAGCTTGGCAAACACGGAGGTCGGGAGGATATTAATTGGTGAGTCATCATCGATTTTTGCATGGGTGAATGTGGTATCTTTGATTTCACAATCAAACCTAGGCAACCGCTTTACTCTGCGGCTCTTGGTTTTTCTCCCTATCATCAAAGATGTGACCATAGGCACTATATATCTCTTAGTCCTTGTTCTCTTATTGTCCGACCTTATAGGCATCAATTTACTTCTCACAAATCTTTTAAGGTCGAGAAAGTGTTCGATGGCCATTATTAAGGGAAGCTCAAAAATCAACTTTCTATCCAATGCTTCCCTAAGTGCAGGATCCGATTTTTGTAGATCTCTTCTGTTTTCAATGTTTATGTTGTTTTCTGAGTTTTCAATTTTTTTGTTCTTTTTGATAGGTGAAGGAGGATTAGGAGAATGTACAGACTCTGGTTTGGAAGGAAAGTGGTTAGTAAAAGAGGGAGATAAAAGGGACTCCAGATGTACATGACGTGTGGTCAATCTGGTGTCTTTCAGGTTTTCAAAATTCAATCCGCAAAATCCATGATCCACATTCCTACCTGGACTCTTGATCATTCTACAAATGTCATCCTCCAATAAATTCTCATGACATATCATGAGAGAAATCTGCTCAGTTGGAGGATACCGCTGAGAACTCGGGCTCTTATACTCAACACACCTTGACTTAGGCGTGTAATATTGGGTTGAGTATGGCTCATCTATATGGCAGATGTTGGTCAGAGCCTCATCAGGTGGAGTTAATAGACAGGGGTATGTAAATCAGTAGCATGAATCAAATCCCCTGTATATGTTGGCTCTTCGAATGGGTGATATGGAGGCTGGTCAATGTGAGCTTGATCACTCATGTCAATCAAGTTAGGAAGATCATATGGTGTAGGCCTCCCCATTCGATTTGTTTGGTCGATCTTGTTGTACCCTAAGGATAAGTCGGGATGTGTATAGGTCAATGGTTGCCTAGTCCCAACTCGAAGTGAGAATGATGTATGTGGGGTCAACTGATTATGCCAATCATTCATCTCAACAATCGCTTGCTCTACGATTTGTTCCTTGATTTCAGCAAGCGGACGAGAATATGGTGAGTCAATCCATGATGGATGTGGGTCAGAGGTGTAAGAATGTGAGGTAGGTGAGAAGGACGAAGAAGTGGAGAAGTCAGTCGAAGTTCTGACTTCTCAATCAGGGTGTGGGTATGTGGAGGAATAAGAGGGTGGAGATGATCGGAATATGGTCGAAGAAGGGTGACTTGGGTATGATGACCAAAATTCTGATATCTTGGAAGGGAGAAGGGGAAAATGAAGTGGATCGAGGGAGAAAGCTTGCAAGTGCACCGAATAACACACAAAACAAACAAACACAAGAGCAAACCCTGAGTTCACCTACTCAACACATTGATGGTCGCAAAAGTCCGACCGTTTATATTGTCAGTTTTAATTATGTGATAAATAAAGATATAAATCCAATTACACAAGGCTTAAAAGTAGGTTTTGGGCACTATCCTAGGGATGTGTCCTCACCTCTCAACAATCACAATTAGCCAAGCATACAATGTGGGTTTTGCTCTCTGCAAAATAAGTGTTAGTTTTAGTCAGTTTTTTTTGGTCAACTCTGATTAGCAGTCCCAATTTTAAGTTTTGTTATCACTTTATTAGTCCACCAAACAAAGCACGCCTAACGATCAGTCATGATTTCCTTTTAACCTAAGTTTCAAAAACCAAGGGTAAGGAGTCGAGAAAAACCGATGCAAATAGTGAAATCAATGATGCATGCCCAGTTCAGAAGACTTACAGTGATCCTCGCGCTCTACATGCGGGATGCAAGACAAAATTGAAATTTTATACTATATGAATGCAAACGAGAAAACCGTTCCTAGACAGGCAGTTCTATTAGCGAGTGATGAACACGTTAAATTTGACTAATAGCACTGCGGTCTAAGTGCGTCTCATTAAAAGTGATGTGCGGTCCTAAATATTACGAGCACAAGCAATAAAATATTCTAATAAAAATATGCTCTAAGAGCTGCTAGTGCAAGTCCTATTCTACGTCAAGCAACCACACGACCATAAGCGGGTCCAATGTCCAGTCCAGATATAAGCGCGAGCTCTCAAATAAGAACCGCTGTAAAGAGAGAATTACCGAAATTATTACAACACAATAATTACCAAAAATTTTAATAATTCTCTCGAAGATAAAATCAATTCGCCTAGCTCTTCAACAGTCGGCGTACGTTACGTCTATCGACCTCCGATGTACTCCAAGTTCACCGGGCCCTCGCAAGGAAAATAAAATTTATATTAGAGAGATAAACAATAAAATATATATACAAAAATATGAAGAGAAATAATTGAAAAGAAAATGGGTTAATTACAAGTGGCTCAGGGGGCAGACTACCCTAGTAAGTGAAAATCTAAATTCAAAATTTTTTAAATTAATCCTAAGCTGTTTGCCTCCCTGGCAACGGCACCATCTGTCGGGTCGCTAAATACGATGTTTAATCTGAGCACGTTGTAGTACGTGTACTTAGCGATTCAATCAGAACCGAGAGGAGATCTCCGTGAAGAGTGTCTCGACTTTAATTTATATCCCGGGCAAGTCCGGGGTCGAGCACATGGAGGCAAAGGATCAACTTTGAGGTGAATTTGGATAATTAGGTCTAGGTTTTCACGCGATTTTTTTAAAAAAAATTTTAATGTAAGAACAAAGGTGAAATGCAATTGTGGATGAATTAAGACACTAAGAAAGCACACAACAAGTCCAAAATAATTTTAATAGGAAGTAAGTCCAATTTAGCCAAATTATATCTTTCCAGTAAACTTAATCCAATGATGAATGCAACATATATTTTTCCAGAATTCTAAGGTTAAAATGCAACAATTAAAAATGCACCTTTTATGGGTTTTTATGCATTTTTCACACATACAGAATGCAAAAATTACGAAAAATCACTAGAAGTTAAACATGATGAAAAGATGCTATCGTAATTTTTTGAATTTTTCTGAGACAATATGAATTTTTATGTATTTTTTAGTAAAAACAGAGTGACTGTGAGTAATTAAATCCTAATAAATCCACAATAGCAATTTATCCAGAGTGAAAATTATCTTAGAAAGGTATTTTCATATGGAAGTCAGGAGTCTTGAAATTTTGTGAAAAGGATGTATGTGGATTTAAATAAAAATCAATTACCAAAATCACTCTACTATTTATTTCAGGCACATGACAACTCTATTTTGGATGAAATTTGGACAGTGATTCAATCACATTTCAGGACGTCATGTATTTTTCAATAATTTTTAGAGCAATCGTGAGTTAGATATGAATTTATGAGTACAGATTGGGTAAAATATGCAATATTTCAGTTAACTATTTTTAATTAATTACTCAAATATCATAAAAATATAAATAAATATCCATGAGGTAGAGAACTAGTTGCTCAACATCAAGGCATTTTTCATTGAATAAAATGATGCAATAAACTTGTCCAAATTAATAGTCAAACACAGGGGTATCCGTGCAATAGATAAATGAACATAAACAACATAACAAAGGTACAGGAACCGTTTTGTAATTACAGAAACATAAAAGGATAAAAGTGCAATTTTTACAAAATAAAAAAAATAAAAAAGAAAATAGACCTTCATCTTTTTCGCAAGCGGTGGGAGATGGGAGGGTGGCGCCGCCCGCGCGCAGCGCACGAAGGCGGCGAGGAGGGGGTCGACGGCGGCGGCGCCGTGCATGGTGCGGGCAGGCAGAGAAGGGTGGCGCGCGGCCTGGGGTTGCCACGCGTGAGTACGGGGGGAGCTCAGAGCTGGGGGCGGCAGAAGAGAGGGCCAGCGACCGTGGGTGGCTGCGGCGGGGCCCGGTGGTGCTGGGTGCAGGCGCCGGTGGCCGAGGGTCGACGCCGGGCGGCTGGCAGGTTGTGGGCGCCGGCGGCTGGAACTGCCGTGGAGGAGGGGGGTGGGGCAGTGACGCTGCTGCTGCTCCACCCTCTATTATTTTTTTGTTTTTTTTTTGAATTTTTTTGTTTTGATTTATATTTTTTGTCAATATTTTTAAGCAGGATATAAGAAAAGTGAAAATGAACAATAGTAAAAAGATGATGAGGTGATAGTGATGGAAATGATATGATGAAGATGTGGTGGGGATATAAAAATAATGGTGGTGATAAAGAAACAAGAAAATAAAATATTAGATAAAATAAAATAACAAGAGAAATGAGGAGGAATACTTACTTGATGTTCGTCGGATTTGCGGAGCAGCTACGCTGGACTCCTATCGTCGCCTCAATACGATTGGCAAATGAAAATCGAAGAAGCTATGCGAGCTCGATGGGGAACTCGTGACATGGAACGGAGCTCCGCGGATCTCGCCTGAAGGAGGTCGTCGCTTGAGAAAGATGCTTTGCCGCTGTCACCAACAAAACACTCCATGCTCTCTCCTTTTTCTATTAGAATAGCGGATAGGGCAAAATGAGATTAATGGGATGAATATAAAGAAGAAAAAGAATGGGGAGTTGAGGGAAAATGACCGTGGAGTTGAATGAGAGGTTGAAAAGATGGTGGAGTTGAATGGAGGTTATTAAAAAATGGTGGAAGAGATGGAGTGGAATGGGAGGTTATTATAGAGAATGGGAAAAAATAAAAGGAAAATAAAACAAAATAAAATAGGCTACTTTAAATACAATAAAATAAAAAAGAGGAAAAAATAGTGGGGAATTTACAAAAGAAGAAAAACAATATGTACATTTTTTGTTTGCTTTTCTAACTTGATTTTTTTGTATTTTCAATAAAAGATATTTATAAACTAAAAATAATATAAAATAGTAGAAATAAAATGGAACATAAAAGATTTTTTTAATATTTTAGTAATTAAGAAGAGTAAGTAAAAATAGGAAAACAAAAAATATGTATAATATATACAATGTACATCTAGGTCCCAAAACCCAACTTTTGCAAATGAGCTTCGATTTTAATGAAACCACTTCCGTTGGATAGATAATTTTCTAACTTAAACTTTAAAAGTGAGTTTGGTGAATTTGGAGTTCATATGGAGCAGGAATTTGATTGGGAAGTTGGATTTTACGACTTTTTATCTTTGGGATCTAGGAGCATTTATTTGAGGTAAAATATTTTATATTTTTGTATTTTTATATACATTTTTATGAACAAGTCAGAGAAAGAATTAGTCAAAAAGGAGTTGAAATGAAATTATTAAAAATAAATGAAGTTTTGGGTTATTTACAGGTGAAAAACTCCTTTATTTTGTGACTTTTAGTTGTTAATTTATTTTGTACAATCTAATATACAATAATTAACGTGTTTTATTTACAAGAGTCATTTTGTTAATTTATTGATTTTATGAATATTTATTTGAGTTTTTACTCAGGGATTTTGCTAAGATCAAGATATTGATATGATGAATCATGGATTCATCACGCATCGGCAAGGGGGCACGCCGGGCTGGCTGCACAGGCACCTGAACCAAGAACGAACCAAGAACAAAGAAAGACTCCTTTCAATAAGGCTATGATACCATGTTGGAGCCAATGATCGAAGAACAAGAAAACTGACACCAAGATTTACATGGAAAACCCTACGATGAGGGAAAAACCACGGGAGCACACTCAAACCCTAATCTACCTCACTAGAGACTAGGGATCTCTCTTCACTATATTGTTTCCAATAAGGGGGGATGAGTACAATATATAAGCGATGGGTAAATGGTCCCTCATCCCAAGATCCATTTACCCATTAAACCACTCAACAATCTACTATGCTCGCATATAATCAAGGTATTACACGTCCTATTTGGCTTAAGTTTCAAAAGTAGGATGGAATTATATAATTCACGACTTTGTTTTATAAAGCAGAATGATATTATTTTGCCTTTTATGAAGTGTCAGATTAAAAAAATATTCCCCTTGCCTCTTTTTATATAGAAGGGAAGCCCTTGATTAGTCTTGGTAATTTACAAAGAATTGTTCCCCTAACTCCCGTGAGGAATTGATGAAGGGGATGAATACAAGATTTGGCTCATCTATTTTGGAAGATCTGCGTAGTTCTTTGAGAAAACTGAACCAAAGTCCAAAACTCACTCCTTCTTGGAATGCCAAAGAGAAATCTTAAGGTTTTTCAACAAAATTCATGGTGTATCTGCTGGTCATATTCTTGGCACTTACCTCAGCGGATTGGAACCAGAGATAGAATATAAAGTCCAAAAGTAGTGGCATAGTACATTGATTGAGGGAATGCCATTAGCATGATTACAAGAACAAAAGTTGAGAGATCAAGGACGAGATAAATATCCAATTCATGAGTTATCAAAATGGTTATAGCCTTTACCTCAAAAATCGCAACCTTCGATTAAATAGTTATCGGAATCGCAATGTGAAGAGTGCCTTCAAAAAGGTTTATGCTTTAACTGCAACGATAAGTGGTCAAAAGACCACAAATATAAAAAGTCTCTTTGTTGTTCATTCATGCATGAGTCATTTGAAGAGTAAGTTCATAATTTTTTCCATTTTTTCTGATGAGACACTGAAGATTGTTCTAGCTGATGATAATACTTCAGATATTTCAATTCAAGCCATTAGTGAAAAAGTTGCACCTAACACTATGAGCTTTAAACATTATAAATGATTATGGAAGCACGGATAATATTCTATATCCAAAGGTTATCAACAAACTAGGACTCAGTATCAGCAAGCAGCAAACTTTCCAAGTCATGGATAGTAATGTCCAACAAGCTACATATTTAGATGTGGTAATACATGGATTTTCAATGGTGATGGATTTTTATATCCTTCCACTAGGAGGTTATGAAGTGGTTTTGGGTGTCCATTTGTTTGAAAAATAAGGCACAATTTGAATGGAATTTCATGAAAGCACTATGCACTTCTCTTATGGGGGTTATGAGCTTTTTTTCAATGCTTTCTAGATGAAGCTATCGAGTTGCTCACCGTGAGGCAACATAACAACAACAACAACAAAACCTTTTCCCACATTTAAGTAGGGTTGGCTACATGGATTCTTTTCTTCTATTCAGATCTCTCTCGAGTCATTTCTCAGGCTTATATCCAAAAAACTAAGATCCCTTTAGATAGTCTTGTTCCAACACTTTTTGGGTCTTCCTCGACCTCTCCTAGCCGGCTTAACATCTCAACACTCGCATCTTCTAACTTGTGCATCACTCGACCTCCTTTGTAAATAGTCAAACAACTATGAGACAAGCTTGTAAATAATTAAAATTTGGACGAGAAGCCTTCATGTTACAATTAAATAAGTTAAAGTCGAGTGAAAGAATAAAGGTTCAGGTGGCAATGGGCAAACAAATAGTGGCATATTATAACGATCATTTTTCCATCTGGTAGGGAGTTACTGCGATACATATTCCTATATGTGTGATGGACTTTAGCTAAGTCCTATCATCTGTGAAGGTTGCTATAATCTCCGACAAGAAGGTATATGAACTCAAAGTTAAATAAATTGAACATATTGTTGTTATATGTCGAGATATATTTCTATATTTCTGTAACTTTTATATATCTTTCAGTTTTTCTGTCTATTCTATGTAATTTTCCCATAGGTCTCTCCCTATATAAGAGAGCCTATGGCTCAAGGAATAAACATCTTTTTCATTTTTCCCAACATGGTATCAGAGCGGCGGTCATAGACTGGATCTCCAAAACCCTAACCTAAGCCCCACCCTACGTCCCCCCTCTCTCCTCCCCTTCACATGGGTTGTCGCCCCTCTCCACGCAGGCCTCCTTCCCTCTCCACACGGGTCGTCGTTGACTGACCCCGCAGGCCACCGCCGCCCCTCTTCTCACGGGCAGCCTCCACACGAGCAAATGCCACCGACCCTGTCGCTACCTCCATGCGTGTCGCGGACACGTACCGCCCCTTCCACGTAGGCCACCGCCTTCACCTGGCTCCTCCTCTCCTTCCGCACGGGACACCACTGTCGCCCGGTCACGCCTCCTCCTCTAAAAGCATCGTCGCCGCGACCTCTTTCTTGATGAGATTGGTTGCATGAGTCTACTCATGCAACCATATATCTCCATGTCAGTGTAGACAAGCCCTTGTTTAGTCTTCAACCCTATTCTTCTCGAGTCGTCATGTCAGAAAGCAAGGTTGATATTCCCTCCACCAGGTGCCTTCAGAGGACATGCATCTATCGTAAAGATGGATGGATCAAACTATGAACTGTAGGTTATACAGTTCATGAGTATGATGAAGTCTATAGGTAAGAAACACATTCCTACCGAGGAAGAGTCGGTTGAGAAGACTGGGGCTAAACGCCTCATGGAGGCGGATGATGCATATGCCAAGGTTTGGCTTTCAGGTACATTGGCCATAGAGAGCGCTAGTAACATACTCCATCAGCCCACAGCCAAGGCGATGTGGGATATTTTTCTACTACTTATTCACAGGCAAAGAACGAGACAAAGATTTACAACTCCAACACGATGTCTTTACCATCAAGCAGAACAGACGGCATCTCCACTCGCTATATACATCCTTGTGTGGGATGTCTGAGAAGCCCTATAGCTTCATGCCCCTTACATCTACCCCAGAGCAACAGAAGACTTATAGGAATGCCACCATGGTTGATGTGTTCCTGGCAGCCCTTATTGCTGAGTATGAGGTGACATGTTCTCAGATTTTGCTAAACTCTACTATTCCTTCTATGGAGGAAACCTTCCGTAGGGTTAGTCGGATCATTGTTCCATCTTCTACTGACAGTCAGGCTTCTTCAGTGATGGCGGCCTCCTGAGGGCGAGGAGGTTCTTCTCAGTTTCGTGAACAAGGACCTCGTGGCAAAGGAAGTTGTGTTCGTCAGTCCTGCACCTTTTGCCATCGTTATGGACATACCAAAGGTACATGATACTCTAAGCATGGATTTCCTGGCTTTGCTCGAGTGGCTGAGTAGATTGAGACTCCGGATGCCTCCTCTATGGATCAACAGTTTGATGATCTTGTAGCTTGATTGAGGGGTATTATACCTCCAGCCAGTCCTGTCACGTCTTCCTCGACATCTGGGAGTCACTACGATGTGGTTGCTTCCGCCTCCTCCAGTACCTCAGGTAGTACGTATGCACTCACTAGAAGTTATGGATTCGGTATTATAGAATGGATTATGGACTCTGGTGCCACACATCACTTGTGTGGAGACAGGGATCAACTAACAACATACAGACAGGTTCCTCCAGGGTGCACTGTGGTTATTGTAGATGGGACGCATTCCCTAATCACTGGACAGAGGGAGATTAGTTTGACACCCTCTATGCATTTATAGAATGTGTTGCATGCACCTGACTTTTCTATGAACCCATTATCTATTAGTCAGATTACAAAGGACTTACATTGTCGATCTATTTTTGACCCATCTTCTCTTGTATTTCAGGACATCCTTACTGGCAAGGTGATTGGGAGTGGACGTGAGCAAGGTGGCCTCTATCGCTTAACCCGAACTCCATATGGTAGCATTTCTTCTCTTTCTGTTGGTCCTGTCTCACCCTTCATGTGGCACTTATGCTTTGGTCATCTCCCGCTCCAGAAAATATGTCGTATTCTGCCTCAGATATCTTCTCACGCATCCTTTCAATGTGAGGCTTATCAATTGGGAAAGCATCATCGGTCTGCATTTCCCAGTCGTCAGGGTCGGAGCAGTAGCTCCATTTTTTAGTTGTTTCATATAGATATTTGGGGTCCCAGTCGTGTCCCTGATCATCAGGGATACATATTTTATCTTGTTGCAGTGGATGATTTCTCTCGTCTGTCTTGTGTTTTTTTTAAAGAATAAATCTGAAGATGGAGATGTTATTAAAACTTTTCTCACTGAAATACAAAGTGTGTTTTTCTCTTCTGTGAAAATTGTGAGAACTGATAATACCTTAGAAGACTTGGCCTCTATCTTGTTTACACGATAAAATCACAACACAAATTGTTCCTTCAATTCCAAGAGAGTCACGTTGCCTTGAAAGTTGAGAAAAAGAAGAAAGTACAAGACTATCTTGTCTTGACCATCCACCCTCTCTCTCCAAGACCCCTTGGACGCTCACATCAAGGTTTGTGGGAGGCAACGTGATTTATCATCATGCCCATGAGAGAAGCTTCGTTAGATTGGACTTCATCAGGAAGGTCTTAATGTCAACGGAGATGCATGGGATTTTGATCGGGAAGGATAATGGGGGGAAGGTGAAGGAGTTAGGGATTGGCCAAGGAGTATGAATTGGGTTCATGCCTTTAGATGTCAAGAAAAGGAAATGAGATGTCAAACATGTGGGAGCTTTTAAAGATGTTACTCAAGGAAGTTCTTGGCTCAAATATTGTGTTGGCTTGAGTGGAGTTGCTTAATTTTGGATAGAGTTGTGCTTGTTGTTTGATGTTGGGTATTTGGGTGGAGGAGAAAGGATACGACAAGGAGGAGGTCGCGGGCAAAGGAAAAGAGAAGGAGGCGGCAGTTAGTAAAGCTTGTTGCAAAAGACATTTGTGTTGCACATATTGGCGACAATATAGTTATGGCAGATAGTAGTTATTTGCGGTGGTTTGCAGCTATCACAAATGACTACTTTTTCATTAGTAATATTCATAGTCAATTAACATGTGTGAGGAAGTAAATCCGAGGATAACGGTTAAAAGAGGAGACCCAATCACGAGGAGATCGCGAAGAAGATGCAACTTGAGTGGCATGTGATGAAGATAATGGAGCTAAGAGGAGATGACATCTATGGGGTTTGACTTTGAGGTAATGTTGGTAAAAATATTACAAAATATATTGTAAGATTTAAGATATTGTTGCTAATTATTTTCTTGAAACCCCCACAACCACTACTTTTATGACCACGTCCACGAGGGCAAAAACAATACGATTCATTTTGTACTTGAGATCTATATCCAAGATAAGGGCTTGATGAAGCTCCACCGCTAAACATTGACTCTTCCAACATCCATAATTGTGAATATTTTCATAATATTTATAATCTAAATAAATCTTCGACAATACTTTAATCGTCATGTTTTTCACACACCAAATTTTGAGAAGAATGAAGTCAGAGACTTTATAATCTCCGATTTTGCAAATATCTAAGGGAAAATATCAGATACAATAAATCGTTGAGCCTCCAAAAACTCCCTAAACCTTGAAATCGCCCAAAAGCACTTTAAAACACTAACTAACATCAACTAGAATCTTTGAAAAGGAGGGCATACATACATACACACACATATATGTGTGTGTGTGTATATATATGTAGGGGTTGCGGAGGCTGCACCCGGGAGTATAGCTAACTAGCTGCACCCGGCCCTTTTTTTTCATTGGTTTTTTGCGTTTTTGAAATGAAATCTAGGGAGATTTAAATCACCATATATCACCATGATATCATACCAATTTCAACTAAATTCGACATTTCTATCATCTCCATCAAGGTTATGACATTTTAACGGTTTCAGAATTATTGAAATTGACCATATCTAGATGGGCATGCTAGGAGTGTTTGTTTTGCATGAAATTTTGAAACACATATTCTTGTCAATAAACTAAGTAAATTTTCATAAGTTTTTTTTTCAAAAAAAAATAAAAAACCAATAAGAAAAATGGCCGGGTGCAGCTAGTTAGCTGCACCCGCCGGTGCATACTCCCTTTTCCCATATATGTATATGTATGTATGTATGCCACAGCTATCTTGAACAAAAAAGATAATAATTATATAAGGAATCTACACTATTCCTCATATCACCTATTTATCAGTGACATACTAATGATATTAGTGAATTTCTAAGAAAAAAATATGAGTTGTTTGCCATCTTGCCAATATCAACATGTCTATATCACAGATATTTCACCATATATAAGGCCATAGATGCAAGGCTCTACATAAAGGTGTGCTTTTGCACAGCAATAACACAAAAGGAAAAAAGGTAGAAGCTTCTTATTACAACAAAATAAAGATTATTGATATCAAGAGAATCATATGGTAGTTTCATTGTGGACCAAATCATTACGGACTTTGGCCGAGAGATCCAACATCCAGGGACGAAGCCAGGATTTAATCTTTGGAGGATTAAGACAAATTACATACATCAAAAATATAGAATAAAGAATACTTTTAGCTCGATATGATCAAAACATGCATATTTCTACTAACAAATAATAATATCACATTAAATCAATATCAAATTAAACAAAACTTAAAGAAGTTGTGTACTTGAATATGAAATTATTTAAATTGTACACATCATGACTTCAAATCAAATTCATCGATGATTGATTATATCGAGAACTTCTCTGCAATGTCTTTCTCAATATAAGTTAATATAGAACTCCTCAGAAAATCATCGTCCATTTTTTACGACGCCTTGATTTTATAATCTTCATAGTTAAAAATGATCTCTTCGTTGTTGCAGTTGAGATAGGAAGTGCCACCCAAGTTGAATCAATCTATCAGCCAAATAGTATGTCTCTGACTTTCTTATTTCTACTAATTTTTGTCAATGGTCCAAAAGATTTGAGATGCTTTTAAGAACATGAAGTGTAGTGACATCTGATTTGTAATTTAGCAATTGCTTTTCTAGCAATATCAGCTCATGATCTGTAAAATCGACATGATAAAAGTTCTTTGCTAATTTGCATATATCTGTATTATTGAACAGCTTAAAATTCATTAGGATCTAAAGTTGTGCTTAGAGTAAGAAGAGTAGTAGCATCCTCACTAAACCGACTATTTAGTTTTAAGGGATATTTACACCCATAACCCTGAGTAATTTTGTAATTACTCAAAAACCCCTCTATAATCACGAATTACACCCATGACCTTGAATAGTACTTAACTCTTACACTCATAGCCCCGTGTTAATTTCCACCCAATTTTCGTTAAGTATGACAGTATCTGTTAAGTATTTTACACTTTATACCCTTTCAATTTCCATTATTTGTGAGTGGCCCCTCCCCCAGCCAGGCAACCCCCCCCTCCCACCGACTTCCTCCTGCTGGAAGCCCAACCCCCCACCAGGCAACCCTCCTCCTCTAGCCAAGGCCAACCCCCCACCCACGTAACCCTCCTCTGCCGACTTCCTCCATGTCCATTGTCTAATCCCTCCACTCCGATGGAAGCTTGACCCCCACCCCAGATTGCCAAGAGCACCCCCACCCCACCGCCCTCCCCCCCCCCCCCCCAACCCCTCGGCCGCACCCCCAACTTCAGCCACAATCGAAGACCCCTCCCTCTACCTGCAAGAGCCCCCTCCGTCCTGACCACGTAGAAACCCATCCATCGTTGAAGCCATGCATATAAGTCCCTCTCTAAGCACCCCCTCCCCCCAAGACCCCCCACCATTCGAAACTCAAAGCCTTCCCCCCATGGAAGCTTGTCCATCGTCGAATCCCTCCCCTACGGTAGAAGCTTGACCCTCCACCCTCACCTGCAAGTCCCTCTCAAAGTCCCCCCCCCCCCCCCCGACGTAGCCCCCACCTGCAAGGCCCCTGCCCGTGCCTCACCTGCAAGTCCCTCTCAAAGTCCCTCCGGCGTCGCCCCTGCCTGCAAGGCCCTGTCCACCCCTCGCCTGCAAGCCCTCTCGAAAACTCCCCCACCTCGACGTGGCTGCATGTAAGTCCCCCTCCACCTGGAAGAAAATTCATTTTCTTTTTTCTTTTTTATTTTTTCTTTTTTCTTTTTTCTTTTTTCTTTTTACTTTTTATTAGTTCTAACCGTTAGATTGTGGATTGTTAGATTAATTCACTTGTATAGTTGAGTTAATGAACTAAATTAACGGAAGGTTATGAGTGTAAAATGGAGTATTTATTCAGGGGTCTGGGTGTAATTCATGATTATAAAGGGTTTTTGAGGTAATTACGAAATTACTTAGGATTATGGGTGTAAATATCCCTAGTTTTAATAACTAGGAGTCTATGGTAGTAGTAAATATATCCACTCGGAAGTGAAGAAATGTAACTTGTTGTATTTGATGACGGGACCTTGTTCGACTTCGAGAATAATGAGAGATATTTGGAACATCAATATTTTGTTTATGACAAAATAATGTAACCTTCTTAAATAATAAACATTAACCATCTTCACGTGCTTTTTGAAGGTGCTCTTTTGTGAAAGAGACAAGTTGCAATGCATTCAGAATATCTAGATTTTTCCATTGCAAAACTTGACATAAACTTTCTGTAATCCCCATGATGTATTCCATTATATGCATGATAAGAATAAATTCAAAAGATGTTTTAAACTAATATGCTTCATCTACCTCTCCACATTGTAAAAAGTATCACCATCATTTATAATTGCCAAAAGCACTTTACACTGCATTATCCATCTTGATAAAACTACATATAGATATATAATGAGAAATCCATCGACTCTCACACAGACGTTATAGAGTACCAATATGGTTACATCCAGTGCCCGATTGAACCTCATCAATAGAAAGTAGGTAGGCAACATCCTCTGCTTGAGTAGCTTGTAATTCATCATGATGTTTTGAAGATGCATTAGCGATGCTGACAATAACATTTAATTTACTAAATAATTTTTTAATATGAATCCCTTCTTTTGAAGTCGTAACAAGAGTTCGTTGGAGGCGATGAGCCATGCAATGAATGTAATATGTGTATTTATTGTCTTTCATAAGCAAGGCTTGTAACCCATTCCATTCACAATGCATGTTACTTGCTCCATCATAACCTTGATCTCTTATTCTTCTATAATCAAGATTATTTAGCAAGAGAGTTTCAAAAAGTCTATCTTTTAATGTTGCAGCTCTTATATCAGGGATATGAATTATATTGAAAAACATTTCACGCTAGATATCATTTCGATCTACAAATCTAAGAACAATTACCATGTGCCCCCTTTTCTATTCATCTCTAACTTCATCAATTATCATGCAAAATGTGGCATCTCCAATCTCTTCCACAATAGTGTTTCTAACCTCGTTGGCTATAATATGAAGGATTTCTTTTTGTACATCAGGAGATGTGTATCTGACATTTTTTGGTGCATTTTCCAAGACAAACTTATCCATCTCTTTATTATAAGATGCAACTAATTTGATTAACTCGATACAATTTCAATGATTAATTGAACCTGATCTTTCATCATTGCCTCTAAATGCACATGCTTGAAATGTTAGCCATTGAACAACATCAATCGTAGTCTTTAGTCGTAATTGATTTTCTCTTATCAACATGTCATCTTGTTTTTGAAATATATTTTCAATGGGTTATGATTTATTCACTAAATTATGCAAATGTTCTTCGGCCATATTATGGGTTGATCCCTTTCCTTCACATGACTGTTAAAGGAGCAATTTCTTCCATCACTAACCTTCTTCCAATTACGAAATCCATCAATAATAAAGGTATTTGTACCATGCTTGGAATTCATTTTACCACAGAAAAGATAACAAGAGAAACAAAATGATGCATCCTTTGAAGGGGAGCATTATAGCCATAAACAATTCTTAGACCATGGCGTTTGAAATTACCTACGTTGTTTCCCACTATTATTATATTGATAATTTTCTATAACAAGATGATAAGTGATATAAGCATGAATTACATCTTCTCTCTTTTCTGAGGGATAATCCCAAATCATCTTACGCAATCCAGGATCTCATTCTATTGACATAACATCAACATTTGGAATTTCTAACCATGGAACTTTGTTATTTGGCTCATCATCTTTAAGATCACTAGAGTCGTCTAAAATTTCTCGAGGAACACTCTCATTCATCTTTTTAGAGAAATAGGTAGTAGTTGTTCTTTTTGACATTTTTAATCTGAAAGAGGTAATAAATAAAACATGATAAGGGAGATATATACTGCGTATATGTCTAAAATAAACATTGTATATCCTTATCAATTAAAAATACTACGTATCGGTAGATTACAATTTTATATAAGATATATGCCACTATCTAATTTAATCGATTGTAATTGATTAGGGTATGTGATAAACCACAGAATTGCCTCTTTAGTTCGATTGTATTATCGTAGCACATGAGGCTATTTTGGATCTAAGTAAAATCTACCGCAAGCTTGAATATGTGGCGATGATTTTTTACTTGGAAAGAATACCAAGGACAAACACAAGGACACAAGCCTCCTCATCGATTAATCATAAATTAATGATTATAATTAAGTGATTAAATTTATTAATCTAGGTCCCCCAAACGCATGCAGAATGATGCACATCACAAAATGAGATAAGACAAGATGAATAAAATAATCATGTAAAAATAATGATGCAATGAAAATGCATGAGGTGCATGAGAAGAAAACACTTTTTTATTATTTTTTAAGCACTTGAAATATGGTGCATGATGCAGCACAATGCAATGCGTGCTAACAGAATGATGAACACATAACATGCATTTTTTTGTTTGTTTATTTTATGCAGAAGAAATGTGATACAATATGTAAAGAAATGCAATGCATGGAATGAACGATCAATAAGCAATTTTAATTTGATTTTTAGCAATTTAAAGTGATGCAAGATGATATGCTATGGAATACGATGACTAAAGCAGAAATATACCCAAAAATCATTCAAATCATTGTGATATCAAAAGAGATACAACTTTATTATCGATTGGAGTATGAAAATATATCAGAGATCTAATGATGGCAATGAAATGAGAAGAACATGACATATTAATCTTTTAAAATTTAGCAAATTAAATTGTATGTCAAATCGGTTAATAATAATGCTATCAAGAAGAGCATAGTTCATATGATCAAGATATTAATTAAAGAGTTCAGGGCATAATTGTAATAAAAACGTGAAAAGAAAATAGATAAATATGCATAATGGTCCTTGTTAGGGGCATAAATGTAATATTATAAATCCAACGAGGCCCTATTGCAAATTTTACAGATGAAACAGATCAAGCAGGCCTGGGAGGGACCATTTTGCAAATTTGGAAATCATGTGGGGTTGGAATGCAATTTACCCAATCGCACGTGACACAGCTAGGATGAAATGATGAATGAGGGTCGTTTGCAGGTGCCTCGGGCCATGTGTTAGCCCGAGGTGCCTCGAAGATGGATTAGCTCCACTGACCTAGTGGCTTTCGCGAGGTGATGAATACTCATTCATCACTCTTTATTCTTATATTTTAGCTACAAAAACCTCTGCAAATGCATGTATATGTTTGTAAATACAAATAATTACCAGAAGCATGCATGGTGTAAAAAGTAATAATTAGCATGTTTTTGTGCAAAAATAAAAGAATAAAGATTAAAAAGAAAAGGAGGGAAATATTTAGAATAAATATTGAGCAACATAATCCCAAGGGAGGGCTCAGCATGGGCCTGACCGCATAAAAGCCAAAGTAGAGAGAGATAGGGAGCTCATGTATGTAAATATACCTGTAAATACAATAAATACATTTTCCTCCAAAAATAGAATAAAATGGGCTTGTATATATTTGTATATATTTGTAAATACAAAATCAAGATAAAAATAGAAAAATCAAAAAGAAAACAAAAATACTCTTCCTTGTGCATATTCACCATGTACATACACCTATATTTATTTCACCTTATAAATAAATAAATTAAAATCCCTAAAAATTTGTATATATTCTATCTTTTATGTTGTAAATAAATAAAATAAAAATCATAAAAACAAAAATCAACTAAAAAGAACAAAATTAAAAATCAAAAAGAACTTTGTAAATATACCATGTATATATATATGTATATGTCTAATTATGTATCCCTTGTATATAAATAATAAAAATAAAATAAAAATACCCTTTTATTCCTAATTTTATGCAATAAATAAATAAAATATAAAATGGGAATAAAAATGTACAAAAATAACAAATTAAAGTTCAAAAATTAACATTGTGTAAATACCTATGTATAGCACTATAGTGTACATACCTTATTTTTATTTTGAAAAATTAATTAAAAATCACAAAAAATAGAAAAAATTAAAACAAATATTTTTCATGTCTTAAGTTTTCTTTAATTTGGCCATTTGCTATTTTTAAATGAATTTTCAAATCTTTTCCACGTGGCCTGTCCCCATTGGTCCACGGGGACGTTGACCCCCCGGTCAACTCCCCCTCCAGGACCACTTCCCACGGGTCCATGACGCCCGACCCGACTTCATGACATTTTCGCATCATGACCCGACGCCCATACCCACAAACCCCGGGCTCGTCTTCTTCCCCATGCATCCGAGACCCTCGCCACCATATCCGCGTGGGGACCCGCGCTTCGCGGAACCCTGCCCGATCCATTCTTCTCGGACCTGCACCCATAATTAATCCGAGCTCCGCCTCCCATTTCTTCATCTTTGGCTCATTCACTTTCCACCCAGTGACCTCCATCGCCTCCGCGAGAGTGACAGCTCGCTCCAGGCGTTGTTGCAGCGAGGAGGGGACGTCTCGACCATCGATCCGGCGACGTTGCGCCGCCGTGCGCCGCCTGGAGTTGACGCCAGAGCCTCGGACACCGACGGTCCTCGAGGCAAGGACCTGGAGCACCCCCTGCTCTTCCACAGTCGATTGCATCCATCAGGTAGCCCTTCTCCTTCTTCTTTTTCCCGAATTTCCATTTTGCCCCAAATCGACCCATCGTCGTTCCGATTCGATTCCGTCCACCCTAGCCAACTATTCGATCATCGGAGCAGCCCATCACGATCGCCTTCTCCCCATGCACCTTCTCCACCCCTTCATCCAACCCAGCTCGCACAGGAGCTGGGACTCGAGTTCCTTCGCCATCGCTCCGCCGGAGCTCGCACGCCCCGCCGCACCGACCACCTTCACCCCCGCTTACAGGGTCGAGGCACTTTGCCCTCGACCCGCGAGTCCGTTGCACATCTTTGCAGGTCCCAAGGAGCCCATCTGAGGGCTTCGACATCCAGGTGCAGCAGCTCGACCTCCGCCGGCCTCTCCTGAGTTCCCAGGAGCTCAGTCGAGCCATCAGAGGGCACCATTCGACGCGGGAGGCCAAGGAGCTTCTCTTCCGATCTTCAGCAGCCCGCGAGGAGGCCTCCAGCACCCACACGAGTCCGGCGAACCTCGCCGGAGCCCAGTTCTTCGAGGACCCTCTGTAGCCGTCCGATCCAGCCCCAGCTCCAGGTCTTCATCGAGCCGTTCGTTCGTGGAGTAGCAGTGACCGTCAGATCCTTGGAGGGTTGATCGCGACCGTCGATTCAGCGAGGGCTTCCCACGGTGCACTCCAGCCGCTCGATCGTCCACGTGGAAGCATCCCCGTCGTTCGATCAGGATCGAGGGATCCTTTGTTGAGGCACCACCCTTCCCCGACCGTCCGATCTACACGTGACAGCCATCCGTCCCTCGATTTAATAAAGGGGTAATTGCTCTTAGGCCCCCCTGTTTGTTTTATTTTGTAGTTAGTCCTGTAAATATAGCTTTTATTTGTTTTTATTTTGGTACATTTGCATTTAGGACCTCGTACTTAGTTTATTTGCTTTTATGCCCCTGTGTGTAGTGGATCATGTGCATCGACACGTGTTTGTTTGGGTTAATTGCATGTATAGACCTATTATTCTAGGGTGTTATTGAATGAAATTATGTTTTTGTTATTTGCAGAAATACCCCTGTGAGTGTTGAATTTGTGCATGTGCGTTATATTTTGGGTATTTTACACTGAGGTCCCAGGACTTTTAGTACTTGTTACCAAATAGTCCAGAAACCTTAGTTTCTTTGCAAATAGGTCCCTAAGTGCCCAAGTTACGCGCCTCGCACGTGATTTTGTGGAGAAATTGCACCGGACCCCCTGAACTTTTCACTATTTGCGTACAGGTCCCTATGCACTGTACCCTTCTTTTTATTTTTACTAAAATAGCAAACAAACTCCAAATTTAATGAAAATTGGACACATGGCTCCTGCCATAGTGTAAAATTTTGTATAAATTTTGGAGACATTTTTTATTTCATTTGATATTTTTAAAAATTCAAAAACAAGCATTTTTGTTATTGTTTAACTTTAAAATTCACAAAAAAATATTAAAACACCTCTAAAAATTACAAAAAAATAGGTAATGTTTATTTTACCATGTTTGATTTTCTGACCAATTTTGGTCATTTTGGATATACAAAAACCATAAAAATTAAAAACGCTAAAAACCCTATAAAAATTCTAATAATTAAAAGAAAACCCCAAAAATAATAATTCTGGTGCCTAAATTTTCTTTGTAGTTTCTACTATACAGGAAAATTACCTTCAGGTGTTAATAGGGCCATTTGGTATTTTAAATTGGCCCTTGACACCTGACTGGACAGTTACTCTCTTTTCTTGCCTTGTTTGACTTTTAGAAAATTCAATAAAAATCAGAAAATTACTAAAAATTAACCAAAAACAGTAAAAAATATAAAAAAATATAAAAATATTTTTATTTGAATTTTTGAGTGATTTTTGAGTGATTAAATAATTAGTTGTATTGGCTTATTTATTTGTTTTCTTATTTTCCTTATTAAATAAAAATCCAAAAAATATATAAAAAGACTAAAAATCCACCAAAAAGACTTCTGTTTTATTTTATTTCTTTTGTAGACTACTTCGTAGGCCGTAAGGCCATTACGTGCTCCTTGTTTTCGACCCTGGTCGCTATACCAGGTTAATATAATAGCGAGACCGCTACTCGTGCCTGTTTGAATTTTATCTGATTTTGGTGGTCTGATTTTTCTCGATTGACACCACTTGGTGACTTGGGTCGCAACGACCCTTGATTACCTTTACCCGAGCCCTCAGGCGTGTCACCAGAATGGCACCGTTGCCGGGGAGCACAACTTAGTAGTCGTTTTAATTTTCTTTTTATTTCATTTTCTTTTTCGCGGCTTTCCGCGGCTTTTTCTGAGTCTGCGGCTTTTCGCGGCTTTTTATTTTTCATTTATTTTTATTTTATTTTTTTATTTCCTTTTCTTTTATCTTTGTTTTTGTCTGATTTTGCTTGTTTATTTTATTTGCCATTTTTGCATATATACACCTATTTAGTTTCATGCCTTTATTATTTTATTTTATTTTGGTATGTGACACTTGTCTTCTTTCTTGCGAGGGCCCGAGGACCGAGGCGACGACTTTCGAGAAGCCGGCGCAACCGCGGGATTCGTATGCGGCTCCCTTCTGTACGGAGCCGCAGGGGAGAGCAAGAGAGTAGCTGAGTGAGAGAGGAGTAGTTTAGGTTTATTTTAGCACATTTGATTTGAATTCTAATAATACAGGGACACTCAGCAGGACTTAGACTTTTCTCGGGTCTGTTTCGCTGAGCACCGGTGTGCTCGGGGGACCCTTAGCTTTTTCGTGGCTTTTTCGCAGTTTTAGTTTTTTCGCTGCCTTTTACGATTTTACGCGGTTTTTCTCGAGCCCCTAGCTTTAGGACTTTCTGCTTGACTGTGCCGTACTGAGTAGGATCCACACACCTAATATATTGCTTGTGCCTATAGATCGTTAATTGGACCTACTAATAAAACATTAATAAAAATAACTGATTCATTTCCTTTGAGCCTACGTGTTGCAGCCTGCCCTGCCAAAGTGCTGCTCCTGAACCCAATTTGTCGGGAGGAGGAGGGGTAGACTGAGATCGGACTCTCTGGATCGGAGGCTGGTGACCAGCTAGACGGTTCTTTCGAGTAGAAGTTGCCTGCTTAGGACTCGGCTTTTCCCGCTGCACCATATAGGTAGTTTCTTTTCTGTCTTTAAATTCTGCGCGGATCATATTGCATGTAAAGTGCTGGAGTCAGGTACGCCTTTCTTACCTTGCATGCATCATTGATTTTATCGCGCATCGGCTTTTTCGTCTTCTCCCCCTGTTTTTGACTTAATAATCAGGAGAACCGAAAAATTCGTTAGGCCTCTTTGTTTTTATTGAAAAAAGAAGTAAAAAGAAAAACCATAAAATTGGGACTGCTAAAACTATTGATCACTAAAAGACACTTGACTTAAAAAAAACTTGTCTTGGGGAGAGCAACCCCTCATTGCTTGGTTTGATTGTGCGAGAGAGTGACCCGAACACTAGGTAGAGCCCTTCGGTACTCTTCTCGACTGATTACCGACTCTTCTGTGCGGGACAGTCGGTTGGGAAGGTATCGGGTATCCCAGCAGGTTACGTAATCGCTCTGATATCTTGATTGTTCACCAAAATAAAATTTGACAAGATAATTGACCGAACCTTTACGATCATCAGCTCGCGTTGCGTTGGTGAACTTGGGGGTTTGCTTGTGATCATAGTTTCTCCAGATCTCATCCGCCTTACTCGCCACATCAAGATGATGGGCAGACGATCTCTTAACCAGCCTCTGGCTGCGCCTCTTTCGGGCACGTCTACCCGTTCATCTAGGTTGGTTCGCGAGAGCCGAGACCCGCTCTCCGAACCCGAGTATGATTCCACCCTGTTCCCCCTCGACCCCCTTTCTTTCGGTTTCGAGAGACCAGCGCCAGAGGAGAGATTAGCAGATTTATCGGCACCTGAGTTTGGATCATTTGATTTTGCAGAGACCATGGCTGGCAGTTCTGATGATCGCTCTAGAAGTCCACAGCCCGAGCATTTTATTCTGGACCAGGGTGCGATCAACTCCACCCTGATCGCCTCCCTCGAGACGGTACAGCAGCAGTTGAGGGATCAGGGAGCTTTCATGCTGGATATGAGGAGAGAGATGGAGCAGATGAGAGTAGAGAGAGAGCAGCGGAGAGATGGGCCGAGAGTTCCAGATGATGCAGCAGCAGCAGCCGCAGCAGCCGCCGCCGTAGTGGCAGCCGCTGCGGCAGGAGCAGGAGACGCACCGAGACCGATGCGGGAGTTGCACAACCCCGGATCGACACTGATGCATCACTGGGTTGTGTTACCAGCCATCGTGGGGGACTTCAAGTTCCCCCCGAACACCTTGCAGCTCCTCCCCCGCTTCCACGGGCTCGCCACTGAGGAGCCCCATCTCCACCTCCAGGAGTTCCTTATGATCTGCAGTACTGTCCACGATCGTCAGGTGGACCAGGACACCATCAGGATGATTGCTGATGAATACCCATTCATCACTCTTTATTCTTATATTTTAGCTACAAAAACCTTTGCAAATACATGTAGATATGTGTAAATAGGAATAATTACCAAAAGCATGCATTGTGTAAAAACCTATAATTAGCATGTTTTTGTGCAAAAATAAAAGAATAAAGATTAAAAAGAAAAAGAGGGAAATACTTAGAATAAATATTGAGCAACCTAACCCAAGGGAGGGCTCAGCATGGGCCTGACCGCATAAAAGCCAAAATAGAGGGAGATAGGGGCTCATGAGTGTAAATATTGGTGTAAATAAAATAAAGATATTTTTCTCACCAAAAACATGCTTGTAAATACTTGTATATATTTATAAATATAAAATTAAAAGAAAAATTTAAAAATCAAAAAGAAAGCAAAAACACCCCTTGTATAGTCACCTTGTACATAGACTCACATACATATTTACTCAGTCTTGTAAATATTTAAAATTAACTTTTATAATTTTTGTAAATATTTTATGTATTGTAAATAAATAAAATGAAAACAATTAAAACAAAAACAAAATAAAAATAACAAAATTAAAAATACAAAAATACATTGCACATATACCATGTATATAGATGTACATATATATTCATTTTACCTATGTATATAAATAATAAAAATGAAATAAAAATACCCTTTTATTCCTTATTTTATAATGAAAATAAATAAATTATAAAATAGGAATAAAATTGCATAAAAATAATATTTAAAAATCAAAAATCAAAACCCTATATATTGTATATATACCTATATATAGTACATACTATGTATATAGATTATTTTTATCTCGAAAAAAATTATTAAAAATCACAAAAAAATAGAAAAAAAAATAAAATAAAAATATTTCATGTTTTAACTTTTTGCAAATTCGGCCATTTGCTACCTTAATTTCGAGCTTCAAAGTCCAGACACGTGGCCCATTCCCATTGGGTCCTGGGGATGTTGACCGCCCGGTCAACTACTCCCTCCAGGACCACCTCCCGCGGATCTGAGCTCCGGACCCGACTTCCCAAATTTCTACCCGCTCGACCCGATCCTCATTTCACCAAACCCCGGCTCCGTTTTGATCCTCCCACATCCGACATCTTCGCCGGGCATACACCTTGGGATCCGCACGCCTCCTCGACCTACCCGAGCCATTCTTAGCCGGACCCCTCCAGCGTACATAAGCGAGCTCCGCCACTCGATTTCACCATCTTTGGCCATTCACCTTCTTCTCCTGTGAGCTCCAGAGAGACCGCAAGAGTGACAGCTAGCGCCTCGTCCTGTCGAAGCGAGGAAAGGAGGAAGACCCATCGATCCGGCGACATAGCCGCCGTAGCTCCGCCACTAGCGTGAGCTCCGAGCCTCGGACCGAGAAGATCCTCGAGGCGACGACCAGGAGCATCCCCAGCTCCTCCCCAGTCTCTCCGACCACCCAGGTAACCCCTTAGCCTTCCTGTTTCCTTCAATTTCCATTTACGCCTAATTCGCTCCGCCGCCGTATTTCTCCGATTCATCCCGGTTCCGACCACTATCCGATCATCGGAATCGACCATCACGTTCACCTCTCCCCGACGCACCTTCTTCACCCATTCGCCCAACCCAGCTCGCACAGGAGCTGGGAACCGAGCTTCTCCGTCCACCACCTTCGCCGGAGCTCGCCGCTTCGACCCACCGTTCACCCCCACCTCGCCTAACCGGGTCGAGGCATTTTGCCCTCGACCCGTGAGTCTTCTGGTGCACCTTTCAGGTCGAAACGAGGGCCGTCTAAGGCCCTTCGCCATCTAGCCAGGAGGCCCAGCTCCGCCGACCTCGCCCGAGCTCCTCGGAGCTCGGCTCGATCATCGGAGCATCGTAACAGACGCAGGAGCACTCCAGCTTTCTTCTCCGACCATCAGAGTGCTCCAAGGAGGAGCCCAGCGCACGCACGAGCCCGGCGAGTCTCGCCGGGGACCTGTTCTTCGAGGACCCTCCTCTGCCGTTGATCGTCCCCCTCCGCTCCAGACTTCATCCGGGCCATCCGTCCCTGGAGCCACCAGCACCGCTCGATCTGAGGAGAGGCGATCCGGAGCGCCCACCGTCAGCAGCCGTCCGATCTCCACGTGGCGCGCATCCAGCCCATCCGCTTAATAAAGGTTAATTTACCCTTAGGCCCTGTTTTTTATCCTTATTTCGTTTTAGTCCTGTAAATATCAAAGTCAGTTGTTAAGTTTTAGGTGTATTTGCATAGTGGGCTCTTAGCTTTATTCTATTTGCATTTATACCCCTGCCAGTTGTGGACACGTGCTTCGACACGTGATATTTTGGGTTATTTGCAGTAGATACCCCTGTAGTTCTGGATGTTAATGAATGAATGAAATCTTTTACTTATTTGCATTTATACCCCTGTGCGTGATTTATTTCCACATGTGCGATATATTTTGGGTAATTTGCAGGTAAGCCCCCTGGACTTTTGGTACCTGTTACCAATAAGTCATCGGGACTAATTTTTCTTACATTTGGGTCCCTGAGTGCCCCAGGCACGTGCGTGGCGCGTGTTTTGCTGGGTATTTTGCACCAGACCCCCCAGAACTTTGGGTATTTGCACTTTGGTCCCTGTGCACAGTGCCCATCCTTTATTTTTGAATAAAAATATCAAAACACCTCCAAATCCAACGAAAATTTGACACATGGCTCCTGCCATGGTGTAGGATTTTTGTGGATTTTTGAGGACATTTTTGATTTCGTTTGATATTTTTAAAAAATCAAAAACCTTCATTTTTGCCACTGTCTAACTTGGAAAATCATAAAAAAATATTAAATAGCGTTTAAAAATTACAAAAAAATTGTCTTTTGTGTGTTTTGATGTGTTTGATTTTATAGCCAATTTTGGCTATTTTTCATTATCTAAAACACCTAAAAATTGAAAAACACATAAAAACCTATAAAAATTCTAGTAAATACACCAAAAACCCAAAAATAATAAAATTGGTACCCAAATTTTCCTTGTTTCATCTTCTTTACAGGAAAATTACCTCCAGGCCATTTTAAGGCCCTTAGATATTTTATCAAGGGCTTTTTGGCTCGGCTGGACAGTACCCCCTGTTTATCTCACTTTTTGATTTTTAGAAAATTCAATAATCATCACAAAATTCTCAAAAATTCACCAAATTCATAAAAAAATATAAAACACATAAAAACATTTTTGTTTGAATTTTTGTTTGATTTGTAGTGCTTTAAATAATTTGTTGAAGTGTGTCTTTCTTTGTTTTTCTTAATTTCTTAATCATTAAAAAATCCAAAAAAAATATAAAATAAATTAAAAACCACTAAAAATATCTTCCTCTTTTATTTTATTTGTTTTTACTACTTCGTAGGCCGAGAGGCCAACCCGTGCTCCTTGAGTTCGACCCTGGGTGCTATACCAGGTTAATCCTATAGCAGGACCGCTATTCGTGTTTTGATCGATTTTATCTTTATTTAGTGGTTCATCTTTCTTGATTGACACATCTGAGTGACCGAGGACGCAATGACCATCTTAGATACACTTGATTACCTTAGTCGCTCGGATATTTGTGTCATCAGAATGGCACCGTTGCCGGGGAGCACGGCTTAGTAGTTTTGTTTTTATCTTCGTTTTTGTTTTCGCGGCTTTTCGCGGCTCTTTCGGAGCTCGCGTCTTTTTCGCGGCTTTTGGCTATATTTTATTTTTGTTTTATTTTGTTTTATTTTCTTTTTCTTTTATTTTTGTTTTTATTATTTTGAGTGTTTATTTTTTTTTGCAGTTTTGCATATATACCCTTGTTTTTATTTCCATTTTTTTCCTTTTTTATTATTTGATTATCTGGTTCTGACCACTCTGCTTTTTTTGCGAGGGCCCGAGGAACGAGGCGGCTGCTTTCGAGAAGCCGACGCAACCGCGGGATAAGGAGGCGGCTCTTTTCTTCGTAGAGCCGTGATGAATACCCATTCATCACTCTTTATTCTGATATTTTAGCTACAAAAACCTTTGCAAATACATGTAGATATGTGTAAATAGGAATAATTACCAAAAGCATGCATTGTGTAAAAACCTATAATTAGCATGTTTTTGTGCAAAAATAAAAGAATAAAGATTAAAAAGAAAAAGAGGGAAATATTTAAGATAAATATTGAGCAATCTAACCCAAGTGAGGGCTCATCATGGGCCTGGCCGCATAAAAGCCAAAGTAGAGGGAGATAGGAGCTCTTGTGTAAATATTTATGTAAATAAATATAAATATATTTTCCTCACCAAAAATATGCTTGTAAATACATGTATATATTTAGAAAAATATAAAAACAAAATAAAAAGATAAAAATCAAAAAGGGAACAAAAACATCACCTTCACCATGTACATAAACCACACCTATGTATTTATTTAGCCTTGTAAATATATAAAATTAATTTTTATAATTTTTGTAACTAGTCTATGTTATATATTGTAAATAAATAAAATAAAAACAATGAAAACAAAAACAAAAAAATAGAAAAATTAAAAAAACAAAAATACATTGTACATATACCATGTATATAGATGTACATATATATTTATTTTACCTATGTAAATAAATAATAAAAATCAAATAAAAATACCTTTTTATTCCTTATTTTATAATGAAAATAAATAAAATATAAAATAGGAATAAAATTGCACAAAAATAACATTTAAAAATCAAAAATCCAAACCCTATATATTGTATATATACCTATATATAGTACATATTATGTATATAGCCTATTTTTATTTCCAAAAAGTAATTAAAAATCACTAAAAAATAGAAAAAAATAAAAGAAAAATATTTCATGTTTTGAGTTTTTGCAGATTCGGCCCCTAGCTACCCATATTTGTCACTTCAAGATCCAGCCACGTGGCCGAATCCCATTGGGTCCTGGGGATGTTGACCGCCCGGTCAACTAGCCCCCCCAGGACCACTTCCCACGGGTCTGAGCTCCGGACCCGGCTTCTCCTATTTCTACCCGCTCGACCCGACACCCATTTCCCTAAAACCCGACTCCATTTTGAACCTCCCACATCCGACACCTTCGCCGGGCATCCACCTCGGGATCCGCGCGCTTCATCGACCTACCCGAGCCCGTCTTAGCCGGACCCCTCCAACGCATATAAGCGAGCTCCGCTACCTTCTCTCTCCATCTTTGGCCATTCGCCTCGTTCTCCAGTGAGCTCCAGAGAGTGTGTGAGGTGACAGCTCGCATCCCCGACCTGTTGCAGCGAGGAGAGGGAGTTAATTCATCGATCCGGCGACGTAGCCGCCGCAGCTCCGCCACCAGCGAGAGCTCCGAGCCTCGGGCAGAGACGACCCTCGAGGCGACGACCAGGAGCATCCCCAGCTCCTTCCCAGTCTATTCCTTCACCCAGGTAACCCCTTAGGCTACCCATTTCCCTTAATTTCCAGTTTCGCCCAATTTGCGCCGCCGTCGTATTTCTCCGATTCACCCCGGTTCCGACCACTATCCGATCATCGGAATTGACCCTCACGTTCGCCTTCGTCCGACGCACGTTCTTCACCCACTCACTCAACCCAGCTCGCACAGGAGCTGGGAACCGAGCTCCTCCGTCCACCCCCTTCGCCGGAGCTCGCCGTCCCGACGCACCAGCCATCCCCACTTCGCCTAACCGGGTCGAGGCAATTTGCCCTCGACCCGTGAGTCTTCTGGTGCTCTTTTCAGGTCGAAACGAGGGCTGTCTGAGGCCCTTCGCCACTCAGCCAGGAGACCCAGCTTCGCCGTCACCGTTCGAGCTCCCCGGAGCTTGGCTCGATCATCGGAGCCCACCGGCAGATGCGGCAGCCTAAAGCGATTCTTCTCCGACCTTCAGAAGGCTCCCCGGAGGACCCTAGCGCACGCACGAGCCCGGCGAAGCTCGCCGGGAACCTATTCTTCGAGGATCCTCGCCGACCATCAGATCGTCCTCATCGCCCTAGTTATCATCTGAGCCATCCATCCTAGGCGAGGTGTCACCGTCCGATCATCCCGAGGGTCGATCTTGACCATTCGCGCGGAGAGAGAGAGGCACCAGCTAGCCTCATCCGTCAGATTCGCCACGTGCCCTCCTCCCCTCTGTCTGATACACGAGGGTTTCGACTCCAGAGAACCAGAGCCATCCGATCGCCACGTGGAGCGCCCTCAGACGTCGATCAGCCCAACGTTCGCAAGATCAAAGGCACCGTCGTCCTCAGTCGTCAGATCCGCCACGCGTCACGCATCCGGCCGTCGACGTTAATAAAAGGGGTAATTTGCTCTTAGGCCCCCTTTCTTTTATGCATTTTGTTTTAGTCCTGTAAATATAAAAGCTAGTTGTTTAGTTTTAGGGTAATTTACATAGTGGACCCTGAGCTTTAGTTTATTTGCATTTATACCCCTGCCAGTTGTGGATACGTGCTTCGACACGTGAGTTGTTTGGGTTATTTGCAGTAGATACCCTTGTAGTTCTGGATGTTATTAAATGAATGAAAGTTTTTAGATATTTGCATTTATACCCCTGTGCGTGGTTTATTTGAGCATGTGCGATATTTTTTGGGTAATTTGCAGATAAGGCCCCTGGACTTTTGGTACCTGTTACCAATAAGTCCTCGGGACTTATTTTTCTTACATCTAGGTCCCTGAGTGCCCCAGGCACGCGTGTGGCGCGTGTTTTGCTGGGTATTTTGCACCAGGACCCCCAGAACTTTGGGTATTTGCACTTTGGTCCCTGTGCACAGTGCCCTATCTTTATTTTTGAATAAAATATCAAATCACCTCCAAATCCAACGAAAATTTGACACATGGCTCCTGCCATGGTGTAGGATTTTTGTGAATTTTAGAGGACATTCTTGATTTCGTTTGCTATTTTTAAAAATTCAAAAACCTTCATTTTTGTTACTGTCCAGTTTGAAAATTCACAAAAAAATATAAAAACTCACTTAAAAATTCTATAAAAATTAGCTACTGCTTGTTTTACTTAGCTTGATTTTCTAGCCAATGTTGGCTATTTTTCATCACTGGAAAACACTAAAAACCTAAAAACACTCAAAAACCCATAAAAATTATAATAAATAAATTAAAAACCCAAAAATAATAAAATTGGTACCTAAATTTTCCTTGTCTTATCTACTTTACAGGAAAATTACCTCCAGGCCATTTTGAGGCCCTTAGATATTTTATCTAAGGCTTTTTGGCTCGGCTGGACAGTACCCTTTATTTTAGGCATTGTTTGATTTTTAGAAAATAAAATACACATCAGAAAATTCTCAAAAATTCATCAAAAACACTAAAAAATATAAAATACATAAAAATTATTTTGTTTGAATTTTTGGTTGAATTTTTGTGCATTTAATAATGTGTTGAAGTGTGCTTTTGTTTGTTTTCTTATTTTCTTAATTACTTAAAAATCCAAAAAAATATAAAAATAATTAAAAACCACTAAAAATATTTTCTTTCTTTATTTTCTTTTTTTTTTACTACTTCGTAGGCCTCTCGGCCAACCCGTGCTCCTTGAGTTCGACCCTGGGTGCTATACCAGGTTAATCACATAGCAGGACCATTATTTGAGTTTTGATTGATTTTATCCTTCTTAAGTGGTTAATTTTTCTTGATCGACACATCTGAGTGATTGAGGTCGCAACGACCATCTTAGATACCTGATTGCCTTAGTCGCTCGGGCTTTTGTGTCATCAGAATGGCGTCGTTGCCGGGGAGCACGGCTTAGTAGTTTTTATTTTCTTTTAGTTTTTTTTATTCTCGCGGCTTTTCGCGGCTCTTTCAGAGCTCGCGGCTTTTCGTGGTTTTAGTCTATATTTTATTTTTGTTTTATTTTTGTTTTATTTTCATTTTCTTTTATTTTTGTTTTGTTTTATTTTGAGTGTTTATTTTATTCACATTTTTGCACATATACCCTTATTTTTCATTTCCCTTTATTTTTCTTTATTATTTGATTATCTGGTTCTGACCACTCTGCTATTTCTTGCAAGGGCCCGAGGACTGAGGCGGCTGCTCTCGAGAAGCCGACGCAACCGCGGGATTCGGAGGCGGCTCCTTTCTTTGCGGAGCCGTAGGAGAGAGTGAGAGAGAGTGGAGTGGGTGAGGATTAGAGTAGGTTTATTTTTTATTATTCTTGTAATAATACAGGACACTCTCAGCACTTGTGGACTCTTGTGACTTAGCGGGTCTGTTTTGCCGAGCACCGGTGTGCTCGGGGGACCCTTAGGATTTTCGCGGTTTTTCGCGGTTTTGGTTTTATTTTATTTTCTTTCTGCCTTTTCCGGTGTTTACACGGTTTTTGCTCGAGCCCCTAGACTTAGGAATTTCTATTGCTTGTGCCGTAATTAGTAGGGTCCCAACACTTAACTGATTATCTGTTCCTATAGAACGTAATTGGACTCACTAATAACCAATTAATAAAAATAACCGACTCATTTTCCTTCGTAGCCTACGTGCCGCAGCCCGTCCTGTAAAGCGCTTTCTCCTACCCCCGATTTGTCGGACAGAGGAGGGACGGGCCAAGACCGGACTCTTTGGCTTGGAGGTCGGTGATCGGTTAGACGGTTCTTGCGCTAGAAATTGCTCATCTAGGACTCGGCTTTCCCGTTGCATCATATAGGTAGTTTATTTTTATTCTTTCAATTCTGTGTGGATCACTTGCATGTAGAGTGCTGGAAACAAGGTACGCATTTCTTACTCAGCATGCATCATTGATTTTATCGCGCATCGGCTTTTTCGTCTTCTCCCCTGTTTTGGATTAAATAACCAGGAGAACCGAAAATTTCTTTAGGCCTTTTGTTTTGATTTGAAAAATATTAAAAAGAAAAACCATAAAACTGGGACTGGTTAACTCTATTGATCTTAAAAGACGCTCACCCTAAAAACTTTGTCTTGGGGAGAGCAACCCCCTCATTGTATGGTTTGGATGCGCGAGAGAGTGACCCGCACCCTAGGTAGAGCCCTCCGGTGCTAGTCCCGACTGATTACCGACTCTTCCGTGCGGGCCAGTCGGTTGGGATAGCATCGGGTATCCTAACATGTCACGTAAGCGCTCTGATATTTTGTGTGTTCACCTAATAAAATCGACAAGATAATTTGACCGAACTTTCACGGTCTTCAGCTCGCGTCGCGTTGGTGAACCGGGGGTTTGTTTTGTGATCATAGTTTCTCCAGATCTCATCCGCCCTACTCGCCAGATCAAGATGATGGGTAAACGCTCCCTTAGGCAGCCTCTAGCTGCACCGCTTCCGAGCACGTCTACCCAGTCATCTAGGTTGGCCCGCGAGAGCCGAGACCAGCTCTTCGAGCCCGAGTACGACTCCGCCCTGTTCCCCCTCGACCCCCTTTCTTTTCGACCTGAGAGACACGAGCCCGAGGAGAGATTGATTGATTTGACAGCACCTGAGTTGGGCTCATTTGATTTTGCAGACATCGCCATGGCCGGCAGTTCAGAGGATCGTTCCCGTACAGAGCACGTCGTGATGGATCAGGGAGGATCAACTCCACCTTGATCGCCTCATTAGAGACAGTTCAGCAGCAGTTACGCGATCAGCGTTCATGATTGAGATGAGGAGAGAGTTGGAGCACCTCCGAGCAGAGCGAGATAAGCAGAGCGAGCCTGAGGACGGACCAGATGCAGAGGCACGAGCCGCAGCAGCAGCAGCAGCCGCAGCCGCTGCCGCCGCGGCAGGAGGACCACCGAGACCGATGCGGGAGTTGCACAACCCCGGATCTACACTGATGCACCATTGGGTGGTGGTACCTGCTATCGTGGGGGACTTCAAGTTCCCCCCGAACACCCTGCAGATGCTTCCCCGTTTTCACGGGCTTGCTACCGAGGAGCCCCATCTCCACCTCCAGGAGTTCCTGATGATTTGCAGTACTGTCCACGACCGCCATGTGGACCAGGATACGATTCAGATGATTGCCTTCCCCTTCTCACTAGCAGACAGAGCAGCCACCTGGCTGAAGCATCTGGGGAAGTTCGTCTACACCTGGGAGCAGCTCCGCACTGAGTACTTGAACAAGTACTATCCACTCGGGCGGACGAATGCAGCGAGGGCCCTGATCAGCAACTTCTCCATGCTCCCCAATGAGCAATTTCACGAGGCATGGGAGAGGTTTAGAGAGCTCACGGACAGATGCCCACACCACGACATCACGAAGCCGAACCTTGTGCAGAGCTTCTTCAGCGGGTTGACACCAGAGCTTCAGGGTCTGGTGAATGCTTCTTGTGGCAGGTCCTATTTCGCCAAGGACCACGACCAGGTCTGGGCCATCTTCGAGGAGATGGATGAGAATTATATGGTGATGTCCCAGACCCGGTTGTACACTCAGGGGAGACCCCAGCAGCAGCCAGCACCCGTGCAGTACCAGCGGATAGCACGGGTCGATGTAGGTCCATCTAGTTCGTCCGCAGTCGCAGCAGCACAGGTAGAGTCGTCCGCTACGGACATGGGGATCATCAGCGAGAAATTGGACCGCATGGAGCTGATTGAGAAGAAGCAGTGCCAGAGCCTCACTCAGATGGATCAGATGGCACAGACTCTGAGTAACATGAAGACCCAGCTCATGTGTCTCCAGGAGGCACAGACGGCTTCACAGCCCCGTCTTCAGTCGCGAGGCGACTCCGGCAGTAGCAACAGCTCGTCCCAGCGCTCCAGCTCCCTACAGCAGCCTAGACAGGTACATCTTGTACAGGCGGAGCCGTACCAGCAGCCGCAGCCCACCTACCAGTCCCCACCATCTCCAGACATGCAGATGGTGGTCTACCAGCCGGATCAGCCTCTGGCAGTACTCCCACCAGCCCCCTACGATGCAGAGCCGTTGATGGATGTCAACGGGATTTGGTATGACTGCCCCCAGCCTGGGATCCGACGAGATCATCTCGGATTCAGGTGGGGGAATGGAGGTACCCAGCCCCAGCAGCAGCCAGCCGGTCAGGGAGGGCAGTACTCCCAGCAGAGAGATCACCAGCCGCAGCAGCAGCCCCCAGCTTACCAGTCACACCAGCCATCATCCTTCGTTCCTCGTCCCTATCAGCAGCAGGGACAGTCGTGGAGACGTGAGCAGCAGGCTCACCCAGCATACCAGCAGCATCCCTCTTCCTACCCCTCTCAGCAGCACCACCAGCAGTTCCAGCAGCCTCAGCACCAGAGAGGCTACCCGTCGGGCTCCCATGAGAGCCCCGCCTTGGATGACGTCGCCCGCCTCCTCACGGATCAGCAGGCCACATTCAGACGGGAAATGGACGAGTTCCGCCAGGAGATGCGGGACCTGGTGAGAGGGAAGGCCGCCATTCCTGCACAGATCGAGCCGAACCCGAACAACCTCAAGAGGAAGTTTGAGCAGGTTGTTTCTACTGAGCATGCCACTCCTAATGACCCATTTGATGATACATCCTCGGATCTATTTGATGCTGATTTTGTTACACTTAGGAGCAGTAGGACACCAGCAGGCGGCGGCGCCTCGTCTGAGCTATACCAAGAGGATTCTTCCGGGGCGCCACATGAGGAGGAGGAGAGCGGTACTGAGGCTGCTCTAGATGACGATGGTGGTACTGATGCCGCCAAGGATGCTGATTCCACCGGCGGTACTGAGGCCGCCGCTTCACCAGTTCGAGGAGGTGGTACTGACGCCACCCGTTTAGCCGAGCCAGCCCGCGGTACTGATGCCGTGAGACGTCCAGCAGCAGCAGCAGCAGAGTCAACCCATGGTGGTACTGAGGCCACCAGTGTTTGTCGTGATAGAGATGTTGTCTTTCCTTCAGTTCATGTACCTCAGAACACTGTTGTGAATAAAGGAAAAGGTTTAGTTTCTTCTGGTCCCACTGTGGTGCTTGATGTATGTGTGGATCCGGCCATCGAGCCGTCTAGGCCTTTTCCTAGTCCTTCTTCTGCGAAGGACCCTGTGATCCCCTTCCCTAGAGCCCTTCAGATGGGGAAGGGGAAGAAAAAAAAAGATCCAAAAAAGAGAGAGCTTGAGGAGTTCATCCAGAGCATGATAGACCGATTCCACATCCAGCTGACCCTCCAGGAGGCTTTGCAGCACATCCCCCTTCTCCAGCGATCTTTAAGAGACAGGACCACAGTCAGGAGGAGGAGGAGGAACCACACTTCAGAGATACATGTGTTGACGAAAGTCACGTGTTTTGCGATCCAGAACCGTCTGCCAGCCAAGAGGCCAGATTCAGGGGCCCCGTATGTCAGATGCCAGATCAGTGAGCAGAGGTTCGACCGTACTCTAATAGATAGCGGATCGTCGATCAACCTACTTCCGGCAGCCCTTCTCGACCGCTTCGAGTTGGGCACTCTTCGATAGAGCAGGACAGTCCTTCAGTTCGTTGATCGATCTGTCAAGAGGCCGAAGGGGTTGTTACGAGACGTTATCGTCACGATTCAGGGCCTGAAATTCCCCGTGGACTTCGTAGTGTTGGACATGGAGATCCCTGATTCAGTGAC
The DNA here is from genome assembly GCA_037367405.1 of Ottelia alismoides. Classification (NCBI taxonomy): domain Eukaryota; kingdom Viridiplantae; phylum Streptophyta; class Magnoliopsida; order Alismatales; family Hydrocharitaceae; genus Ottelia; species Ottelia alismoides. The sequence continues at coordinate 254,010 of JAZKJV010002923.1, forward strand.
CGATACCCCCATCATCCTCGGTCGTCCGTTCTTGGCCACAGCCAAGGCGGTGACTGATCAAGACAGCGGGAAGGTGTACTTTCGCGTCGAGGGCAAGAGTATACAAATAGAGACGGTCGAGGACTACAGAGCTAGAGAGAGAGCACGCTCAGAGGCTAGCACAGATTCAGAGCAGCTGACAGACGCAGAGCCAGACATCCACCAGGACTGTGATTTTGTGATCACAGACGATGAGGCAGCATGGGCAGATCCTGCAGCACAGGCCATCCTCTCATTTTCAGATACAGCTGATGCCGAGATGATAGCAGAGGAGAGTCTGGAGAGCACAACCCTGGTTCAGGATACTAAAGAGGCAGCAGAGCCGGTCCTTGATCGCGACACGACTATCAGTGATGGTGGTGCTGAGGCCACCTTGGGTGATGGTGGTACTGATGCCACCGTATTTGATGCAGATCCCTCGGATTCAGAGTCTGATTGGGCAGATTGTGATGATCAGATGCCAGACTTGAGTCCACTTGAGCCGACAGATGAGGAGGAGGCAGATGCAGAGCCGATCAGAGATAGCACAGTTGAGCAGCCTTCTCCAGATCCAGTTTGCGAGAGTTCGCTTTCTTTCTCCCAGGCAGATTTGGCAGACTTAGCAGCATTCACTCATTTCCTTCCGCAGCCAGATTTTCCAGCACCCAGCATTCCAAAGCTGAAGTCGCTCCCTACTTCGCTGAAGTATCGATTCCTTGCGGGCGAGCCAGAGATGTACCCAGTCATCATCTCTGTCGATCTGACTGGAGAGCAGGAATCTCGTTTGATTTGGGTTCTTGAAAAGAACCGCAAGGCGATCGGATGGAGCGTAGCAGATCTCCATGGGATTAGTCCATCAGTATGCTCCCACCATATCTATCTCGAGGAGGGGGCGAAGCCGTCGCGTGAGTTCCAGCGGCGGCTGAACCCCAACCTGAGAGAGGTTGTGATGAAGGAAATATCAAAATGGTGGAGTGCAGATTTTAGTTATCCCATTTCCAACTCCAAGTGGGTCAGCCCCTTGCATGTGGTGCCCAAGAAGACGGGCATCACGACTGTGATCAGTGAGTCGGGAGAGGAGATTGCTACACGAGTACCCACCTCTTGGAGGGTCTGTGTTGACTACAGGAGACTCAACCAGGCCACCAAGAAGGACCATTTCCCCCTGCCTTTTATTGACCAGATCATTGAGAGACTGGCAGGGAAGAGCCATTATTGCTTCCTGGATGGGTACTCGGGCTACAACCAAGTGGCCATCGCTCCTGAGGATAAGGAGAAGACCACATTTACCTGTCCCTTCAGCACATATGCTTTTCGACGCATGCCATTTGGGCTATGCAATGCCCCTGCGACTTTTCAGAGGTGCATGCTGTCGATCTTTTCGGACATGGTAGGGGAGTGCTTAGAGGTCTTCATGGATGATTTCTCGGTCTACGGCGACGGATTCGACTCCTGTCTTGACTGCCTAGACCGAGTACTCCAGCGATGTATTGAGTATCATTTGGTTCTTTCTTGGGAGAAGAGTCACTTCATGGTGACTCAAGGGACGGTGCTTGGCCATATCATCTCCAACAGGGGCATGGAGGTTGATCCGGCCAAGGTTGATGTCATTAGGAAACTTGCACCGCTGTCCAATCTGAGGCAGCTACGGTCATTTCTGGGGCACGTTGGATTTTATAGGAGGTTTATTCAGGATTTCAGCAGGATTGCCCGGCCGTTGACTGACCTCTTGACGAAAGACACCGAGTTCCTTATCGATGACAAGTGTCTTTCGTCGTTTGCTACTCTCCAGCAGTGTGTCATTGAGGCTCCTGTCCTCCAGCCGCCTGATTGGTCTCTCCCATTCGAGATCATGATGGATGCCTCCGATTTTGCCGTAGGGGCTGTGCTGGGACAGAGGAGGGATGGAGTTCCATTTGCCATACACTACGCTAGCCGCACATTGGATTCCGCCCAGCGGAATTACACGATCACAGAGAAGGAGATGCTGGCCATAGTGTTTGCCCTAGATAAGTTCAGATCGTATATCATTGGATCTAGAGTGACTTTGTTTACAGATCACACCGCCATCAGGTACCTTATGGCAAATAAGGATGCCAATGCCAGACTGACTAGATGGATCCTTCTACTCCAGGAGTTCAATATTGAGATCAAGGATAAGCCTGGAGTCAAGAATGTGGTGGCGGATCATCTCTCCCGTTTAGAGCAGCCTGAGGAGTCTGAGCAGATTGATCCTATTAGAGATACCTTCCCAGATGAGGCGATCCTTGCTATCGCCTCACTCCCATGGTACGCCGATATTGTGAACTTTCTCGTTGCTGGGAAAGTACCACAAGATTGGCCCAGGCAGAGGCTTGAGACCTTCCTTGCGAAGGCCAAGTCTTACCATTGGGAGGATCCCATCCTTTACCACAAAGGAGGGGATAGCGTCTGGCGTCGGTGTATTCCTCAGGAGGAGCACCATAGCGTCCTCACTTACTGCCACAAGCTTGAGGCAGGAGGACATCATTCTGGGAGGTGAATGACACAGAAAGTGCTCCGATCTGGCTTGTGGTGGCCTACCCTCTTCAAGGACTCAGATGAGTTCGTGAAGAGGTGTACTGACTGTCAGAGGATGGGCACTTGTAGACAGCGTGATATGATGCCGATGCAGCCCATTCACTTCTGTGAGGTTTTTGATGCATGGGGCATCGATTTCATGGGTCCATTCCCTAAGAGTCAGGGATTTGAGTACATTCTGTTGGCCGTTTATTATGTTAGTCGTTGGGTGGAGGCTATCCCCACCCGTGCCGCTGATGCGAGGACAGTTTGCAGATTCTTGAGGAAGCATATCATCACGCGGTTCGGGGTTCCACGAGTTCTTATTTCTGATGGGGGATCTCACTTCATCAACGACCAGGTGAAGGCACTTGCTAGCGAGTTCGGCATAGATCATCGTGTTGCTACACCTTACCATCCACAGACGAATGGTCTAGCCGAGGTGTCGAATAGGGAGATCAAGACTATATTGCAGAAAGTCGTCCGCCCTGACCGAAAGGAATTGTCACAGCTTTTGGACTCGGTCTTGTGGGCATATAGGACATCTTTCAAGACACCTTTGGGTACATCTCCCTTTCGCCTCGTGTATGGCAAGCCATGCCATTTACCTGTTGAGCTGAGGCACAAGTCACTTTGGGCAGTTACAGATATTCTGATGGATCCAGATGGTATGGGAGACCAGAGGAGGGCAGAGTTAGCTGCCCTGGAGGAACTTAGAGATGCAGCTTTCTCAAGCAGCCTACATTATAAGGAGAAAGTCAAGGAGTGGCATGATTCTCATATCAGCCACGAGCATTTTGAGATTGGACAGAGAGTTAGGCTGTTTGATGCGAGGCTACGATTATTTCCAGGGAAGTTACAGAGCAAAGGGAAGGGACCTTATCTGGTTAGAAAGGTACACGACAACGGTAGCATCGACATATCTGAGTTGTCTTCTGAGAGTACCTTTCGAGTGAACGGCCAGCGGCTCAAGCCATTTCTAGATCATGAGCCGCGGGTCGTTGATCTTGCCCCTATTCATTTTGCGTGAGATGTGGTCTTTGACTCACATCTAATGCATCTCACGCCTGAGTTTCACTGATCTTCCGCCTTGTATAGATCCAGATGTCCATATCACCATATTCTTTAGTCCCACATCCCTTTCTTCATCTTGTGATTATGCTATACTTAGGGTGCACTTTACCCTAAGTATAGGGGGGATGTGAGACCTTTTGAGTATTTCTTTTGTTTCTGTCTACCCTGTTTTTGCTGCCTATACTTAGAGATATTTCACCCTAAGTATAGGGAGGGTAGACCCTGTACATTCTCCATTCGGTTTTCCCTTAGTATACAGCCTGCTATACTTAGGATTATTTGATCCTAAGTATAGGGGGGAAGACCCGAGATCCTCTTGACCTTCTATTTTATTCTTCCTCTTTGTATATAACATTCCTTTTCACTTCCCTATACCTAGCACGAGTTATGTCTTCTTCATCGCTCTTGACTCTGAGGACATCGTTCGAGCTAAGTATAGGGGGGGTGTATATATTTCATATATACTTTAGCCATAACTCGTACTTTGTGTGAGTGTGTTAATAAATAAAATGGCTCAAAATCACAAAAATTAAAAAATTTTCATGTACATAATCTTCTTTTATTTTCACATAAATAGCTAGTATACAAATTATTTTTGTAAAAATGATTTCAAAAATCTTTTGTGTAAAGCTTGTGTAAATATTTTTGTATCAAAATTATGTATATAGTACAAAATTTTTCCAAAATGTTTTAAAAATCAAAAGTTTGCAAAAATCTTGTGTAAATGTGTGTAAATATCTCTTTGCAAAACTTGCACTTCATGCATCATCATTTCATGATTTCAAAACATTTTTCAAAAATTTTGCATGATTGTAAACTTTGTGTAAATAAGCATCTTTTGTACATATGTATATAGTTTTTCTGGATGATAGTTGACATTTAAACTAGCCTGGAATCAAATTGAGAAATGGAGCTTGATTAAGATCTTAATCCACCTAATTTCTAAGAGGAACCTTATAGGGCTTAGGTTTAAGGCTTTTCAGGTCCATGGTGACTTAATTCTTTGAGTCCACTAGGCTATGATCACATGTCATCTCAATGAGCCTAAATAGAGCACTTAACAACAACACATGACTCATATAGATTATGGCTTTACTTGGACACCAGCACTATGCACCGAGCTCTCTACGGATGAGGTGGTGAGGAGGCAGTCTTCCTAGACTTGGGGTAGCATATGAGGGTAGTACTTCTAGGCGGAACCTCTCTTCTTCTTTTAGTGAAGGAAGTGTGTCTCAACTTGGTCTGGTTGCCATGAGGTCTAACGACGGGAGTTGTGGGTTGCAATAAAGCTTCAAAAGAGGGATAGTCTACTGGCTCAAGAGGAAAAACTCCTTGTATATATGCTGCACATGTATATGTTGTACAGATGCACTTGAAAAAAAAATGTGAAAAAAAGAAAAGAACTCCAAAAAAAGTGGTGGGTCTGAGAGAAAATGATAATCCCACCGGAGTATGTATATAGAGTGCAATAAGCAAAGCTTGGTTTAATATTCCACCTGTTGTAGCTTGCAGCAGGGAGACTTGGCTACACTGGTCAAGCTCCCAAGGTTAATTGGCTACACTGGCCTTGACCCATTCTCTTCTTCCTCCTCTTCTTGAGCCGGTTGAACTTGAACTTAGAAGGGAATACCCCGCTCCTCGAGGAAAGAGTGGCCAGATTGAGGTCATAGAGTTACCTTGTTGGGGAGGGTTGTCAAGTTGCCATTTCTAAGGTGGAGAGCTTAGACCTCACATTCACAGGACAAGAAAAGATTCATGGTCTTCAGGGTTTGTGATTGATGACTTGTTCTGATCTGGAGCATTGAGGAGTCTTGGTTATAGATTAGTGGAACATAGAGGCTGTTGAGTTTTAAGCTTAAGTCTAAATAAGGTTCCGACACATCAATAATTCAAAGATCTGATCGAGCTCCATACCTCAATTTAATGAAGGCAAGTTTAATAATCAACCTTGATCCATGTACATCCTCTTTTTCTTTTTATTTTCTTCATTTTCACTTCTTTTTCAAATAAGTGTTTGCTAAGGGACTAGCAAAGTTAAGTATAGGGGTTGATGAATACCCATTCATCACTCTTTATTCTTATATTTTAGCTACAAAAACCTTTGCAAATACATGTAGATATGTGTAAATAGGAATAATTACCAAAAGCATGCATTGTGTAAAAACCTATAATTAGCATGTTTTTGTGCAAAAATAAAAGAATAAAGATTAAAAAGAAAAAGAGGGAAATATTTAAGATAAATATTGAGCAACCTAACCCAAGGGAGGGCTCAGCATGGGCCTGACCGCATAAAAGCCAAAGTAGAGGGAGATAGGAGGTTTTGTTGTAAATATTTATGTAAATAAATATAAATATATTTTCCTCACCAAAAATATGCTTGTAAATACTTGTATATATTTAGAAAAATATAAAAACAAAATAAAAAGATAAAAATCAAAAAGGGAACAAAAACATCACCTTCACCATGTACATAAACCACACCTATGTATTTATTTAGCCTTCTAAATATATAAAATTAATTTTTATAATTTTTGTAACTAGTCTATGTTATATATTGTAAAAATATAAAATAAAAACAATGAAAACAAAAACAAAACAAAAATAGAAAAATTAAAAATACAAAAATACATTGTACATATACCATGTATATAGATGTACATATATATTTATTTTACCTATGTAAATAAATAATAAAAATCAAATAAAAAATACCTTTTTATTCCTTATTTTATAATGAAAATAAATAAAATATAAAATAGGAATAAAATTGCACAAAAATAACATTTAAAAATCAAAAATCCAAACCCTATATATTGTTTATATACCTATATATAGTACATATTATGTATATAGCCTATTTTTATTTCCAAAAATTAATTAAAAATCACTAAAAATAGAAAAAAAATAAAAGAAAAATATTTCATGTTCTGAGTTTTTGCAGATTCGGCCCCTAGCTACCCATATTTGTCACTTCAAGATCCAGCCACGTGGCCGAATCCCATTGGGTCCTGGGGATGTTGACCGCCCGGTCAACTAGCCCCCCCAGGACCACTTCCCATGGGTCTGTGCTCCGGACCCGCCTTCTCTTATTTCTACCCGCTTGACCCGACACCCATTTCCCTAAAACCCGGCTCCATTTTGAACCTCCCACATCCGACACCTTCGCCGGGCATCCACCTCGGGATCCGCGCGCTTCATCGACCTACCCGAGCCCGTCTTATCCGGACCCCTCCAACGCATATAAGCAAGCTCCGCCACCTTCTCTCTCCATCTTTGGCCATTCGCCTCGTTCTCCAGTGAGCTCCAGAGAGTGTGTGAGGTGACAGCTCGCATCCCCGACCTGTTGCAGCGAGGAGAGGGAGTGAATCCATCGATCCGGCGACGTAGCCGCCGCAGCTCCGCCACCAACGAGAGCTCCAAGCCTCGGGCAGAGACGACCCTCGAGGCGACGACCAGGATCATCCCCAGCTCCTTCCCAGTCTATTCCTTCACCCAGGTAACCCCTTAGGCTACCCATTTCCCTTAATTTCCAGTTTCGCCCAATTTGCGCCGCCGTCGTATTTCTCCGATTCACCCCGGTTCCGACCACTATCCGATCATCGGAATCGACCCTCACGTTCGCCTTCGTCCGACGTACGTTCTTCACCCACTCACTCAACCCAGCTCGCACAGGAGCTGGGAACCGAGCTCCTCCGTCCACCCCCTTCGCCGGAGCTCGCCGTCCCGACGCACCAGCCACCCCCACTTCGCCTAACCAGGTCGAGGCAATTTGCCCTCGACCCGAGAGTCTTCTGGTGCTCTTTTCAGGTCGAAACGAGGGCTGTCTGAGGCCCTTCGCCACTCAGCCAGGAGACCCAGCTCCGCCGACGCCGTCCGAGCTCCCCGGAGCTTGGCTCGATCATCGGAGCCCACCGGCAGACGCGGGAGCCTTCCGCGATTCTTCTCCGACCTTCCGATGGCTCCCCGGAGGACCCTAGCGCACGCACGAGCCCGGCGAAGCTCGCCGGGGACCTGTTCTTCGAGGATCCTCGCCGACCGTCAAATCGTCCTCATCGCCCCAGTTATCATCTGAGCCATCCATCCTAGGCGAGGTGTCACCGTCGGATCGTCCCGAGGGTCGATCTTGACCATCCACGCGGAGAGAGAGGCACCAGCTAGCCTCATCCGTCAGATTCGCCACGTGCCCTCCTCCCCTCCGTCTGATACACGAGGGTTTCGACTTCAGAGAACCAGAGCCGTCCGATCGCCACGTGGAGCGCCCTCAGACGTAGATCAGCCCAACGTTCGCAAGGTCAAAGGCACCGTCGTCCTTAGTCGTCAGATCCGCCACGCGTCACGCATCCGGCCGTCAACGTTAATAAAAGGGGTAATTTGCTCTTAGGCCCCCTTTCTTTTATGCATTTTGTTTTAGTCCTGTAAATATAAAAGCTAGTTGTTTAGTTTTAGGGTAATTTACATAGTGGACCCTGAGCTTTAGTTTATTTGCATTTATACCCCTGCCAGTTGTGGACACGTGCTTCGACACGTGAGTTGTTTGGGTTATTTGCAGTAGATACCCTTGTAGTTCTGGATGTTATTAAATGAATGAAAGTTTTTAGATATTTGCATTTATACCCCTGTGCGTGGTTTATTTGAGCATGTGCGATATTTTTTGGGTAATTTGCAGATAAGGCCCCTGGACTTTTGGTACCTATTACCAATAAGTCCTCAGGACTTATTTTTCTTACATCTAGGTCAATGAGTGCCCCAGGCACGCGCGTCGCGCGTGTTTTGCTGGGTATTTTGCACCAGGACCCCCAGAACTTTGGGTATTTGCACTTTGGTCCCTATGCACAATGCCCTATCTTTATTTTTGAATAAAAAATCAAATCACCTCCAAATCCAACGAAAATTTGACAAATGGCTCCTGCCATGGTGTAGGATTTTTGTGGATTTTTGAGGACATTTTTGATTTTGTTCGCTATTTTTAAAAATTCAAAAACCTTCATTTTTGTTACTGTCCAGTTTGAAAATACACAAAAAAATATAAAAACTCACTTAAAAATTCTATAAAAATTAGCTACTGTTTGTTTTACTTAGCTTGATTTTCTAGCCAATTTTGGCTATTTTTCATTACTGGAAAACACTAAAAACCTAAAAACACTCAAAAACCCATAAAAATTATAATAAATAAATTAAAAACCCAAAAATATTAAAATTGGTACCTAAATTTTCCTTGTCTTATCTACTTTACAGGAAATTCACCTCCAGGCCATTTTGAGGCCTTTAGGTATTTTATCTAGGGCTTTTTGGCACGGCTGGACAGTACCCTTTATCTTAAGCATTGTTTGATTTTTAGAAAATAAAATACACATCAGAAAATTCTCAAAAATTCACCAAAAACACTAAAAAATATAAAATACATAAAAATATTTTTGTTTGAATTTTTGGTTGAATTTTTGTGCATTTAATAATTTGTTGAAGTGTGTGCCTTCTTTGTTTTCTTATTTTCTTAATTAGTTAAAAATCCAAAAAAAATATAAAAATTAATTAAAAACCACTAAAAAATTTTTCTTTCTTTATTTTCTTTATTTTTACTACTTCGTAGGCCTCTCGGCCAACCCGTGCTCCTTGAGTTCGACCCTGGGTGCTATACCAGGTTAATCACATAGCAGGACCGCTATTTGAGTTTTGATTGATTTTATCCTTCTTAAGTGGTTCATTTTTCTTGATCGACACATCTGAGTGATTGAGCTCGCAACGACCGTCTTAGATACCTGATTGCCTTAGTCGCTCGGGATTCTGTGTCATCAGAATGGCGCCGTTGCCGGGGAGCACGGCTTAGTAGTTTTTATTTTCTTTTAGTTTTTTATTTTTGCGGCTTTTCGCGGCTCTTTCAAAGCTCGCGGCTTTTCGCGGTTTTTGTCTATATTTTATTTTTGTTTTATTTTTGTTTTATTTTCATTTTTTTATTTTTGTTTTGTTTTATTTTGAGTGTTTATTTTATTTCACATTTTTGCACATATACCCTTATTTTTCATTTCCCTTTATTTTTCTTTTATTATTATTTGATTATATGGTTCTGACCACTCTGCTATTTCTTGCGAGGGCCCGAGGACCGAGGCGGCTGCTCTCGAGAAGCCGACGCAACCGCGGGATTCGGAGGCGGCTCCTTTCTTTGCGGAGCCACATGAGAGAGTGAGAGAGAGTGGAGTGGGTGAGGATTAGAGTAGGTTTTTATTTTTGATTATTCTTGTAATAATAGAGGACACTCTCAGCACTTGTGGACTCTTGTGACTTAGCGGGTCTGTTTCGCCGAGCACCGGTGTGCTCGGGGGACCCTTAGGATTTTCACGGTTTTTCGCAGTTTTGGTTTTATTTTATTTTCTTTCTGCCTTTTCCGGTGTTTACGCGGTTTTTGCTCGAGCCCCTAGACATAGGAATTTCTATTGCTTGTGCCGTAATTAGTAGGGTCCCAACACTTAACTGATTATCTGTTCCTATAGAACGTAATTGGACTCACTAATAACCAATTAATAAAAATAACCGACTCATTTTCCTTCATAGCCTACGTGCCGCAGCCCGTCCTGTAAAGCGCTTTCTCCTACCCCCGATTTGTCGGACAGAGGAGGGACGGGCCAAGACCGGACACTTTGGCTTGGAGGTCGGTGACCGCTTAGACGGTTCTTGCGCTAGAAATTGCTCATCTAGGACTCGGCTTTCCCGTTGCAATTTTATTTAGCCAATCAAAGACAGATAACTCACGAGGACCTAAGTGCAATTTTAGAAAACTAATCAGCCAATCAATAACACGTGAAGGAAATACGGGGTTGAAGTTGCAAAAATCCCAAAAAGGTACAAGGAGGGCACGTGACTCATGCATAGAGGGGCATAAATGTAATTCCTATTTATTAAGATGCAATCAGTAATAGCTGAGAAGTTCTGGGAAAAACATGTAAATAACCCACAAGTCATGTGTCGATGCGCGTGATCCACATACAGAGGGACAAAGTTGTAATTAAAACAAACATGAGGTCCTACGTGAAAATTACCCAAAATAAAAACAACGTCCAAAAGTATTTACAGGACTAAAACGAAATGTAAAAACTAAGGAGGGCTTAAGAGTAATTTACACTCTTATTAAGGATCTAACAACTAAAGGAGTTCCACTTAAGATCAAAAGGTCAGGATCAGCTGGTACCCCTTTGACGATCAACGGCTCGCAGAGGATCCTCATATCAATCCAACGATCGACACCTTCGAATGATGGATAGTAGAGATCAGAACTGGCAGGAGGGCTCGATCAGATGACAGAGGAGGGATATGGATGAACAGGTCGCCGGCGAACTTCGTCGGCCAATATGCACGGTGGGGAGCTCCTCCAAGGCTGCTCTGAGAAGGAAAACGGTCATGGTGGTGATCCGCAGCTGATGGGATGCTCTGATGAGGCTGGGGGATCCTGGAGGACCCCGGCGACGAAGAAGAACCTGAAGCATTGTGCTTCAGTGATAGGACCTCCAGATGAGGTCCATTTGCCTTCGAACCTGCACAGAAAGAAAGCTGGACCGAGGGCAAACTGACTCGACCTAGTTACGAGCGAAGTGGGCGGCTGGGGGAGGTGGAGCGTAGCCTCCGGCGAGCGACGATGGAGGAGAGCCGATGTCCCTATTCTTGGGCTAACTAGGGGGAATGGAGGGGTGTAGAACGTGGAGAGGAGTCTCGTGATGGTGAAGGTGCGGTCGGAATGGGAAATGGACGATCGGAGCATGCGGGGTGGTCCGGTGAAGGTCAGCAGTCGGAAATCGAAGAATGGAAATGCAAGGAAGGCTAAGGGCTATCGAATATACCTGATGGTCGAAGACGTCTATGCTGGAGGTGCTGGTCCTCCTGGGATCTTCACCTCGATGGAGCGACGTCTCCAGAGGCTAGAGCTCACCGGTGGCGGAGCACGGTGACGTGACCCGTCGGATCTGAGGCTAGAGGCCTCGGTCCTCGCTGCAATCAATCCCTCAACCTAGCTATCACTCAAGGAGAAGAAATAGAGGTCCCTGGAGCCGAAGGCGATGGCCGGAGATGAATGAAATTGCGGCTCCAGGTGAAGCTTTATGCAATGAAGGGTTCGAGAAGATGGGCATGGAGCACGCGGATCGAGGAGTGGACTCCTAAGGGGAATGTCGGGCATGAATCCCGGGTTGCTTCTCAATAATCAGAGCCCTGGATCAATACGGATGGTGGGCGGATCAATGCGGAAAAATTTGGAGAAGACCGGGTCGTCACAAGGATCTGCGAAGAGTGGTCCAAGGGGAGAGCTAACCGGGGGTCAACAATGCCCCATGTACCAATCAGAAAAATCAGAGTCAAAAAGATTTATAAATTAAAAATAAAAAAGAAAATGATTTTATTTAAAAATATTTATAAAATAAAAAATATTTATTAATTTTTAAAGTATTTTTAGTCATTTTTAATTTTTTTTGAAAAATAAATTAATGTATATACATAATGTAATATTATACACAGGTATAAAATATCTATGTATTCCATAATTTTATTTTTAATTTCTTATTTTTGTAAAAATATTCAAATTTTATATTTTATTCATTTACAACATAAAATTTAGAGTATAAAATAATTTTTATTTGATTTTTATTGTTTATTTACAAGGGTAAAATAGATTGATGTATTATTTCTATATACATGGTATACGTACAATGAAGAGAGAGAAATTATTTCTTTTTGATTTATTTTATTTTTCTAATTTTTATTTGATTTTTATAAATATATACAAATTAATAAAAACCAATTTTTATTTTATTTTTATTTAAAATAAAATATATACATGAAGGAGGGATATATGGTGAATGGCCCTATCTCTCTCTACTTGTTTATTTGGCGATCAGGCCCATCTTGGGCCCTCTCTTGGGTTCAGGTCACTCAAAATTTATTCTTAATATTTCCCTCTTTTTCTTTATTTCTTTATTCTTTTATTTTTGCACAAAAACGTGCCAATTATTGATAATTACACAAGCATGCCTATTTGCTAACTTATTATATTTACAGCTATCAACATGGTGTTTTGCAAAGATTTTTAGCTAAAATAAAAGAATAAAGAGTGATGAATGAGGATTCATCACCCCCCTATACTTTACTTTTGTTAGTCCCATAGCAAACACTTATTTGAAAAAGAAGTGAAAAAGAAAAGAAAAGAAAAAGAAGGGAAAGAAAGAGGAATCAAAGCTGATTATTAAAATTGTCTTCATTAAATTGAAGTATGGAGCTCAGTCAGATCTTTGGATTATTAATTTGTCGGAACCTTATTTGGACTTAGGTTTAAAACTCAACAACCTCTAAGTTCCACTAATCTTAGTCAAGACTCCTCAACAATCGAGATCAGAAAAACTCTACATACACAAACTTTGATGACCATGAATCTTTCCTTGTACTGTGTAAGTGAGGTATAGCCCTCCACCTCAGAAGTAGCAAAGTGACAACCCTCCCCAACAAGGTAACTCTAATACCCTAGTCTGGCCACTCTTTCCTCGAGGAGCGGGGTATTCCCTTCTAAGTTCAAGTTCAACCGACTCAAGAAGAGGGGAAAGAAGAGAATGGACCATGGCCAGTGTAGCCATGTATCCGTGGGAGCTCAACCAGTGTAGCTAAGTCTCCCTGCTGCAAGCTTCAAGATATGGAACATGGATAACATAAACTTTGCTTCATGGCACTATATACATTCCGGTGGGATTATCATTTTCTCTCAGACCCACCACTTTTTTGGAGCTATTCTTTTCTTTTTGCATTTTTTTTGATGTGCATATATACAACATATCTACAAAGTGCAACATATATACACAAGGAGTTTTTCCTCTTGTTCCAGTAGACTATCCCTCTTTGAAGCATTATTGCAACCCACAACTCCTATCGTTAGACCTCACGGCTACCAGACCAAGTTGAGACACACTTCCTTCACTAGAAGAAGAAGAGAGGTTCCGCCTAGAAGTACTACCCTCATATGCTACCCAAGTCGAAAAAGACTGCCTCCTCACCACCTCATCCATGGAGAGCTCGGTGTAAAGTGCTAATCCAAGTAAAGCCATTATCTGTAAGAGTCATGTGTGTGTTGTTAAGTGCTCTACTTAGGCTCATCGAGATGACATATGATCATAGCCTAGTGGACTCAAAGAATTAAGACACCATGGACCTGAAAAGTCTCAACCCTAAGCCCTACAAGGTTCCTCTTAGAATTAGGTGGATTAAGATCTTAACCAAGCTCCAATTTTCAATTTAATTCCAGGCGAGTTTAAATGTCAATTATGATTCGGAAAAACTATACAAATATTTACAATGATGCAATTTTTATAAAATTTTACAAATGTGCAAAACTTTATGAAAAATGTTTTTGAAAACATGGATGTATGCATGAATGCAAGTTTTGCAAAATATTTACACAAATTTACACAAGATTTTTGCGAACTTTTTGTTTTTCAATACATTTTACAAAAATTTTGACTATATACATAATTTTGGAATTAAAATATTTACAAACTTTTTACACAAAGGATTTTTACAAACATTTTTACAAAAATAATTTTGTATAAATAGCTATGTATGTGCAGAAAAGAATTTTATTTACAAGAAAAAAAATTAAATTTTATGGATTTTAAGGGTTTTAGCTATTTTATTTATTAACACACTCACACAAAGTACGAGTTACGGCTAAAGTATATATGAAATATAAATGGCACCCCCTATACTTAGCTCGAACAATGTCCTCAGAGTGAATCAAGAGCGATGAAGAAGACATAACTCGTGCTTAGTATAGGGAAGTGAAAAGAAAGGCTATATACAATGATGAATGAAAGATAGAAAAGAAAAGGATCTCGGGGTTTCCCCCTATACTTAGGATCAAGTAATCCTAAGTATAGCAGGTTGTACACAAAGGGAAATCGGAGTGGAGAATGTACATGGTCTACCTCCCCTATACTTAGGGTAAAATATCCCTAAGTATAGGCAGCAAGACAGAGGTAGAAGAGAATCAAAAGAAAATCAAAAGTCTCACATACCCCCTATACTTAGGGTAAAGTGCACCATAAGTATAGCATAATCAAAATGCAAATGGGGTGTTGAACTGAAGAATAGTGTGATATGGACAACTGGATCTATACAAGTCGAGAGAACAATGATAATCAAGCGTGAGATGCCATAGATGTGAGTCAAGAGACCTCATCTCATGAAAAGTGAATAGGGGCAATGTCAACGACCAGCGGCTCATGATCTAGATATGGCTTGAGCCGATGCCCGTTCACACGAAAGGTACTCTCAGATGACAACTCGGATATGTCGATGCTTCCATTGTCGTGTACCTTTCAGACCAGATAGGGTCCCTTCCATTTGCTCTGCAACTTCTCTGGAAATAATCTCAACCTGGCATCGAACAACCATACTCACTGTCCTAGCTCAAACTGCTTGTGGCTGAAATGAGAATCATGCCACTCCTTCACTCTCTCCTTGTACTGAAGGCTGCTTGAAAAGGTTGCATCACGAAGCTCCTCCAGGGCTGCTAGCTCTGCCCTCCTCTAATCTCCTACACTCAATGGATCCATAAGAATATTTGTGACTACCCAAAGTGATCTATATCTCAGCGCAACAGGTAAATGGCAAGGCTTGCCATAAACGAGGCGAAAGGGAGATGTACCCAAAGGTGTCTTGAAGGACGTCCGATATGCGCACAAGACCGAGTCCAAAACCTGTGATCAATCCTTTCGGTCAGGGCGGACAACCTTCTGCAGAATAGTTTTGATCTCCCTGTTCGACACTTTAGAAAGACCATTGGTAGAAGGGTGTTACGGTGTGGCTACTGGATGGTCTATGTTGAACTTGTTAGCAAGGGCCTTTACCTTACCGTTGACGAAATAAGACCCCCCGTCAGATATCAAAACTCTAGGAACCCCGAACCGTGAAATGATATTCTTCCTCAAAAATCGGCAAACAATCCTAGCATCTGCAGTTCGGGTGGGGATGGCCTCAACCCAATGACTAACATAATCCATGGCCAACAGAATGTACTCAAATCCCTGACTCTTAGGGAATGAACCCATGAAATTGATGCCCCATGTGTCAAAAACCTCACAGAAGTGAATGGGATGCATCGGCATCATATCACGCTGTCCACAAGTGCCCATCCTCTGATAGTAAGTACACCTCTTCACGAACTCATCAGAGTCCTTGAAGAGAGTAGGCCACCATAGGCCGGATTGGAGCACTTTCTGTGTCGTTCTCCTCGCAGAGTGATGTCCCCCTGCCTCAAGCTTGTGGCAGTAAGTGAGGACGTTGTGGTGCTCCTCCTGAGGAATGCACCTACGCCAGACGCTATCCCCTCCTTCATGATAAAGTACGGGATGCTCCCAATGATAGAACTTGGCCTTCGCTAGGAAGGTCTCAAGTCTCTTCCTAGGCCAGTCTTGTGGAACTTTCTTGGCAACAAGATAGTTCGCAATATCAACGTACCACTGGAGAGAGGAGATAGCAAGGATTACCTCATCTGGGAAGGTCTCACAAATAGGCTCAATCTACTCAAAATCCTCAAGAAACTCCAATCGGGAGAGATGATCTGCCACCATATTCTTGACTCCAGACTTATCCTTAATCTCTATGTCAAACTCCTAGAGTAGAAGGATCCATCTGGTCAATCTGGCTTTGGCATCCTTCATTGCCATAAGGTACTTGATGGCGGTATGATCAGTATAAATGGTCATCTTAGATCGAATGATGTACGATCTGAACTTATCTAGGGCAAAGACTACGGCTAGCATCACCTTCTTAGTAATGGTATAGTTCCGCTGAGCGGCATCCAAAGTCCGGCTAGCGTAGTGAATAGCAAAGGGGACTCCATCCCTCCTCTGTCCCAGCACGGCCCCTACGGCAAAATCGGAGGCATACTTCATGATCTCGAATGGGAGAGACCAATCAGGCAGCTGGAGGACAGGAGCCTCTACAACTAGACTCTTGAGAGTCTCAAATGACGCTAGACACTTATCATCCGCAATGAACTCGGTGTATTTCGTCATCAGATCAGTCAACGGTCAGGTAATCCTGCTGAAATCATTAATCAATCGTCGGTAGAAACCGACGTGCCCCAGAAAAGACCATAACGATTGCAAGTTGGACAGTGGACTGAGTTTCCTAATGATATCCACCTTGGCCAGATCAACCTACATGCCCCTGTTGGAGATGATATGGCCAAGAACTGTCCCTTGAGTCACCATGAATTGACTCTTCTCCCATGAAAGCACAAGGTGAACCTCTATACATCACTGGAGGACGCGGTCTATGCAGTCAAGACAAGCATCGAACCCATCGTCGTAGACTGAAAAGTCGTCCACGAAGACCTCCAAGCACTCCCCCACCATGTTCGAAAAGATGGATAACATGCACCTCTGGAATGTCGTCGGGGCGTTATACAATCCAAAGGGCATCCGTATGAAAGCTTATGTCCCAAAGGGACAGGTGAAGGTGGTCTTGTCTTGGTCTTCGGGCACAATGGCCACCAGATTGTATCCGGAGTACCCGTCCAAGAAATAGTAATGGCTCTTCCCTGCTAGCCTCTCTATAATCTGATCAATAAAAGTCAGCGGGAAATGATCCTTCTTCGTGGCCTAGTTCAATCATCTGTAGTCCATACAGACCCTCCAAGAAGTGGGTACCTGGATAGCGATCTCCTCTCCAGACTCACAAACAATTGTGGTGATGCCAGTCTTCTTGGGCGCCACATACAATGGACTGACCCACTTGGAGTCGGAGATGGGGTAGATAAAATCGATGCTCCACCATTTCGACATCTCCTTCATGACAACATCTCGAAGATTCGGGTTCAGTCTCCGTTGGAACTCACACGACGGCTTCGTGTCCTCCTCGAGATAGATATGGTGGGAGCACAGGGCTGGACTTATCCCCTGGAGATCGGCTACGCTCCATCCAATTGCCTTGCAGTTCTTTTCAAGAACCCCCATCATACGAGATTTCTTCTCTCCAGTCAAATCTGCTGAGATAATGACTGGGTACATCTCATGCTTACCAGCAAGGAACCTATACTTCAGCGATGATGGTAAAGGCTTGAGCTCTGGACTACTCGGTGTTGGCGTATCTGGCCTCTGCAAAGTCTGAGTGAATGCGACCAAATCTGCATGGGATAATGAGAACTACACTGAAACTCTTAATCAAGTGAAGACTGCTCTACTGGTGTGTCTCTACTCTGCACGGGATCAGGCTCCACCCTAGCTGTAGGCTCTGTAGAAGTCAGACAAGGTATCAAATCATCAAACTCTGCCCAGTCTATATCTGACTCCGAGGCATCTGTATCAGAATCACAAGAAAAATCTTCCTCACGATCGGGAACCCGCTCTGCTGCCTGAGATGTATCCTGGACCAGGAATGCGCTCTCCAAGCTCTCCTCTGCTAGCGTCTGTGCATCAGTGAACTCTGAAGGTGAGAGGATGGCCTGTGTTGATGGATATGCCCAAACTGCCTCATCATTTGTAATCACAAAATCGCAATCCTAGTGGATGTCTTGGCCTGCCTCTGTCATCTGGTCTGAATCTGAATGCGACTCTGAGCAAGTGGAATCTCTGGCTCTAGTCTCCTCGATCGTCTCTATTTTTATACTCTCACCCTCGACGTGAAAGTATACCTTCCCGCTATCATGATCGGACACTGCCTTGGTTGTGGACAAGAACGGGCATCCTAAATAGATGGGGGTATCGGTCACGGACTCAGGGATCTTCATGTCTAACACAATGAAGTCCACGGGGAATTTCAGGCCCTGAATCGTGACAACAACGTCCTTCAGCAACCCCTTCGGCCTCTTGACAGATCGATCAGCAAACTGAAGGGCCGTCCTGCTCTGTCGTATAAGGCCTAACTCGAAGCGGTCGAGTAAGGCTGCCGGAAGTAGGTTGATCGAAGAACGACTATTTAAGAGAGTACGATCGAACCTCTTCTCCTGAATGTGGCATCTGACATACGGGGCTCCTGCATCTGGCCTCTTGGCTGGCAGACTGTTCTGGATCGCAAAGCATGTGGCGCGAGTGAGCACATGGATCTCTGACGGATGGTTCTGCCTCTTCCTCCGAACTGTGGTCCTGTCTCTGAGGGATCTCTGGAAGAGAGGTATGTGCTCCAAGGCCTACTGTAGAGTTAGCTATATATGATATCGATCCATCATCTGCTGGCTGAACTCTAGGTGGTGTGATCTTTTTGGATTTTCTTTGGTCCCCTTAGCTGAGCGGAGAGCTTGGGGAAACGGGACTGTTGGGTCCTTCCCGGATGAAGGACTAGGATTGGGTCTGTGCTGCTCAAGCAAGGCAGAATCCACACATACATCAGCAATCAACACAGGTGGATCCAAAAATAACAAACCCTTTTCTTTATTCACAGAAGTGTCCTGAGGTACATGAACTGAATGAAAAACAACAGGACTAGCAGAACTAGAAATGGTTGCCTCAGGACCACCCTTGGCATTTGGACTCACGGCATCAATATCGCACTCTGGCTCAGCAACTGATATGGTGGCATCAGTACCACCTCCTCCATCTGGTGAAGCGACAGCCTCAATACCGTCGGCTGGATCAACATCTGTGGTGGAGTCAGCACCACCGTCATCATCATGTGTATGGGCAGCATCAGCACCGCTCTCCTCCTCGTTTGGCACTCCTGAAGTAGCGTGGGGTCATCGCTTAGACGAGGCGCCGCCTGCTGGCATCCTACCACTCCTAGGTGTAACAAAATCAGCATTAAACATATATGCAGTAATATCACCAAGGGAATCACTAGTAGTGGTGGTCTCTGTGAACTCTACCTGCTCAGACTTCCTCTTGAGGTTGTTTAGGTCCGGCTCTATCTATGCAGGAATGGCGGCCTTCCCCATCACTATCTCTCTCATCTCATGTCTGAACTCGTCCATCTCTTGTCGTAAGGTAGCCTGCTCATCGGAGATGAGGCAGGCTAGGTCGTCTAAGGCTAGGTTCTCATAGGAGGGCCCCTGAGAACCTGACGGGTGGCCTTGCTGGTAATGAGGCTGCTGCTGCTGCTGGTGAGAGAGATAAGGGGGCTGTGAGTAACTCTGTTGTGGGTGGTGGTGTGACAGGAACTGGGGTTGATGCTGGTGACTATCTCGCTGCTGGCCGTACTGGCCACCCTGAACTGGAGGCTGCTGTTGGGAACTGGTGCCTTCGGCCGACCAACGGAATACAGGATGGTCTCGTCAGATACTGGGCTAGTGTCGATCGTACCATATCCCATTCACATCCATCAATGGCTCCTGCTCGTAGGTGGGTAGGGGAGTACTACCAGGGGCTGGTCAGGCTGGTACACCACCATCTGGTTGTCCTGAGATGGTGGTGGCTGAAGATATTGCTGCTGCGACTTATGCTGATACGGCTCCGCCTGAACATGATGGACCTGTCGGTAATGGGTGGAGGGCTGGGTACTGTTGCTGCTGTTGCTGCCTGGGTCTGCCCGTGACCTAAGATGAGGCTGAGAAGCTGTCTGTGCCTCATGGAGACACATGATCTATGTCTTTAGGTCACTCAGTGTATGTGCCATTTGATCTACCTGTGTCATACCCTGGCACTGCTTCTTCTCGATCAACTCGATCTGGTCCAGCTTCTCACTGACAATGCCCATGTCGGCAGCTATCGATTGTGCATGTGCTGCTATCGCCGACGAAATAGAGGAACCGGCATCGACCCGTGCTATCCTCTAATAGGATACGGCCTGTGGCTGGGGTTTCCCCTGTGTATAGAGGCGGGTCTGAGACATGACAGTGTAGTTCTCGGCCATCTCCTCGTAGATGGCCCATACCTGATCCTCATCTTTGGCGAAATACGATCCTCCACAGGATGCATTCACCAACCCCTGCAGCTCGGGTGTAAGTCCACAGAAGAAGCTCTGAACTAGGTTCGGTTTCGAGATGTCATGGTGCGGGCATCTGTTTGTAACCTCCCTGAATCGGTCCCATGCCTCGTGAAACTACTCATTGGGGAGCATGGAGAAATCGTTGATCAGGGCCCTCGCTGCATTGGTCCGGCCGAGTGGGTAATACTTGTTGAGGTACTCGTTCCGTTGCTGCTCCCATGTCATCACAAATATCCCTAAATGCTTCAGCCAGTTGGCTGCTCTATCAATGAGGGAGAAGGGAAATGCCATCGTCTTGATGGTGTCCTCATCCACCTGGCGATCGTGGAAAGTGCTGCAGAAGATCTCAAACTCCTGGAGATGAAGATGTGGATCCTCGGTGGCTAGTCCATGAAAGCGAGGAAGCAACTGAATAGTCTGTGGCAGGAACTTTATGTCTCCCGCTATGGCCGGCAACATGATCCATCTGTGCGTTAGAGTTGCACCAGGGTTGTGCAACTCTCTCATCGGGCGAGCTCCTGCTGTTGGTTGCGCTGGCTGTGTTGGTTGCTCTCCCTCAGGTATGTCTCCTCCATCGGGTCTGCACTGCTCGCGATCTAATCTCATCTGCTCCATCTCCCGGCACATCTCCACCATGAAAGCTCCCTGGTCGCGTATCTGTCTTTGCATCATTTCCAAGGAAGCTATCAAGATGTTGTTGATCGCATCCTGGTCCAAAACATATGTCTTCTCGGCTTTGGGTCCCTTGGTGCGGTCCTCGCTGCTGGCCATGGTCTCTGCAAAGGCAAAAGACCCAAACTCAGGTGCCGAAACATCATCTGGCTACTGCTCTCTCTGATTAAGCACCTCAGGACTATCAGAATAAGGGTGGTTAGGGGGGAAGGGTGATTAAGCACCTCAGGTCTCGGCTCTCATGAACCAACTTAGATGAGCGGGCCGGAGTGCTCGAAAGCGGTGCAACCAGAGGCTTCCTAAGGGACCTCCAACCCATAATCTTGATCGTGGCGAGTCAGCAGGATGAGATCTGGAAAGCAAACAGGATGGTCAAGCAATACCCCAAATTCACCAACGCAACGCTGAGCTGATGACCATAAGAGTTCGATCTTTTATCTTGTCATTTTTATTTTGGTGATAAGACAATCTATCAGAGTGATTAGCGAGTTGTTAGGAATCCAACGCCCCTAGGAGACTGTCCTGATACCGAACTAGATCTTTCCCAACCAGTACAAGCCGTGGACCATTTACCGGCTACCCGATTAGCTCGCTCTGTTAAGGATATCGCGGCCTGCTTTATCAGAGACCGGAGTGATCCTCACTGGAGAATGACTAGCCCAGAATCAGTAGTCTGAAGAGGGGTCAGATGTGTCTCTAGCCTAGTGTATGGGTCACTCTCTCTCCCAATCAAACTATCCAATGAGGGGATTACTCTCCCAATACAAGATTTTTTATGAGGTGATTTTTAGGTCCAGTTTGCTTTAGCAGTCCCAATTTTATGGTTTCTCTTTTTAGGTATTTTTTAGATAAAACAATCGCCTAACGAATTTTTTGGTTCTCCTGATTTTATTAAGTCCAGAAAACGGAGGGAGAAGACGAAAAAGACAATGCGCGAAGAAATCAATGATGCATACAGAGTAAGAATGCGTACCTTTCCTCCAGCTCTCTACATGCAATATGATCCACGCATAATTGAAAGACAAGAATAAAATCTAACCTAAATGATGTAGCGAAGAAAACGACCTTAACAGGAATTTCTACACGAGAAGAATAGGAGCTAACGGGTCAACGGGAGGGATCAGAGTCTGGTCTCTGATGCCGATCGGTGTCCGCCACAACGGATCCAGCTAGTGCTGTATACGGCCTCTAGCGGCACGTGATACCTTGAGTGACCAGGTTAGCTTTTTCTTATTAATTAATTAATTAGGTCCAATTGAACGGTCTATAGGAAAAGGCATTCTAATTAGGCTGGGGTCCTAATCAATTACATCACAGATCAATAAAAATTCCTAAGCTAAGGCCAAATCCTTGAGAAATAAAATAAAATAAAAAGCTGTAAAAAACAAAACTGGTGAAAAACTCAGTTGGGTCCCCCGAGCACACTGGTGATCGGCGAAACAGACCCCAGCAATCCACAAGTCTGAGAGTCCTGGTCTCTGTATTATAACAATAATATGGATCTCACTGAAAAGAAATTAATCTACGCTAAGCTAAGTCTACAACTACACTAATCTCCGAGGCACTTCAGCTTGACTCCTCTCGCACTCTCCTGCAGCTCCATGTAGAAGGGAGCCGCCTCCAATCCCCGCAGTTCCGTTGGCTTTCCGAAGAAAGCTGCCTCGGTCATCGGGCCCTCGCAAGAAAAATAGACAAAAATTCGTCTGACCACAGTTATAATAATAAAGAAAATAAAAGAAATATATGCAAAAATGGAAATGAAAACAAATAAAATAAAAACATACAAAAATAAAAGAAAAGAAAATAAAATAAAAGAAGACGAAAAAGCCACGAAAAATGCGAAAAAGCCGTGAAACTAAAAATTGAAAACAAAAAGCGACTACTAAGTCGTGCTCCCCGGCAACAGCACCGTTATGATGAGTCGAAACGACACGAGTGGCTAAGGGAGATAGGTATCAAGGGCCATTGCAACCTCAACCTCTTGAATTGGACTCAACAAGAAAAGAGGACCACCAAATCAGAAAATAAATCAAGTAACACAAATAGTGATCTCACTATTTTATTTAACTTGGTATAGCGACCAGGTTCGAACTCAAGGAGCACGGATTGACTCGAGGCCTACGAAGTAGTCTAAAATCAAAAATAAAATAAAACAAATATTTTTGGTGGATTTTATGAGTTTTTAAAATTTTTTATGATTTTTAATTATGAAGAAAATATAAAAAAATGAAAAAGTCACAATCAAGGAATTATTCAACACATCAAAACAGGTCAGAAAATTAAAATAAAAATATTTTTGGATTTTATGATTTCTCTAGTGTTTTGGTAATTTTCTCAGATTTTTATAATTTTTAATGAATTTTCAAAAAATAAAAGAAAGATAAAAATGGAGGCTATTGTGCAGCCAGATTTGAAAGGCTATTTAAAAATATAAAAATAACCTTTAAAAATCTAGCAACAATTTTATGAAAAATTATAAATGAGAAGCTAACTACAGAAAAAGAAATTAGATTTTTTCGATTTTTAGGAATTTTTAATGATTTTTATAGTTTTTTAGGGTTTTTAGATTTTTATGGGTTTTATATGTCAGAAAGCTACAAAAATTACATAGAAATAAAAAGATAACAAAACACAAGAAAAATAAATTTTTAGGATTTTTGGGGACTTTTTAATATTTTTAGTTGGTTTTTAAAGTTAGATAGTGATAAAAACAAGGGGTTTTGAATTTTTTTAAATATAAAATGACCACAAAAATGTCCCAAAAAATTAGTGAAATTTTTACAAAGTGGCAGGAGCTACATGTCCAAATTTCATGATTTTTGGAGTCAATTTGCTATTTTATTTACCCAATCAAAGACAGACAACTCACGAGGACCTAAGTGCAATTTTAGAAAACTAATCAGCCAATCAATAACACGTGAAAGAAATGCGAGGCTGAAATTGCAAAAATCCCAAAAAGGTACGAGGAGGGCACGTGACTCACACGCAGAGGGGCATAAATGTAATTCCTATTTATAAAGATGCAATCAGTAACAGCAGAGAAGTTCAGGGAAAAACATGTAAATAACCCACAAGTCACATGTCGATGCACGTGCTCCATATACAGAGGGACTATGTTGCAATTGAAACAAACATGATGTACTACATGCAAATTACCCAAAATAAAAACAACGTCCAAAAGTATTTACAAGACTAAAACGAAATGTAAAAACTAAGGAGGGCCTATGAGTAATTTACCCTCTTATTAAGGATCCAATGGCTGAAGGAGGTCTACTTAAGATCAAATAGTCAGGATCAGCTAGTACCCCGTCGACGATCAACGGCTGGCAAAGGATCCTCAGATCGATCCAGTGATCGAGACCCTCGGATGATGGAGGGTGGAGATCATAACTGGCAGGAGGGCTCGATCGAACGGCGGAGGAGGGCTCTGGATGAACAGGTCGTCGACGAACTTCGTCCAGCCAATGCGCGTAGTGGGGAGCTCCTCTAAGGTTGCTCTGAGAAGGAAAACGATCCTGGTGGTGGCCCGTAACTGATGTGATGTTGCGATGAGGCCGGGGGATCCTGGAGGACCCCGGCAACGAAGTAGAACCTGGATCACTTTTCTTAAGTGATAGGACCTCCAGATGAGGTTCATTTGCCTTCGAACCTGCACAGAAAGAAAGCTTGGTCGAGGGCAAACTGACTCGACCCGGTTACGAGCGAAGTGGGTGGTTGGGGGAGGCGGAGTGTAGCTCTCCAGCGAGCGACGGCGGAGGAGAGCCGGTGACCCTATTCCTGAGCGAACTAGGGGGAATGGAGGGGTGTAGAATGTGGAGAGGAGTCTCGCGATGGTGTAGGTGCAGTCGGAATGGGAAATGGACGATCAGAGCGTGCGGGGTGGTCCGGTGAAGGTCGGCGGTCGGAAATCGAAGAATGGAAATGCAAGGAAGGCTAAGGGCTATCGAATGTACCTGATGGTTGAAGGCGTCTATGCTGGAGGTGCTAGTTCTCCTGGGATCTTTGCCTCGATGGAGTGACGTCTCCAGAGGCTAGAGCTCGCCGGTGGTAGAGCACAGCGACGTGACTCGTCGGATCTGAGGCTAGAGGCCTCGATCATCGCAGCAATCAATCCCTCAACCTAGTTACCACTAAAGGAGAAGGAATAGAGGTCCCTGAAGCCAAAGGCGATGGCTAGAGATGAATGAAATTGCGGCTCCAGGTGAAGCTTTACACGATGAAGGGTCCGAGAAGTTGGGCGTGGAGCGCGCAGATCGAGGAGCATAGCCCTAAGGGCAATGTCGGGCGTGAATCCCGGGTTGCTTCTCGATAATCATAGTCCTTGATCAGTGCGGATGGTGGGCGGATCAATGTAGAAAAATTTGGAGAAGATCGAGTCGGCACGAGGATCCGCGAAGAGTGGTCCAGCGGGAGAGTTGACCGGGGGTCAACAATCCCCCATGGACCAATCAGAAAAACCAGAGTAAAAAAGATTTATAAATTAAAAATAAAATAGCAAATGATTTTATTTAAAAATATCTATAAAAATAAAAAAATGTTTATTATTTTTCAAAGTATTTTTTAGTGATTTTTATTTATTTTTTTAAAAAAATTAATGTATATATATAATGTAATATTATATACATGTATAAAAAACCTATGTATTATATATTTTTATTTTTAAGTTCTTATTTTGTAAAAATACTCTAATTTTATATTTTATTTATTTACAACATAAAATGTAGAGTATAAAATAATTTTTATTTGATTTTTATTGTTTATTTACAAGGGTAAAATAGATAGATGTATTATTTCTAAATACATGTTATATGTACAATGAAGAGAGAGAAATTATTTCTTTTTGTTTTTATTTTATTTTTCTAATTTTTATTTTATTTTTATAAATACATACAAATTAATAAAACCCATTTTTATTTTATTTTTATTTAAAATAAAATATATACATGAAGGAGGGATATATGGTGAATGGCCCTATCTCTCTCTACTTGTTTATTTGGCGATCAGGCCCATCTTGGGCCCTCTCTTGGGTTCAGGTCACTCAATATTTATTCTAAATATTTCCCTCTTTTTTTATTTCTTTAATCTTTTATTTTTGCACATAAACATGCTAATTATTGATAATTACACAAGTATGCCTATTTGCTAACTTATTATATTTACAGCTATCTACATGGTGTTTTGTAAAGACTTTTAGCTAAAATAAAAGAATAAAGAGTGTTGAATGAGGATTCATCATGATCCCCTTATCTTCGACCCACGACTTCGCCTCATTATTGTTCCTCATTCGCTTCTCCACAATACCCCCCACCTTTCACAATCGATTTTTCAAAAATCGAGGTCGATCGGGTCCTCCTCCTCCACCTTCACTGGTGAACTTCTGCCTCGTTCATTTGTTGTGCTTCCAGCTTCAATAGAGTGTCAAGAGAGATCCTCTCATTGTCCTCTATCTGTTTGCGCAGGAACAAGAGCCTAGCAACCACCTAGATCGAGGTTTGAAGTCCATCTTACACCTCCAGGAAACCTTGAGCTCCAGGCCCCTAGCGAAGGGGCCCGGACCTAATTGATACCCTCTGCAGGCACGGATCGTCCCCAAGAGTCTATTATACCCATTGGATGAGAAAACGGTGGCCAAAGGCAGAAGCATTTCATGATCAAAGCAATGCCTCGACTCAGTTCTTGACAGTTCTTCCAAGAAGCATTAGAACTGTCAGATGAGGAACACGACCCAGATCTAATATGGGTCGTTCAAGAAAATCAAACTGTTACACACCCAACACCATTCAATCTCATTAAGTGAAGCTACATGGACCCTTTGTAAAGCCTCGAACTTGTTCGTCTATCGGATCCTAAATCATAAGATCTATCTCATCAAGAGAAACCAACAGAATTTATTTCATGTTAATCAGACTTCATTTCTAATTGTTATGATTTTCGGAAGAAAGAGAAGTAAGGAGGCTTAATATGTCATTAACATGTAATGACTATCATTAAAACTAATTAAACATGGTTAAAGAACCTAATGAAGGATTGAAAATTGCTAATGACCATTAGTGAAAACTAATCAATGGTTGGCAAAAGTTAAGCGTAAGCTGCAAAAGTTAAATCACGATTAGTCAAAGCTAATCTCGATTAGCGTTAATTAAGAGTCATTAATGAATCTAGAATCTTCAGGAAAGTTCTAACTTAAGCCTGAAGTTTTGGATAAGACTTGGCAAAAACCATGGGTTGCTAACCGTAGTTAAGGTCTAAACCATGGTTTACTAACCATGGTTAGTGGTTTTCTGAAGCCTATAAATACCCCCTACCCATTCATTCCCTACAATTTCCACTACCACTGATACCCCAAGGGCTAGGGTCGAGAGGTTGGGAGGAGGAGCGGAAGGCGGGGAAGGAGTGCTAGCGAAACACTGCCGGGAAGACGAGGAGGAGGAAGGTGTGATCCTCTCCTAGTTGGCTTTGTAAGTAAGCTTTAACTTGATCTTGGTTTTCAGTTCAATCTTTTTTCCATCTTAGTTTTCGATTCATCTTCCTTTCCTATTCGTTTTCTTTTATGGTTCGGGGAGAAATCTGTGTAACACCCAACTTAGGTGCATGAGGCTATGCATGTCAGTGAACCTTGTGATTCATCACACTTTCACTCACCTAAGACGCGTTGTGTCTACCAATTCTCCATTACTTATTGTTCTATTCTTTCAATTCTGATGTTATAGTTGTTTTGATAGAGAAATCTATGTAATACCCTATTTAGGTGCGGGAAGCTATGCACATCAGTGAATCCTATGATTCGTCACACCTTCATTCACCTAAGGCATGTAGTGTCTATCGATTCTCTATCTCTTGCAATTTTATTATATTCTTACAATTTCGTTGTTCTTTTCCTCCAGATGATTTTATAGAGGAAACTCTTTCCGTTAGCTTTTAAAATATGTCCATATATAAGAGGAAACTCTGCGAAATTTTCATAAAAATATGTCCCAATTTAAAGGGAAACTCTACTGAAATTTTTCTATAAATATCACCCCATATAAGTGGAAGCTGTGCTGAAAATTTGAGAGAAAACATGTTTTTCACTTTCTTCTTGTTATTTGTTTGTTCATCATGTTCTTGATACGTCTTAGTGTTCCTAATAGAAAATAAAATTTGATCATTTCAGGAGCCGTAAATTTTCCTTTCTGAAAATGAATCACGATAAAGCACTGCATACACAAGAGAAAGCTCGATTAGGTAACCAAATTATTCCTGTTGTTGTTGGGTTTTCATACGATATCACTAAAATTCCTGATTTTATGTTCTTCACTACAAAGAACCCTAATTTTGCTATTTTTTAGAAAATATGGATAGTTGCTTTGTAATTTCCCCTAAAATAAAGTCTAAGCATCAAATAGATGCAGTGGCTTGGAAAGTTAGGGTTTGGGAGTTAAAATATACATAAATATGAGTATTTATACACTTGAATTTTTATATGTGTAAGTTTATACTCAGTATTGATGAATATGCAAATTGATAGCTCAAGAAAAGAATTATATCATGGGAATTGATGTGTATTGAGTAGGATTCTGAAAAGGAGTGTGTCTTAATTAAGAAAGATTGGGAATAGAACTACAGATCAGGCATGCAACCTGTAGGTTTGTCGGAAGGAACCTGTATTGGCATTGCCCTACCTAGGTGATACACCGTTGACCTGTTATGATAAGTGCCCACGAAATGAATGATTTACAATGCATCGTACAAGGTGCCAATATATTTGGGTAGTACGATGGAAGATGTGGTCATGCCAAGTGGAGGCAGGGGTTGTTCAATAGCGGCTAGGTCACGATAACATGTATTTAAAATCGCTAGGTTATGTGATTAAAGGTCAGCTTGGGATATTAAACAACTGATTCCTCGAGGACTGTGTGATCCTTTGTTTGTCAGGCTAAGGGTTTCAAACCCTAAAGGAAAATGTTAGGGTAGTATTGGAGGATTGGCTGAAGCAACATGCAATAGCATAATCTCACCAGATCAACGAAATCTCTAATCCTGAAGTGTCCACAACTTCGGAGTCCTTTAATGATGGGGTTCCACGGGACTAGTCCCTAATGTGGAATAGAAAGGAATATGAGTTAAACTAATGAGAAGGAGTGGAAAAATTTTGTGAATACAAGTTTTGCAAAATTACACCATTTGTTTGCTTTTCTCTTCTTCGTTAATTAGAACTCGCTAATTGTTATCCTATGATTTATGGAAAACCCAACAAGTGTCGGTGAGCCATCACAAGGACTTTATTAATCCATCCAGCTAACGTAATATTCATCCAACTAATCACAATAGATTTACTCTGTAAGGTAGTTAGTAATCTTTTTGTGTATTTCCTTTCGAGCTGATGTACATGTAAATGGTAATGGTGGTACAATGTATCATGTAAACTTTATTTTGTGAATGGAAAAGTGATTGAAATACTTCCTTTTGAGTTTTTTTATTTGCAGTCTATTTCTGAATGTTAGTTATGATTGCTGAATAAATTATTGCTGAGTAATCTGATCCGGATATGGGAGGATCTGACGATCCGGAATTGGGGTCGTGATAGATTAGTATCAGAGCTCGGTTATTCCAATAATTTACTCAGTAATTGATAACTATGAGCGGTATTTAGAAACTAAGGTTGTCTTAAGATCCTTTGATCTTATTAAGTGACTACAAGACCATTCACAAGCCTTTATCCCTTATGTACGTCATGCTAAAATATATAGGACCTAACCTTAGGCCTTGATTCATCCCAGGATCATGGCTGACCAAGACGTGTCTAGGTAATTAGCGGCTATGATGACAATGCTCCAACAAATGGGGCAAAGAAAACAGATACTGGAGGAGAGGCTCAATGCACAAGCTGCATCCACACCTGTGGATGCTAGAGTTGAGAGTTCTATTCACTTTTCCGAGGAATAATCTAGTTACCATCCTTCCACTGAGTCTGCTACTACCCCAGTTGAACGAGCAATTGAAAGAGCTCTTCTTAGACACCAAAAACTACTGGAGAATTATCTAAAGAGAAAGATTCCTCAATTCAAAGGCATAGAGACACCTACTGAGGCAGAACTATGGCTCGTTGATGTTTGTAGGATGTTGAGGATAATACATGCACCAATAGATACTTGGGTGCACTTTGTTGATTACTCCCTAGCATACTATGCAAGACGATGGTGGAGAGCCATTTCCAAGAAATTAGTAGATCCTGTTCCATGGGATGCCTTTGAAGAGAGGTTCCGAGCTCACTTGTGTCCCTTCCATCGGGAAGAATTGAAGAGGAGGGAGCTGGCTTCTCTGACCCAAGGTTCAAAGAATGTACGAGATTATCATATTCACTTTACAGAGCTATTACGTTACTCCTCAGATTTAGAAGTTCACCACAGGAATGTCTTACCATATTTATTAGTGTGCTTCAGGGAGATCGTAGAGAGAAGCTTGCAGGTTTTAGAGCCACCGCTATAGATGAATCCATGGACATCGCCTCTCGTATTGAGATGGAAAGAGATGAAAACTGCCAAAAAAGAAGCTTCCACTATACTAGTGGACCATCCAAACATAAGGTGAATTATAACCACAGAGATAGTTGGTATCATCCAGTTGGGTCTACTATAAGCTCACCACAGACTTTGGGCCAGAAATTATCAGGAAGAGGGGGGTTTCTCTAGACATCCCTTATATCCTTGCGACTCAACAACAGGAGCTGGTACCACTATGGTTGGACCTTCAGCACAGATAGGAACACGTGTGTGTTATTACTATCATCAGGAAGGCCACATAAAGAAAGACTATCCAAAGTTGAGAGGATCGAGGTCTAAATCAACCCCAATTAACAGTATAACATCTACCCCGAGCAATGGAGTAACACGCAGAGGAAGACATGATAGAGGTCATGGCTCAAAAGGAGCATCTCCAACACAGCAACCACCTCAAAGTGTTACGAGTTCTAGATTGCCTATCATAATGTCCAGCTCATTGCAATCACTGAAGACCAAGCATGCAATTTAGGCACGGTCATACGAGGTATCGTTACTATTCATGGCTTTTAGTACATGCCTTGTTTGATTCTGGTGCTTCACATTGATTTATTTCTCAATAGTTAGTACCCACTTTAGGTAAGGTACAAGTAGAAGTACAATAGTGTTATCTAATCAAGGGACCATGAGGACAAGTATTTATAATCAGATAAATATGGGATAATTATGTAGTATTGATAGCATGACATCAATTACATGTTTCACTACTACTAATTGAAATGGTTGACTTTGATCTCATCCTGGGGATGGACTGACTAGAAAGGCATCATGCATGCCTTGACTGTTTTCAGAAGATAGTAACTTTTCACCTTCCTAACTCGATAGAGTGCCAGTTCATTGGAAGGACATCCAATGATAATGTCAAATACATCTCTACTCTGAAGGCGCAACAGTTGTTAGAGAGGGTGCCAAGGCTATTTAGCTTATGTAACCACTACATCAGAGTCAGACAGAATTATAGAAGATGTACCTATAGTGTGAGAGCTTCCTGATGCATTTCCAGAGGAACTACCTGGATTACCACCTGAGCGAGAGAATGAATTTGAAATCTCTTTCATACTTAATACTCAACCTATCCCTATTCCTCCATATATGATGGCACCAGCTGAGTTACAAGAGTTAAAAGTACAGTTACAAGAACTGTTAGATAAAGGATTCATTCATCCTAGTACTTCACCATGGGGTGCGCCTATCTTGTTTGTAAGGAAAAAGGAGGGGTCAATGCGGTTGTGCATTGACTATAGACAATTAAACAAGAAGACAATAAAGAACAAGTATCCCCTGCCAAGAATAGATGATCTCTTTGATTAGTTACAAGTAATGACTCTACAATTCTCACTCTTTATTCTTTTATTTTAGCTCTTCTTTTTGGCAAAAACACCTGTAAATACCTGTAATTACAAAAACTTAGCATTTGGCATGTCTTCGGTAATAAGGCATAATTGACACATATTTTTTTGTAAAAATAAAAGAATAAAGAGAAATGAAAAAGAAGGATGTATTTAGAATAAATACAAAGTGACTGAAACCCACAAGAGGTCATGTCTTGACCTGATCGCAGAAGGAAATAAGTAGAGAGATATAAAGATCCACTATGTACTGTACATATCACCTAAACTTATACATAATATCTATTTATTTATATTTGAGAAAATAAAATTATTTTTTCTTTTACACACTTGTATATAGCCTTGGAAATAATCTAAAAATAAAATAAAAATCAAATAAGTAAAATGAAAATAAAATAAAGTCATCAAACCCTTGTACAAAACACATATGTATATATTACATTAACTATTTATTTTACACCTTTAAATAATTAGTAAAAACCAAATAAAAATCTTTTTGTATCCCTTAATTATTGTGTAAATAAAAAAATATAAAATAAAAGTCCTTTTGTAAAAATAATAATATAAGAATACTTGTACATAATACATAGGTATATTATACATGTATGTCATACTTCATATTCTATATACATTATTTTATTTTTCATAAAAATAATTAAAAATCATGAAAAAAAGTTTATAAAAAATAAACATTTTTTATTTTATACACTTTTTATTTAAAAGAATTTACTATTTTTAATTTAATTTTCTTTTATTTTTGTAAATCATGAATTTCAATTGGTCCACGTCTTCCTATTGACCTCGGTCAACAGTCTCTTCCAGGTCGGGTCAGGTCGCCACTTCTCTCGCTAGAGCCATTTCTCCATTTTCTAGTGCATGTACCCGAAACCTTTGGCTTCGATTCATACGCCCGATTACAACCCGTAGATCCATGATCCTCGCAGATCCCTAGGCATAGCCGAATCTTCCAAGGGTTTTGCTCCACACTCCGATCTTCTTGGACCCTCATGCACCCTATAAATATCCTCTTCCTCTCCTCCAGCACGTCATCTCATCCCTCATGCCACCACATATACCTATCTCCCTTCCTTAGAGTGAGAGCTACCAGAGGCGTAGCTTAGGATCGTCTGCAAATGCCTACATGCTCGTAGATCACTTCGTGGCCAAAGAATTGTCACGAGAAGCATCCCAGCCAGCCGCAACTCGATTAAGGCCTAGACCCCGTCGACCACTCTCGCTTAGAGATTCTAAGATCATTGGTAGCATCAGGTATCGCTTTTATCCTCCACATTTCCCTGTTCGATTTATAGTCCATTTCATCGCCGGTGCACGATCTTGAGCTCCGACCAACTGGTAGGAGCACCACCAGCCACTTACATCCGTTCAGATCGACCCCCTTACTCATGTCACCTTCCTCCGCAACCTGATCACCCTAAGGCTCGACCATCAGGTCGAGATTAGGATTTGACCTCCCTCACGTGCCTTCGTTGGAGGTTGAGCACCATAAAATGTCGCTTCTTTTATCTCCGTCCACAATATCTCGGGCCAGAGTGTCGCCCCGAGTCCCCTCTACCCTTTGGAGGCACTATCAAGCACGGAGAACGCACTTTAGACCCCCATCTGCTGAGGCAGAGTAGCTCCAAGAGGGCCTTCACTGCCGCGATCATCCGACCATCCTCCAACCAACCAGAGCCACCTATTCGATGCGGAGCACTCTCACGATACTGTCGGAGCTCTCTGACCCTTCATCGGACAGACAGATCTCTTCCTTCGCTCGATTGAAGTTTGTTGGAGGCATGTTCTTGCTAATCCTCTCTCTGTCGTTGGATGACCCCCTCTCTGCCTGATCAGATCACGACCGCCCAACAACTGCAACTTTTAAGCCATTAGGTCTGAGCACCTGACGCATCTGACATGCATGTCTGCGACACACCCCTGGACCGTCAGATTCATCCATCGCAGCCATCAGGGCTGTACGTCAGAGCTAGCCCCGCGTAAGCCACCTACCCCATTGGGTACATTTCCTTTATGCCCTTGCATGTTTCTGTTTTTAGATTTAGTCCATTAAATAAAAGTTGTAGTAAAACATTTACAGTTTGGACCTTGCACTTTTGATATTTGCATTTTAGTCCCTCCAAGTCTGAAGTACGTGTGTCCTCATGTGTTATGTGGGTTATTTGAACTTTCTGCCCTTGAACTTTTACGATATTAATGAATGAATGATATGTTTTTAGAATTTGCATTTAGACCCCCTATGTGTTGGATATTGAGCATGTGTGTGAATTGACTGGGGTTTTTGCATGATTGACCATAAACTTTTATATAGTGTTATAGTTTGGTCCTAACACTTAAAGTAATTATATTTTGGTCCCTGTGAGATGTGTTTAATTTCATGCCTTTTATTGGATTTAATAAATATTAAATAATTTCTAAAATTTGCCTAAAATTTGCAGTTAGCTCCTACTAGTGTGTAGTTTTTATGTAATCTTCCTGAATTAATTTGCTTGCATTTTCTATTTTTAGAATTGAAAAACCCTTAAAAAGTGTCATGTCTAAGTTAGAAAAATCATAAAAAATCGAAAATTTGGTAAAAATTCGATAAAAATTACTACATGTGTCTTTTGTTGTGTTTTAACTTTACTAAAAATTTTATTTGAAAAGTCGTTATAAAAACCCTAAAAATGAAAAAACAACCAAAAACTTTTAAAAATCATATAAAATTAAAGAAAAACCAAAATTGTATTTTTAGTTCATGTTTGTAGATTTTTGTTCATCTTTTATTATAAGATTGCTATCTAGGACCTTAGGGCGTTTTAAGCATTTTTAATTTGCAATTTGGTCCTGGCTTGCACTGTTTTATATTTTGAGCATTGTTCAATGTTTATAAAATCACATAAAAATTAAAAAACCTAGAAAAATTACCAGAAGAACTTGAAAAACTAGAAAACCTAAAAATATTTTTAGTTTTATTTTCTGATCATTTTTATTAGTTTAAAAAATATCCAAAAAGAGTATTGTGTGTGCTTTAAGTGTTTTGTGCTTGTTTTCTTTATTGAAAATTAAAAATCTAAAAATTAAAAACCATTAAAAAATATTTTATTTTTGAAATTTGACTACTTTGTTATTTTCCGCACTCCTTGTGTTCGACCCTAGTAGGTATACCAGATAAATAAAAATAGCAGACCGCTCACATTTGAATACTTGATCTATTTAGTGGTTATTTTTCTGGTTGATGAATCTGATTGATTAAGGACAATGACATTTCATATTTTTCCACCTTAGTCGATCTAGATTTTTTGCTTATCAGAATGGCACCATTGTCGGGGAGCATAGTTTAGTAGTCATATTTCAATTTTGCTTTATTTTTATCATTTGATATAAATATTTTATGACACCTTTCTATTTCGCTTTTCGTGCGAGGAACTTCCCAAGGGATGCTTCAGTTTTCTTTTGTAAGAGACCGCATTTAAGGCAAAGCGGAAGGAGAGAGTATAGTTATAGCTCATAGATTAGCTTTATTTTTGCAGAAACTTCTTTTATTGTAATATTTAGACTTTGAGACTCTTTGGACTTAGATTATTCGGGGTATGTTTTGTCGAGTCCCAGTGCACTTGGGGAACCTCATCGTAGTTTTTTGTGGCTTTTTTGATTTTATTTCTATTTGATTCCCGAGGTTTTAGCCCTTATATTTAGGACTTCTTATTGATTATGATGTAATTATCTAAGGTCCCAACACCTAATTGCCTATCTGTTCCTATGGATCGTAATTGGACTTACCTAAAATAAATTTGAAAATTTTAACTTATTGGGATTAGAGACCACGTGACGAGAGAGGTCGTATACAGTACTAGTAGGACCCATTGTGGTAGGCATTGATCGGCATCGAAGATCGGACTCCAATCTCTCTTCCCGATAGTTAGTTATTGTTCTTCACGATTAATAGAAGATGCTCATCTACAGATGATTTCCTCGTGCATCACATAGGTAGTTTACTTTCAGTCTTTATTTTATGCATGGATAACCCTGCATGTAGAGTGTTGGATTCAGGTGTGCATTTCTATATATGCATGCATCATTGTGTTTGATCGCGCATCAGATTTTCCGACATCTTTCCCCTGTTTTATTGGACTAAAAACAACCAAGGAAATTCAAAAAATCATTAGGCGTTGTTTTTATTCAGAAAAAAACATAAAAAGTGAAAACAAAATAAAATTGGGACTGTTGATGTAAACTTGACCCTGAAATACACTTCATTTAGAAATCTTCGTTTTGGGGAGAGTCACCCCTCCTCGGTTGATTTATCTGCAGTTAGAGAGTGATCCGCACACTAGGATAGAGCCGCACCTAAACTCCTTTCAGACTACTGGTCTTCTAGCTACTTGTTATCCAGTGAGGATTTCACCAGGTAGTCGGTAATCGGTTCGAGACTTCCTTAGCAGATTGGGCAGATCAGGTAGCCGGTAAACGATCCACACCTATACTAGCTGAGAAAAACTAGTTGCGAGATTCGGGACAGTCTCCTGGGAGCATTGGGTTCCCAGTAGCTCACTTAATTGCTCTGATAGATTGATTGTACATCTTAAAAATTTTGATAAGATTAACAATCGATCTTTCACGGTCATCAGCTCGCGTTGCGTAGGTGATCATGGGGTTTGATTTCTCATCTTGTTTGCATTCCAGATCCAATCCTCATAAATCCCCAGATCAAGATGATGGGAAGAAGGTCCCTTAGGCTTCCTTTGACAACACAACATTTAAGCACTCCTCTTCATTCATTTGGGATAGCTTCAGAGAGCCCAGACCCGCTCTCTGAACCTGAGTTTGCTACTACCCTATTCCCCCTCGACCACCCTTCTTCCATTCATGAGGTGCTAGAGCAGAGGCGGGCACATCTATTCGTCCATGTAAAAGCACCTGAGTTGGGGTCTTTTGACTTTGTAGAGACTGAACATATGGCCAGTAGTGAGGGATGCACCGATGAGCAGCCACCGGGGTCAGCATATGTACTTGATCAGGCTACCATCAACAACAAACTATTAGATTCTTTGGAGAGCATGCAACGACAGATCAGGGACTAGGGAGCATTTATGGTCGAGGTGTGACGAGAGCTGATGCAGATGCGAGCCGACAGAGCAGAGCTATAGAGACCAGCTTGTGGAGAGATACCAACAGCCGAAGGAGGAAACGAGCGTCTTAAGGAGCCGCAGGACCCACAGAGACTAGCATGCATGATGAGGCAGTTGCACAATCATGGTGCAACCCTCACCCACCGTTGGATCCAGCTGCAAGAGATCCTTAGCGACTTCGAGCTTCGCCCCTAGAAGATATAGTTGTTGCCCATGTTCTATGGGCTAGCCACCGAGGAGCTGCACCTCCATCTGTAGGAATTTGAGGTGATTTTTAGCACTGTCCAAGACAAATTCGTTAAAGAGGACACTATCAAGATGATTGCCTTCCCCTTTTCCCTAGTTGACATAGAAGCCTATTGGCTGAAGCATTTAGGGAGGTACGAACCGAGTACTTGAACAAGTACTATCCACTTGATCAGACCAATGCAGCACGAGCCATGATTAGCAATTTCATCATGATCTCAAATGAGCAATTCCATGAGGCTTGGGATCAATTCAGAGAGCTCATTAACCAGTGCCCACATCACGAGATATCCAAGCCCAACCTTGTTCAGAATGTTTTCTGTGGGCTAACACTGGAGCTGTGGGGGCTAGTAAATGCCTCGTATGGAGGGTCCTATTTTACCAAGGATAACGACTAGGTCTGGGCCATCTATGAGGAGATAGTAGAAAATTACACTGTGATATCCCAGACCCAAGTCTACACTCAGGGGAAGCCCCTCCCACGGGCCATTTCCTATCAGTGAATTGCACTTGTCGATGTTGGTCCTTCTATTTTGTCGTCGGTAGAAGCACTTGTCGAGTCGTCAACTACCGAAATGTGCATCATCAGTGAGAAGTTAGACTAAATCGAGATTATGGAGAAGAAGCAGTGTCAGATCCTGAACCGGATTGATTTGTTAGCAAAGACATTAAATGACTTGAAGACTCAGATCGTATGTCTCCAGGAGGAACAGATGGCTTCTCAGCCCCGTCTCATGTTACGGGCCAATCCAGGGAGCAGCTCTACCCAGCCATCTGCATTATACTGCTAGGTTCACCATATCCAGGCACAGCCGATTCAGCAGCCCCACCACTACCAGCAGCCACCACCATCTTCGAACACTCATATGGTGGTCTGCAAGTCGAATCAGCCATTGGAAGCCCTTCCCCCACCACACCTTGAGCAACAGGAGACGTTGATGGATGTCAATGGGATCTGGTACTCCCAGTACCAACCTCAATCCGATATTCATCGTGACCATCCTAGCTTTCGATGGTCCACCAGAGGCACCTCCTCCCAATAGAAGCATCCATCTCAGGCAGGGCAGGCCAGCCAGCAACAGTAGCCCCAGTACTCCCACCAGCAGCACCACCAGCATGGTCATCATCCCTACCATCACGAACAATAGTGGAGGCATCCACAACAGCCTCGACAGTATTCCCAGCCTCCTCCTCATCACTACCAGCAACAACAGCAGTCTCAACCTCATTTCCATCGAGGCAATCCGTCCGATTCTCATGCACATGTTTATCAGAACCCAACCCTTGATGACCTCACCTGCTTACTCACTAACCGGTAGGCATCCTTCCGGCGAGAGATGGACAAGTTCTGACAGGAAATGAGGGAGATAATCAAGGGCAAAGCCACCATACCCACTCATACTGAACCTAACCCGAACAATCTGAAGAGGAAATCTGAGCCGGTACAGTTTACAGAGACCACCACTCCTAGTGATGTTTTGGGTGATATTTCTTCCTATGTATCTGATGTTGATTTTATGACACTTAGGAGCGATAGGATGCCAGCCAGCGACACCTCGTGTGAGCGATGACCCCATGCATATTCTAGAGTGCCATGCGAGGATGGAAGTGATGTAGTTTGTGATGATGATGGTGGTTCTTATGCCATCAAAGATGTTGATACAGTCGATGGTATTGAGATTGTCGTGATTCCAATTGTAGGCGGTGGTGTTGATGACACCATTACTCCATATGCATGGCCAGAGTGTGGTACTAATGTCGCAAAGTCAGATGTTGTGGCTGGTACTTATGCCACCAATTTTCCTTCAGTTGTGTTGCCTTATTCGGTATATCGGGATAGTTGTAGAATAATACAAAAAATGGAAAAACAAAATTAAAAAATATGAATAAAGGAAAGGTTTTTGTATCTCATGTGAGTCCATCTATTTTGCATGATGATGATTGTGTAGATTCTAGCTCATTACCTGGACAAGAACTTACTCCTGACCTTCATCTTTCTGGAGAGGATCCCTCCATCCCCTTCCCTCAAGCACTCCGCTTAAGAAAGGGATCAAAAATGAAAATCCCAAAAAGAGACATCAGTTACAGATCAACGAGCAGATGATAGATCGATGCCAGATATAGCTGACTCTATAGGAGGCACTAGAGCACATCCCCCTCTTCCAGAAGAACATGAGAGAGAAGACCGTTGTCTGCAGGAAAAGGAGGAACCACAATGCAAACATCCATGTGCTTACTCGTGCCACATGCTTCGCTATTCAAAACCGGCTGCCAGCCAAGAGATCTGATGTAGGAGCTCCATTTGTCAGATGACACATCCATGAACAGTGGTTCGATCATACTCTATTAGTCAGTGGATCTTCGATTAACCTCCTTCCGACTGCCTTACTCGATCGATTCGAGTTCGGTCCTCTTAGACAAAGCAGGACAGTCCTTCAGTTTGCTGATAGATTTGTCAAGAGGCTCATGGGGTTACTCAAGGACGTGGTCATCACAATTGAGGGCCTAAAATTCCCTGTGGACTTTGTTGTATTGGACATGGAGATCCCTGAGTTTGTAATCGACACCCCCATTGACGAATCTATGATTCTCACTCTTTATTCTTTTATTTTAGCTCTTTTTCTTGGAAAAACATCATGTAAATATATGTAAATATAATAACTTAATAGATAGCATGTGTTTGCTAATATAGCATAATTACCATATTTTTGGCTAAATAAAAGAATAAATAAAAAGAAAAAGGAATGATGTATTTATAATAAATACAGAGTCACCCAAATCTAAGAGAAGGTCAAGTCTTGACCTGATTGCAAAATAAAATAAGTAGAGAGAGATAGGTTTCACTTTGTGTTGTGTATATTACCTATACTTGTACATATTATTTATATAATTATTTTTACAAAATAAAATTAAATTATTATTTTTACACCCTTGTATATAATTATAGAAACAATATAAAAATAAAATCAAAATAAAAAAAAAGAAAAAGAAAAAGAAAATCCTTCATTCCTTGTAAAAAACACACTTGTATATATTACATCCATTATTTATTACATACCTTCAATTAATTTTTAAAAATAAAATAAAAATTATTTTACACTCCTAAAATTATGTTATAAAAAGAAAAATATAAAATAAGAGATTTTATGTAAAAATAATAAATTAAAAATACTTGTTATAATACAAAGGTATCTTATACATGTATATAATATTATATATTATATATACATTAATTTATTTTCATAAAAATAATTAAAAATCACGAAAAAACACTTTAAAAAATAATAAACATTTTTTTTATTTTTTTACATTTTTTATTTAAATTCATCTGTTATTTTTATTGAATATTTATTTATTTTGTATATTCTAATTTTCTGATTGGTCCTGGAGGTTTTGTGGACTCCAGTCAACGCCTCCTCCCAGCCTGGGTCCGATCGTTGCCATCTCGCTAGAGCTCCTTCTCCGGCTTTTCCTGCCCAATTCCGAGCTCCTCTTGCCTCGAGATCCGGACCTGAGATTCCTCAGATAATCGAGATTCTCGCGGATCCCTTACATCATCTGGATCCCCTTAGGGTTCTGCGCTCCACACTGATTTTTCTGGACCCTTCCTTCGCTTATAAAATCTTGCCTCCGCCTCCACAGCTAAGTAGCTCATCCCTCATGCCCCATTTCTTCCCTAAACCCATTCAGTAGAGTAACAATTGCCCAAGGGATCGTTTAGGTTCGCCTGGAAGTGTGTATATACTTGTAGCTCATCGCGTCGCCAGAGTTCTGCTGCGACCAGCCTCTCTCGCCCGTTGTAGTAGATTGAGGCCATCACCCTTACGTCCACCTTAACCTTGAGCTTCTGAGATCATGGTAGCTTCAATTACCCCTCTTATCCTTTGCATTCCCATGTTCGAACCATCCTTTTGTTTTGCACCGCCGCACATTCCTTTGCTCCGACCAGCTGGTCGAAGCTTCATTTCACCCACACACTCGTTCCGATCGACACACCAATCGCCCAACATCTCTCTCCACAACCCGTTCATCTTTAGACTCACTCGTTCAATTAGGATTAAGGCCAAGACCTCCCTCTCTCACTGTCGTCGGAGGTCGAGTACCATCCCCAGTCGTTTCCCCTACATCCTTATGCAATAACCTTGACCGAAGCTATGCCCCCGAGTCACCCTTGCTTTTGCTGGTACTAGGACGCGTGGAGGAGCCCATTTTCTTCACCAGTTGCTCAAAAGGAGCAACTCTAGGTCACGCCACTATCCACGACCATTCGATTGTCGTCGATGTCGTTGGAGTCTTCCACCGAATGTGGAATACTTCCACGACCGTATTCACCCTTTCCGCAGCTTCATCAGGGTTGTGAATCGTTGTCCGCATCCAGGCGAAGCTTACTAGGAAGGAGTTCTTCCAGCATCCTTAGCCACTATTCGATGGGGTCGCCTTCATCCAGATCGCATCTCTACCGTCCATCCGAACACTTTTGTCAGAGGCTTCGGATGCATGACTAACGGCCATCAAAGCCGACATTCCCTGCATCGTCTGATTTCATCAAACAAAATCAGATCCGTACACCTGCTCCATGTGCTTGCACCGTCAGATCTTGAGTGAAGTAGATCAGAGCCTTCAGTTGCCGCCTTCACGAGAGCCCACCACGTGTCCCCACATGCCCCGCATGTGCCCGCAAGGGTATATTTCCCTTTCACCCTCGCATGTTTATGCTTTTCTGTTTAGTCCATTAAATAAAATTGTAGTTAAAACATTTTACAGATTGGACCTTGTGTTTCTGGATATTTGCATTTGAGTCCCTCTCAGTTTTTAGTATCTGCTGCCCCACGTGACTTTTGGCTTTTTTACATTGTATGCCCGATACTTTTCATATGTTCTGAATCAGATTGCATGTTTCTAGTATTTGTACTTATACCCTGTGAGTCTGGATCACGTGTAGTGTGTGCTTTCTTGGACTTTTTGCAACCTCAACCGTAGACTTTTTAAGTGTGTTATTGTTTGCTCTAGATATTTACTTTAATTGCACCTTGGTCCCTATAAAATTGTGCCTAATTACTCAATATACTTTGGACTTAATAAATATTAAATTAATTTGAAAAATTGTGTAAAAATTACCTTAACTCCTGTTGATGTGTAGTATTTGCTGTGATTTTTTTGAGTTGATTTGATTACATTTTCTATTTTTAAAATGTCAAAAACCTTTAAAAACATCCCTGTTTAGCATAGAAAAATCATAAAAATTCGAAAAATATTTTGAAAAATCAATAAAAAATATTGTAGTTTCCTTTTTGTGTGTTTATTTGCAATATCATATTTGTTTGAAAACTCTTTACAAAAAACCTAAAAATATCAAAACACCTAAAAACTTATAAAAATTATATAAAATCAAACAAAAAATCCAAAAATTGTGTTTTTATTTCATGTCTGTAGCATTTTATACCTATGTTCTCGTAAAATTGTAGTCTAGGACCTTAGGGCATAAAGTATTTTTAAGTTGTAATTTGGTCCTGGTTGTTCAC
The DNA here is from genome assembly GCA_037367405.1 of Ottelia alismoides. NCBI lineage: Eukaryota > Viridiplantae > Streptophyta > Magnoliopsida > Alismatales > Hydrocharitaceae > Ottelia > Ottelia alismoides. The sequence continues at coordinate 296,978 of JAZKJV010002923.1, forward strand.
TGTTTGCAATTTTTGAGCACCTTTTGATTTTTATAAAATCATAAAAACATTAGCAAAATCCCAGAAAATTACCAAAAAAATCAAAATTGTAAAAATCCAAAAATATTTTTATCCTATATTTTTTAGCTTTATGGAAAAATATAAAAAGATTATCATGTTTATTTGTCCTTATTTATTTTGATTTTATTTTCTTATTAAAAATTAAAAATTTGTAAAATTAAAAACCACTAAAAATTCTTTTCTTTCATTTCTAAGATTTGACTACTTCGTAGGTTTTTTGTGCTCCTTGTGTTCGACCCTGGTTGTTGTACCATGTAAAATAAATAGCAAACCACTTACATTTTGTGATTGCTTGATCTGTTTTGAGTGGTTATTCTTCTTGTTGAGCTTGACTTGTCGATTGGGGTCGCAACGACCTTTGTTTTACTTTGATACATAACCCTAGTCGATAGGTCGCTCATGAGAATGGCGTCGTTGCCGACGGCTTAGTAGTCATTTTTCTTTTATTTCTCTTTTATTATTTCCTTGCCTCTATTTGATATAATTGCTTTCTGACACATTTCTGTTTCACTTTTTGTGCAAGGAACTCCCCGAGGATGCTTCAGCTTTCTATTGGAGGAGGCTGCACTGGAGGAGGAGGAGGAGGAGAGAGGAGAGAGTAGTTATAGCCTATAGATTAGATATATTTTTCCACAGAACATTGATTATTGTAATATTTGTGGACTTGGACTCTTTTGTTGGACACTTAGACTCATCGGGGTTTGTTTCGTCAGGTACCGGTGTACTCGGAGGACCTCGCCGTGTTTTTCGTACTTTGTTTTATCGCCTTTATTTTCTATTGATTCTCGAGGATTTAACCCCTAGACTTAGGACTTTTGTTGATTGTGACGTAATTAGCTAAGGCCCTACACCTAGTTGATCATTCTTTTCCTATAGAATGCAATTGGATCTAGCTAATAATAAATAAGAAAAAGCTAACCTAATCGATTGAGAGGTCATGCACCGCTAGAGGTCGTATACAACGCTAGCAGGATCCATTGTGGCGGACATCGATCGACATTTGACACCAAATTCAAGCCTTTCTCTCTCTGATTAGTTAGCTATACGTTCTTCACGATCAGTAAAAGTTGCTTGTCTAAGGCCGATTTCTCTGTTGCATCATTTAGTTAGTTTACTTTCCGTCATTAATTTATGTGCGGATCACCCTGCATGTAGAGTGCTGGAGTCAGGTACCCATTTCTATCTCTGCATGCATCACAGTGTTTGATTGTGCATCAACTTTTTCGACTTCCTCCCCCTGTTTTATTGGACTTAAAATAATCCCGGAAATCGAAAAATTCATTAGGCATTTGTTTATTTCAGAAAATTACATAAAAAGTGAAAACAAAATAAAATTGGGACTGATAATGCAAATTGGACCCTAAAACACACCTCATCTAAAAATCTTTGTTTTGGGGAGAGTCACCACCTCATTGGTTGATTTATCTGCAGCGAGAGAGTGGCCCACACACTTGGTAGAGCCATACTTGAACTCCTTTCAGACTACTGGTCTTGCGGTTGGTTGTTCTCCAGTAAGGATTTCACCAGGTAGACTGGACTTCCTTAGCAGATTGGGTAGATCGGGTAGCCGGTAAACGGTCTGCACCCATACTGGCTGGGAAAAAAACTAACTGTGGGATTAGGCTAGTCTCCCAGGAGCATCGGGTTCCCAACAGCTCGTTTAATCGCTCTGATAGATTGATTGATCACCTAAATAAAATGGACAAGATTAACGATCAATCTCTCACAATCATCAACTCGAACGTTGAGTAGTTGAATTGGGGGTTTAATTTCTGATCTTGTTTGCATTACAGATCGCATCGTCATAATTCCCCACATCACGATGATGGGAAGGAGGTCCCTTAGGCTACCTTTGACAGCACTGCTTTCAAGCACTCCTTTCCTCTCATCTAGGGCAATTTCAGAGAGTCGCGACTAGCTTTATGCACTTGAGTTCACTACCACATTGTTCCCCCTCGACCACCATTTTTTCCAGTCTTGAGGTGCTAAAGCGAAGTCCAGCATAGTTATACATTCATTTGATGGTACTTGAGTTAGGGTCTTTTGCCTTTGCAGAGATCCAAGAGATGGCCAACAGTGAGGGAGGCACCAATGAGAAGCGATAGGGATCCACATATGTACTTGACCAGGCCACCATCAATAACACACTCTTAGCCTCCCTGGAGACGATGCAGCATCAGATTAGAGACCAGGGAGCATTCATGACATAGGTGTGACGAGAGCTGACGGAGATGAGAGCTGCTAGAGGAGAGCCGCATAGACCAGCTGGTGGAGAGATACCAACAGCTGGATGAGGAGACGGATGCCCAGATGATCATCCAGAGCCGAGGCCAACATGCATGATGAGGCAGTTGCACAACCCTGGTGCAACTGTCACCCACCGTTGGGTTTAGCTCCTGGAGATCTTGGGTAATTTTGAGCTTCGCCCCTAGGGTATTCAGCTTCTGCACAAGTTCCATGGGCTAGCCACCGAGGAGCCGCATCTCCATCTCCAGGAGTTTGAGATGATCTGTAGTACTGTCCACAATAGATTCGTGGACGATGACACGATCAAGATGATCGCCTTCCCATTCTCCTTAGTTGACAGAGCTGCCTATTAGCTGAAGCATTTGGGGAGGTATGTCACCACATGGGAGCATGGACCGAGTACTTGAACATGTACTATCTACTCGGCCGAACCAACGCAGCAAGAGTTATGATCAACAATTTCACCATGATCCTGAACGAGCAGTTTCACGAGGCTTGGGATCGATTCCGAGAGCTCATCGACTGGTGTCCACATCTTGAGATATCCAAGGCCAACTTAGTCCAGAGCTTCTTTTGTGGGTTGACACCGGAGTTGCAGGGGCTAGTTAACACCTCATGTGGTGGGTCCTATTTTGCCTAGGATGAGGACCAAGTCTAGGCCATCTACGAGGAGATAGAAGAGAACTACACGGTGATGTCCTAGACTAGGGTCTACACTCAGGGGAAATCCCTCACACAGGCTGTGTCTTATCAGGGGATAGCACGGGTCGATTCAGGTCCATCTACTTCGTCAACAGCAGCAACACATGCCGAGTCATCAGCCGCTGACATAGGGATCATCAGCGAGAAGCTAGAACACATTAAGATTATTGAGAAGAAGCATTACCAGGGCCTCATGCAAATTGACCAATTGGCACATACACTGAGTGACCTGAAGACTCAGATCATGTGTCTCCTGGAGGCACAGACGGCTCCACAGCCCCGTCTCAGGTCACGGGCTGACCCCAACAGCAGCAGCTCCACCTAGCCTTCTGCCACTTACCGTCAGTTTCACCACATCTAGGTAGAGCCAGTCCAGTAGCCATAGCACTACTCTCAGCCACTACCATCTCAGGACACTCAGATGGTGGTCTATCAGGCGGATCAGCCCCCGGTAGTTTTTCCCCCTTCACCTTTCGAGCAGGAACCGTTTATGGAAGTCAACAGGATTTGGTATGACTGATACCAGCACCAGCCCGGGATCCGTCGTGATCATCTCGAATTCAAATGGTCTACCGGAGGCACCTCATCCCAGTAGCAGCCTCCAGCTCAGGGCGGACAGAGCATCCAGCAGCAGCAGCAGCCCCATCACTCCTAGTACCAGCATCAGCACCAACAGGGTCCTCGTCCCTCATACCAGGGACAGCTGTGGAGGCAGCAGCAGCAACCTCACCACAAGTACTCCCAGCCTCCCCCTCACTATCAGCAAACTCAGCCTCATTTCCAGCGAGGCAACCCATCTGGTTCTCATGGACCCATCAATGAGAACCCAGCCCTTGACGACCTCACCCTCTTACTTTTAGATCAGAAGGCATCCTTCCGGTGGGAGATGGACGAGTTTCGGTAGGAGATGAGGGAAATCATCAATGGTAAGGCCTCCATAACCACTCAGATCGAACCGAACCCGAATAATCTGAAGAGGAAGTTTGAGCAGGTACAGTTTACAGAGACTACCACTCCTAGCGATACTGTGGGTGATATCTTCGTATATGTTTGATGATGACTTTCTTTGGAGTGGTAGGATTCCAGCAGGCGGTTCATCGTCTGAGCAACAACCCCATGGAGATTCTAGAGCGCCAGACAAGGAGGATAGTGGTGCTAACGTCACTCACGATGATGATGACGGTGGTGCTGAAGCCACTAAGGATGTAGATCCAGCCGACGATACTGAGGCCGTCGAGATTGCAGATGGAGTCAGTCGTACTGAGGCCACAAATTTTCTAGTTGCTAAGCCAGAGTGTGGTATTGATGCTGCAAAGGCAGATGTCATGGGTGGTACTGAGGCCACCATTTTTCCTTCGGTTGTGTTACCCTCTATTGTATATCATGATAGAAAATTACAAAAAATGGAAAAAAAATAAAAAGAAGAAAATTTTGAATAAAGAAAAGGTTTCTGCATCTTCTTCGAGTCCATATCTGCTGCATGATGATGATTGTATGGATTCTATCCCTTCACTTACACAAGAGCCTCTTCCTGACTCTCTTCTCTCTGGAGAGGGTCCAGTTATCCCCTTCCCTCAAGCATTCTGCTTAGCGATGGGGAATAAACCAGAAAACCCAAAAAAGACACACCAGCTAGAGTTCAGTCAACAGATGATATAAATGTTCCAGATTCAACTAACTCTACAGGAGGCATTAGAGCACATCCCTCTCTTCCAGAAGAATTTGAGGGAGAAGACCACCATCCGCATGAAGAAGAGGAACCACAATGCAGAGATCCATGTGCTGACCCGTGCCACCAGCTTCACCAATCAAAAGCGATTGCCATCCAAGAGACTCGATGCAGGAGTTCCATATGTCAGATGCCACATACATGAGCAATAGTTCGATCATACTCTATTAGACAGCGGCTCTTCCATTAACCTTCTTCTGACAGCCCTACTCGACCGATTTGAGTTTGGCCCTCTTTTCGATAGAGCAGGATAGTCTTTTAGTTTGTGTATAGATCTGTCAAAAGGCTGAAGGGGATATTGAAGGACGTGGTTGTCACAATTCAGGGCTTGAAATTCCCCATGGACTTTGTTGTATTGGACATGGAGATCCCTGAGTTTGTGACAGATACCCCTATCATATTATAACATCCATTCTTGGCCACAACCAAGGAAGTGTCTGACCATGATAGTGGGAAGGTATACTTTCGTGTCGAGGGTGAAAGTGTACATATACAGACGATTGAGGAGACCAGAGCGAGAGATTCAACCTACTCCGAGCATTCGAGCAATACAAAGCAGATTAAAGATACAGAGCGAGACATCCACCAGAAATGCGACTTTGTGATCATTGATGATGAAGTTGTATGGTCAGACCCAGCAGTACGAGCCCTTGTCACGCCTTCAGATACAATTGATTTACATATTATGGCAGACCAGATTTTGGAAAGCACACTCTTGGCACCGGACACATTAGAGGCTGACGGTTGTGGGATGGATGGTGAAGCATTTTTTGTTTCATGTTCTTCTGATTCAGATCCCTCGGACTCAGACATTGATTGGGATGATTTTGATGACTATGTGCCTTGTCTGATTCCTTCAGAGCTGACAGCTAGGGAGGAGAGTGAGCCAACATAAAGTACAGAGACACCAGCAGGGCCGTCTTCGCTAGATCTTTACATACAACAAGAGTTCTCCCATGCAGATCTGATCGCCTTCACTCAAACATTTCAGAAGCCAGATTTGCCAGCTCCTGCTTGTCCAGAACTGAAGCCCTTGACACAGTCGATGAAGTACTGATTCCTTGCGGGTGAGCCAGAGATGTTCCCAATCATTATCTCAGCGGATTTGACTAGAGATCAAGAATTTCGTTTGATGGAGGTTGTTGAAAGAAACCACAAGACGATCGGAGGGAGCGTAGCTGATCTCCATGGGATAAGTATGGCCATGTGCTCCCACCATATTTATATCGAAGAGGATGCTAAGCCATTGCATGAGTTCTAGCGACGACTGAACCCGAATCTTTGAGAAGTGGTCATGAAGGAGATATCAAAATGGTGGAGCGCCAATTTTGTCTACCCCATCTTCGACTCCAAGTGGGTTAGTCCATTACATGTGGTACCTAAAAAGACGGGTATCACTACAATTGTGAGCGAGTCTAGATAGGAGATTGCTACCTGGGTACCCACTTCTTGGAGGTCTATGGGACTACAAACGATTGGATCAGGCAACCAAGAAGGATCATTTCCCACCGCCATTTATTGACCATATCATTGAGAGGCTAGCTGGGAAGAGTCATTACTATTTTCTTAACGGGTACTCCAGTTATAACCAGGTGGCCATAGCGCCTGAAGACAAGGAGCAAATGCCATTCACCTGTCAGTTTGGGACATATGCTTTCAGACGGATGCCCTTTGGTTTATGTAATGCCACGGCTACATTCCAAAGTTGCATGTTGTCCATCTTTTCAGATATGGTGGGTGACTGTTTATAGGTCTTCATGGATGACTTTTTGGTCTACAACGATGGGTTCGATGCCTGTCTTGACTGCCTAGACCGCGTACTTCAATGTTGTGTCGAGGTCCATCTCGTATTATATTAGGAGAAGAGTCACTTCATGGTAACTCAGGGGACAGTGCTTGGCCATATTATCTCCAACAGGGACAAGGAGGTTGATCCCGCCAAGGTGTACGTCATCAGGAATCTCAATCCACCATCCAACTTGCGACAGTTGCAGTCTTTTCTGGGGCATATTGGTTTCTACTGACGCTTCATTCAGGATTTCAGTCGTATTGCACGACCGCTTACTGATCTGCTGACGAAAGGCATCGAGTTCATTGTAGATGATAAGTGTCTAGCATCCTTCGATACTCTCAAAAGATTAGTTGTCGGGGCTCTTGTCCTTCAGCCACCTGATTGGTCTCTCCCATTCGAGATCATGACGGATGCTTCTAATTTTGCCATAGAGGTTGTGCTAGGACAGAGGAGGGATGGATTGGCTTATGCCAATCACTATGCTAGCTAGACTTTGGATACCGCTCAGCAGAATTACAATGTTACAGAGAAGGAGATGCTAGGATTAGTCTTTCCTTTGGACAAATTCAGATCTTATATTTTTGGATCCCGAGATACATTTTTTACAGGTTACACTACCATCCAGTACCTAAAAGCAAAGAAGGATGCCAACACCAGATTGACCAGATGGATCCTTCTACTCTAGGAGTTTGACATTGAGATTAAAGATAAGCTTGGAGTCAAGAATGTGGTGGCGGATCACCTCTCCCATCTAGAGAACCTTGAGGATCTGGAGCAGATGGCACCTATTTCAGAGACATTTCAAGATGAGGCGATCCTTGCTATCACCTCGCTCCCATGGTACGCTGAAAATGTGAACTATCTTGTCGTAAAGAAAGTTCCAAAAGGTAGGTCCAAAAAGCGGCTTGAGACTTTCATTGTAAAGGACAAGGAGCACTACAGCATCCTTACATACTGCCACAAGCTTGAGGCAGGAGGACATCATTCTGGGATGTGGACAACACAGAAAGTGCTCCAATCTAGCCTATGGTGGCCTACCTTCTTCAAGGATTATGGTGAATTCGTGAAGAGGTGTACCGATTATTAGAGGATGGGAACTTGTGGACAACGTGATATTATGCTGATGCAACCCATTCACTTCTGTGAGGTTTTTGATGCATAGGCATCGATTTCATGAATCCATTCCCTAAGAGTCAGGGATTCAAGTACATTCTGCTTGATGTGGATTATGTGAGTCGTTGGGGCCATCCCCGCCCGAACCGTAGATGTTAAGACCGTTTACAGATTCTTGAGGAAGAATATTATTTCATGATTCAGGGTTCCTAGAGTTTTGATATCTGACGGGGGGACTCATTTTTATCAACTACAAGGTAAAGGCTCTTGCTAACGAGTTCAGCATTGACCATCGAGTTGCCACTCCATATCACCCTTAAACCAATGGTCTTGCTAAAGTATCGAATAGAAAGATCAAGACTATTTTGCAAAAGGTTGTCCGCCCAAACTGAAAGGTAAGGTCACAGCTTTTGGACTCAATCTTGTGGGCCTATCGGACTTCCTTCAAGACACCTTTGGGTACATCTCCCTTTCGTCTCGTTTAGGGAAAACCATGCCACATACCTATGGAGATCAAGCACAAGTCACTATGGGCATTCACTAAGTTATTATTGGATCCTAAGAGTATAGGAGATCAGAGGAAAGAAGAGTTGGCGGCCCTGGAGGAGTTGAGAGATACAACCTTTTTGTGTAGCCTACAATATAAGGAGAGAGTAAAGATATGGCATGATTCTCATATCAGCCATAAGAAAGTTGAGCCAAAGCAGAGAGTATGGCTATTTGATGCTAGGTTGAAATTATTTCTAGGGAAATTGCAAAGCAAATGGAAGGGACCATACTTGGTCCGAGAGGTGCATGATAATGGGAGCATTGATATATCTGATCTGTCATCCGAATCCACCTTTCGAGTCAACGGTAGGCACTAGAAGCCATATCTAGATCGAGATCTGTTGATCGTTGATGTTTCCCCCATTCATTTTGCATGAGATATGGTTTTTGACTCACATCATTTGCATCTCATGCATGATTATAACTTCTCCTCTGTAGCTGTATAGATCCAGTTGTCCATATCACACATTCTTTTGTCAAAACACCCCTTCTTCATCTTATGATTATGATGTACTTGTGATCACCTGTTTGATTATTTTTACCTATGTTTATCTGACTATACTTAGGGATGTTTTACCCTAAGTATATGGGAGGTAAACCCTGTAAATCTTAACCCTTGGTTTTCCCCTTGTGTACAGACTGCTATACTTAGGACTACATGATCCTAAGTATAGGGGGATCACCGACTTCTATTCATTGTATTCTTTTCACTTCCCAATACTCAACACGAGTTATGACTTCCTTTCATCGCTCTTTGATCACTCTAAGGACATCGTTCGATCTAAGTATAGGGGGTGTCGTATATATTGTATATATACTTTAGTCATAACTTGTATTTCATGTGAGTGTATTTATAAAGAAAAATGGCTAAAAATCTTAAACCTAAAAATCAATTTTCTTGTACATGCACTTGTAAATGACTTTTTTTGTAAAAAAACTATTTTTGTACAAATATTTGAAAAAATTGTATTGATTGTAAAAAAATTGTAAATATTTTTGGTATCAAAATTATGCTTATAGTACAAAGTTTTTGAAAAATAAATGTTGCAAAAAATTGTTTGTAAATGTTTCACAAAGCTTCATCTTCCTTGCATTCAAACATTTTTCATAAAATTTTGCATATTTTGAAAAAGTGCACAAAAATAATTTTGTACATATATTTTGTTGAATCATAGTTAACATTTAAACTAATCTGGAATTAAATTGGAAATAGAGCTTGGTTAAGACCTTAATCCACCTAACATTAGAGGAACCTTATAGGACTCAGGATTAACACTTTACAGGTCCATTAGTGACTTAATTCTTTGAGCCCACTAAATTATGTTCACATGTCGTATTGATGAGCCTAAGTAGAACACTTAACAACGCATGCATGACTCTCAGAGATAATGGCTTTACTTGGACCAGTACCTTACACATAGCTCCACACGGATGAGGTGGCAAGGAGGCAGAATTCCTTGGCTTGGGGTAGCATACGAGGGTAGTACTTCTAGGCAGAACGTCTCATCTTTCTTCAGGGAGGGATGTGCATCTCAACCTGGTCTATTAGCATTGAGGTCTAAAGACAGGAGTCTGTGGGTTGTAATAATGCTTCAAAAGAGGGATAATCTACTGGCTCTAGAGGAAAAACTCCTTATGTACATGCTGCACCATGTGAATATGTTAAAATGTGCACATCGAAAAAATGTGCAAAAACAAGAAAAACACCAAAAAAGTGGACAGGCTTGATTGAAAATAAAATGCCTACCGGAGTATATATAGTGAATAAGCAAATCTTATGTATTCCACCTTCTCATCTCATGGAAGTTTGCAATGGGAGACTTAACTACACTGGTTAGTCTCCCTGTGACATGTGGCTACACTAGTCACGGTCCATTCTCTTCTTTCCCCTCTTTTTGAGCTGGTTGAACTTGAACTTAGAAGGGAATACCCCGCTTCTCAAGGAAAGAGATGCTAGACTAGGGAATTAGAGTTACCTTGTCGAGGGAGGATGTTGCTTTGTCATTTCTGAGGTGGGGAGCTACATATCACTTGCACAGTACAAGGAAAGATGCATAGTCATTAGAGTTTGCATATGTAGACTTGTTCTGATCTAGTTTATTAAGGAGTCTTGACCATGGAATTGTGGAACTAAAAGGTTGTTGAGTCTTAAACCTATTTCCCAATAAGGTTTTGACAAACTAAAAATCCAAAGGTCTGACTGAGCTCCATACTTCAATTTAATTAAGATAAGTTTAATAGTCAACCTTGGTCGTTTTTCTTTTCGTTCTCTTTTAACTTCATTTTCAAATGAGTGTTTGCTAAGGGACTAGCAAAGGTAAAGTATAGGGGGTGATATATCTATGATTCTAACTCTTTTCTTCTTTTATTTTAGCTCTTTTTCTTGGCAAAACATCATGTAAATATATGTAAATACAATAACTTAATAGATTGCATGCTCTTGTTAATATCGCAAAATCATGTTCATGGTTAAATAAAATAATAAAGAAAAAGAAAAGGAATGATGTATTTAGAATAAATACAGAGTGACCCAAATCCCAAGAAAAGGTCAAGTCTTGACCTGATTGCAAAATAAAATAAGTAGAGAGAGATAGGGTTCACTTTGTGTTGTGTATATTACCTATACTTGTACATATTATTTATATAATTATTTTTGACAAAATAAAATAAAATTATTATTTTTACACCCTTGTATAAAATTATAGAAACAATATAAAAACAAAACAAAAATCAAAAAAAACAAAATAAAAAGAAAAATAAAATCCTTCATTCCTTGTACAAAACACACTTGTATATATTGCATCCATTATTTATTACATACCTTTAAATATTTTAAAAAATAAAATAAAAATTATTTTACACTCCTTAAATTATGTTATAAATAAGTAAAATATAAAATAAAGGTATTTTTGTAAAAAAATAATAAATTAAAAAGACTTGTATATACTATATAGTTATATTATATATGTATATAATACTAAATATTGTATATACATTAATTTATTTTCATAAAAATAATTAAAAATCACAAAAAATACTTTGAAAAATAACAATCATTTTTTTTATTTTTTACATTTTTTATTTTAAATTCATCCAATATTTTTTATTGATTTTTTATTTATTTTGTATATTCTAATTTTCTGATTGGTCTTGGAGGTTTTGTTGACTTCAGTCAATGCCTCCTCCAAACCTAGGTCGGATCGTTTCCTTCTCGTCGGAGCTCCTTCTCCGACTTTTCCTGCCCAATTCCAAGCTCCTCTATCCTCGAGATCAGACCGAGATTCATCTGATAACCGAGATTCTCGTGGATCCCTTACATCATCCAATCCCCTTAGGGTTTTGTGCTCCACGCCGATCTTTCTGGACCCTTGCTTCGCCTATAAAATCTCACCTCTGCCTCCATAGCTAGGTAGCTTGTCCCTTATGCCCCCTTTCTTCCCTAAAATCCTTCAATAGAGTGGCAACTGCTCAATGGATCATTTAGGTTCGCCTGGAGGTGTATGTAGACTTGTAGCTCATCGTGTCGTCGGAGTTCCGCCATCAGCAGCCTCTCTCACACTTTGCAGCAAATCGAGGCCCTCTTATCCATCGCATTCCCATGTTCTATCCATCCTTTCATTTTGCACTGTCGCATGTTCCTTTGCTCTGACCAGCTGGCCGGAGCTTCATTTCACTCACACACCTGCTCTGATCGACACCGACTCACCCAACATCTCTCTTCACAACCTGATCATACTTGGACTCAACCGTTCAGGTAGGATTAAGGCTGATACCTCCCTCTCTCACTGTCACCAGAGGTTGAATACCATCCCTAGTCGTTTCCCCTACATCCTTATGCAATAAGCTCGACCGGAGCTATGCCCCCAAGTCACCCTTCCTTTTGTAGGTACTAGCACATGTGGTGGAGCCCATTTGAGTCACCAGTTGCTCAGGGAAAGCAGCTCCAGGTCGCGCCACTCTCCAAGACCATGCGACCGTCGTCGACCTCATTGGAGTCTTCCACCGAACACGGAATACTTCCACGACTGTTTTGAGCCTTTCTGCATCTTCATCAGGGTTGTGGATCATTGTCCACGCTTAGGTGAAGCTCACCAGGAAGGAGTTCTTCCAGCATCTTAGCCGCCATTCGATGGATCTGCCTTCGTCCAGATCGCAACTTCACCATCCATCCGCGCCCTTTTGTTAGAGGCATCAGATGCAATATTAACGACCATCAAGGCCGACATTCCATGTGTCGTCTGATTTCATCAGACACGATCAGATCCATACACCTACTCCACATGCCTGCACCGTTAGATCTTAAGTGGAGCAGATCAGAGTCGTCAGCTGCCGCCTTCATGAGAGCCCACTACATGTCCCCACATGCCTCACACGTGCCTGTAAGGGTACATTTCCCTTTCACCCTCACATGATTATGCTTTCTTGTTTAGTACATTAAATAAAATTGCAGTTAAAACATTTTACAGCTTGGACCTTGTGTTTCTAGATATTTGCATTTAAGTTCCTCTCAGATTGTAGCATGTGTTATCCCACGTGACTATTGGGTTATTTACATTGTATGCCACACACTTTTCATATGTTCTGAATCGAATTGCATGTTTCTAGTATTTGCACCTATACCCTATGAGTCTAGATCACGTGTAGTGCGTGTGCTTGCTTGGACTTTTTGCAACCTCGACCCTAGACTTTTTAATTGTGTTATTGTTTGATCCAAAGATCTATTTTAATTACACTTTGGTCCCTGTAAAATGTGCCTAATTACTTAATGTACTTTGGACTTGATAAATATTAAATTAATTCGAAAAAATGTGTAAAAATTACCATTAGCTCAGTTGATGTGTGGTATTTGCTGTGATTTTTTTGAGTTGTTTTGTTTGCATTTTCTATTTTAAAAATTAAAAAACCTCTAAAAACATCCTTGATTAGCTTAGATAATTCATAAAAATTCGAAAATACCTTAAAAACTCTATAAAAGTTAATGTAGTTACCTTTTTGTTGTTTTATTTGTAGTGTCAATTTTGTTTGAAAATTCTTTACAAAAACCCTAAAAATAGCAACACATCTAAAAACTTATAAAAATCATATAAAATGACACAAAATCCAAAAACTGTGTTTTCAGTTCCTATTTGTAGCATTTATACCTATTTTCTCATAAAATTGTAGTCCAGGACCTTGGAGCACTTAAAGTGTAATTGCAATTTGGTCCTGGTTGTTCACTTTTTGCATTTTAGCACCTTTTGATTTTTATAAAATCATAAAAACATTTGCAAAACCCCAGAAAATTACCAAAGAAATCTCGAAACTGTAAAAATCCAAAAATAGTTTGAGCAGCCTGGAGGAGTTGAGAGATGCAACCTTTTCGAGTAGCCTACAATACAAGGATAGAGTGAAGATAAGGCATGATTATCATATCAGTCATAAATAGTTTGAGCTGAACCAGAGAGTATGGCTATTTGATGCTAGGTTGAAATTATTTCCAAGGAAATTGCAAAGTGAATGGAAGGGACCATAGTTGGTCAGAAAGGTGCATGACAAGGGAAGCACTGATATATCTGAGTTGTCATCTGAGTCCACCTTTTGAGCTAACGATCAACGCTTGAAGCCATATCTTGATCATGATCCGCTGATCGTTAATGTTTCCCATATTCATTTTGCATGAGATGTAGTCTTTGACTCACATCATTTGCATCTCATGCCTAATTTTCACTTCTCTTTCGCAACTACATAGATCCAATTGTTCGTATCGTTCATTCTTTTTGTCTGATACCCGGTCTTCATCTTATGATTATGCTATACGTAGGGTGTGCTTTACCCTAAGTATAGGGGTATCAGACTTGTGATTATACATTTGATTTCACTACCTCTATTTTTCTTCCTATACTTAGGGATATTTTACCCTAAGTATAGGGCAGGTAATACCTATACATTCTATTCCTCGATTTTCCCTTTATGTACAGTTGTCTATCATTAGGATTACTTGATCCTATGTATAGGTGGATCACTGACCTCTATTCCTTACGTTCTTTCATTCGTCTTTGCAGTATAGCATTCTTTTCACTTTCCAATACTCAGCATGAGTTATGTCTTCCGTTCATCGTTCTTTGATCACTTTGAGTACATCGTTCGAGTTAAGTATAGGGGGTGTCGTATATATTGTACATATAATTTAGCCATAACTCGTAATTTATGTGAGTGTGTTAATAAAATGGCTAAAGATTACAAAAACTAAATATCATAAAAAATATAATTTTTTTCTTTTATATAAATATTTGTAAATAGCTTTTGTAAAAACTATTTTTGTACAAACTTTTGTAAAAATATTTTGATTGTAAAGTTTTTGTAAATATTTTCGTATCAAAATTATGTATATAGTACAAAATTTTTGGAAAATGTTTGGAAAATAAAGGTTTGCAAAAATTAGTTTGTAAATGTTTGTAAAAATATATTGCAAAGTTTTTCCTTCTTTCTTGCATACAAAAATTTCCATAAAAATTTGCATATTTTGGTGTCGTATATATTGTATATATATACTTTAGCCATAACTCATACTTTGTGTGAGTATGTTAATAAAATCACTAAAAATTACAAAAACTAAATATCACAAAAATTTTAAATTTTTTTGTACATAAATGTTTGTAAATAGCTTTTGTAAAAACTATGTTTTTTACAAACTTATGTAAAAATATTTTGATTGTAAAGTATTTTTAAATATTTTTGTACCAAAATTATGTATAAGTGCAAAATTTTTGAAAAATTTTGGAAAATAAAAGTTTGCAAAATTTAGTTTGTAAATGTTTGTAAAAATATTTTGCAAAGTTTTTCCTTCTTTCTTGTATACAAAAAATTCCACAAAATTTTGCATATTTTGAAAAATGTTGCACAAAAAGAGTTCTATAAATATTGCTTGTACATTCTTTTCAATCATGGTTGACATTTAAACTAGTCTATAATGAAATTGAAAAATTGAGCTTGGATTAGACCTTAATCCACTTAACTTCAGAGGAGCCTTATAGGATTAGGGGTTAAGACTTTTCAGGTCCATTGTGAGTTAATTCTTTGAGTCCACTAGGTTATGTTCACATGTCATCTTGATGAGCCTAAGTAGAACACTTAACAATGCACGCATGACTCTCAAAGACAATGGCTTAACTTGGACACGTACATTACACTTAGCTCAACACGGATTAGGTGATGAGGAGGCAGAATTCTTTGACTTGGAGTAGCATACGATGGTAGTACAGCTAGCAGGAACCTTTCGTCTTCCTCTAGGGAGGGATGTGTGTCTCAATCTGGTCTAGTGGTATTGAGGTCTAAAGACAGGAGTCTGTGGGTTGCAATAATGCTTCAAAAGAGGGATAGTCTACTGGCTCAAGAGGAAAAACTCCTTATGTACATGTTGCACCATGTAAATATGTTGTATACATGCACATCAAAAAAATTATCAAAATCGAGAAAAACTCCAAAAAAGTGGACATGCCTAATTGAAAACAAAATGCCTGACGGAGTATATATAGTGAATAAGCAAAGCTTATGTATTCCACCTTCTCATCTCTTGGAATCTTGTAGCTGGAGACTTAGCTACACTAGCTCTACTCCAAGGGATACGTGGCTACACTGGTCATGCTCGATTCTCTTCTGTCCCCCTCTTATTGAGCTTATTGTACTTGAACTTAGAAGGGAATACCCTACTCCTCGAGGAAAGAGCTGCTAGACTGAGGAATTAGAGTTACCTTGTTGAGGGAGGATGTTTCTTTGTCATTTCTGAGGTGGGGAGCTACATATCACTTACACAATACAAGGAAAGATGCATAGTCATTAGAGTTTGCATATGTACACTCTTTCTGACCTGGTTATTAAGAAGTCATGACCATAGAACTGTGGAACTTGGAGGTTGTTAAGTCTTAAACTTATTTCCCAATAAGGTTTCGCCAAATTTAATAATCCAAAGGTCTTACTGAGCTCCCTACTCCAATTTAACGAAGATAAGTTTAATAATCAATCTTGATTCCTCCTTTTCTTTTTCACTTCTTTTTCAAATAACTATTTGCTAAGAGACTTGCAAAGGTAAAGTATAGGGGGTGATGAATCTACGATTCTCGCTCTTTATTCTTTTATTTTAGCTCTTCTTTTTGGTGAAAACACCTGTAAATACCAATAATTACAATAACTTAGCATTTGACATGCTTTTGGTAATAATTCATAATTGACACAGATTTTTGTAAAAATAAAAGAATAAAGAGAAAAGAAATAGAAGGATTTATTTAGAATAAATCAGAGTGGCCCAAACCCCAAGAGAAGGTCAAGTCTTGACATGATCGCAAAAGAAAATAAGTAGAGAGAGATAAGGGTCCACTATGTATTATACAGGTCATCTATACTTATACGTAATATCTATTTATTTATTTTTGATAAAATAAAATTATTTTATTCTTTTACACACATGTATATAGCCTTAGAAGTAATATAAAAATAAAAATAAAAATCATTAAAATAAAATAAAATTAAAATTAAAATCATCAAACCCTTTGTACAAAACACATGTGTATATAATATATTAACTATTTATTTTACACCTTTAAATAATTTGTAAAAACCAAATAAAAAATCTTTTTGTATCCCTTAAGTTATTGTGTAAATTAATAAAATATAAAATAAAAGTATATTTCTAAAAAATAATAAAATAAAAATCTTGTACATATTACATCGGTATATTATACATGCATATAATACTTCATACTATATATACTTTTTTATTTTTCATAAAAATAATTAAAAATCATAAAAAAATAATTTTTTAAAAATAGACATTTTTTATTTATACACTTTTTATTTTAAAAGCATTTACTATTTTTATCTAATTTTCTTTTATTTTTGTAAATCCTTAATTTCTATTTGTCCACGTTCGTCGTTGACCTTGATCAACGATCTCTTCCAGGTCGAGTCGGGTCGCCACTTCTCTTGTCGGAGCCATTTCTCCATTCTCTAGTGCCCGAACCCGACCACCTTTGGCTTCGGTTCTTGCACCCGATTACAGCTCGTATATCCATTATCCTTGCAGATCCCTAGGCACATTTGGATCTGCCTAGGGTTCTGCTCCACACTCCGATCTTCTTGGACCATCATGCAGCCTATAAATATCCTCTTCCTCTCCTCCAGCGCATCAGCTCGTCCCTCACGCCACCATAGACATCTAGCTCCCTTTCTTAGAGTGACAGCAATCGGAGACATAGCTTAGGATCGTCTGGAGATATATGGAGTCTCACAGCTTACTTCATGGCCATAGAACCACTGCGAGAAGCCTCCCAGCAAGTCGCAGTTCGGTTGAGGCCAAGACCCCATCGACCACTCTCGCTTGGAGCTTCTAAGCTCATTGGTAGCTTCAGGTATTGCTTTTTCCCTCCACATTTCCCTATTTGATACATAGTCCATTTCATCGTCGTCGCATGACCTTGAGCTCCGACTAGCTGGTAGGAGCACCACCACCTACTTACATCTGTTCAGATCGACCCCCTACTCGTCGTCACCCTTCCTCCACAACCTGATCACCCTGAGGCTCGACCATCAGGTCAAGATTAGGATTAGACCTCCCTCCCCCGCCTTCACTGGAGGTCGAGCACCATCCCACGTCGCTTATTTTATCTCCGTCCGTAATAACTCGGACCGGAGCATCGCCTCATGTTCCCTCTACTTGCAACACTATCACGCACAGAGAGGGCACTTTGGACCCCCATTTGCTCAGGCAGAGCAGCTCCAGGAGGGCCTTCACCGCTACGATCATCAGACCATCCTCCGAACCATTAGAGCCATCCGTTCTATGCGGAGCACCCGTACGATACTACCGGACCTCTCCAACCCTTCATCGAAGTGAGGGATCTCTTCCTTCGCTCGATTGAAGTTCGTTAGAGGCGTGTTCTTGCTGATCCTCTCTCTGCCATTGGATGACTCACTCTCTGCCAGGTCAGATCACGGCCTCTCAATACCTGTAGCTTTTGAGTTGTTAGATCTGAGCACCTGACGCATCTGACATGTACGTCCGCAACACACCCCTGGAACATTAGATTCATCCGTCACAATCATCATGGTCGTACATCAAAGCTAGCCCCTACGTGCGCCACTTTCCCAATCGGGTATATTTCCTTTATGCCCTTGCATATTTTTGTTTTTATATTTAGTCCATTAAATAAAAGTCGTAGTTAAAAACATTTACAAGTTGGACCTAGTACTTTTGATATTTGCATTTTAGTCCCTCCGAGTCTGAAGCACGTTTGTCCTCAGATGTTATGTTATGCACTTTCTACCCATGAACTTTTACAATGTTAATGAGCGAATGATATGTTTTTAGAATTTGCATTTATACCCATGTACTGGATATTGAGCATGTGCATGAATTGGTTGTCGTTTTTGAATGATTGACCCTATATTTTTATGAACTGTTATTGTTTGGTTCTTAGACTTAAAGTAATTGTGTTTTGGTCCCTATAAGTTGTGTTTAATTGCATGCCTTTTATTAGACTTAATAATTATTAAATTAATTCTAAAAATTCCATGAAAAATTACACTTAGCTCATGCTAGTGTGTAGTTCTTATTGTAATTTTTATGGATTAATTTGCTTGCATTTTCTATTTTTAAAATTGAAAACCCCTAAAAAAGTGTCGGATGTGCATCCGACTGATCAGGGTTAAGTATCAAGAAATAAACAAGGTCGTCGCGACCCCAACCAATCAAACGGGATCAACAAGAAGAAATAAACCACTCGAGATAGATTAAAAAATATTCTACACATGTGTAAGCGGTTCGCTATGTTATTTACTTCGTATAGCAACTAGGGTCGAACACAAGGAGCACGAAAAAATCTATAAAGTAGTCAAATATCAGAAATAAAATAAAAGATTTTTTAGTGGTTTTTAATTTTGTAAATTTTTAAATTTTTAATAAGGAAAAGAAATTAACAAAAATGAAATCAAACAAGTACAACAATCTTTTTGGATTTTTCTTTAAAGCTAAAAATGCTCAGAAAAATAAGATAAAATATTTTTGGATTTTTAAACTTTTGAATTATTTTTGACAATTTTCTAGGATTTTTATGATGTCTTTGTAATTCTATAAAAAGCAAACAGTGCCCAAATCACACAACAGTACACAACCAAGAACAAATTGCAAGTTAAAAATAATCAAAATGTCCTGGGATTTTTCTGATGTTTTTGTAATTCTGTAAAAATCAAACAGTGCTCAAATCACACAAAAGTGCACAACCAGGACCAAATTGCAAGTTTAAAAAAAATTAAAATGCCCTAAGGTCCTGGATAACAATTGTATGATAAAATATGAATAAAAACATACAAACATGAAGTGAAAATAGAATTTTTGATTTTTCATTGATTTTATATGGCCTTTATATATTTTTATGTGTTTTGTAATTTTTATGGTTTTTAGAATGAATTTTCAAACAAAATTAATATTGTAAATAAAACACACAAAAAGACACTGACAGGATTTTTTTATATATTTTCAAACATTTTTCAAGTTTTTATAAATTTTCTCACCCAAACAGGGAAATTTTTAAGGATTTTTTATTTTTCAAAAATATTATATGAAAAGGAATTAATCCAAGAAAATCACAGTAAATATTACACACCAATAGGGATTAATGGTAATTTTTATGTGATTTTTCGAATTAATTAACTCTTTATTGAGTCCAAAATACATTAAGTAATTAAGCATAGTTCACAGGGACAAATCTGCAAGTAAAATAAGTTTACAGACCAAAGAATAACATCTTCTAAAAGCTCAGGGTCGTATCTGTAAAAAGTCCAATCGAGCACACGTGACACAAGTGATCCAGACTCACATGGGTATAGTTGTAAATATTTAAAACATTCCATTTAATTTAGAACATATAAAAAGTGCAGGGCATACAGTGCAAATTAACCAAAAGTAACGTGGACATACACGTACCACAAACTGAGAGGGACTAAAGTGCAAATAACTAAATATATAAGGTCCAAACTGCAAAATGTCATAACTACAATATTTTTTGTGAACTAAGATGAAATAACTAAATGTGTGAGGGCAAAAGGGAAATATACCCTTGTAGGACACGTGGCGTGCTTGGAGGAAGGAACTGGCTTACGACTCAAATCGCCCGGCTGTAAAGTGATCTGACGGTCTAGAGAATGTCGGCGACGTACGGTCAGATCTGACGTGTCATCTCTGATCCAACGGTTTGGAAGGATGCTCTGTCGGGTGGCTCAGATGCAATCTGGCAGAAGGGGGCCCATCCAATGGTGAGGAGTGGGTCTACAAGAATACCTCATGGGCAAACTTTAATCAGCCAAGGGAAGAGATCTGTTGGCCTGATGAACCATCTGAGGGATCCACGGCTTCATGGAGGCACTGCACATTGGGTTGGGGGCTCCGATGAAGGCGGTATCGGCCGGATGAGAGTGGCGGTGGCTGCTCGCCTGGAGTTGCTTTGTCAGTGCTATTATAGGGTCTAAACGGCTCCTTTACATGAACTAGTTCCTGCAGAAGATAGAGGTACTTGGGGCGAAGCTCCGGTCCACGTTATTGCATAAGGATGTAAGAGAAGCGACAGGGTGATGGGTGGTGGATCTCTGACATACGGGTGGGAAGGAGATCAGACCTAATCTCAATCTGGTGAGCTAGATCCAGGGTAATCAGATTGTGTTGGAAGATGTAGCATGAAATGTGTCATCGGTCAAAATGTGGGTGAGTGGAATGAGGCTCCAACTAGGTGGTCGGAGTAGGGAAACCACGGTGGAGGCAGAATGGAATGATGGAATCAAACAAAGGAATACAGGAGATAATAGTGATACCATAAGCCACCAATGAGCTTAGAAGCTCCAAGCGAAGATGGGAGGATGGATCTTGGCCTCGACCACGCTGCGGCGGGCGGGGAGGCTACTCGCGGCAGAACTCCAGCTATGCAATGAGCTACAAGTCCACGTACACCTCCAGGAAATCCTAAATGGATCCTCTAGCAGTTGTCACTCTACTGAGGGTGTCTAGGTAAGAAAGGGGGTACGAGGCATGTGTTGAGAGGCACGGAGGTGGATGAGAGAATTTATAGGGTTCCCAAGAGTCTGGAAAGATCGCAAGATGGAGCACGACCCTAAGGGGATCCGGATGATCCTAGGGATCCACAAAGATCATAGATGTCCGAGGAATCTCGAGTCCAAAAATCAGGGCGAGAGGTGGTCGAAGTCGG
This sequence comes from Ottelia alismoides, assembly GCA_037367405.1. Lineage (NCBI taxonomy): Eukaryota > Viridiplantae > Streptophyta > Magnoliopsida > Alismatales > Hydrocharitaceae > Ottelia > Ottelia alismoides. The sequence continues at coordinate 318,399 of JAZKJV010002923.1, forward strand.
GCGGGGAAATGGAGAGAAAAAGGTCCGATGATCCAGAATCGGGTTTGACTAGACGGGAAGGGAGGGTTGAACGAGGTCAACAATCCCAAGTGGACTAATCAGAGAGCAAAAATATACAAAATAACAAAAAAAACAAAAAAAATAGCAAATGGGTTTAAAATAAAAAGTATATAAAATAAAATATGTTTAATGTTTTTCAAAGTATTTTCTATGATTTTTAATTATTTGTATAAAATAAATTAGTGTATATACAATATATAATAATATATACAAGTTAATATACTTATGTATTATATACATGTATTTCTATTTTGTTATTTTTACAAAAATACCCTTATTTTATATTTTATTTATTTACAACATAATTTTAAGAGCATAATATAATTTTTATTTTATTTTTTAAATTAATTAAGGTTATATAATAAAGAGTGAATGTGTATTTTGTACAAAGGTTTGATTATTTTATTTTCCTTTTTCTTTTATTTTTCTGATTTTTATTTTATTTTTATAAAATTATTATAACTATATATAAGGGTGTAAAGAATAAAATAAATTTGGTTTTATTAAAAATAGATAGATAAGGAATATGTATAAATGTAGGTGATATATACAATACATAGTAGACCCTATCTCTCTCCACTTATTTTATTTTGCGATCAAGTCAAGTCTTGATCTTCTCTTGGGATTTTGGCCACTCTGTATTTATTCTAAATCATCATTCTTTTTCTTTTCCTTTATTCTTTTATTTTTGCTAGAAATGCATGCTAAAATATGTAATATTAATAAAGGCATGCAAGTTGCTATGTTGTTATATTTACAGGTATTTACATGATGTTTTGCCAAGAAAAAGAGCTAAAATAAAAGAATAAAGAGTGAGAATCATAGATTCATCACCCCCCTATACTTTACCTTTGCTAGTCTCTTAGCAAACACTTATTTGAAAAAGAAGTGAAAACAAGAAAGAAAAAGAAAAAGAATCAATGTTGATTATTAAACTTATCTTCATTAAATGGAGCTCAGTCAGACTATTGGATTAATAATTTGTCGGAACCTTATTCCAAGTTCCACTATTCTATGGTCAAGACTCCTCAATAAACCAGGTTAGAACAAGTCTACATACGCAAACTCTAATGACTATGTATCTTTCCTTGTACTGTGTAAGTGATATGTAGCTCCCTACCTCAGAACTGACAAAGCAACAGCCTCCCTCAACAAGGTAACTCTAATTCCCTAGTCTATAAGCTCTTTCCTCGAGGAGCGGGGTATTCCCTTAAGTTCAAGTTCAACGGCTCAAGAAGAGGGGAAAGAAGATAATGGACTGTAACCAGTGTAGCCACGTATCCCTGGGAGCCTAATCAGTGTAGCGAAGTCTCCCGCTGCAAGCTTCCATGAGATGAGTAGGTGGAATACATAAGCTTTGCTTATTCACTATATACACTTCGGCAGGCATTTTATTTTCAATCAGGCATGTCCCCTTTTTTGGAGTTTTTCGTATTTTTTCACTTTTTTAATGTGCATATATACAACTTATTTACATGGTGCAGCATGTACATAAGGAGTTTTTCCTCTTGGGCTAGTAGACTATCCCTCTTTTGAAGCATTATTGCAACCCACAGACTTGTGTCTTTAGAACTCAATGCCACTAGATCAGGTTGAGGTGCACATCCCCCCTAAAGGAAGACAAGAGGTTCCGCCTAGAAGAAATACCTTGCATGCTACCACAAGCCAAGGAATTCTTCCTCCTTAGCACCTCATCCATGTTAAGCTACGTGTAAGGTGTGTGTCCAAGTCAAGCCATTGTCTCTGAGAGTCATGCGTGTGTTGTTAAGTATTCTACTTAGGCTCATCAAGATGACATGTGAACATAGCCTAGTGGACTCAAAAAATTAAGTCGCTATGGACATGAAAAGTCTTAACCCCAAATCCTATAAGGTTCCTCTAAAGTTAGGTGGGTTAAGGACTTAACCAAGCTCCATTTTTCAATTTAGTTCCAGACTAGTTTAAATGTCAACTATGATTCAGAAGAATATACAAGTAAATATGTACAAAATTATTTTTATGCGATTTTTTAAAATATGCAAATTTTTATGAAAAATGTTTGAATGCGAGAAGACGGGGAAGTTTTGCAAAATATTTGCAAACATTTACTAACCAATTTTAGCAAACATTTATTTTCAAACTTTTTCAAAAATTTTGTACTATATACATAATTTTGATACAAAAATATTTACAAACTTTTTACAATCAAAATATTTTTACAAACATTTGTACAAAAATAGTCTTTACAAAAGCTATTTATAATTGACCATGTATAAGAGAAAATTTTAAAATTTTTGTGATTTTTAAGTTTATGGTTTTTAGCCATTTTATTTATACATTCACACAAAGTACGAGTTATGGCTAAAGTATATATACAATATTACGATACCCCCCATACTTTGCTCAAACGATGTCCTCGGAGTGATCGTAGAGCGATGAAAGGAAGACATAACTCGTGAGAGGTATTGGGAAGTGAACAAAATGATATACTATAATGACCAAATGAAAGAATACAATGAATAGAAGTTGGTGATCCCCCTATACTTTGGATCAAGTAATCCTAAGTATGGCATTCTTTACACAATGGGAAAACTGAGGGTTAGGATGTACAGGGTCTACCTCCACTGTACTTAGGGTAAAATATCCCTAAGTATAGACAACAAAATAGAGGTAACAAGAATCAAGTAGATAATCACAAGTCTGACACCCCCTATACTTAGGGTAAAGTACACCCTAAGTACAACATAATCATAAGATGAAGATGGGGTGTTAGATAAAAGAATGTGTGATATGAACAACTAGATCTATATAGCTGCGGAGGAGAAGTGATAATCAGGCATGAGATACAAATTATGTGAGTCAAAGATCACATCTCAAGCAAAATGAATAGGGGCAACATCAACGATCATCAGATCATGATCTATATTAGACTTTAGGCGCTGACCGTTAACTCGAAAGGTGGATTCAGATGACAAATTAGATATATCAATGTTGCCATTGTCATGCACCTTTCGAACCAAGTATGGTCCCTTCCATTTGCTTTGCAACTTCCCTAGAAGTAATCTCACCCTAGCATCAAATAGCCATACTCTCTGGTTCGGCTCAAACTGTTTATGGCTGATATGAGAATCATGCCATATCTTTACTCTCTCCTTGTATTGTTAGCTACTCGAAAAGGTTGTATCTCTCAACTCCTCCAGGGCTGCCAACTCTGTTTTCCTCTGATCTCCTATACTCTTAGGGTCTAATAATAACTCAGTGACTGCCCATAGTGACTTATGCTTGATCTCCAAAGGTAAATGGCATGGCTTGCCATAAATGACACGAATGGGAGATGTACCCAAAGGTTCTTGAAGGAGGTCTGATAGGACCACAAGACCGAGTCGAAAAGATATCACCAATCCTTTCGGCCTTGGCAGATAACCTTCTACAGAATAGTCGTGATCTCCCTGTTCGATACTTCAGCAAGACCATTGGCCTGAGGGTGATATGGAGTGGCAATTCGGTGGTCAATGTTGAACTCGTTAGCAAGGTCCTTTACCTTGTCATTAATAAAGTGAGTCACCCCTGTCAGATATCAAAACTCTAAGTACACCAAAATGTGAAATGATATTTTTCCTCAAGAATCTGCAATCGATCTTAGCATCTATGGTTCAGGCAAGGATGGACTCAACCCAACGACTCGCATAATCCATAGCATGCAGAATGTACTCAAATCCCTTACTCTTAGGAAATGGACCCATGAAATCGATGCCCCATGCGTCAAATACCTCACAAAAGTAAATGGACTGCATCAGCATCATATCACGTTGTCCACAAGTACCCATCCTCTGACAGTCAGTGCACCTCTTCACGAATTCATCAGAATCCTTAAAGAGAATAGGCCACCATAGGCCAGATTGGAGCACTTTCTGTGTTGTCCTCCACCCAGAATGATGTCCTCCTCCCTCAAGCTTGTGTCAGTATGTGAGGATGTTATGGTGCTCCTCCTGAGGAATGCACCGATGCCAGATGCTATCCTCTCCTTCATGATAAAGGATGGGATCCTCCCAATGGTATGACTTGTATTTACCTCAGAAAGTCTCAAGTCGCTGCCTAGGACAACCTTGTGGAACTTTCTTGGCAACATGATAGTTCACAATGTCGGCATACCATGGGAGCGAGGCTATAGCAAGGATCTCCTCATCTGGCAAGGTCTCTGTAGTAGGTGCAATCTAGTCTGAATCCTCAAGGTTCTCCAAACAAGAGTGGTGATCTGCCACCACATTCTTGACTCGATGCTTATTTTTAATCTCAATATCAAACTCACAGAGTAAAAGGAACCATCTCGTCAATTTGGCTTTGGCATCCTTTTTTGCCATGAGATATCGGATGGCATTGTGATCTGTGAATATAGTCACTCTAGATCCAAGAATATACCATCTGAACATGTCCAAAGCTAAGACTACAGCTAGCATCTCCTTCTCTGTCATAGTGTAATTCCGCTGAGCGGCATCCAAAGTCCGTCTAGCGTAGTGAATGGCATACGACAATCCATCCCTCCTATGTCCTAGCATAACCCCTAAGCAAAATCAGAAGCATTCATCATGATCTTTAATGGGAGAGACCAATCGGGAGATTGAATGACAGGAGCCTCAACAACTAATCCCTTGAGAGTCTTGAAGGACGCTAGACACTTATCATCTACAATGAACTCGGTGTCTTTCGTCAGTAGATCAGTAAGCGGTCTAGCAATACGACTGAAATCCTGAATGAATCGTCGGTAGAAACCAACATGTCCTAGAAAAGACCGCAACTACCGCAAGTTGGATGGTGGATTGAGTTTCCTGATGATATCCGCCTTGGTCGGATCAACCTCCATGCCCCTGTTGGAGATGATATGATCAAGCATCGTCCCCTGAGTCACCAGGAAGTGACTCTTCTCCTAAGATAATACAAGATGGACCTCAATAAAACGCTGAAGTACTCGGTCTAGGGAGTCAAGACAAGCATCAAACCCATCGTCGTATACCGAAAAGTCATCCATGAAGACCTCCAAACAGTAACCCACCATGTCCGAAAAGATGGACAACATGCACCTTTGGAATGTAGCTGGGGCATTACATAAACCAAAGGCTATCCGTCTGAAAGCATATGTCCCAAACGGACAGGTGAATGTCGTTTTCTCTTGGTCTTAGAGTGCTATGGCCACCTGGTTATAGCCGGAGTACCCATCAAGAGAATAGTAATGACTCTTCCCAGCTAGCCTCTCGATAATCTGTTTAATAAATGGCAGTGGAAAATGATCCTTCTTGGTGGCATGATTCAATCGTCTGTAGTCCACACAGACCCTCCAAGAAGTGGGTACTCGGGTAGCTATCTCCTCTCCAGACTTGCACACAACTGTAGTGATACATGTCTTCTTGGGCACCACATGTAATGGACTAATCCACTTGGAGTCGGAGATGGGGTAGATAAAATTGGCGCTCCACTATTTTGATATCTCCTTCATGACCACATCTCAAAGATTTGGGCTCAACCGTCATTGGAACTCACATGAGGGATTAGCATCCTCTTCGAGATAAATATAGTGGGAGCACAAAGCTGGACTTATCCCCTGGAGATTATCTACGCTCCTTCCAATCGCCTTGCGATTTCTTTCAAGAACCTCTATCAAATGAGATTCTTGATCTCCAGTCAAATCTACTGAGATAATAATTGGGAACATCTCAAGCTCACCCGCAAGTAATCTGAACTTTATCGACTACAGCAAAGGCTTTAGTTTTGGACAACTGGGAGCTGGCAAATCTGGCTTCTGAAAAGTCTGAGTGAAGGCGACAAGATTTGCATGGGATAACTCTCGCTGTGTGTGAAAATCTAACGAAGATTGCTCTGTTGTGTCTCTGTACTCTGTGCTAAATCACTTTCCGCCATAGCCATCGGCTCTAAAGGGATCAGGCGAGGTAAGTAATCATCAAAATCATCCAAATCAATTCCTGAATCCGAGGGATCTGAATCAGAAGAATAAGAAATGTACTCTGCTTCGCTGTCTTGACCACAATCATCAGCCTCGAATGTGTCCAGTGCCAAGAGTGTGCTCTCCGAACTCTCATCTACCAAAATTGGTAACTCTACAGTGTCTGCTGGTGTGACAAAAATTTGTGATACGAGGTCGGACCAAACTTTGGCATCATCTGTAATCACAAAGTTGCACTCCTAGTGGACGTCTCGCTCTGCTTCTGTCATCTGCTCTGTATCGCTCGACTACTCAGAGCAGGTTGAATCTTTCGTTTTGGTCTCCTTGATTGTCTTTATTTGTACATTTTCACCCTAGACATAAAAGTATACCTTCCCACTATCAATGTCGAACACTGCCTTGGTTGTGGCCAAGAATGGACATCCTAGTATGATGGGGGTATCATTCATAGACTCAAGGATCTCCATGTCCAATACAACAATGTCCATAGGGAATTTCAGGCTTGTAATTGTAACAACCACATCCTTCAATAACCCCTTTGGCCTCTTGACAGATCTATCAGCAAACTGAAGGACCGTTTTGCTCTATCAAAGAGGGCCAAACTCGAATCGATGGAATAGGGCTACCGGAAGAAGGTTAATTGAAGACTCGTTGTCTAATAGGGTATGATCGAACCACTGCTCATGGATGTGGCATCTGACATATGGAGCTCCTGCATTAGGTCTCTTGACTGGCAATCGATTTTGAATGGTGAAGCAAGTGGATCTCTGCATTACGGTTCCTTATCTTCCTACGGATGGCGGTCTTCTCTCTCAAATTCTTCTGGAAGAGAGGGATGTGCTCCAGTACCTCCTGTAGAGTTAGCTGAATCTGGAATCTATCAATCATTTGCTGGCTAAACTCTAGCTGGTGTCTCTTTTTTGAATTTCCTGCTTCATCCCTTTCACTAAGCGGAGTGATTAAGGGAAGGGGATGGCTGGACCCTCCCCAAAGAGAGGGTCAAGAATAGGCTCCTATGAATGTGAAGGGATAGAATCCATACCAATATCATCATGCAACTCATATGGACTCAAATTAGATGCAGAAACCATTCCTTTATTCATATTTTTGGTCTTCTCCATTTTTTCTATTTTTTGTGCTTTTCTATCTTGAGATACAAGAGAAGGTAACACAACTAAAGGAAAATTGGTGGCCTAAGTACCACCCATGGCATCTGTCTTTGCAGCATCAGCACCGCGCTCTAGCTCAACATCTGGCGAAATGGTGGTATCAATACCACCGACTGTATCTGGAATCATGATGGCCTCAGGATCGTCGTTGGATCTACATACTTTGTGGCCTCAGCACCACCATCATCAGCATCACGAGTAGCCTCAGTACCGCTATCCTCCTCGTCTGGCAATCTAGAATCTCCATGTGGTTATCGCTCAGAGGAGGCGCCACCGGCTGGCATACTACCGCTCCTAAGTGTTACAAAATCAGCATCAAGCACATAATAAGATATATCAACTAAAGTATCACTAGGAGTGGTAGTCTCTGTAAATTGTACCTGCTCAGACTTCCTTTTCAGACTTTTTGGGTTTGGTTCAATTTGAGTGAGTATGGCGACCTTACCCTTGATAATCTCCCTCATTTCCTGCCAGAACTCGTCCATCTCTCATTGGAAGGATTCCTGTTGATCAGAAAGTAGGAGAGCAAGGTCATCAAGGGCTGGGTTCTCATAAACAGGTCCATGAGAACCGAACAGGTTGCCTCGCTAGAAATGAGGCTGAGTATGCTAGTAATGAGGGGGAGGCTGGGAGTACTACTAGTGAGGCTGATGTTGCTGCCTCCACTGCTATCCCTGGTATGAGGGACGAGGACCCTACTAGTGCTACTACTGGTACTAGGAGTGATGGGTTTGCTGCTACTGTTGGTTGCTCTATCCACCCTGAACTAGAGGTTGCTGCTGGGATGAGGTTCCTCCGGTGGACCATCGGAATCTCGGATGATCACGATGGATTCTAGGTTGCTATTGGTACGGGTCGTACAAGATCTTGTTAACTTCCATCAGTGGCTGCTGCTCGAAAGGTGGAGGGGGAAGAACTGCCAGAAGTTGATCCGGCTGATAGACCACCATCTAAGTGTCCTGAGATGGTGGTGGTTGTTGGTAGGGTTACAGCTGCTAGACTAGCTCTGCGTGGATGTCATGAACCTGGAGGTATGTGGTAGAAGGCTGGGTGGAGCTGCTGCTATTGGGATAAGACCATGACCTGAGATGAGGCTATGGAGCCGTATGTGCCTCCTGAAGACACATGATCTGAGTCTTCAGGTCAGTCAGTGTCTGTGCCAACTGGTCGATCTGTGTAAGGCCTTGGCACTGCTTCTTCTCAATAATCTCGATACGGTCCAGCTTCTCGTTGATGATCCCCATGTCAGCGGCTGAGGACTCGGCATGTGCTGATGTTGACAACGTAGAAGGACCGGCATCGACTCGTGCGATCCTCTGGTTGGACACTGCTTGTGGGAAGGACTTCCCCTGAGTGTAGCCTAGTTTGTGGCATCTCTGTGTAATTCTCTGCCATCTCCTCATAGATGGCCCAGACTTGGGCCTCATCCTTGGAAAACTACAACCCTCCACATGAGGCATTAACTAGCCCCTGCAACTCTGGTGTCAGCCCACAAAAGAAGCTTTGGACTAAGTTGGGTTTGGATATCACATAATGTGGACACCGGTCGATGACCTCTTTGAATCGATCCCAAGCCTCGTAAAACTGCTCATTTGGGATCATAGTGAAATTGTTGATCATGGCTCATTCTGCATTGGTCTGGTCGAGTGGGTAGTACTTCTTCAAATATTCGGTTCGAAGCTACTTCCAAGTGGTGACATGCCTCCCCAAATGCTTCAGCCAATAGGCTGCTCTATCAACTAAGGAGAACGGGAAGGCGGTCATCTTGATCGTGTCCTCGTCGAAATCTGTCGTGGACAGTGCTGCATATCATATCAAACTCCTGGATATGGAGGTGTGGCTCCTTAGTGGCTAGCCCATGGAACTTGGCCAGAAGCTTAATAGTCTTGGGGCGAAGCTCAAAATTGTCCAATTTCTCTGGAAGCTGAATCCAACGGTGGGTGAGAGTTGCACCATGGTTGTGCAACTGCCTCATCGTGCACGGTGGCTCAGCTCTAGCTGATCATCTAGACGTCTGTCTCCTCCTCCAGCTGCTGGTATCTCTCCACCGACTGGTCTCTGCAGCTCTCCTCTGTCGGCTCTCATCTCCGTCAGCCCTCGACACCCCTCTGTCATAAATTCCCCATGGTCTCTAATCTAGTTCTGCGTCATCTCCACAGAGGCTAAGAGTGTGTTGTTGATGAAGGCCTGGTCAAGTACGTATGCGGATCCCTTCGGCTGCTCATCAGTGCGTCCCTCACTGGTGGCCATCTCTTGGGTCTCTACAAAGGCAAAAGACCACAAGTCGGGTGCCGTCAAATGGACATATAACTGTGCTGGCCTCTTCTCTGGCACCTCAATACTAGAAGAAGGGTGGTCGAGGGGGAATAGGGTGGTAGCGAACTCATGTTCAAAGAGTGGGTCTAGGCTCTCTGAAGCTCTGCTCTAGATGAATGGAAAGGAGTGCTCGAAAGTGGTGTTATCAAAGGCAGCCTATGGGACCTCCTTCCCATCATTATGATGTGGGGATTCATGTTTATGAGATTTATGTTGATGAAATCTGGATGCAAACAAGATGAGAAAACAAACCTCTTTTTTACCTACTCCATACTTGAGATGATGATCGTGAAAGATCGATCGTTAATCTGGTAGATTTTTATTTAGGTGACAAATCAAGATATCAGAGTGATTAAGCAAGTTGTTGGGAACCCAATGCTCCTAGAAGACTGGCCCAATCTCATAGCTGGTTTTTCCCAGCCAGTATGGGTGCGGACTGTTTACCGGCTACTCTATCTACCCAATCTGCTAAGGAAGTCCCGGACCGATTACCGACTACCTGGTAAAATCCTCACTACAGAACAACCAACCGCAAGACCAGTGGTCTGAAAGGAGTTCAGGTATAGCTCTAGCCGAGTGTGCGGGTCACTCTCTCGCTGCAAATAAATCAATCAATGAGGGTGTGCCTCTCCCCAAAACAAGATTTTTAAGTGTAGTGTATTTTAGGGTCAATTTTGCATTAACAGTCCCAATTTTATTTTATTTTCACCTTTTAGGTATTTTCTAAAATAAAACAACATCTAAAAATTTTTTCGATTTCCTGGGTTATTTTGAGTCCAATAAAAGAGGGGGTAGAAGTCGAAAAAGCTGATGCGCGATCAAATACTGTGATGCATGCAGAGATAGAAATACGTACTTGACTCCAGCACTCCATATGTAGAGTGATCCATGTATAAAAGTAAAGACATAAAATAAACTATCTAAATGATGTAACAAAGAAATCGACCTTAGACAAGCAACTTCTATTAATCATGAAGAACAGATAGCTAACTAATCAGAGAGAGAGTCTTGAGTCCGATTTCGGATGTCGATCGGTGTCTGCCACAACGGATCCTGCACGCGCTCTATACGACCTCTAGCAGCCTTTGTCCTCTCAATCGATTATGTTAGCTTTTTATTATTGATTATTAGCTAGGTCCAATTATGATCTATGGGAAAAGATAAGCAATTAGGTGTGGGGCCTTAGCTAATTACGTCAACAAAAGTCCTAAGTCTAGGGGCTAAAACTGCGTGAATCAAATAGAAAAAATAGCGATAAAAACAAAACTGCGACAAATCCGATGAGTTCCCCTGAGTACACTGATACTCGGCGAAACAGTTCTGATGAGTCTAAGTGTCTAAGGAAAGTCCAGAGTCTAGTTATTACAATAATAAGAATCCTGCAGAAAATAAATCTAATCTATAGGCTAAAACTACTCTCTCTCTCCTCTACTCTTCCTCATGTGCAGTCTCCTCCAAAAGAAAGACGAAGCGTCCTCAGGTAGTTCTTTGCATTAAAAGTGAAACAGAGATATGTCAGAAAGCAGTTGTATCAAATAGATACAAAAAAATGAAAAATGGCAACTAAGTCGTGCTCCCCGACAACGACGCCGTTTTGATGATTGTCCGATCGATCAGGGTTAAGTATCAAGAAATAAACAAGGTCATTGCGACCCCAACCAATCAAATGAAATCAACAAGAAGAAATAAACCACTCGAGATAGATCAAAAACAATCAACACATATGTAAGCGGTTCGCTATTTTATTTACCAGGTATGGTAACTATGGTCAAACACAATGAGCACGAAAAAATCTATGAAATAGTCAAATCTCAAAAATAAAATAAAAGATTTTTAGTGGTTTTTAATTTTGCAAATTTTTAAATTTTTAATAAGGAAATGAAATCAACAAAAATGAAAGCAAACAAGCACAACAATTTTTTGTATTTTTCTTTAAGGCTGAAAATGCTCAGAAAATTAAGATAAAAATATTTTTGGATTTTTTAAGTTTTAAAATATTTTTGTAATTTTCTGGGATTTTTCTGATATTTTTGTAATTCTATAAAAATCAAACAGTGCTCAAATCATACGGTAGTGCATAGCCAAGACCAAATTGCAAGTTAAAAATAATTAAAATGCCCTCAGGTCTTGAATAGCAATTTTATGATAATATAAATAAAAACCTACAAACAACAATTGTAAATAGAGTTTTTGGATTTTTCTTCGATTTTATACGACCTTTATATGTTTTTAGGTTTTTTTGTAATTTTTTGGGACTTTAGAATGAATTTTAAAACAAACTTGATATTGTAGATAAAACACTTAAAAAGACACTAATAGTTATTTTTTGGAATTTTTCAAACATTTTTTAAATTTTTATAAATTTTCTCAGCCAAACAGGTATATTTTTTAGGATTTTTTTTTCAAAAATATTATATGCAAATAGATTAATCCAAGAAAATCATAGTAAATATTACACACCAACAGGGATTAATGGTAATTTTTAGGAGACTTTTTGAATTAATTAGCTATTTATTGAGTCCAAAATACATTAAGTAATTAAGGACAGTTCACAAGGACCAATTTGCAAATAAAATAAGTTTATGTACTAAAGAATAACACCTTTTAAAAGCTCAGGGACATATCTGCAAAAACTCCAATGAAGCACACGCGACATACGTGATCCAGTCTCACAGGGGTATAGTTACAATTATTAAAAACATCCCATTCAACTCAGAACATTTAAAAAGTGCATGGCATACCGTGCAAATGACCCAAAAGTCACGTGGACATACATATGCCACAAACTGAGAGGGACTAAAGTGCAAATAATTAAAAATACAAGGTTCAAACTGAAAACTGTCTTAACTACAATATTTATTTAGTGAACTATGATGAAATAATTAAACGTGTGAGGCCAAAAAGGAAATATACCCTTGCAGGACATGTAGTGTGCGTTGAGGAAGATGATGGCGTGCAGCTCTGATCGCCCGACTGCAAAGTGATCTGATGGTCCAGAGAATGTCGGGGACGTGTGGTCAAATTTGATGTGTCGGCTCTGATCCAACGGTCTGGAAGGTTGCTCTATCGAGTGGCTCAGATGCAATCTGGTGGAAGGGGGCCCATCCACGGGCGGGGAGTGGGTCTGCAAGAACACCTCTTAGGTGAACTTTGACCGGCCAAGGAAAGAGATCCGATGTCCTGATTAAGCATCCGAGGGCTTCTGCAGCTTCGTGGAGGCGTTGTGCGTTAGGCTGGGGGCTCCAATGAAGGCGGTATCGGTTGGATGAGAGTGGTAGTGGCTACTCGCCTAGAGTTGCTCCGTCAGTGCAACTGAGGGGTCTAAACGAAGCTTCGGTCCAGGTAATTGCATAAGGATGTAAGAGAAGCGACATGGGGATGGGTGGTGGATCTCCGGCGTACGGGGCGGAAGGTGATCAGACCTAATCTCTCTCTGGTGAGACAGATCTAGGGTGATCAAATTATGTGGAAAGATGTAGCATGAAATGGGTCATCGATCGGAACGGGGGAGTGAGTGGAACGAGGCTTTGACCAACTGGTCGGAGCTGGGAAACCATGACGGAAGCGGAATGGAAAGATGGAATCAAACAAAGGAATGCAGGAGATAACAGTGATACATGAAGCGACTAATGTGCTTAGAAGCTCCAGGAGAAGATGGGAGGATGGGTCTTGGCCTCGACCATGCTGTGGCAGGCGGGGAGGCTACTCGCGGTGGAACTCCGACGACGCGATGAGTCACAAGTCCACACACACCTCCAGGCGATCCTAAACGGGTTCTCTAGCAGTTGACACTCTACTGAGGGTGTCTAGGGAAGAAAGGGGGAGTGAGGAACAATATGAGAGGCACATATGCAAATGAGAGAATTTATAGGGTTCCCAAGGGTCTGGAAAGATCGCAAGATGGAGCACAACTCTAGGGGGATCAAGATGATCCTAGGGATCTGTGAAGATTACGGATGTCCGAGGAATCTCGGGTCCAAAAATCAAGGTGAGAGGTGGTCGGAGTCAGGCGGGAAAATGGAGAGAAAACGGTTCGGCAAGCTAGAATCAAGTCCAACCCGGTTGGAAGGGAGGGTTGACCGAGGTCAATGATCCCAAGTGAACCAATCAAAGAGCATGAATATACAAAATAATTGAAAATTCAATAAAAATAGCAAATGAATTTAAAATAAAAATTATACAAAATAAAATATGTTTATTATTTTTCAAAGTATTTTTCTATGATTTTTTATTATTTTTATAAAAATTAAATTAGTATAGATACAGCATATAGTACTATATACATGTATAAGATACATATGTATTATATATAGGTTTTTCTATTTTTTATTTTTACACAAATACTCTTATTTTATATTTTATTTATTTACAACATATTTTTAAGAGCATAAAATGATTTTTATTTTATTTTTATAAATTAATTAAGCTTATATAATAAAGAGCGAATGTGTATTTTATACAAAGGTTTGGTGATTCTATTTTTCTTTTATTTTTCTGATTTTTATTTTATTTTTATAATATTATTATAACTATATACAAAGGTGTAAAAGAATAAAATAAATTTGGTTTTATCAAAAATAGATAAATAAGGAATATGTACAAATATAGATGATATATAAAATACATAGTAGACCCTATCTCTCTCTACTTATATTATTTTATGATCAGGTCAAGTCTTGACCATCTCTTGGGGTTTCGGTCACTATGTATTTATTCTATATACATCAGTCTTTTTCTTTTTCTTTATTTTTTTATTTTTACAAAAAAATGCATGCTAAAATATGCAATATTAACAAAGGCATGCAAGTTGAAAAGTTATTATATCTACAGGTATTTACATGATGTTTTGCTAAAGAAAAGAGCTAAAATAAAAGAATAAAGAGTGAGAATCACATATTCATCAGTGTCCTGTCTTAGTTAGAGAAATCATACAAATTCGAAAAATGTTTTAAAAATTCCACAAAAATTCATGTGTGTCTTTTATTGTGTTTTAGCTTCAATAAACAATTAGTTTGAAAATTCATTATAAAAACCCTAAAAATCATAAAAAAACCAAAATCTTTTAAAAATCATATATAATCAAAGAAAAATCAAAAAATTATATTTCCAGGTCCTGTTTGTATATTTTTATTATATTTTATTATAAAATTGCTATCCAAGACCTTAGGGCATTTTAAGCATTTTTAATTTGCAATTTGATCATGGTTGTGCACTGTTTTACATTTTAAGCATTGTTCGATATTTATAAAATCTTAAAAATATTTGAAAAACCTAGAAAATTTACCAAAAACACTTTAAAATCTAGAAACCTAAAAGTATTTTTAGTTTTATTTTCTGAACATTTTTTATTAGTTTAAATAAATCCAAAAAGAGTGTTGTGTGTGCTTTAAGTGTTTTGTGCATGTTTGCTTTATTGAAAATTAAAAATCTAAAAATTAAAAACCATTAAAAAATATTTTATTTTTTTAATTTTACTACTTTGTTATTTTCTATGCTCCTTGTGTTCGACCTTGGTAACTATACCGGGTAAATAAAAATAGAAGACCGCTCACATTTGATTGCTTGATCTATTTAGTGGTTTTTTTTCTGGTTGACGAATCAGATTGATTGAGGACAATGACATTTCATATTTTTCCTCCTTAGTCAATCTCGATTTTCTCTAATCAACAGGGTTCAGCTGTGTATTCCAAGATTGACTTATGATATGGATACCATCAGTTGAAAATTAAAGATGTGGATATTCCCAAGACAGCCTTTCGAACTAGATATGGACACTATGAATTTTTAGTTATGCCTTTGGGACTAATAAATGGCCCATCAACTTTCATGGATCTTATGAATAGAGTATTTTGGGAGTTCTTAGATCACTTTGTAGTAGTATTTATTGATGACATGCTTATTTACTCCTAGGATAAGTAGCGACATGAACACCATCTTCGACAAGCACTTGAAATACTAAGGAAGAACAAACTGTATGCTAAATATAATAAATGTGACTTCAGGTTGTTCGAAGTATCCTTCTTGGGCCATGTTATTTCCGGGGAAGGAATATCAGTTGATCCTACAAAGGTTAGTCCGGTGATGAGTTGGGAATGCCTGAAGATTGTCACAGAAATGCAATATTTTCTGAGTTTAGCTGGGTATTATAGAAGATTTGTGAAGGACTTTTCACGAATAGAATTGCCAATAACTAGGTTGACTCAGAAAGAAGTCCCATTCATATGGTCCGATGCATGTGAAACTAGTTTTTAGACACTGAAAGAATGCCTAACATCTGCAGCTATCCTTACTCTACCCTATGGGATTGAAGGGTTTACAGTGCACAATGATGCATCTGAAGAAGGACTAAGGGTGGTTCTTATGCAACATGGTAAGGTAGTTACTTATGCATCACAATAGCTCAGGACACATGAGAGGAGCTACCCGACACATGACCTTGAACTAGCTATCGTAGTGTTCGCTTTAAAGATATGGAGACACTACCTCTATGGTATTACTTTTGAATTGTTCACCGATCATAAAAGCTTGAATTATCTATTTGATCAAAAGGACCTCAATATGAGACAGAGACGGTGGCTAGAGTTGTTGAAGGACTATGATTGGATCATCTCCTACTACCCTGGTAAGGGGAACGTTGTAGAAGATGCCCTTAGTAGAACTTATTCACATGGATTGGTGAGCGCTATCCACTTCTAGGGTTTGCAATCAACATTAAGTGAATGGAGACCATTTCACAGTAGTGCTGATACTATAACTATTCCTCGCTGATACAAACCAGAGATCTGGGATAAAATAAAGAAAGGACAGGAGGATGATCCGATCCTTAAAGACATGAGACAACAACTTGAGAAGAATGAGATAGAGAGATTCCCGATATAAGATGGTTTATTATATAACCATCAGAGAGTTTGTGTACCAAACACACCTGCACAGAGGAAAGACATCTTATGTGAAGCGCATTGCTCTAGATTATCTATTCATCCAGAAATTACAAAGATGTTTGAGGATCTTCGTTCATACTTTTGGTAGCTGGGAATGAAGAAAGATGTTGTTGAGTTTGTGAATTCATGTTTCACTTGCCAGCAGGTAGAGGCTTCACACAAAAGCCACTAGGATTGTTACAACCCCTCCATGTACAGCAGGTAGAGGATTCTGATCGATATTCACGATTCACCTCACACTATTGGGACAACTTCATGAAAGTCTTAAGCACACAGTTATGCTTGAGCACAGCATATCATCCACAAATAGATGGTCAATCAGAACGTATGATTCAGACACTAGAGGATATGCTGCGAGCATGTGCCTTGAAATGGAAAGGATCATGGGTGAAACATTTCCTCTTATAGATTCACCTACAACAATAGCTACCATGCAAGTATTGGCATGGCACCGTTTGAAGAACTATATGGATGAAGGTGTACTACTCCTTTGTGTTGGCAAGAGGTCGGGATAAAGAACCTTTAAGATTCAGATAGACTTTAGGAGACACCAGAAGCTGCAGAGCTTGCATGAAAAAGACTAATAACTGCTCAGAGTCGCCAGATAATCTATAGTGATACCAGGCGAAGAGACCTTAACTTTGAGGTATGTGACTTCGTATTCCAAAAAGTATCACCTATGAAGGGAGTTCAGAGGTTTGGCTTGCATGGGAAGTTGGCACCTAAGTTCATAGGTCCCTATAAAATTATTCAGCGGATTGGGAAAGTTGCATATAGACTTGCACTTCCTCCACATATTTCGATAATACATGATGTTTTTCATGTATCAAATATGAGAAAGTATATTAAGGATCCTGGGCATAAGATATGATAATTTGTATGTTGATCCAGACTTGACATACCTAACAATACATGTACAAATACTAGACGTGGATATCAAGAAGTTGAGGAATAAATATGTACCTCTAGTTAAAGTATTGTGGCAGAACAAAGAGTTTGAAGAAGCTACATGGGAAGCTGAGGTAGATACGAGAGAGAAATATCCCTATTTGTTGGAATGATAACACTATGTATTATGTGTATCTTTATTATAAATGAAATGGTGTGCATTCTCTTTAAGGTTGTTATGATTTCAATCCTCTTTAAGGGTGTTATGCCTACACTGTAAGTCTCGAGGACAAGACTTCCTTTGAGGTTGTTATAATTTTAAAGACTCGAGCTTGTTTGTCTATCAGATCCTGAATCATAAGATCTGACTCGTCAAGAGCAAACCAACAGAATTCGTTTCGTGTGAATCAGACTTCGTTTCGAATTTCTATGATTTTCATAAGAAAGAGAAGTAAGGAGGCTTAAGATGTCATTAACCCATAATGATCATTATTAAGACTAATAAAACATGATTAAAGAAACTAATGATGAATTGAAAATCGTTAATGACCATTAGCGAACACGAATTAATAGTTAGCAAAAGTTAAGTGTAAGATGCAAAAGTTAAATCACGATTAGTGAAAATTAATCTTGATTAGCACTAATTAAGCATCATTTATGAATCTAGAATATTCTTAAAGTTCTAACTTAAGCCTTAAGTTTTGGATAAGACTTGGCCAAAATCATGGGCTGCTAACTACGGTTAAGATATAAACCATGGTTTACTAGCCATGGTTAGTGGTTTTCTAGAGCCTATAAACACCCCTCTACCCATTCATTCCCTACAATTTCCACTACCACCACTACACCAAGGACTAGGGTCAAGAGGTTGGGAGGAGGAGAGGGAGGCGGGGAAGGAGCGCTTGTGAAGCGCTACCGGGAGGACGAGGAGGAGGAAGGTACGATCCTCTCCTAGTTGGCATCGTAAGTAAGCTCTAACATGAGCTAGGTTTTCAATTCAATCTTTTTTTCATCTTAGTTTTCGATTCTTCTTCCTTTCCGATTCGTTCTCTGTTATGGTTCGAGGAAAAATCTGTTTAACACCTTACTTAGGTGCGGGCGACTATGCACATCAGTGACCCCTATGATTTGTCACACTTTCACTCACCTAAAATGTGTGGTGTCTATCGATTCTCCATCGCTTATGGTTTTATCCTTTCGATTCTGTTGTTATACTTGATTTGATGGAGAAAGATGTGTAATACCCTACTTAGTTGCGGGCGACTATGCACGTCAGTGAACCCTGTGATTCATCACCTCTTCACCCACCTAAGACGCGTAATGTCTACCGATTCTCCATCTCTTACAATTTTAATATATTCCTTCAATTTCGTTGTTTTCCTCTCGGTGATTTTATAGAGGAAACTCTTTTTGTTTTCATTTAAATATATCCCGATATAAGGGGAAACTCTGCCAAAAATTTCATAGAAATATGTCCCAATATAAAGGGAAACTCTGCTGAAATTTTCATAGAAATGCATCCCGATATAAAGGGAAAGTCTGCTGAAATTTTTCTATAATATCACCCCATATAAGGGGAAGCTCTACTGAAATTTCAAGAAAAAACATGTTTTTCATATTCTTCGTGTTCTTTGTTTGTTCTTCGCATTCTTGACACGTTCTTAGTGTTCTTGATAAGAAAATTAAATTTGATCGTTTCAGGAGCCGTAAATTTTCCTTTCTAAAAATGAATCATGATAAAGCACAACATATGCGAGAGAGAGCTCGATTAGGTAATGAAATAATTCCTTTTGTTGTTGGGTTTTCATACGATATCATTGGAATTCCTGATTTTATGTTCTTAACTACGAAGAACCCTAGTTTTGCTAATTTTCAGAAAATGTGGAAAGTTGCTTTGTAATTTCCACTAAAATAATGTCTAAGCATCGAATAGACGCAGTGGCTTAGAAAGTTAGGGTTTGGGAGTAAAATTATACACAAATATGAGTATTTATATACATGAATTATTATATGTGTAATTCTATACTCAGTATTGATGAATATGCAAATTGAAGGCTTAACGGAAGAATTACATCATAGGAATTGAAGTGTATTGAGTTGGAATCTGAAAAGGATCGTGTCTTACGTTAAGAATGACTGTGAGTGGAACTATAGGTCGGGCATGCAACCTGTAGGTTTGTCGGAAGGAACCCGTATTGGCGTTGCCCTACCTAGGTGGTACACGGTTTCCCTGTTATGATAAATGCACACAAAATGAATGATTTGCAACACGTGGTACCGGGTGGCAATATATTCGGGTTGAACGATGGAAGATGTGGTCGTGCCATGTGGAGGCACGGGTGGTTCAATAGCGTCATGGTCATGATAACATGTATTTAAAGCCACAAGATTATGCGATTAAAGGTAAGCCTGAGGTATTAAGCAACCGGGTCCTTGAGGACGGTGTGCTCCTTTGTTTGTTAGGCTGAGTGTTTGAAACCCTGGATAATAAAAGAAAATAAAAATATCAGGGTAGTATTGGAGGATTGGTTGAGGCGACGTGTGGAAGCATAAGCTCACCATATGAACAAAATATCCAATCCTGAAGTGTCCATAACTTCGGAGTCCATTAAGGGTGGTGTTCCACGGGACTAATCCCTGTCATGGAATAAAAATGAATAGAGGTTAAACTAAAGAGAAGAAATGAAAATATTTTGTGAATACAAGTTTTGCAAATTACACCAGTTATTTTCTTTTCTCTTCTTTGTTACTTAGAACTCGCTAACTGTTATCCTATGATTTATGGAAAACCCAACAGGTGTCTGTGAGCCATCAAAAGGACTTTAATAATCCAGACAGCTAATATAATAGTCATCCAACCATCCACAAACAGCTTTACTCTATAAGGTAGTTAGTAATCTTTTTGTGTATTTCCTTTCTAGCCGATGTACATGTAAATGGTTATAGTGGGACAATATATCATGTAAACTTTATTTTGATTGAAATACTTCCTTCTGATTATTTTTATTTGCAGTGTCTTTCTGAATGTTAGTTGTGATTGCTGAATAAATTATTGTTGAGTAACCATATCTAAATATGGGATGATCCAATGGCCTGGAATTGGGTTTATGACACCCTCCATGACCGTTGGATAGCACACCCCTTTTGTAATTTAAAAGGAACCCCCACCGCTCTTTTTTATTTTTCTATTAGGTCATATAAATATTAATTTTAGTTTAATTTTTTAAAAAAATATTAAGGATACTATGAACTTTGCTTTTATTACAGTTAGGTCCTTTGCCAGGTCACCTTACATGGTCCCCCATGTGAGGGGCTTGGGCTTTTTGCATAAAAGCCCTCTCAGCTTTTGGTATTTGTTAGTCATGGAAAATGTAAATTTAGTGTTAACTTTGGAAGATATTTACGTATAAAACCTTGTATTTTATTTTGATTGCAAAAATACCCCTTCTAGGGTTGTATTTTTATGTATGCTTTTCTATTTTTATCTATTTTTATTAAATAGCTCATGCACATATTAAATTGCGGGAAAAATATAGTAAATGATTCTCACCATGCTTGTACATGCACAAATCTTTATTTAGCATTTTATTGTATTTTCCCATTTACTAAAATTCAAATAGGAGCTAATTATCCTTATTTACATATTAAAATCAAAAACAAATAAAACTATCTTTAAAAATTCTAATAAAATCGATTTGCCTATATTATTATATAATCTACGTTCAGACCTAAAACCACCAAAAAATCTATAACTAAAACTCTAAAAATCATGAAACCATACAAAATCAGTAAAAAATCCTTAAAATTAAAAAAAATAATTTTCTATTATATTTGTTTATATTAAAATAGTTTTAGGTAATTTTAGACCTATTATCTTTATTTAATACCCAAAATAATTCGGCCTATATATTATCTTCATTGTTTTTATATATTTATTCAATTAACAATACATTAATAAAATAGAAAAAATTATTGAAAATCATAAAAATAGAGAAAATATTAAAAATACAAAACTATTTCATTTTTTGAAGTTTGACTATATTTGTATATATATTTAAAATTATAAAACCCTATATAGACTATATATACCATATAATATTTTTATACATACTTTTATTACTTAATTGTGTATATTATATTTAACATCTTAAAAAAATAAAAAGGATCGTTCCTTATATATTTATCTATTTATTATATATAGGCAATATATAATTTATAATGTATATATTGTTATTATTTTATATATAGATATATATTATGTCTAAAAAACCAAAAAAAATAAAAATTTCCAAATTTTAAAAAAAAATAAAAAATATAAAATATAAAACCATTAACAATAGATAAAATTAAATAAAATTAAAAAAACCAATAAAAAGTAAAAAAATAGAAACATTATAAAAATAATCGTTATTAATTATTATTAATTAATGATAATTATACCAATCCCTCATGCTCTTAGTAGTTTGACCCCTACACTTGATGATTATACCCATCTTTTGTAGGGCATAATAAAATTCACCCCGCACTCATTTTCATTGTTTAAAATATATCATGGGTTGATTGTTTGTGTTGATTGAGTTTCGAGTACCGTGAGAGCGATCGCTACAACGATTTCTAGATCCGACTTGTTGAACACTACAATTCCTCCAATATCGGGTGTCGGGAACCTCGGTCTCCGCACTCAACAAAATAGCATCATTGCCGTGGAGCAATGAATAGAATATGATAGAGTATATTTTATATGCATTATTTATCTATTTTATTTTTCATTATTTAAATAATTGATTATCCGTGCTAATCCTCTCTTTGTTGACTCTTCTATGAGGGCCCTCTATGCGAGAACGGTCATCTAGGAGGTTGAGGCAATTGAGTAGATTGGAGACAAACCCCTTCTTCACAGGCTGGTAGGAGAGAGCATGAGAGAAGACCGAGGAGATTGAGCAGTGTAGATTAACAATAGCATGTTGTAGATTTTTATTTTCTGAGAGAGAGAGAGAGAGACTTTTATTGTTGTACTATACTTTGTAATAATATAGGGACTTGGATATTCGGACACTAGCAAGCCTACTTTACCATGTGTTTATTCACCTGGGGGCTTGCTCAGTTTTCTCGTGTTTTCTCGTCTTTTACTTTTTGTTCTCCCTATTTTCTTCTTATTTTATTTTGTTTCTTGTGTTTTGATATTCACTTTTTAATTTTTTTTGTATTTGAAGCCCCTAGTTTTAAGATTTTTATTTGGTGAGCCAGATAGAGTTAGGTCCACACATCTAAAAGAATTCGGTGCATCTAGATCATTGGACTTACTTAAATTAATAAATATGTGCTTCCCGAGTAGTTTCTGCTAGGATGGTTTTCACTTATACACATATAGAATAGAATTTACTTTATGCACGGATCATCTTGCAAACTAATGGAGTCAGGTACACATCACTATCTCTAGCATTTCCATTCATCAATTTTTTGTGCAACGACTTTTCTAAACTCCTTCCACTGTTTCTTAGACTTTGGCAATAAAAGGAATCAGAAAATTCGTTAGACGCTTTCTTTTTCAAAAAAAGACCAAAAAAGAGATAAATGATAAAATTGAGATTGCTAACTGTACTCAACCCTAAAAATAAATGGAAAGAATAAACATTATTGTTTTAGGGAGAATAACCCCATCATTATCACATGTACATTTTAGATCGAGTGAGGCACTCACACATAAGGATTAGAGCCCCCAAACCTAGACTTGTGCCTTAAGCGCTTGGGTCGGCTCTTGTTCCCTATTACTAAGCACTTGCCTCTGACTTTAGATGAAATGGTCTGTTGTTCTAATAGGTATGCTACACCGACTTGAACACACCTACTCTAGGCACCTGTACATGTGATTTTGAAAACAATTGACTTGACACCTAACTCTAAAATCTAAATGAAAAAAGATTGAACTTTCACGATCGTCACAATGTTGAGTTGGAGAATTGAGGGGTTTTTTATTTGTTTTTATTTTGTGTATGTTTGATCACTCCACGTATTTGGATCTTTTTCTATTCATACCTTGACTTGACTATAGTGCTCTCCCCGATCTCGCCTCTTGAATACCGAGATGGATGATTAGAGCTACTTTTATCTAGACTTCACGGATTCTTTTTATTCTACTCCAGTCGATGCACCTCCATTTTGTCAAGAGTATTACCCAGATTTTTCTTCTTGTACATATACATATCACCGACAGTCTCGACCGTAAGATTTTGAATATGATCCACCACCACAGTTTTGTCGCGCATCATCACACCACTCGGTACTGAGATGTTGGATTATCCTCCCTTGGAATTGACTCTTGACTACGTGACCATGTTAGTGAAGCAAATGCAGATGAGAATAGATAACCTCACTAATCTGAATAAGATTCACATCGTCGCTTCACCTTCTGGTTCCATGGATTCACGAGAGACCACCCATGGGAGATCACAGTCACCAAAAATAAAAAAAAATAACCAAAATATAAAACCTTAAAGACAATAATGGGAGACGCCTAGCCAGGACTGATAGTGAGGATAGGGCATCTATGCCACCCTCTTTGCCCATGCATACATGCACCATAGTTCGTACCCACCCATCCTTGAAGATGACATTGTACATGTTGATTCTAGTCATCCTTGTGTACATGTTGATTCTTACTTCCTCCATAGTGAGGTAGAAATAAAAAATCTAAAAAATAGTTGACCAACCCTGAAGTGGTGGCGTCTATTCAGGACATTTTTGATGCCCCGCCTTGAAAGGTCGTGAACCTTATGTCTACACCTACACCAAAGAAAAGGAAGATACATCGCATGACTAAGTGACACATTCTGACCATGGACATTGCTTATGCCATCACACACCATCTTTCTAACAAGAAAAGGGACACGGGTACATCCTTTGTCAGATGTGCCATTTCTGACAATCACTTTGATCACACTCTCCTTGACAATGCCGCATCGATTAAAATAATACCCTTCTCACTTGTTGAAACATTGGATCTGGGGCCTCTCAAGAAAACTAGGATGATTTGCCAATTTGCTAACTAATCAATAAAGAGGTTGAAGGGTATTCTTGAAAATGTTATCATTCATATCCATGGCATGCGATGTACTATTTATTTTATTGTATTACCCATGGAGACCTCCACCTCTGTGGGGCGCACTCCATTTATCCTAGGTCGACCTTTCCTCGCTACGATGAAGGTCGTTACAGATTATGGATCTGGAGAGATACGCTTTTGTTCCCACAACAAGAGTTTTCTGATTGAGATGATCACTACACTCATTGATAGCCAGAAACTAAAACTTGATGAGAATGTACCTATGTCAACCGACTCAGAGGATTTTGACCATGCTGTTGAGATCAGAGATGTTTGCTTTACCATGGATGATACTGAGACCCAAGAATTCCTCTTCCAAGGAGAAGATTCAGAAAGCATAGATCTATGTGTTCCCTCTTCTTGTATATGGAGATGTGTTGATGAGAATACACTATAGATACCTTACCGCAGAGGGAGGCTATATGAGAGACTTCCAAGGTTGGACCTGACCTTACTACTTCCGTTGATGAGTTTGTGCCTTTTCGTTTTGAGACCACTTAGAATTTCCATCACATTGATCATGATCGGGCTTTGTCAATTGAAAACCCTGATATCGACTTTCACCTTGTCAGATCCATTCCTTAGCGGTCACGCAAGAAGGTATGGTTCCTATGTTATTGATCATTGTATATTCCTTATTGCTTTCATTTCTTTCATTTTATCAATCGTTTCTCTCGTCCAACTCGATCTGTGTGTTTGCCTTGCTTAGGATGTGCTTTATCCGAAGTAAAGGAGAGGTGGACAAGTCGAGTGTTCTTTCTTCATTATATTTCGTCACTCCTATCGTTTCTTATACTCAAGGATCTCTAATCCTAAGTGTAGGGTGAGTGATGCGGTTCATTCTTTCATCTTTATTTTCTTTATTTATTTTTCATTTCTTTCGGTCCACTCCCTTGTCTCCTCAATTGTTGATATCATGTTTTATACTTAGGGATATCATACCCTATGTATAGGGAAAGACATGCTTGATTTGTTCATCCTCATCCTTGATTATCCTCATTTCGTATAAAGTCTGCTATAATTAGGATTAGTTTATCCTAAGTATATGAGGGGTCCATCAATTTCTCATTCACTAGTTGTTGTAGTATAGATTTTTCTATAATCATCACAAGGTATGTATCCCTTTTTCTCTTTGATCACTATGAGGACATAACTCAAGCAAAGTATAGTGGGATCGTATATATGGTGTATATACGTTAGACATAGCGCATACTTCCATATTTTTAATAATATGGCTAAAATACTATATGATGATAAGGTATTCAACAAATCAAATGTAAAGAATACAGCCTAATATGTATAATTTTTTTCAAAATTTTTCAAAATTCTTTGTGAATATGATCAATAAATCGATTTAAAAATGTTTTGCAGAATGATTTGAAAAATGGATGTAAAATGACTTGGAAAATCTTGTGATAAATGTTTGGAAAATGTTTTGTGAACCTTTGTAAAAATCTTTGCAAAATCTTTGTCAGAATTTGTTTATTTGTTTGAATAATTTTTTTGAAATTCAATATGCAGATGATTTGGAAAATAGTTGTAAAAATATTTTGAAAAATCTATCTATACCTTTGAAAAATCTTTGCAAAATGATTTTCAAAATTTGCAAATATTTGCAAAATATTTTAAAAAATGTTTGTAAAAATATTTTCAAATTATTTTGAGAACCTTGTATATAATGGTGATAAATAAAAATTCTAATAAAATACTTTATATATATAACCCTTGTATATAAAAATAGTAAATAACATCTAACTTCCCAGTGTAAATTCTACACCCAATTATTTCATGTATGCACACACTCTCGTGTAAATATTTGTATATACCATCCACTAACCATTATAAAAAATCCTTAAATTTTTCAAAATTTTCAATACCTAAAAAAATTTGTAAAATATTTCCAAAAGTTGCATAAAAATTTGCAAAACTTTTTCAAAAAAATCATAAAAAGTTCAAAACCAGAAAATGTGTCAAACAAAATTTTTTGCATTGCATTTGCATCTGCATTTTTCGGAATGATCATGACAATTGAACAAGTCTAAATAAAGTCTGAAGATCGGATCTTGGTCTAGACCTTAATCCCCTTAATCACTGGAACTTGTTCGAGACTGAATTGAGATGCTTCAAGTCACTATGAATAAATTCTTTAGATTCTATGAGATTGTGTTCATGAGTCCATTCAATGCATCTAACTAAAACCTTTCATGTCAATTGTATGACTCCTGAGATAATGGCTTGACTTGAGACCTCACACTTAACACTTAGCTCAATCCATATGGATTGTTGAA
Source organism: Ottelia alismoides (assembly GCA_037367405.1). Taxonomy (NCBI): domain Eukaryota; kingdom Viridiplantae; phylum Streptophyta; class Magnoliopsida; order Alismatales; family Hydrocharitaceae; genus Ottelia; species Ottelia alismoides. Next base: position 345,098 of record JAZKJV010002923.1, read on the forward strand.
AGATCTTGGAGTCAAAGTCAATATGATACTAGGTTTCTTCGTCAAGGGTGGATCATGAACCATTCTTGGGGACTGTCGAAATTGGTACTTCAACCCACTACCTCTAGTAGCATGTACATCTAATGACTGGAGATTGGATTGAAATAAATCTTCGAACGAGGAATGGTTTGCTAGCACAAGTTCTTTCCAAGACCCCAAAACATGGGTGGAACAAAGAAATCTATATCCGTCGAGACAAAACAAGAATGCAGAGCAATGCCAACAAAGAAAATATCCAATAAGAAGCCTATATCAAAAATTCCAAAAATATTGAGCTTCTAGAAAAGGCCTGCTTCTTAGTAAAGACTCGGTTACATTGGCTGAGCTTCACAAGGAAATGCGACTACACTGGTCCATTTCTGCTTCTTTTCCCATTCTTCTAGCTTCTCCCTCCTTCAGTTGTGAACTAGCATGCACCTAGACTTATAAGGAATTATCCATCTCCACGAGTAGTTTCCAGACGAGGAGACCATTGGATAGTTCAGTTGTTTGTCTGGGAAGAGCTAACACAATCCACATACATGGTACATGTAATTTCAAGGTTGCAAGAGTATGCGACTAAAAGGATGGTTCTGACCAAATTGTGACTTGAACTAGATAGAGGAGCATGGAATCTAAGGGTTGTGGAGTCACAATTCCTAACCTAAATATGGTTCTGAACAAACCTAAAATCCAAATATCTTAACTGAGCTCCAAACTTTGACTTTATCAAGACAAGTTCAAGGGTCAAAAATTATTCCAAGTTCTTTCTTTTTCTTTTCTTTATTTTCTTTTATGCACTCATTATCATAATTATTTGCTAGGATCTAGCAAAGGCAAGTATAGGGGGTGATGAATATCCATTTCATCACTTTATTCTTTCATTTTGGCATTAAATCCCAAGCTAAATGCATGTATATATCATTAATTTGTACAAAATAACAATTAATAATTGGTCTACAAATTCTCTATAAATATATGTATTTAATTCTAAAATAAAATGATAAAGGAACGAAAATATAAATAAATGTAGTGTCAAAGACACTGAATGACCCTAGATGACGAGATCATGTAGGGCAGATGAATTGTACAGAGAACACATTAAAACCCCTAATTTAATTTGCCAGTAAAAAGCCTTTTGGGCCTTATTTTATTTTTCATATTCTACACATCAAATAAAGAAACTCTCAACATGAAATTTGTAAAAAGAAGTAAAAAGAAAAATACAAAATTAATTTCACATAAAAATAATACACAACGCACTCGAGACGCACAGAAGAAAAAGCCGTAAACAAAACTTCACAAACATGTACCTCCTCCATATAGACTCAAAATTTACTAAACTCATATTTATTATTCATAAATTTAATTATCTATCTAATAAAGGTGGTTTTATTAAAAATAGAGTTGACATGTAAAAGTTGGCTTTTCAGTCCCTATTGTATTGTATACATGTATATTATATTTAATATATTCATTCTTTGTATTTTATCTTTCTTATATTTTTATATACTTTTAAATGTTACTTGAAATACATTTAAAACCTAAACATAAAATAAAAATACGAAAAATACATTAAAATAAACAATGTATTATAATATATAAGTATAATATGCATATAATATACATATACATATTTATTTAAGAACATAATAAAATTAGAAAATAAAATAAAAATATGTAAATATGAATTTAAATATATTATAAATATATACGATATGTATATATAATAATAATAAACCTAATACATAATAAAAGCAAAGTGTATAAAATACATGTATTTACGCCTGTATATACATGTAAAAAATTAATACCTAATAAATCAGCTTTTAAAATAAATATAAATCATAATAAAAAATTACATAAAATAATAAACATTTTTTTATTGTTTCAATTTAGTTTAATTAAATCATTTGCTATCTTATTTCTAATTATTTTTTTTATTTCTATTTTATCTTCTAGTGCATGCCATGGATCAATGAGGTGCAAGCATTGGTTGATCTATTGGTTAACTGTACCCACATCTAAGTCTAGGAGTGTTAGAGCACTGACCCTTCTTCTTTTCCATATTTTGGCGCTCAATGCTTGCATCCTTTTGGCATGATTCCTTCACGAAACCTCTGCATCTTACATCCCTCTATTACACTCTAGCATTGGCTTGTCCATTTGAGCATTCATCCATGCATAAACCCTAGTCGAACTCTTGCTTGTATATATCCTCTCCTTCCACCATTTTTTTTTGACCCCTCTCTTTCCTCTATAACCCTAAATGGATCTCGAGGATTGAAGATCTCGATGATAGCGAGCACTTATCATCCTTGTCGGTGAGGATATGGTGGTGGAGGTGGTGATCCATGTGTCGCCAGAGTTCCTCTGATGTACCTCCTTCCGCACCTTGAAATAGTCAGGTACGATCTGCTTTAGATAGGTTTTTATATTGCAATTTCCTTCTTTGTTTTAGATTAGGTGCTTATGCTAATTGTTTGTATCTTAGTTTAATTTTAGATTTTTTATTTTTTGTAGCCTTGAGCTCTAGCACAAAATCACAATGATCCCCTTGTCTTCAACCCATAATTTCACCTCACACTATTGTTCCCCATTTGTTTCTCCACAAAACCCCCATCTTTCACCCTCGATTCTGCAAGAATCAAGGTCGATAGGGTCTGCCTCCTCTACCATTGTTGTTGAACCTCTGCCCTGTTCATTTATCGTGCTTCCTGCTTCAATAGAGGGTCGAGAGGGACCCTCTCATTCTCCTCTCTCTATTTGAGCAAGAACAAGAGCCCAACATCCACCTATAGCGAGGTTTGAAGCCCATATTGCACGTCCTGGAGACCTTGAGCTCCAGGCCCCTAGAGATGGAGCCCAGACCTAATTGATACCCCCGGCAGGCGCGGAGCATTCCTAGGAGGCTATAGCACCTATCAGAGGAGAAAACAGTGGTTGAGGGCAGAAGCATTTCACGATTAAAGAAACACCAAGACTTAGTTATTGGCACTTCTTCCAGGTAGTGCCAGAATCATCGGATAAGGAACACAACCCGTATCTAATCTGGGTCATTCAAGCAAATCGAATCGTTACACATCCAACGCTGTTCATTCTCATTAAGTGAAGCCACATGGACCCTCCATGGCTTTTGGATAGCACGCCCCTTGGATAATTTACAAGGAACCTCCTCCACTCTTTTGTATTTATATTAGGTCTTGTAAATATTAATTTTATACTAAAACCTTTTGTAAAAATTATTAAAGACCCCCTTAACTTTGTTGTATTATAGTTAGGTCCTTTGCCAGGTCACGTCACGTGCCCCTCCCCTACTTGAGACGCCTGGCCTTTTTACATAAAAGCCCCCACCGACTTTGATATTCGTAATTAGTTTTAGAAATTGTAAATTTAGTGTTAAATTTTAGGGATATTTGCACACTGACCCATGTATTTTATTTGAATTGAACCCCTTCAAGCTTGTATCTTATTTATGCTTTTCTATTTTTAATAATTAGTTCATGAGCTTATTAAATTGTGCGAAAATTATAGTAAATGCTTCTCACCATGCTTGTACATGTACACATCCACTCATTAAAAATCAAGTAGGAGCTACTTATACCATGTGTACATATTAAAATCCAAAAGATATATAAAACTATCTTTAAAAATTCCAAAACAAAGTACTATATAATCTACCTTCAGACCAAAAATCACTAAAAATATAAAACTAAACACTAAAAATCATAAAAACCCTAAAAATGCTATAGAAATCAATAAAATTTCCTTAAAATAAAAATATAGTTTTATGTTCTATATTTTTATTTATATTATATAGTATATATTAAAAATAGTTTTGTGAAAATTTGGGCCTATTATTTATTTTTAATAGCCAAAACAATTCAACCTATATATTATCTTTATTGTTTTGCTATATTTATTCAATTAAAAAATACATAAATGTTATCAAATATTATATAAAAATCACAAAACAGAGAAAATATTAAAAATACAAAACATTTTATTTTCTGAATTTTGAATATATTTGTTATAATTAAAACTATAAAACATTATATAGACTATATTCCATGTAATATTTATATACTTATCATTATTACTTAAAAATTATATATATTACATTTAACACCTTAGAAAAATAAAAATGATTGTTCTTGATATATATTATATAGCCTATGAATTATTTATAATCTCTTTATTATTATTATATAGACTTATATTATGCATTAAAAACCAAAAGGAAATTAAAATTTTGCAAAATTAAAAAGAAAATAAAAATTTAAAATTTAAAAACATAAAGAAAATATATATTATATAACACTATATAAAAATTAAATAAAATTCAAAACCCCACAAAAAATAAAAAAGAGAAAAAAGTACAAAAATAATTATTTTATTATTATTAGTTATAATAATTATACATATCCCCCTGCTCTCAATGGTTCGTCCCCTACACTTACTGACTATACACATCTTTTATAGGGTATAATAAATTTCACCCTGCACTAGTTTTCATTGTTTAAAATATATCGTGGGCTGACTGTTTGTCTATTTGCGTTATTGAGTTCCGAGTACCGTGAGAGCGACCGCTACAATGATTACCAAATCGGACTTGTCGGAAACTGCAGGCCCTCCAAGATCGGGCATTAGGAACCTCAATCTCTACACTCAACATTGGCCCAATCACAACATTCCACCTTACCGACCCTTAAAGGGTTTCCACCTATTTTTTGTAGCCATCTGATCAAATGATCATACAACCAAGATTCAATTAACCCCGCCTCTTCTCTGAGTCGCTTGATCACGTCATCAATCTCCTCTCAATGGCTTCTTCGCACCTCAACTTCATTCATCTGATCAAGATCCAATGGTTCCCTGAGCGTCTTCCTCCTCCAACCACCAGCTCGAAGCGCCGTAACTTTTCATGCCTCACTATCTTCACCAGTTTCTCCAGGACTCTACACATGTCTTCTTCGTCTAATTTTACCACCGATCATTAGCCCATAGTGGCCTCATCGACGTCGGATCCTCCTCGCTCATCTTCCTCCTCGCTCATCTTCCTCCTTGCCTGTACTCTTGAGCAGAAGTTGAAACCACCTTGTTAACCTCTAACAACCACCATCTATCTTCCAACAAAATCCCATTCTCCACCACCAGCAATCGTATTTGTCATTCTTGCAAGTTCCTCCTAGACCCGTCCTACACTTCTATGACAGAGAGCATTAGTGAGATTGAGCGACGATGGACGTCTAACTCTGGTGAGATCCACAGATCTATCAACGTGTTGTAAACTTATCAGGTGATTCTTTAGTTTCGCTTCTCAAGCCCAGAGACTTCAAACGACGACCGGAGTAGATTACTCCACCCAAGGCCCTTCTTCATCGCCTTCTTCGTCTTCACAGTTTCCATTCTATTTCCAAGTAAGTCATCATATTTTCCTTTATACGTTGTTTCTCTGATTTAGTTATGTTCTTCAGTACATCATTTCCTTGATCAAATCACATCTATCTCTTCGTGATTCAATCCAATCCAAGTGATACTTGATTGATTAAGCCTTGATCTTCATTTCTCATTACACCACAATATGTCCTTCACTTAGACAAAGCTAAGAAACCAATTAGGGCTATGCAATCCTTGATTCAATATACATCCATTCAACCTCCAGTAGAGCCTTGAGTGCTTGGATTTTTGTTCTTCTAAATTTTGCTTGCCTTAGTCATGTCAATGATCGAGCGTCGCTCAGAGCTCTTTTAAGAAGATCCCCTCAACGATCTTCCCTCTCCCAGCCATACCCTCCATTCTAGTAGCTTCCTTAATCATCGTACTTCAATGCCAGGACCATGTGAAGGTCCCTGGCACTTCATCAGAGTCAGAGGAACAAAAAGAAGGGAAGAGGAGTCCGCATGAGCACGGGCTTCGCCAACATGAGCAGAGGAGGAGGAAGAGGACCTCGATTAATAGTAGTTGTTCGATTAGATCTTCAGATCTAATCCAACGGTCGTGATCAAGATCCGAAGCAGCACTTTGGGCCTCAGCCTTGTATCTCCTGAGCTAGTGATAAGGCACATCAGAGCACCATGTGTGTCCGAGCCTGTCATACCATTCGAACCTACCGATCATGTGTCTCATGCACATGGTAGTAGCATATTTGCAAAAGAACCTGTGGTGTTTTCAGATATTACCGTCCAATCAAACTGCCACGTTGGGCGTACATGCATCTAGGAATTTTATAGGAACACCCCGTCGGGTTCCTAAAAATATAGATAAGTCTCCACTACACAGAAATTGTCATTTAGTACCCAAGCAGTTTTTATATTTGCAATTTAGTCCCTATTAGGGACCATCTTGTAATAAAAGCATGTTTTTAATTAAGTTTTATTGTACTTATACCCTATATTGATTGTTGAATAACTTTTAAGTCATAAATCCATTTTCAATGAAATTGGACTCGTTTTAAAGATCTCCTGATTCTCTTTGATGTGATGTAATGCATTTCCTAATTAGACATATTTTCATGCATCAATATTCATATAGTACAAGTTACTTTTATAGCTCTTTAATCATGCTAAAAATTGATCTTCATATTATTTGTTGTTCATTTAAATATCTTGATTTAACATTGAATCACTTTAGTGTGATTAGGAAGATTAACTAAATTATTTGTTGTTCATTTAAATATCTTGATTTAACATTGAATCACTTTAGTGTGATTAGGAAGTTTAACTAAATTATTGAATAATTACTTCTTGATTAGAAAAGATTTTGAGGAATCACTAGATGTTATTCATATTAGGTGTTTAAAAAAATGACACTTTGATTTAATTGATTATATGGAGCTTGGTAATTGGTCCATTCATTGAATTAATATTTATAAATTGTTCAAGTTATATAATCAATTACTCAAAAGTATAGTGGGTGTTTATTTGTGCATTGTACCATTTTATATGCATTAGCATCATTTTGTCATTTAATATATTTTGTATAGAAAAACAAATAAAAATCATGCATTGCATTATGTTTTCATTTTCTTAACCTAGATCATAATCATTATTCCCTCAATTAGATATTTAATACATAGGTTAAATCTATTAATTGCTCATGTCCTTGTGTTCAACTCCGAACTTATCCAGGATAAATGAAATCGAGTACTCTTCAAAAAGATCTTCTGACTCGATCCTGATAAATAGTTAAGAGGTCGTATTACAATGAATCATTATTAAATTATTTGTTTACAACAAAGTATTATCCAGTAGGGCTTATACCGATTGCCCTTTTTCCTTCCTATCCAAAAAAATGGGGAAGAAGGCTATAGTGGATCTAGCCGAGGACGTAATTCGTAGCATGGGAATCATTAGTAATAACTTGACAATGGTTGAGCAGATGCTCAAATGTGTGTCAGAGTTGGAGAACTTGAATAAGTTTATAAAGCATATGGAAGAACATTCAAAGAGGGTATCTAGGATAAAGATACATGCCTTGACTACATCTTATGCTCTTATTCACCATCTAAATCATGTACAGGAACAACCAATATTAGGGCCCCATACATGGGTTGAGGACCACTCCTTTGCCCATCTTACATAATAAGATCCGTCTGTTGAGATAACCACAGAAGAGCCTCCTCAGATGTTGGAGGTGGATGGTGTGTTCTACTCTGAAGACCCTGCCACCCGGCAGGAAAGAGTAGGGACCAACATCCTTACAACATCCTCTTACTTTCTACAATGCTAGCTTCACCCCTACAACTCTTCCTACTCAGCATCCGAGCCCTGGATTCTCCCACTCCCATCAGCGATAGTAATGAGAGCGCTCTCCTCCATGGTTAATTAATTGAGAAGAATGTCAGCTATAGCATCCGTGGAGAGAAGAGCGCTCTATCAAACAAAAATAACAGAAAAGAAAGATAAGGAAATATTGATGAACAAAAGATAAATTCTCTCTCTTTTGATTCCACTAGATATTAACCAGGTAAGTGTCCTTGGGTCAAACACAAGGAGGCAAGAAAATGTACTCGGATTTCAAGATAGGATTTTATAATTAATTTTTCTTCACGAATCTATTTTATTGTTTTTAGTTTTTATACTTTTTATTGGTTTTATATTTTTTTGCAAATTATAATTTTATTTTTATTTTGTAATTTTTATTTCATTTTTCAAAAATGATTAATTTTCAAAAGAAATGATACAATATAGTAGGTAGAAGATAGTATAATGTAGTATTCTACTATATTATTAAAAAATGGAAAAAAGAAAAGAAAATATTTTTTATTTTTAAAAAACAATGACTATATTTTGAAAAAGACATATTATATAGTAGCTAGGTGAAATATGGAATAGATGATACTATATAGTAGGATGAGGATGAAAAGAAATCAAGCAACGTACTTGAATAACACACAATAAAACTTAAAATCAAGATGGAGTTTGAAAAAAAATGATAGAAATACGATAAAAAAACTTCAAAAAATACACCAAAATAAAGCTAGGGTAGTTGGGTAACTGCCCTAAAAAATAGATGAAAAATAAGACTTCTAGAATATCCAAATGTCTATAGAGGTCTAGGGGTAAAAGTGTAAAAAAATAATAAAATGTTTTGAAGAAAAATAAATTGGACTTTGTGTTTACGTCCCTATGGATGGATCTAAATGCAATATGCAGAATCCTGATGGTGTGGATGAATATTGATCTTCGACCAGGTCTAAGTTGCAAATTTCACACCTTTTCAAAATGTGTGGCTGAGATTAGAAGGTGATATTTGATCTGAGTTGCTCCAGGCTACCACGCATCGAAAGTATATGCAGTATCGGGCTTTGAATGTTCTTCCCCAAATCCTGGGGAAGGTCGCGACAGCTTTGCATTTTCAAGCGATTGGCGATGATTGGCAGTGGCACACGTAATCGAAGGTGCAAAAAGGGAGTATCGAATAAGAAGAACACAACCTCTAGGGTTCTAAATACTGAAGAAGATATGAAATGCCTCTATTTGAAGCGAAGAGACAGATGGTCCTTGCTGATGTTGTTGCTTTCGATCTCTCCAAGAGGTTGGCTACCTGCAAAAAGGATGCAACGGCTCGATTCGTAATGAATAGACCTGGAAATTGAAAGTGTGTTTTTGCGCAGCGGAACTTCAATATAATTCTCCTGAACAACATGAATTTTCAACTCAATTTTGACACAAAAATAGATAAAATTGGATTTTGTTTTTGGTTGAATTGATAGAATGATGATTAGAGTGTTTAAAGAAGTGATTAACAAACCAAAATGGAATTAAAAACTTGAATTTGGGAATGATGAACGCACATGGGAAGTAGAGATATAGGATCTCCCGGTGATTGCTTGATAAGACAACACTTCCTAGAGCTGAACATGAAGGTGCTTGTCGTGATACAAGGTGGGGGTTCCCTGCAATGCCTCCCTAACATGCCTTCTTCCTCATGGAGGCATCTCCTTTGTCTGAATATCATCCAAGGTTAGAGATCCAAAGCTCGGAAGGTGGGGGTTGGTCAGTTAAACTGATGGCTGGAGGTAGTTAGGAGATGTTGATCGACTTGAGGGCTTTAAATAAGAAGAATAGATGTTAGTTAAGGTGGGTGTAGATCAGGCGTGGATCTTCGTATATCAAGGGAGAGAGTAGAGGGATTAGATTGTAATTAGGTGGTAGATCGAGTGTTGTGAAAATTATGGAAGTTGGGGTGTTAGAACAGCAAACGACCTAGGCTTCTTGTGGAAGAAGCTTATGGTGATGACAAGTGTCAGCACCACAAATCCAGAATAAAATACATTGTTAAATGTATAATAAATATTAAATAGATTTATCTTAACAAGATGTAAAAAAAATATAAATAATTGAATTATCTAAATTATAGTATATTTTACAAATGTAAATAACATATATTTAAGATATATAAATAAAATATTAATATATATAATGGGTTCAATAGAGCTACCCCCTAGGGGTAGCCAACATGGCTGCCCCCACCCCATTTTCTGAATTTTTTATTTTTTTTCAAAAAATAAATCCATGTATTTTCATCACTATATCACTCTAATACGTTTCCAATTTTATCAGAAACAGAGACTTATATGTCCTTCATCTAGAACATGTCGATTACAGCAATTCTAATATCATTAAAATTACTCGTTCTAGATGGAACGCATAGGAGTCTATTTCTAACGAAATTGGAAAGACATGTTAGAGGGATATAGTGGTGAAAAAACATGGCTTTATTTTTAAAAAAAAATTGGAAAATGGGGCGGGGACAGCCATGTTGGCTGCCCTCAAGGGGCAACCTCATTTTTTCATATAAAATATACTCTATAAATATCATTTACATTTTTAATTCAATATTTTACTAAATACAATATCAATTTTATATTTTATTAATTTATACAATAATAAATAGAGTTCATGTGATTTTTTATATATTTTATTAATTTAATTTACATAAATTAATAATACAGGTATATACATTATAGTTCAAATTTGTCTATTTTTAGGATTTTTATTTATTGAAACTATTGAATAAGGATTTTATTTTTGGTATTTGTTTTATAAATAAACTAAAAGATCAATAAAATAATTAAAAATGACTAAATAACTTTCTATAAATAGTATGTACATAATAAAATAATTAGCCCAGAAACTTAATTGTCATTAGGTCCAAAAATTAACTTTTTGCAAGCGAAATCCAGTTTCGATTAAATCATCTTCATTAATTAGATATTTTTATTTCATGAACTTTAAAGGTGAGTAGAGTGAAATTGGAGTTCGTATGGCAAAGTTACGAGGTTTGGAAGTTAGGGAATTGACAAAATGGAAGTCAATTTATTTGTCATATTTACAGGTTGGAGTTTTTTATTATATATTGGTGAAAAAATTAGTTAAAATATATACATATGAATTAATTAAAATTAGGTGAAGATTGTATATATAATAAATAAATGGAATTAATGTGTAATGTACAAGGTTAGTTATTTTTTGTTTTCTTCCTTTTCTCCCCTGTTTTATTGTTTGTCGCCCAAGCTTTGATGACTTGTTCTCAGGACGTAGGTTATATAAATATATCTTACAGCTATATTTATATTTCTTAAGTCGTTTTGTACAATATATACATATCAACAATTTGACTTATTTTTTCCTCATTTTTATTTTCCTTTTTTTTTGTCTTTTTAGTGCATAAAAATGTATTTTTATTCACGAATGTAATTTTTATAAAAAAAGTGAAGATTTATGCATATTTACATGTATTTGTTAAGGGTCATAAGATAAAATGCGACAAAAATATTAATGAATCATGGATTCATTAGGCAATAACACCAACCATATGTGTGGCGGTCTTCTTACCAATTGATGAATCTCGGATTCATCAATCTAAATCTCATTTATTAAGCTCAAATCCCTTAAAATCATCAGCAGTTCTGCATATATTCTGCATAATTAGCATTCATGCATGTTTTCATAAGAATTGCATTTTAGCACTAATTTCTGCACAAAATAAGAAGCCAAAAATCTCAGCCAAAATTGACCTGTAAATAGCCTAACTTCCACGATTTTTAACTCATTCATGCTAACTCCGAATGACCCAAAACTACCTCCATTGTGTAAATATCACAATAATAAATGAAAAATACAAAAAAATCACTAACCCAAATTAGTGGACCAAAAACCCAAACCCTATTATCAAGATTCCCAGACTAAAAACCTCATATCTTCCTCATCCAGTGTTCATTTTAATCCTACTTACTTTTGAACTAATGTACATTCAACTACCTTCAAAACAAGACCAAGTTCAAGTGAATCGGAGCTCATATGTGAAAGTTGGGTTTTGGATCTCTTTTGTACATTGTGTATTTTAGAGGTTTTTGACAAGATATTTTATGTACATATTTTCTTAATTAATAAAAATCCAAAAAATAGATTAAGGTGTCTTTATTTATATTTGATTTTTCCATATTTTTTTCCGGATTTTTATCTGGTTTAAAAATGACAAAAAATACAAAACCCAAAAATCAAGGTATTCTCAGTACATGGGATACCCCAAAAAATCACTTTGTGCATTTGATCGATTTTGGTATTGAAGCTTCATAAAATTTGTAGATCTCATCGAGACGAGCATTTTTCATGAAGGAACTTTTGTGATTCGAGGTCATTTGCTATTTATTCTTTATTTTACAAAATCTTTATCTGCGGATTTTTCTGGTACTGACACGTGGCCGCCCCTGGGGCCGCCACGTGTCAGCCACTTTTGGCCTTTTTATAATTCATTTTTACTAAAAAAATTAAAAGGCACCGCACGTGCGTCGCACGTGCCTCCCAGGCACGTTCTCCGCACGTGCCCCGCCCCTTCTCACATCCAACTCCCACGTGGAGACACAGGAACCGTCCAATCGGGCTCGATCGGACGGCGCCAGTGCGTCGTCTTCCCTCCTCGTTTCGAAACTCCCCCACCCCCCCCCCCACCCACCCGTGATCTCTGCCAACGGCCAATTGTGCCGCCTTTCACCTGCAAATCTCGCCAACCACCAACCTCCTCCGCATATCTCGCAACTTACTTCCATGTCCGGCCCACTCCCTCATCCTATAAAACGCACGTCGCCGCCCTCGTTCTACCCCATCCGGCGATTGCATCGCAAGATTTCACAGCGGCGGTGACAGCGCCCCGACGACCTCTTCGTGCGGTGAGATCTGAGGTCTTGGACCTCGTCGCAGCCCACGACCGAGCCAACCCCTCCGACTGCCGTTGCTTCGCTCCGACCATCCTTGAGCCATCGAGCCAACATCTACAACGCCTCCACTACGCCGCCATCACCGTCTCCTACAACAACGATCATCTTCGACCTACGCCATCTACTCCGACTTCACCAACGCTATGATCTTCACCGACCTACGCTTTCCACTCCACCGACATAGATCCAGGTCGTCATCAACAACCTTCATCATCTTCATCAACGACCACCGCCGACAACGCTACAACCACCTGCTCCGACCGGTGATCCTCCGACTTCATCACCAACGACTCCACCGCCGCCAAACGTCAACAGCTACGCCACCACACGACGTCGACAACCGCCATCTACGCCTCGCCGCCCCCTTGGTCGTGTGTCGGCTAGAGGACAGTCGACAGCCCCTCCGCTACTCCTCTCCACCAGCGGCCGGGCGCAAGACCCGAGACCCCCCAAGGCACGTGCCAGGCACGTGCATCCCGGGGGGGACGTCAGCGTGACATTTGCCCAGGTCACGTGTTTTGCACGTGACCATGGGTAATTTACAAAGAAGCCCCCATCCTCCTCTCATTTCTGCTTCAGTCTAGACACCCAAGGAGCACGTACGTCGCACATGCTCCCTTGGGAATTTTGTAGAGATACCTCCCATCAGTACTGGTAATTTAATTTAGGTCCCCCTTGCATTGTTTAAACATATTTATTTTATTAATAATTATTGCATCTGTACCCCTATCTTTATCCTTCATTGTGGACCTCGACATTACATCATCTAATTATCCAAAAATAGCATTTTGTTTGTCAATTAATTCTCTACGTTTTGAGATATTGTAGACATTTTTGTGATCAATGGTTAATTAATTATTATTTATTTTGTAGAAAATTGCATATTTTACCCAGTTTATGCTCTTAAATTTGCCATTGATTAACCGTTGCTCTAAAAATTCCCAAAAAAATCACATATTGTAGAATAAATTGTTCTTGACATTATGCCCAAAAAGAATTGAATTTGCATGCATAATTTGCCCTTTAAAAATCATTTTGCATATTTCAGTGTTTGATTTTTAATAGGTATTAGATCTCACATTTTCAAGGTTTAGGATTTTTCTGAGGTCCATCACCTAGTAATAGATCTTAGATAATTTTATCCCTTGAAAACAAGTAGGTTTAATATTTATTATAATTAAATATTGAAATTCACTCTGTTTGCATTTAAAAATTCATAAAAAAAAATTTATATTGCATCCATAAATTCCAAAAAAATTACAATGCACTCATTTCATAACATTTTGCATTGTGGCCAAGTTTTATATTTTCCGGACATCATTTGAATGTATTTGACATTTTAGTCGCTAAAATAGGACGAATTTGCATTTTGCGTCCTTCATTGCATTAAAAATTACAAAAAAAGACTGCCTCAAAAACCATGCATGAATTTTGATAGACATAATTTTAGGTTGTTCCTTTGCCTCCTTGTGATCGACCTTGAGATTTGCCCAAGTAAAATAAACATAAAACCGCATTGATTAAAATTGACGAATATTTTGTGTGGTTATTTTCTTGACCGATTCCGATTGCCGCCTACAATGCATGAAACGACACAATAATTTTATGCGCGAACAAATAATACAACATCTCTTTAACAAGTGTGATTTCGGACTCTTCAGATGGCGTCGTTGCCGTTGAGGCAAACGGCTTAGTTTTGTATTTTGAAGATTTTCGTTCGGATTTCCGCATTCGGGTAGTCTGACCCCCGAATTTTTCATTGTAAATTCCATTTTTTTCTCTGCATTTATTTTATTTTTCAGCATTTATTTATCTTATTTAATTTTTGATTTATTTTTGAGTCACTCTCTTACATTTTCTCTCTTATTTTTCTTGCAAGGTACCCGGCGTACGTGGAGCGGTTTTTCAAGAAACCGAAGCATCTTCACCGGCTTATAAAAAGCCATAATTAAATTAAGATCGAGTCAAGTCGTGAAAGAGCGTAGAGTCTAGGTTTTTAATTTCTGCAATTTTATTTCTGTAATTAATTGCTCATTTATAGCGGTGTCCGTTTGGACTCTCGCGTGTGTAAAAAGACCTTAAACTATTCTTGTAGTGTGTCGTGGCCTGTTTCACTCTCCGGTAAGGGTGGGGCTCGACTTGAGTGGCGATTAGGATAGACCTGCACATACAGCTCTTACAGCATTTTAATTTCTTGATTGTGCTCGTAGGACTTAAGCCACTCTTCACATTAACTTTCAATTTAGCCAAAATTTAACTCAATTCTTTCCCGCTAATACAACTTTCTGCTTAGGTGTGATTTTTCATTGGCTTGCATCCAAATAGAATAAATTTTCAATTTCTGTATTGCATCCCACATGGAGATGGTGAGGATTCACTATAAGTCTTCTAACTGAGCATACATCATAGTTTTTCGCGTGCATCAGCTTTTCCCGAACTTCTCCCTCTTGTTTTATCACATAACTCTAAAGAAAATTGGGACTAGACGGTAGACGTGTATTTGTGCTCATTTAAATTCTTCAGTGATCACCTAATTAAAATTGAGACTGCTAAATATAGTCGATCTTAAGAACCATAAAATCAAGAATTTTTGCGGGAGAGCAACCCCGACCTTGGATGCTTTTATTTTTCTGAGTGAGCGAGAGACGACACTTAAGGCTAGAGCCCAAAATCGGATTTTCATATTGACTACTGATTCTACGAAAAATGATTAGCTACTTCTTAGTGAGGATCTACGGGTAGCCGATAAACGGTCCAAATTTCCTTAGCAGAGTGGGTGGTATAGGGGACGCTGTGTAAGGCTCCATCCTCAAGTAATGGGTAGTTGTTATACGGTCGGTATTTACTCCCATACTGGCTGAAAGTAGGTGCAACTAGTCGTAAGAATTCGGGACAGTCATTACGAAAATTTCGGCACCTAACAGCTCGCTAATTTTTTTCCAAGATTGTTTTATCACCAATTAAAATCGAAAAGATATTAGCCAAACTCTTACGTCTTCATCGTGTGAGTTAGTGAACCTGGGGTTTAATTTGTGTTTGCATTGGTGTGCGTGAACCGATTTCAAGATCAATAGCCGCGCATTTGATAAAATTTCTTTTGACTATCCCGTGCAATCATCTCTCTCCTTTCTTGATTTTAATCTCATCATGGAACTCTTATCCAATAACTCTTGCAGACCCAACCCCTCATTCCTTTCAGCTCTTTCAAAAATGGTCGAACGTTTATCCGAGAATCCATCAGAGCTATACTATGAAAATGAATTCGTATCGGTTAGACCCAAAACACCTCCTCCTACTTCCACAAGAGACTCTCAACCATCAATAGATCCATTTCTCTCTACAGATACGATCTGCTCTCTGAATGACAACCCTTTGTATTCGGATCATACAAACCAACAACCGACTGAGGTCTCCACTTCTTCATACGTCAATCCACTCTATGCCGACCATATGATTCATCCTTCATATTCGGTAAATGTCAATCCATCATTCATGGGAGATGATAACCACATGATCAAATTGAACACTTCTTCACCTCTTCCATCGACCCTACCCTGGAACACAAATGAACAATTATCATCTTGGATTGACCATGACAACCCCATCTTCAGACATGATACTCATACAGAGGAATGGACAGACCACATAAAACACATCAACCATGTATGCTGACTTCACAATATCAAGGTCCAACAACTCATAATCAAAGGATTGAACTCTACTCGAACCAACTCCGCATACTTAGACCATATGAGCAACCGCCTTCCATAAATATTGAGGAGATATTTTTAGAAAATGATGATCATATATCAGATATTTCAAGAGACTCCTCTCCTAGAACATATAGGAAAATGGAAGAGGAAATTCAATTACAAAAACACACCCCAACTGCTCCCATGATTGGTCATGAAAAGATTTTGGAGGACATTTTGAGGATGAATAAGAAATTTGATTTAATGGAGGATAGATTTCGAGAATTTGTTGATCGATTAATTTCAATCTCTAGTAGCTCAGATATAAAAATGAATGAGGAACTGATTAGATCTAAGATTGAAAATTTTGAGGATATTCAGGAATCTGAGGACGATTCTGATAGTGTCACTTCTACATATTATTGCCCTAAAAATGACTATGCATCTGACTCCCACTCTAAACATCAGAACCCCTGCTCATCTAAGGAGTACACCACATCACCACACCATACAGAAAATACCAAAAAAATCAGAATATTCGAAAATCACAAAAAAAATCGAAAATCTCAAAAAATTCATAAAAATCGAAACTGAAGAAGATCTGAAGAATTTGGATCCTACTGTACGGGAAACACTAGAAAAGAAACTGATTGTTGAACTTCCCTTTCTCCAGGCCATTGAGCACTTCCCTGACCTTTAAGAATTTGTAATGAATAAATTAATTATGAAAAAGTTGGGCAGGATTAAAACAAAGACTGAAAGACATATCTTGTCAATGGCCTCCTCCTTTGTGTTGAGGAAAAAAACCAAGAGCCGCATAGTGAAGCGGTTGCCCAGATTTGACTGTGAAATCAAAGACACAATTTTCACCCATGCTCGAATTGATGACGATTCACCGATCAATATCCTCCTGACCTCTGTATTTCATGATTCAAACTCGGACTGATTCGGAAGATACGAGAGATTGTTCAATTGGTGGACCGATCGATAAAGCGGCCGAGAGGAATCATTTCTGTCATCGTGACATTCCAAGGTGCTTCGCTCAAGATAGAATTCACGATCATTGATATTGAGCATCAAGGAGAATTCACCCAGTCTCCAATTATTCTCGAAAAGCCATTCTTAGCATTGGCTAAGGAAATTATTGATTGTGAGACTCGGAAAATCAATTTTAAAGCATTGGAAGCACTTAAATCTGATCCTGTCTTTGAGGAACCACAATTTTCTGAGGCAACCAACAAAGTCCCCGACAACCGTAATCATGAAACGGTAGAAGAGCCCTACCCTGCTGCTACACTTGAGATAGCGGTTGTTGATGAGACTATTGGTTTAGAGAATCTCCCCCCTACTCCATTCCCAGCCGCTCTCACCTTAGAGAATCAAGTATATGAATCATATGATCCGGAGACTTATGCATGGGCACACCCTGGGTCAACCTACTCTGACTACATGGATTACATCAACTCGACACAGGAATGCTCCAACATCGAATCAATTAAGAACGAACATGCAGATACTCTCCCCACTATTTCAATTCCCACGGATCTCAAGAATAGACAAATCCTTCTACTATGATCCTGAGACATATGCATGGTCGCACCCTGGAGTAGCATTCTTTGAATACTTGGACCAAATCATCCCAAATCGAGAGTGCACCAACATTCAGAAGACCAAGATCAAACAAGCAAGATGAAAACCAACCAAGGAGAAGAATTCTAATGGTTATTCATCAGGATACTAAAGTGAACCGACACCTTCACGAAGCAAGAAAAAGAAGGTCACCTTTGACCTTTCGGAAGAGGAATCGTCTGATGATCCCTCATCAGGTCCGAAAAAGGTACTCTACATGAGTGAAGTGTGTTCGGTTGCTCTAAAGCCATATCTTCACAAGGATCCAAAATTCGACTCTCATTGGACAACTCCCGTTCCTAACTACTATTCATCCCAAGTTGATGCACCTACCCTCTTCATGTACACTGGAATTATTTCTTATGAGCTGACTGAGACCGGTGCTTCTGGGTATTCATCTGAGGACAAACCGCTTGATCCCAAGAAGGAACAAATTCTGAGGAACAACTGAAGAAGTAAAAAGACCAGAATATTTGGAGTATGTCCACTTTCGAATACTACTCCTCTGAGGATAATTCTGATAATGGACATCCACTATCCATCATGATTTTTCTGAGGATGATACTGATAATAGTTGGGAATCATATGCTTCATCTCCATCTCGTTATTCCGATCTCCCATCACAGGCTCACAAAAAGATCAGCCGAAAACCGCCTTAATCATCGGCTACCCTCCCTCCCTCCCGACCACATTGGTTTCCTTGTACAGCTTCTTTCTCTACTTAGGCCAAGGCCTAAGTATAGGGAGGACTGATGCCATCTGTATATACCCTTTTCCCCATCATACTTCTCCTGATCGATCCATTTCCACCCTTCTTCCATACATAGGCTGACCAGAGCCTAAGTATAGGGGGAACCGACGCCCACCTGTATATACTCTCCTCATTGACATACCTCGACCACTTCATTTTTTCCGCTCTTCTTCTATGTATAGGGGTAGTTCTGTAAATCTTATTCTTTTTCTTTTCCTTTTTCACTCTACTACGCTTAGCCCGAGCTATGTCTTCTTTACGCTTCTTGTGCTCTTAGGACACAGCACTCGCTAAGTATAGGGGGGGTCTGAGTATATACTTCGTATATATTTTACCATATCCTGTACTTGCACGTAAGTCTATATGTATTTATGGGGTGGGTATTAATTCAAAAAAAACAAAAAAAAACAACAAAAAAAGAGTTTTGTTACTAACACTAATTGTGCCCAAATTTTTTGAAAAAAATGGCTTCTTATTCATTTTTGCAAAAAAAAGAAAAAAAACCAAAAAATCCATTGCATAAAAAAATGTGCTGCATTTCACACACCTGCACTTCATCCAGCATCACATTCATTTGCATCTGTGAAAAGTCATTGGGTTCTGAACCGAGTTGTGAGCAGAAACCGCGAGTGGTCTGGACTTGACCTTAATCCACCTAATTTTCAGAGGAACTTCACCGACAAATAGGATTTTAGAAGCTTCAGGTCTTTGACTTAATTCTTTGAGTTCCACATGACAATGTGCAGCAGTTGACTCTTAGTGTCTAACCTGGTCTCTTCATTATGGGTACAACTCTGAAATAGGAAATTAATTTGTACTCTCACACTATGCACATAGCTCAACTTAGACGGGATGTTGGAAGACGGTGTGACTTTCTTTTCTGGTAGCGTGGAAATCTAAAGACCGGAGTACGGGTTGAAATAAAGCTTCAGAAAAGTAATGGACGGCTGGGCATAATTTTTTTCCAAATACCCCAAAAAAATACACGGAAACAAAAAGATTCTATATCCGTAGGGGCACAATAAGATCCAAGCAGAACCACCAAAAATTCCAAATACAAAGAAGCATTCTACCAAATAAATATCTTACCAAAAAGGTCCAAGCTTCAAGAAACCTGCAGATCTTGTTGGAGACTCGGCTACACTATCCATCTTCACAAGGAGAGGTGACTACACTGGCCATCCTCTAGTTCTTTTCCCCTTCTTTTATCTTCTCCCCCCAATTCGATTGTGAACACAGCACGAGAGACCTTAGAAGGAAATACCTGACTCTCCGAGGACGAGTTACCGGAGAGGAGAGGAGCACGGTAGTCCGGCATTCTAGATGAGAAGAGCTAAAACCTTTGACACACATGAGTCAATTATTCAATGTTCATAGGGTATACTTTGGGAAGAAGATTGATCTAAGATGACTTCTGAGCCGAAACTGTAGCAATGATGTGTAGAACTTGAAGGCTGTTGATTTTGAAATTCTAAGTCTCACAGAAGTTCTGCCACGCTAATAATCCAAAGGTCGAGTCTAGTGTCATTTTCACCTTCAGCTCATGGTCTTGGTATGGAACCCAATCTCATTTCACCTCATGGCATTTCTTTTTGATGCTCAGGGACAAGCATGGTTTAAGTATAGGGGGATGATGAATCTCGGATTCATCACTCTAAATCTCATTTATTAAGCTCAAATCCCTCAAAATCATTAGCATTTCTGCATCTATTCTGCATAATTAGCATTCATGCATGTTTTCATAAGAATTGCATTTTAGCACTAATTTCTGCACAAAATAAGAAGCCAAAAATCTCAGCCAAAATTGACCTGTAAATAGCTTAACTTCCGCAACTTTTAACTCATTCATGCTAACTCCGAATGACCCAAAACAACCTCCGTTGTGTACATATCACTCACAAGAATAAATGAAAAATACAAAAAAATCACTATCCCAAATGAGTGGACCAAAAACCCAAATCCTAGTATCTGGATTCCTGGACTAAAAACCTCATATCTTCTTCATCCAGTGTCTGTTTTTATCCTACTCACTTTTGAACTAATGTACATTCAATTATCTCAAAACAAGATCAAGTTCAAGTGAATCAGAGCTCATATGTGAAAGTTGGGTTTTGGGCATCTTTTATACATTGTGTATTTTAGCGATTTTTGAACTGATATGTTATGTACATATTTTCTTAATTAATAAAAATCCAAAAAATAGATAAGGTGTCTTTATTTATCTTTGATTTTTCCATATTTTTCTTAATTTTTTCTAGTTTAAAAATGACAAAAAAATACAAAACCCAAAAATCAAGGTATTTTATGTACATGGGATACCCCAAAAATCACTTTGTGCATTTGATCGATTAGGGTTTTGATGTCTTCACGAATGTCGTAGAGCTCATCGAGACGAGCATTTTTTGTGAAGAAATTTTTGCGATCTGAGGTCATTTGCTATTTATTTTTTATTTTACAAAATCTTTATCTGTGGATTTTCTAGTGCTGACACGTGGCCACCCCTGGGGCCACCACGTGTCAGCCACTTTTGGCCTTTTTATAATTCGTTTTTACTAAAAAAATAAAATCCATCGTACATGTGTCGCACGTGCCTCCCAAGCACGTGCTCCGCACGTGCCCCGCCCCTTCTCACATCCAGCTACCACGTGGTGCCACAGGAACCGTCCGATCGCGCTCGATCAGACAGCGCATGTGCGTCGTCTTCCCCCCTCCTTTCGGAACCCTCCCTCCATGATCTCCGCCAATGGCCAACCGCGTCACCTTTCACCCGCAAATCTCGCCAACCGCCAACCTCCTCCGCATATCTCGCAACTTATTTCCATGTCCGGCCACCTCCCTCATCCTTTAAAACGCTCGTCGCTGCCCTCGTTCTACCCCATCCGCCGATTGCATCGCAAGATTTCACCGCAGCAGTGACAGCACCATGACGATCTCTTCACGCGGCGAGATCCGAGGTCTTGGACCTCATCGCAGCCCACGGCCGAGCCAACCCCTCCGACTGTCGTTGCTTCGCTCCGGCCATCCTTGAGCCGTCGAGCCAACGTCTACAACGCCTCCGCTACGCCGCCATCATTGTCTCCTACAACAACGATCATCTCCAACCTACACCATCTACTCCGACTTCGCCAACGCTACGATCTTCACCGACCTATGCTTTCCACTCCACCAACATAGATCCAGGTCGTCATCAACAACCTTCATCATCTTCAGCTACGACCACCGCCGACAACGCTATAACCACCTGCTACGACCGATGATCCTCCGACTTCATCACCAACGACTCCACCACCGTCGAACGTCAACAGCTATGCTACCACACGACGTCGACAACCGCCATCTACGCCTCGCTGCCCCCTTGGCCGTGTGTCGGCCAGAGGACGGCTGACAGCCCCTCCGCCACTCCTCTCTTCCAGCGGCAGGGTGCAAGACCCGAGAACCCCAAGGCACGTGCCAGGCACATGCGTCCCAAGGGGGACGTCAGCGTGACATCAGCCTAGGTCACGTGTTTTGCATGTGACTGTGGGTAATTTACAAAGAAGCCCCCCATCCTCCTTTCATTTGCGCTTCAGTCCAGACACCCAAGGAGCACGTGCACCACACATGTTCCCATGGGAATTTTGCAGAGATAGCTCCCATCAGTATTGGTAATTTAATTTAGGTCCTCTTGCATTGTTTAAACATTTTTATTTTATTTATAATTATTGCATAAGTACCCCTGTCTTTATCCTTCATTGTGGACCTCGACATTACATCATCTAATTATCAAAAAATATCATTTTGTTTGTAAATTGATTCTCTACGTTTTGACATATTGTGGACATTTTTGTGATTAATAGTTGATTAATTATTATTTATTTTGTAGAAAATTGCATATTTTACCCAGTTTATGCTTTTAAATTTGCCATTGATTAACCGTTGCTCTAAAAATTCTCGAAAATTCATATATTGTAGAATTCGTTGTGCTTGACATTATGCCCAAAAAGAATTGAATTTGCATGCATAATTTGCCCTGTAAAAATCATTTTGCAAATTTCAGTGTTTTATTTTTAATAGGTATTAGATCTCACATTTTCAAGGTTTAGGATTTTTCTAAGGTCCATTACCTAGTGATAGATCTTAGATAATTTTATCCTTGAAAACAAGTAGGTTTAATATTTTTATAATTAAATATTGAAATTCACTCTATTTTCATTTAACAATTCATAAAAAAATTCATTTTGCATCCAAAAATTCCAAAAAATTACAGTGCATTCATTTCATCATATTTTGCTCCGTGGTCAAGTTTTATATTTTTTGGACATCGTTTGAATGTATTTGACATTTTAGTCCCTAAAATCGGCCGAATTTGCATTGTGCATCCTTTATTGCATTAAAAATTACAAAAAAAACCGCCTTGAAAACCGCGCATGAATTTTGATAGACATAATTCTAGGTTGTTCCTTTGCCTCCTTGTGTTCGACCTTGGGACTTGTCCAAGTAAAATAAACATAAAACCGCATTCATTAAAATTGACAAATATTTTGTGTGGTTATTCTCTTGACCGATTCCGATTGCCTCCTACAACGAAAATAACTAATCATCATTAATTTTACGCACGAACAATTAATAAACACATCTTCTTAACAAGCGGATTTTGGACTCGTCATTAATCGAGCTAGCAGGGCCCATCTTTTTAGAGGTAACCATAGAAGAAGTAATATCGGGAACATCAGGGCCAATCGTCGTGATATTCTTCTTCTCAGTTTGGCCAGCCTAGGCAGTTCCTAGGTTCACAACAATTGTCTTCATCCGTTCATGCAAACAAACAGTGGTAAATTCTCGACGAGGTCCATTCTTACAAGAATGAGATTCAAGATATGCGGTGTGACATCAACTGTCTATCCCCACGGTAGGATGAGAGATATGCACCTTTGCTTAGGTTCAGGTTAATCCCAACATCCTGAACATGACAATCAGGTATACTACTCAGGTTTATTGAACTTTGAGCATGAGATTCTTTCATTTTACGATATTATGTACATATCACTCAGGAGTGTAAGGATCGTGGTTGTACTTGATCGAGCACAAGACATGGAGGAGGATGTCTTTAAGGCTCTACCTGATGAGACCTTGGAGGATGGAGGAGATCGAAATCTTGAAATGAAACATGATGATCATCATCACAGACATGGAAATTCACAACCATTAGAGAGAGGAAAAAGAGCATTGGATCACAACATAAAGATAAAACATCGGAGTCTACGGAGGGCCTTCCACCTTCAGTTGAGGAGGGCGTACCGGCGGCAGATGTTCCCCAACCTTTAGTAGAAAATAGTATTTCATATTCCAAGTTGAATTGTAAAGATTCATGCACTAAGAACTCAGTTTCTGGTAATAAAGGAAAGCATGTTTTGATTTATGATTCTGATTCTTTTTCTTCCGATGCTTCAATCCCTTTCCCCCGTGGTCTAACAATAGGAAAGCTCATTAAAAAGATTCAGAAAGATGACCATGATATGGCACGTTTTTGTTGTCAGAATATCTTAGTTAATGTGCAGTGTGATGAGTATTTGGTGAGCCATCTTGCTTTTGTGAAATACATGAATGAGAGATGCACTCCTAATAGAGTACGCAAGAAGTAAACTACTAAGATGAAGAGCAGCAAGCACACAAATTTTTTGATGATCGCCACCACTTCATGTATCAAGAACCAGCAATTACCTACAAAGAAGAGATATTTGGGTGCGCATTACGTACTGAGTCAGATTGATGACATCTTGTTTGCAAGAACTCTATTAGATAATGGTTCAATTATTAATCTCTTGCCATCATTCTTGTATTATCGACTGGAGTTAGGCCCTCTCAGGAAGTCACTGGCCATACTCCAATCTACATATTAATTAACCAAGAGGGCTAAGGGGGAGGTTAAAATGTTGACATTTCAATCTCGAGACAAGACTATAAGGTGGACTTCACGGTACTTGATATGAAGACCCCGAGGTAGTGGAGAGAGTCACATATCATTCTTGGATGACCTTTCCTTGGGACCACTGGTGCAGTATTTTATTATCAGTTAGGAATGATGAAGTTCCATTCTCCAAGCGGAAAAGTGGAACTTGAGATGAAAAAAAACAAAGTGGTAGAGACCTTATTCATCTTATGAGACAGAGTATTGCTCGATGCGGGAAGTTGGTCCTTGGAGTCAGACTTCCACATTTCATAGCGAGACCCTCTCATCTATAGAGGACTTTGTTCAAGATGCATTTTGCAAGATTCTGTAGAGCTTCTTGTTATATTCACCTACTCCTTTGATGACTTAGAGGTCCCTTTGGACTTGCTAGTTCCTTTAGTTTGGAACAGTCAGGGGTTGAGGATGTAGATTCGGATGAGGTTTTGGCCGAGTTACTCTGTTTCTTTGGCGACCAGATTCACAACACAACAGTGTTGGTGGCAAGCACATCGGATGTATCTCCACCTCCTTGCAACACAAAGCCAGATTTAGATGTGTTCAAGCCTGATTTGTTAGATGATTCATCATTGCCAAAGATTAATCCTTTTCCTCTTTATGAATCTCAAATTCATCACTCTAAATCTCATTAATTAAGCTCAAACCATCAAAATCATTGGCATTTCTGCATTTATTCTGCACAATTAGCATTCATGCATGTTTTGATAAGAATTGCATTTTATCCATTATTTCTGCACAAAATAAGAAGCCAAAAATCCCAACCAAAAATGACTTGTAAATAGCCTAACTTCCCTGATTTTTAACTAATTCATGCTAACTCCGAATGACCCAAAACTAGATCCACTATGTACATATCACTAATAAGAATAAATGAAAAATACAAAAAAAATCACTAACCCAAATAAGTGGACCAAAAACCCAAACCTAGTTCTAGGATTTCCAGACTAAAACCCTCATATCTCTCCCATCCAGTGTTTGATTTGATCCTACTCACTTTTGAACTAATACACATTCAATTACCTTCAAAACAAGACCAAGTTCAAGTGAATCGGAGCACATATGTGAAAGTTGGGTTTTGGGCCTCTTTTGTACATTTTGTATTTTAGCTGATTTTGACCTATTATTTTATGTACATAATAAACCTATTTTAGTTTATTTATTTTTTATTTCTCTTCTTTGATAAAATTTTATTAAAATGCACAAAAATCTAAATCCAAATTTAGCTTGAAATCAAAGAAACAAATTGAGTCTGAGTCTTCACTAATTGTCTATACAAAATTGGTCCTTTTCCATATTTTATTTTATTTCTTCTTTTTCTTAATTATTAAAAATCCAAAAAAATAGATTAACATGTAAATTTTTATCTTTGATTTTACCATATTTTTTCGGATTTTTATCTAGTTTAAAAATGGCATAAAAATTATAGAACCAAAAATTCAAGGTATTCTATGTACATGGGATACCCCAAAAATATCACTTTATGCAATTGATCGATTTTGGTTTTGGTGTCTTCATAAAAGTTATAGATCTCATTGAGACGAGAAATTTTTGTGAAGAAACCTTTTTTATCCAAGGCCATTTACTATTTATTTTAGATTTTTTAAAGTATTTATTTTTTGATTTTTGCGCCACGTGTCAGCCACTTTTGAGGCTTTTATTTATTAGTTTTTATAAAAATAAAATAAAATCCACCGAGCTGCTCCTTCATTCAACTGTAGGGGTGACAGACCAGCGAGCTTCTACGTCGACGAGATCTGAGGAGCTAACCACCCCTCGTTGCAGCGCTGCTACAGGCCCTCTACCCCCGCTCCGGTCGCTTTGCGTTGTCGAGCCACCGCTGAACATCGCTGACTTCGTCTCCAACGCTATAAACCACATCACCGATATTATCATCATCGACAACACGTCAACCACAGAGCCATCGCCTCCGACCACCGACGCTCACCTTCACCGACAACCTCTGTCGCCAAAAGCTTCATCTCTCCACCGCCACAACTCTAGGCCATCAGTGGAAGCTTCGCCAGCCCCGTCGTAAGGTCTCTCGCCTCCTTCGCTGAAGGACACCCACCGGCCTTCGCCGTAGGAGGAAGAGCCCTCCTTCGCATCTCCAAAGTCGGCCGGGAAGCCCAGCCAACTTCTCACGCCTTCGCCCCACCGTCCCCTTGGCCATGTGTCAGCCAGAGGACGGTCATCACCGCTACGCCGGCGCTCCTCCACTGCTCCATCATTCCTCCACCGTGAAGACATAGCCAACGGCCGGGCGTGACTTCCAAGACCCCCACGCACGTTAGGCGCACGTGTGTCGGGGGGACTATTACATCAAAGCCCCTACAGATTCATCAAATTCCAGAAATACCCCTACACATGATACTCACGTGTGGGGCGTGAAAAATTGCAAATGATCCCCCTAGAGATTTTCCATATTGCAGCTCAACCACCACCGACCAGGTCACGTGCTTGGCAAGTGACCTTTGGTGCTTTTGCACAAGAGGACCCCGTACTTATCGATAATTACACATAGGACCTCCTTTTGTGTTTTTATTTTAATTATTACAGTTATACCCATGTATTCTTTTAATATTCTAGACCTCTACATTACACTATTTTATTATCCAAAATAACATTTTAGTCGTCAATTAATTCTCTATATTGTGGCAATTGCTTGATATTTTTGTGATCAATGGTTAATTAATAATTAACTATTTTGTGAAAAATTGCATATGTTGTCCACTTTGTGCTCTGATTTTTATCATTAATTAACCATTGCTCTAAAAATTATCAAAAAATCACGGATTGTGGAATTAATTGTGTTTAACATTGTGCCAAAAAGGAATTGTATTTGCATGCATATTTTTCCTTGTAAAAATCATTTTGCATACTTCAATGTTTAATTTTTAATGGGTATTGAATCTTGTATTTTTGAGGTTTAGGATTTTTCTGAGATCCATTATCTAGTGATAGATCTTAGATAATTTTATTCCTTGAAAATATTTAGGTTTAATATTTATTATAATTAAATATTGAAATTCACTTTATTTGCATTTAAAAATTCATAAAAACTTCATCTTGCATCCAAAATTTCCAAAAATATTAAAGTGCATGCATTTCATCATAATTGCATCTTGGCCAAGTTTCATATTTTTCGGACATCGTTTAAGCGTAATTCACATTTTAGACCCTAAAATAGGCTGAATTTGCATTTTGCATCCTTTATTGCATTAAAAATTACAAAAAAAGATCGCCCTGAAAACCGTGCACGAACTTTGATAGACATAATTATAGGTTGTTCCTATTGCCTCCTTGTGTTCGACCTTGGGACTTGCCCAAGAAAAATAAACATAAAACCATACGATTCAAAATTTACTAAATAATTGTGGTTATTTCCCTGACCGGTTCCGATTGCCGCCTACAACGAAACGACACACACATATTACTTTTTACGCACGACAATACATGACACACATTTTTAAACAGCCAATCCCAGACTCGTCAGATGGCGTCGTTGCTAGGGAGGCAAACGGCTTAGTTTTTGTCTTGAAAATTTTTGTTCGGTTTTCCGCATTCGGGTAGTCTGACCATCGAATTTTTCATTGTAAATTTCATTTTTTTTCCTGCATTTATTTTATTTTATTTTCAGCATTTATTTTTCTTATTTTATTTTTGATTTATTTTTTGAGTCATTCTCTTACATTCTCTCTCTTATTTTTCTTGCGAGGTACCTGGCGTACATGGAGTGGTTTTTCAAGAACCGGCGCATCTTCACCAACTTCTGAAAAAAACCGCAATCAATTTAAGATTGAGTCGAGTCGTGAGAGAGCGTAGAGTCTAGGATTTTAATTTCTGCAAATTTTTAATTTATGTAATTAATTGTTCATTTATAGTGGTGTCCTTTTGGACTCTCACATGTGTAAAAGACCTTTAACTTTCTTCGGTGGTGTGTTGTGGCATGTTTCACTCTCTAGTGAGGGTGGGGCCCGACTTGAGTGGTGCTTAGGATAGAACCGCACGCATGGCTCTCAGAGCATTTTAATTTTTGATTATGCTCGTACGATCTAAGACCACACTTCTCTTTAATTGAGACGTACATTAGATCGTTCACTTTAGCCAAATTCAACTCAATTCTTCCCCGCTAATATAACTTTCTGCTACGTGAGGTTTTTCATCGGCTTGCATTCATTTAGAATAATCTTTCAATTCTGTATTGCATCCCACATGGAGATTGCAAGGATTCACTGTAAGTCTTCTAACTCAGCATACATCATTGTTTTCACGTGCATCGGCTTTTCCCGAACTTCTCTCTCTTGTTTTGTCACATAATTTTAAAGAAAATTGGGACTGGACGGTAGATGTGTATTTGTGCTCTTTTAATTCTTCAGTGATCGCCTAACTAAAATTGGGACTGCTAAATATAGTTGATCTTAATAACCCATAAAATCAAGAATTTTTGCGGGAGAGCAACCCCATCCTTGGATTCATTTATTTTTCTGTGTGAGTGAGAGACGACACTTAAGTCTAGAGCCCAAACCCGGATTTTTATATTGACTATTGATTCTACCAAAAATGATTAGCTACTTCTCAGTGAGGATCTAACGAGTAGCCGGTAAATGTTCTGGATTTCCTTACCAGAGTGGGTGGTTTAGAGGATATTGTGTAAGGCTCCGTCTTCAAGTAACGGGTAGTCGTTCTATGGTCCGTGCTTACTCCCAAACTGCTGAAAGTAGGTGCAACTAGTCGTAAGAATTCGGGCAAGTCATTAGGAAAATTTCTGGCATCTAACAGCTTGATAAATTCTTTCCAAGATTGTCTTATCACCAATTAAAATTGAAAAGATAATAGACGAACTCTTATGGCTTCATTGTGTGAGTTGGTAAACTCGGGGTTTGATTTGTGTTTGCATTGGTGTGCGTGAACCGATTTCGAAGATCAAAAGCCTCACATTTGATAAAGCTTCTTTTGACCATCCCGAGCAATCGTATTGAGATCAACCATGATGATTCATCCTCAACCTCCTTTGACAAACACAGGACAATGTTCGAGCACCCATCTGATCTATATTATGAAAATGAATTTGTCTCGGTTAGGCCCAAATCAACTAGAATCTCTTCTTTCAATAATCCTCCAACATTTGCGGGAGACTTTCACCCGCAGATGAATTCGACCACTTCATTGAATTCCTACCCAAATCATCCGATCGCACATGACCACCTACCATCTTGGACTGAACCGTCTTATTCTTGGTTTCTCGCTAATGAACCATTTCAAGATCAAATCACTTTTGAGGCTCATGATTGGCCAAGAGACCAAACCCAAATGGAGAGACTCGCACTTAATGATCATCAGAGTTGTATTGACCATGATGATCAGATCCCTATCAACCAACCTGAGTATCACTCATTTGATCAGCCTATACATACAGAGGACCAAACAGATGATATCGACATATATGCACCATGTATGACTCCATTATTTGAGGATACGATCAATTATAACCATGGAAGTAGACTCTACTCAAACAAGGATTACATGCCCGAGTCACGGCATGTTGAGTATGATACCTAAACATTCCCGCAAAATCCTTCCACTGAGCAGCCTCCTTCCGTATTTTTTTAGAAGAAATGTTCAGAAAATAATGATCATATATCGGATATTCCAAAAGAATCTCCTCCCAGCTCATATAGAAAAATGGAAGAGAAAATGATCGGATCAAAAATTCAAAAACAAGAACACACACTGATTGCTCCCATGATTGATCAAGAACATATTTTTGAGGATGATATTTTGAGGATAAATAAGAAATTTGAATTAATGGAGGAAAAATTCAGAAATTTTACTAACCGACTCAGTTTATTTTATGGGAGATAGGACATAAAAATGGATGAGAAAAAGATTAGATCTCATGTTGACAATTTTGAGGATATTCAGAAACCTAGGGGTGATTCTGATAGCAGCACTTCTGCATATTATTCCCCTAAAAATGACTATGCCTCTGACTCTTACTCGGAACATCAAAGCCCCTTCTCATCTACGTAAGACACCACATCATCACACCACACAGAAAATACCAAAAAATGGAATATTCAAAAACACCCAAAAAAATCGAAAATCTTGAAAAATACATAAAAACTGATACTGAAGAAGATCTGAAGAATTTAGATCCTGTTTTACTGGAAGCACTGGAAAAAGATTGATGTTTGAACTTCCCTTTATATAGGCCATTGAACACTTTCCTGACCTTAAAGGATTTGTAATGAACAAATTAATGATGAAAAAGTCGGGCAGGATAAGAACAAAGACTGAAAGACATATCTTGTCAATGGTCTCCTCCTTGGTGTTGAGGAGAAAAACCAAGAGCCACATAGTGAAGTTGTCGCCCAGATTTGACTATGGAATCAAAGGCACAATTTTCACCCATACTCAAATTGATGACGATTCACCGATCAATATCCTCCCGACCTCTGTATTTCACAAACTCAAATCGATCAGGAAGATACGAGCGATTGTTAATTGGCTGACCGATCGATAAAGTGGCCGAGAGGAACCAATTCTGTCATCATGACATTCCAAGGTGCTTCGCTCAAAGTGGATTTCACGATCATTGACATTGAGCATCAAGGAGAATTCACCCAGTCTCCAATTATTCTTGGAAAGCCATTCTTAGCATTGGCTATGGTAATTATTGACTGTGAGACTCGGGAAATCAATTTTACAGCATTGGAAGCACTTCGATCACACCCAGTCTTTGAGGAACCACGATTTTCTGAGGCAACCCACGAAGTCCTTGATAGCCGTAACCATGAAATGGTAGAAGAGCCATACCCCGTTGCAACACCTGAGATAGCGGTTGTTGAAGACTATTGGTTTAGAGACTCTTCCCCCTGCTCCATTCGCAGCTACTCTCACAATGGAGAATCAAATATATGAATCATATGATCTGGAGACTTATGTATGGTTACACCCTGGGTCAACCTACTCTGACTATCTTGATCACATCAACTTGACACAGGAATGATCCAACATCAAACTAATTGAGAACGAACATGCAGAGACTCTCCCTAGTATTTCAATTCCTGTGTATCTCAAAATAGAAGAATGTTTCTTATATGATCCTGAGACATGCATTGTCACACCCTGGGTCAACCTATTCTAAATAACTTGACCAAACCTTCCCAAATCAAGAGTGCACCAGCATTAAGAAGACTAAGAACAAACACGCAGGATGAACACCGACCAAGGAGAAGAATTCCAATGGTTATTCATCTAGAGACTCGAGTGGACCGACACCTTCACGAAACAAGAAAAAGAAAGTCACCTTTGACCTTCCGGAAGAGGAATCAGCTGACGATCCCTCATCAGGTCCAGAAAAGGTAATCTACATGAGTGAGGTCTGCTCTGTAGTTCTAAAACCATATCTTCGCAAGTATCCAAACTTCAATTCCCGTTAGATGACTCTCGTTCCTCACTATTATTCATCCAAAGCTAATGCTCCTGCCCTCTTCAAATACACTGGAATTATCTCTTATGAGCTAATTGAGACTGGTGCTTCAGAGTATTTATCCGAGAACAAATCACTTGATCCCAAGAAGGAACGAATTCTGAGAAAATAATTGAACAAACAACAAGACCAGAATATTTGGGGCATGTCCACTTTCAAATACTATTCCTCTGAGGATAACATCGATGATGGCTACCTTTCATCAGACTCAAACGCTTCATCTACGATCCATCATGATTTTTCTGAGGATAACTCTGATAATAGTTGGGAATCATTTGCTTCATCTCCTTCTCGTCATTACAATCTCCCACCGCAGGATCACAAGAAGATCAGCCAAAAACCGCCTTAATCATTGGCTACCCACCCTCCCTCATGACCACATCGGTCTCCTTGTACAGCTTCTTCCTCTATATAGGCCAAGGCCTAAGTATAGGGGGGACCGATGCCATCTATATATATCATTTCCCTCATCACACTCCTTCTCACGATCGCTCAATTTCCACCCTTCGTCTATACTTAGGCTGACCAGAGCCTAAGTATAGGGGGGACCGATTCTCATCTGTATATACTCTCTTTATCTACATATCCCGACCGCCTCATTTTTTCGCTCTTCTTCTATACTTAGACACTTCACAGCCTAAGTATAGGAGGGTGGTCCGATCCATCTTTTTATTTTTCTTTTTTCACTCTCTTACGCTTTGCCCGAGCTATGTCTTCTTTACGCTTCTTGTGCTCTGAGGACACAGCACTCGCTAAGTATAGGGGGTCTGTATATATAATTTGTATATATTTTACCCATATCTCGTACTTTTACGTAAGTCTATATGTATTTACGGGGTGGGTAAACAAAAACAAAAAGAAAAAGAAAAAGAAAAATAGTTTTGCTACTAACACTGACTGTGTCCAACCCAAAATTTTTGGAAAAAAATGGCTTCTTATTTCATTTTTGCATAAAAAAACCAAAAAATTCCTTGCATAAATATTCAAAAAAATCACACAAAAAAATTGCGTCTGCATTTCACACACCTGCACTTCATCCAACATCACATTTATTTGCATCTGTGAAAAGTCTTTGGGTTCTGAACCGAGTTATGAGCAGAAACCGAGAGTGATCTAGGCTTGACCTTAATCCACCTAAATTTCAGAGGAACTTCACCGAGAAATAGGATCTTAGAAGCTTCAGTTCTTTGACTTAATTCTTTGAGTTCCACATGACAATGTACAGCATTTGACTCTTAGTGTCTAACCCGGTCTCTTCATTCTGGGTACAACTCTGGAATACAGAATTAATTTGTACTCTCGCACTATGCACTTTGCTCAACTCAGACGGGGTGTTGGAAGACTGTGTGAGTTTCTTTTCTGATAGCGTGGAAATCTAAAGACCGGAGTACGGGTTGAAATAAAGCTTCGGAAAAGGGATGGACGGTTGGGCACAATTTTTTCTAAGACCCCGAAAAATGTACGGAAACAAACAGATTCTATATCCATAGGGGCACAACAAGATCCAAGCAGAACCATCAAAAATTACAAATACAAAGAAGCATTCTACCAAATAAATATCTGACCAAAAAGGTCCAAGCTTCAAGAAAACCTGCAGATCTTGGTGGAGACTCGGCTACACTGGCCAGCTTCACAAGGAGAGGTGACTACACTGGCCACCCTCCAGTTCTTTTCTTCTTCTTCTAACTTCTCCCCCCAATTTGATTGTGAACATAGCGTGACAAACCTTAGAAGGAAACACCTGACTCCCTGAGGATGAGTTACTGGAGAGGAGGTTTGTATGGTAGTCTGACATTCTGGATGGGAAGAGCTAAAACCTTTCACACACATGAGTCGATTGTTCAATGTTCATAGGGAATGCTTTGGAAGAGGATTGATCTAAGATGACTTCTGAGTCGAAACTGTGACAATGATGTGTAGAACTTGAAGGCTTTTGATTTTAAAATTCTGAGTCTTCAAGAAGTTCCGCCATACTAATAATCCAAAGGTCGAGTCTAGTTTCATTTTCACCTTCAGCTTATGGTCTTGGTTTGGAACCCAATCTCATTTCACCTCATGGCATTTCTTTTTTATGCTCAGGGATGAGCATGGTTTAAGTATAAGGGGACGTTGAATCTCATATTCATCACTCTAAATCTCATTAATTAAGCTCAAAACTCTCAAAATCATTGGCATTTCTGCATTTATTCTACATAATTAGCATTTATGCATGTTTTGATAAGAATTGCATTTTATCCATTATTTCTGCACAAAATAAGAAGACAAAAATCCCAGCCAAAAATGACTTGTAAATAGCCTAACTTTCCTGATTTTTAACTAAGTCATGCTAAATTTGAATGACCAAAAACCACTCCACTGTGTACATATCACTAATAAGAATAAATGAAAAATACAAAAAAATCACTAACCCAAATAAGTGGACCAAAAACCCAAACCCTAGTTCTAGGATTTCTGGACTAAAACCCTCATATATCCCTCATCCAGTGTCTGATTTGATCCTACTCACTTTTGATTTAATACGCATTCAATTACCTTCAAAAC
The DNA here is from genome assembly GCA_037367405.1 of Ottelia alismoides. Classification (NCBI taxonomy): domain Eukaryota; kingdom Viridiplantae; phylum Streptophyta; class Magnoliopsida; order Alismatales; family Hydrocharitaceae; genus Ottelia; species Ottelia alismoides. The sequence goes on from JAZKJV010002923.1 coordinate 379,892, forward strand.
AAGACCAAGTTCAAGTGAATCGGAGCTCGTATGTGAAAGTTGGGTTTTGGGCCTCTTTTGTACATTTTGTATTTTAGCTGATTTTGACCTATTATTTATGTACATAATTAACCTATTTTAGTTTATTTCTTTTTTATTTGTCTTCTTTGATAAAAGTTTTATTTAAATACGCAAAAATCCAAATTCAAATTGAGCTTGTAATCAAAGAAACAAATTAAGTTCGAGTCTTCACTAACTGTCTATACAAAAATCGAAAAATAATGTGTAATCGGTCCTTTTTCGTATTTTATTTTATTTCTTCTTTTTCTTAATTAATAAAAATCCAAAAAAATAGATTAATGTGTAAATTTTTATCTTTGATTTTACCATATTTTTTCCGGATTTTTATCTAGTTTTAAATGACATAAAAAATATAAAACCCAAAATTCAAGGTATTCTATGTACATGGGATACCCCAAAAATATCACTTTATGCAATTGATCGATTTTGGTTTTGGTGTCTTCATGAAAGTTGTAGATCTCATCGAGTCGAGCAATTTTCGTGAAGAACTTTTTCGATCGGAGTCCATTTGCTATTTATTTCAGATTTTTTAAAGCATTTATTTTTTTATTTTTGTGGTGCTGACACGTGACCGCTCCTGGAGCCACCACATTTCAGCCACTTTTGAGGCTTTTATTTATTAGTTTTTATTAAAAAATAATAAAATTAAAACCCATAGAGCTACTCCTCCATTCAACCGTCGGGGTGACAGACCAGCGAGCATTTACGTCGGTGAGATCCGAGGCACTAACCGCCCCTCGTTGCAGCGCCGCTACAGGCCCTCTGCCGTAGCTACGACCGCTTCGTGCCATCGAGCCACCACTGAACATAGCCGACTTCGTCTCCAACGCCGTAAACCACTTCATCGAATTTATCATCATCGACAACACGTCAAGCCCCGAGCCATCGCCTCCGACCACCGACGCTCACCTTAACCGATAACCTCCACTGCCAAAGCTTCATCACTCTGCCGCCACAACTCCAGGCCATCAGTGGAAGCTTTGCCAGCCCCGCCGCAAGGTCTCTCGCCTCCTACGCTGAAGGACACCCACCGGCCTTCGTCGTAGGAGGAAGAGCCCTCCTCCGCATCTCCAAAGTCGGACGGGAAGCCCAGCTAACTCCTCACGCCTTTGCCCCACCGTCCCCTTGGTCGTGTGTCGACCGGAGGATGGTCGTTACCGCTCCGCCGATGCTCATTCACTGCTCCGCCATTCCTCCGTCGCGAAGACATAGCCAAAGGTCGGGCGTGACTTCCAAGACCCCCACGCACGTGAGGCGCACGTGTGTCTGGGGGACTATTACACCGAAGCCCTTACATATTCATCAAATTCCAGAAATACCCATGCATGTGATACTCACGTGTGGGGCGTGAAAAATTGCAGAAGACCCCCAGAAGATTTTCTTATATTGCAGCTCAACCACCGTCGACCAGGTTACGTGCTTGGTACGTGACCTTTAGTGATTTTGCACAAGAGTCCCTTGTACTTATTGGTAATTATGCATAGGACCTCCTTTTGCATTTTATTTTAATTATTGCAGTTATACCCTTGTATTCTTTTACTATTCTGGACCTCTATATTACACTATTTTATTATCCAAAAATAGCATTTTGTTCGTCAATTAATTCTCTACATTGTGGCAATTGTTTGATATTTTTGTGATCATTGGTTAATTAATAATTAACTATTTTGTGAAAAATTGCATCTTTGTCCACTTTGTGCTCTGATTTTTATCATTAATTAACCATTGCTCTAAAAATTCTCGAAAAATCAAGGATTGTGGAATTAATTGTGTTTAACATTGTTCCCAAAAAAGAATTGTATTTGCATGCATATTTTGCCTTGTAAAAATCATTTTGCATATTTCAATGTTTAATTTTTAATAGGTATTGAATCCTGTATTTTTAAGGTTTAGGATTTTTCTGAGATCCATTATCTAGTGATAGATCTTAGATAATTTTATTCTTTGAAAATAATTAGGTTTAGAATTTATTATAATTAAATATTAAAATTCACCTTGTTTGCATTTAAAAATTCATAAAACTTTATCTTGCATCCAAAAATTCCAAAAAACATACAATGCAAACATTTCATTATAATTTGCATCTTGGCCAAGTTTCATATTTTTTGGACATCATTTGAGTGTAATTCACATTTTAGTTCCTAAAATAGGCCGAATTTGCATTTTGCATCCTTTATTGCATTAAAAATTACAAAAAAGATCGCCCCCAAAACCGTGCACGAACATTTATAGACATAATTCTAGGTTGTTCCTTTACCTCCTTGTGTTAGACCTTGGGACTTGCCCAAGTAAAATAAACATAAAACCACGCGATTCAAAATTTACTAAATAATTGTGGTTATTTTCTTGATCGATTCCGATTGCTGCCTACAACGAAACGACACAAGCAAATTCTTTTTAAGCGACGACAAAACACGACACAAATATTTTCAAACAATGCAATCATGTACACTAAAGTACACGTTCCTTTTGGGCGAAGAGAAGAGATTTCATGTTATCATTAGTTCTAGGTCGACTATAGAACAGGATTCTAGACTGCTTATTGTGTTAGAGAAGAATCGCAAAGCAATAGGTTGGACTATGTTGAATCTCATAGGGATAAACCATGCTCTCTATTCATACCACATTTATGTTGAGGAAAATAGTCTACCTTCTCGTGAATTCCAGAGGAAATTGAATCCAAACCTAAGGGAAGTAGTCAAGAAAGAGATTGAAAAGTGGTGTAGAGTGGGATTCATTTATCCCAGTTCTAATTCTAAGTGGGAGGCCCCATTGCTTGTGGCCCTTGATAGAAGGACTGAGTAGAGGATCCTAACACCTGCTCTTGGAGGTCTTGCGGTGCCCGACAAGTCAGGTCCGACAATCGATGTGTCGACCGCTCTTATTGTACTCGGATCGTATCTCAATTAATCAAATCAATAATAAACCCACAATTATGAAAAATCAAGAAATTGTGTTGGGTAAAATTTATAATACCCTGCAAATAAATGTGTATAATCAAGCAAGTACAAGGGTTGAATCTTTGAGAGCAAATATGCGGATAGGCTATTTCTTGTCAAATATTTTTGTGTGCTTTTATGTTTTTATTTTTATGGGTTTTGAGTGATATTTATTTATTATGTATTATTTTTTTATTTTTTTATATTTTATTTTTTGTTTTAAATTTTATAATTTTTATTTTCTTTTTATTTTTTTCAATTGTTTTTCTTTTAATAAGTAATAAGTATATATAAGTCTTTATATAGATAAATATGTATAATATAAATAGTATATACGATATAAATATGTAATAAATATATAAAATAAGAAAAAATATAATTAAGTACAATCCTTTTTATTTTTATAATGGTATTAAATATATTTATAAGTATTTATAATAATTATTTTTATATTAATAAGTATATAAGTATATATATGTCTATAAGTCAATATAGGCTTTTATATTTAAAAATATAGTTATAAAGACTTAAAAATATAAAATAAAACATTTTGTCTTTTTTATAAGACTCTATATTTTTGTGATTTTTGGTAATTTTTTATAATTTTTGATATTTTTAAAGTTTAAAATACTCCAAAATAGGGAGTTAATAAATAGGTTGATTTGTTTTGAGATTTTAAAAATAGAAAATAAGTGAAAAAAATTCTCAAAACTATTTTTAATATATGTTATATTATACAAAGAAAAATATATAGAAGAAAGTTCATTTTGTGGTTTTATATATTTTTTGTATTTTTTTAGGGATAGGAGAGTTTTTCAATTTTTAAGGTTTTTCTTTTTTTAGTTTAGGTTTGGAGTTATGTTATATAGTAATATATAATATATATTTTTTGAAAATTTTAAAATGTTTTTCTAATTTTTTGTGTTTTTTTATTTAGATAGGGATTAAATAAGCTCCTTTTGTTTTTTAATAAATGGAAAAAGATAAGTGAATGTTGAAAATAAAACTAGGACATGAACATGCACAACATCAGACATTTACTATATTTTTCCACGAGTTTTCAAGCACATGAGCTATTTAATCAAAAATAAAAGACAAAACAATTTATAATGCATTGATAGGGGTATAATTGCAATAAAAATAAATTACAGGGGTATGTATGATAACGAGGGATTTGTGAGTGATGAAATGTGAATTGTCGATGTAGATAATTGCTCAGAACAAAACCCTAGTTAATCAAACAAAAATCAATTAAATAGGAGAGAGAGAGAGAGAAATGAATCAGCTTCTCTCCTATTTTATCTACACTACTTATTTTACCAGGTAAGTGTGCCTAGGTCGAACACAAGAAGGCAGAGTAGCTAAACTACGATTTTTGGGAAGAAAAACTATTTTTGTGATTTTTATTTCTTCTTGAAGGAAGCGAGAAATTGAGAAACTTTTTTAATCGATTTTTTGGTTTTGAAATTTTTATTTTATCTTTCCATTTTTTAAATTTTTCAAAGTGGTAATTTTGCAAATTATTTATCTACATTATAATATGTCAAAATATAGATGACATAGGTAATACAATATAATAGAAAAATCATTCGAGCAACATGCTCGAAAAGGACTCAAAATAGACTCAAAACGGAGGTGAAAAGCGAAGAACTAAATCTCGATAAAATCATGTGATAAAATACTTTGAAATTCAAAACAAAATAAAAGATAGAAAAATATATGATGCTAGGTAACGTCCAAGATTGAATAGTATTCAATATCTAGTGTAGATGTATAAAAGAAAATTACAAACAAGAAATAAATGTTTTCTTTCAATTAGGTCCATGGTCAGGGGCCTAATTGTAAGAAAACTTGGAAATTATTACACTTAGGTCCACGTACGGGAACCTAAATCTAAATATGTGAAAGCTTTGAAGGCGTAGATGAAATCTGGAAGTCGCAGGGGTGCTCTAGCAAAATTTTCACCGTTTCACCAATAACGGCCTAGATTAGATCGTTTTCGTACGATCTGGACCGTAGGATCCTGCCACTTGTCACCAAACTGTTATGTGGCCATTCTTGAACTGTTTGTCCCTGATTCTGGAACTCGACGACAGCGATTCTCCTTTCTGATCGACCTTCGGTGATTTCACAGCTGATGAGAACTCCGACAGGGTAGGAGGAGGTCACCTACCTCCTCCGAGCTCACCTGCGGTGGATGGAGTCAAGGAAGACGGTGGTGATGTCGGAAATTATGGTCGGCTAGGGTTCGAAGAACTGGATGATGCCCCGATGTTCTTATGATCGATTGGTGAAGATGAATACCTCCAGACAATGGAATGATGCTCCAGAAGATGTACAAGAACCTGCAAATTACATTTTGATGTTCAATTCAAAGATGAATCGGTAGAAATGTGAAGTTACAATTCATGTAAATAGTTTCCAGGAATTGAAATTAGGACCAAAAACTGGGTCCATTTGAGAGGAAATTTGATGTGATATTCAAATGTTATTTGAGATGATTATTAAAAGGACCTAATCGTGTAATTAACTAACCTAATTAGGGTGCGCAGATCGATGAAATCAAAAGCTAAAATGGAGGAAGATTTGGGAAATAAGATATATTACCTCAGGTTATCACTCAACGACCGTCTTTGTTGGAGCTCAACGCGTGCGAAGCGACAATGCAAGGCGAACGAGCACCTTGGAACTCTCCATTGAAGGTGCCTCTTCCACGTGGGGCAATCGATGAGTGTTGTCACCACTGGAGTCGATCAGAAGAGGCGGAGGAGGGTGATCAGTCAGTTTGGTTTTGGTGAAGGAGTTAGCTCGCTCACGCCAACTTTGGATCATTTTATAGGAAGACTGCTGATTAGTTGAGTTAAAATCAAGGGTAGGCGTGAATGAGGGATGTTAGGTGGAGATGATGGAGGGTTTAGATCGAATTTAGGATGAATAATGGCGGTGGGAAAATAAGACAAGTGAAGGTGTTGGAAGAGACTGCTCCAACTGCTTCTTAAAGAAGATGAACCAGGTGTTGACACGTGTCAGAACCTTGTTGGCCAGATATTTAAATATAGTATAAATTAGATAATAAATAATAAATGATATTATTTTAATTAGGAATAAAAATGAAAAAAAATATAAATAATTTATTTATCTAATTTATGGAATAATTTATTTTTATAAATAAAAAATACTTTATAATATATAATATAATATTAATAAATAGATATATATCATACTTATTAAATAAGGTTTTGATTTCAAATTTAATAATTCAATAAATAACATGCCATTTTTATAATTTATTCATTATTAGGATAATAAATAAAGTATGTGTGATAATTTATGGATTTTATAAATTAATTTAAATATATAAATAAATACAGGTATAAATTACACAGTTCAAATTCATCTATAAATTAGGATTTTTTTATTTATTTAAAATATTAAATAATCTCTAAAAATTCTAAAATAAATCATGGTTGAAATACAAGATGGTGAACAGGCTCGGGCACAGACACCTTCTTCGACATGACGGTGAACGTGCGGGAGGAGACGGTGGAGGTGCACCGGCTCCACGATGGGTATGGGTTCCCAATGATGACGGTGGAGGAGCAGACCGCGGTGGTGGGCAACCCGCTGCTGTACGAGCCGGAACGAGCACGGCGGGAGGAGGGGGTGCTGAGGGTGAGGGCAGAGTCGGGAATGAGGACGAGGAGGAGGCGGAGGCCGGGGAGGAGGGCCATGGAGGGAGGAGGAGGGAGGAGGTGTTGGGTGTTGGGGAAAAGGAGGAGGGTAGAGGGAGTGGCAGTGAAGGTAAATTCGACAAATAAAATAGGCATAAGATAAAAGAATTTAACGGAATCTGGTTAGTTTTAACAGGTAAATGGATGGGGGTTAACCACAGGGTTTATTGGGTAAGGGTTAGCAAGATTACGGGGTCGTAGGAGGAATTACGATGTTTCAAAGGTCGTAGAGGTAATTTCGAAAGATTTGAGGGTCTGCTGGGTAAATATCCCTTACAAAAATTAACTATTTTTATATTTTTGTTTGAATAATAAATGTTGATTTTTTTATTTTTTTGCGGTAGTTAGTTAAGAAAATTATATATATATATATATATATATGCTATATACATATATGACATTATATACATAGTTAAAGAAGGAAATTAGTTTTTAGTTTTTTTGTTTTAAATTTTTTATTTTTGTTTTAAATAATTTGTAAAAATATTTATAAATATTTACAAATACAATAAGTACAAATACAAAAAAAGCATCCTTAATATCTAGTTCTGAGTAAACATACTAATTAATTAAGACCTTGTTGGTTGTCAAGGCATGTCCATTCGCTCTAGGTAATATGGGCTCGACTTCCTTTGAGCTATGAGAAATGGGATAGGCTTTTTTCTTTTTCTGGGTCGGGATCTCCAAAGAGAGCTACGGAGCCTAGCTTCGACGTGCCTATCCGCGTTAGTATGCATTCGACAACCTCCTAGGTTTGCTCTGAGGTCACCTGTCTTGATGCTGGCAGTCAAGAAGGCAAAGAGTTGACCGAGCTACCACTTTCTTTCTTCCCCTAGAAAAGCACTATGACAAGAGAAAATCAGTGTCCTAAGGGATTTCCGCCACGACTCCGACCCCATCCATATACTACAAGTCAAAAAGACTACTAGACAGCTGACCGAAGAATCCGTTGACACGCCAAATGAGGCTGAGGGAGACACGATGGTTGAGGGAGACGCGATGATAAGGGGGATCACAGGACGTAATTTAGAGAGAGGGAGATGTCCAAGACGCAAGTGCCGATGGGAAAATTGCACAAACCGCCCCAGAAAACTGACTTTTCACTCGTAACTCCAAAAATTATGAAATAAAAGCCATTTAAAAGGTAATTTAATTTAGAATACAATGGAAGTGAGTTTGGTTCAATTTGAATTCATATGGATCAGGAATTGGTCTTTCAATTATCGCTTAGTGGCTTTTTCCAAGTGTGGTTGCTTTTTTCTGTACATGATTTTATTGTGCAATTATTTTTATTATTTAGGATACATTTTTATTTACAACTTTGGTTTTGAAAGTAATTTGATTTGATTTATGTATAAATAAAATAGTGTAGTATACAAATATACACATCACATATTTTTTGGATTTTCTGATTAAGGACCCTATCTCCCCCCACTTTATTCATGATCGATCAGGTCAAGTCTTAACCTTCTCTCAGGGTTTAGGTCAGCCTGTATCTATTACATGTATACAGTCTTCCTTTTTTATTTTATTTTCTTTATTTTTCCTTTCTTTCTTTATTTATTTATTTTAGGTTAAAAGGGTAAGAAGTGTACAATATTTATACACAGATGCAAGTTAGTAAGAATATGGAGTTAGTATTATATACTGGTGTTTTATTAAGGATGTTAAGCTAAAATAAATGAATAAAGATGATGAAATGCATATTCATCATCCTCCTACGCTTTACCTTTGCTAGTCCCTTAGCAAACACTTATTTGAAAGAATAAGTGAACAAAAAGAAGAAGAAAAAGAAAGGAAAAATAAAGAAATTAGGACAATATTGAGTATTAAACTTGTCTTCATAAAATTGTAGTATGGAGCTCTGTAAGACCTTTGGACTATTAGTGTAGTGGAACCTTAATGGGAAATGGTTTTAAAACCTAACAGCCTCTTAGTTCCATAAGACTCCTATTCAGGTCTCCTCAACAGTCAAGTCAGAACAAGTCTACATACACAAATTCATATGACTATGAAGCTTTACTTGTACGGTGTAAGTGACATATATAGCTCCCCATCTCGAAGTAGCGAAGAAACAGCCTCCCTGAACAAGGTAACTCTAGTCTCCCAGTCTAGCAACTCTTTCCTCGAGGAGCGGGGATATTCCCTTCTAAGTTCAAGTACAACTAGCTCAAGAAGAGGAGATGGAGAAAAGAATGGACGGTAACCAGTGTAGCTACATATCCTTGGATGCATGACCAGTGTAACTAAGTCATCTGCTGCAAGCTTACAAATATTTGACTTTGAAGCTCTTATTAATTTCCTTTTTTTATCCTTGTATATACACTCCGGCAGGCATTTTACTTTTCAATCAGGTCTGTCCACTTTTGGAGATTCTGCATTTTTTCCTTCTTTTTTTGAAAATATATACAAGGTGCAGCATGTACGTAAGGAGTTTTTCCTCTTGAGCTAGTAGACTACCCTCTTTTGAAGCATTATTGCAACCCCACAGCATCTTGTCTTTAGACCTCAACATCGCTAGACTAGGTTGAGACGCACTTCCCTCCCTAGAGGAAGACGAGAGGTTCTGCCTAGAAGTACTACCCTCGCATGCTACCCCAAGCTAAAAGATTCTGCCTCCTCACTACCTCCTCCATGAAGAGCTACGTGTAGAGTGCTTGTCCAAGATAAGCCACGGTCTGAAAGAATCATGCATGTGTTGTTAAATGTTGTATTTAGACTAATCAAGATGACATGTGAACATAGTCTTATGGACTAAAACAATTAAGTCACTAGGACCTGAAAAGTTTTAACTCCAGTTCTTATAAGCTTCCTTTGAAATTAAGTGGATTAAGGCCCAACTAAGCTCCATTCTTCAATTTTATTCCAGACTTAGTTTAAATGTCAATATTGTCCTGAAAAATGCACATAAAAATGCAAGAAATATGCAAAAAGCAGATTCTTTTTTTGGAATAATTCTCCAATTTTGAACTTTTTTATGGATTTTTGGAAAAGAAAGAAAAAATAATGCACATGCAAAAGAAAAAATGATGCAAAAGTTTTTTTTCTTCAAAAAAAACTTTTTATAGATTTTTGATTTTGTAGTTTTTTTTTCAAAAAGGGAAAAAAGGTTAGTAAAATATATACAAGTATATACAAGAAATTATTATTTTTTTGTTTTTTTTTTGTTTTTGTTGTTTTTATTTTATTTTTTTGGTTTGTTGTTGTTGTTGTTTTGTTGTTTTTTTTTTGTTTTTTGTTTTTTTTTTGAATTTTTTTATTTTTTTATTTTTTTATTTTTTCAAGGTGATCGAAGTATATATACACACACGTGGATTTTACAAATGTATATACATATCCTCTGAAATAAACATATTTAAAAGTACGAGTAATATTTAAAGTATATATACAATATATACGACACCCACATATACTTAGCTCGAACTATGTCCTCATAGTGATTAGAGAGCGGCAAAGGAAGACACTCGTGCTAAGTATAGAAAAGTGAAAAGACTCATATGCTACAATGACTCAAAAAGAAAATGAAAAGAATAGAAGTCGATGATCCCCCCTATACTTAGGATCAAGTAGTCCTAAGTATAGAAGACTGTATAAAAGGGGAAACCGATGCAGAGAATGTACGGACTCAAAAATAAAAAAGACGATATGAAAAACATCACCCCCCTATACTTAGAGTAGAGTATCCCTAAGTATAGGCAACAATCAGAGTGATGAATAGGACGAGTATGAACAACACAAATCATTCACCCCCCCATACTTAGGATAAAGCACATCCTAAGTATAGCATATATACATACACACAGAAAAGGGGTGAATGATAGAACGGAAGAAGAAAGAGTGAAATGAAAGGATATACAAGAGGAGTGGATGTAGAAAGGTCGAGAAGGTCATAAACGAACCTTCTTGCGAGACCGTTGAGCAATGGATCTGACAAGGTATAGCTCGATATTGGGGTTATCATTAGATATGAACTGGTCAGGATCGACCAAGAATGTATCCTCAGCAATCTCAAAGTTTGCAGGCACGAAACAGTTATTGGAAGTAGTGTGGTCATGTCCTGCCTGTGAAGTCTCGCAAGCATCAAAGTAAAAAGGCTCGAAATGATTATCAGAAATAGTAAGATCAATTTCAGCATGGCGAACCTCTACTGGATCATCATCTTTATCAAAAGGCTCAAATTCCTTTATAAAAGCAATCAAATCAAATTTGGCCTTATCGGTCTCATCTGAATCAGGGTGAATAAGAACGGACTCATCAGCGAAAGTAGTCAAATCATGTCTGGCATGTCTAGTCTCAGATTCTCCCTTTCTCTCTAGGATGTCTATCGTGTAAATCACGCGGATGTCATCAATGCATCTCCACATACCAGAAGGGGGAACTCCAAGGTCTATGCTTTCCGAGTCTTCCTCTTTGAAGAGGAATTCTTGGGTTCAGTATCATTCATTATACAGCAAGAATCTCTGATATTATCATCAAGGTCAAGGTCCTTGGGGTTGTCTAACACGAGCGGGCTCACATGGGATGCAAGTCTCTGGTCAGTAATGGGTGTCGTGATCAATACATCGCTCCCTACATCAGAACGGAAGCGAATCTCTCCTGATCTATAATCAATAACGGCTCCGCAGAGGAGAGGAAAGGTCGTCCTAGGATGATTGGAGGGCGCTCCATAGGGGTGGATATCTCCATGAGCAATATGACAAAATCTGAAGTAAAATTCATGCCCTTAATGAGAATGACAGCATTTTTTCTAGAATACTCTTCGGCCTCTTGATAGATCCATCAGCAAATTGAACTATCATCCTGGTTTTCTTGAGAGGCCCAAGATGAAGAGACTGTACCATAGAGAAGGGTATTATATTGGTTGACAAACCCCCGTCTAGGACAGTGTTATCACAAGAATAATCAGATATGGAGCAACTCACAAGAGGTGTGGCAGTGTTCCCTTTCTTAAAATGCGGACAATGAGAGATGGCGTGCAGTGGCCATGGTCAAGATGTGATGCTCAGATCTTCTCCTCTGCTTTCTCTTTTTTTGTTGAGGAGCAGATAAATGGGTCATGGCCTGGTGAAGTGGGGCTTTAATGATCTCGTGAATCGTGGCCATCATTTCAGGTTCAGTCAACATTTTTTTGAATTTTTAGACCTCTTCCATACAAGGGAGGAGATCAAAATCAGCATGTACACGAGGATTGCCAAGAGCAATCCGTATAGTGGCATCCTCGGGGACAAGGTTGGGACATGTGGTGAATGACTGTGTGGGAAAATGGTTTGGCATGGGTGCCCTCTTCTCATAAAATGAATCAACAATGTGTCTCCCAGAATCTTTTTGGATTTTTAAAATTTTCTCAATTTTTTGTATTGTGGGTGATTGTAAGCTCTCATGATTATCCTCAAGTGAATCCATATCCTCAAATAGTGCAGCAGCGTACTGGCTCTCATTTATGTTAAATAGATTGGTAATCCTCGAATTCAAATGCTCCATCATCTAGTTCAGGGTCTCAAGTGTGGACACCATGAAAGGTGACTCCAAAATCACATGTTCGGGTGAGTGGAATGAGGGTGGGTGAAAATCATTGTCTGATTCCTGAAATAATGGGTTAGGCGGATATGCACAAAAAATCAGAAGGAAGGCCCTCCTGAGAAAAGGAAGGTGGATCAGCTGGAGAGTACGAGGTATCCGCAGATATCGGATTAAAATAACTCCAGTCGGCCATCTCTGAAACAAAAGAGGGGATCGGGAGAGCACGAGGGTCAAGTCAAAAGATATGGAGAAAAAGGCGCAAATGCACAGAAGGATCTAGTATGTACACAAGCAATTAAACACAATACAAACCCCCAGTTCACCAACTCAACTCAATGTGAAAAACGTGAAGGTTCGGTCAATTATCTTATCGATTCTAGAGTTTGGTGACAATACAATCTAGCAGAGCGGTTAAAGAGAGCTGTTAGCAATCCAATGCTCCCAGGAGACTGGCCTAATCCCAAAGTTAGATCTTTCCCAGCCACTATGAATTGCGGACCATTTACCGCTACCCGATCAATTCAAGCTGCTAAGGACGTCGCGGGCCGCTTTACCGGCTATCGGAGAGATCCTCACTGGAGAACGACTAACCCAAGATAGTACTTTGAAAAGAGTTCGGGTGTGGTTCTATCTTAGTGTGCATGTCGCTCTCTCGCTACATACAAACCAAACAATGAGGGGATTACTCTCCCTAAAACAATGATTTTTCTTTCTGTTTATTTTAGGGTCGAGTTTTCTTTAGCAGTCCCATATTTTAGGAAGTTGTCACTTGGTTAAAATATTTTCAAGGAATCGCTACCGATGTCCAATTTCTTTTTTAACTTATGTGAGTGAAAACAAGGAAGGAGATCGCAAATGCCAATGCGCGATTAAAAACAGTAAAGCATGCAGGGGTTAGAGATGTGTACCTTGTCGCTAGCACTCTACATGCAAAATAATCCATGCAGATTTTAAATATAGAAAAGTAAACTATCCTATATGATGCAAGTGAACCGTCCTAGATGATAGCTTCTATTAACGGGCAAGAATAAGTTAATTTAACTAAGTCCAAATTACGCTCTACTCTATAGGTACAGAAATTCTTATTTAGGGTGTTTGGACCTAATTAATTATCTGGCTCAAGTAAATTAATTAAAGCAATCAATAGGTAGCTCACGAAATCTGTGTGAAATAAAGAAAAATAAGGCGATGAAAACAAAATCGGTGAGGTCCCTCAAGTGCACTGGCACTTGGCTAAACAGACCCCGCAACAAATGAACGTCCATTTACAAGGGTTCAAATGCTAAAAATAAATAAATAAAAAGTCTTTTTTCGGTGTCCTTCAATTCTTCTTTTCCTCCTCTCACGCTATCATGCGGCTTGGTGAAGAATCAAGTCGTCTCTGCTTCGCTTGGGTGCTTCGGCTCTCCTAGGATCGTCTCCTTCGCTTCGCAGGCCCTCGCAAGAAAATGAAAAGATATTGTGTAAGAAACACAATTATCAGATATAAGCAGAAAAAAATGAAATGAAACAATGAATATGAACAATGGAGTGAATGTGGAAAAATATATACAAATATATGCAACCAAGAATAGCAGATCAAAAGAGAAACCTAACTACCCTCGTCGTACCTCCCCGGCAACGACGCCATTTTGTAGACATTGGATCTTCGAGAATTGATAATTATTGATATGAAGTCATCGTTATCCCCAAAAAAATCCTGGATCAAATAAATATTTTTTTCTTTTTTTCTTTCTCTCTCTTCAAAATAACTACAGAAAATAATGTAAGCAAAAGAAATATTTTGCTACTTATTTACATGTATAGTGGACAGGATCGATCTCAAGGAGGCTACAATTCCTAAGGGTTATTTAAATAATCGACAAAAAATCAATTAAGAGAAAAACAAGAATCTCAAAGGAAAACTATCCTTGGTTTTGGTGTTTTTTCTCTTTTTAAATTTTTTTAGTTTTTTATTTTTATTTTTCTAATTTTTTGATATTCAAATTTTTAGTGATTTTAGTTTCTTTAATTTTCAAATATTGGACAATATGCACAAGATAAGAAATACGCACACCAAACTCTTTTTGTATTTTTCAATTATATAAAAAATACTCAGAAAAAATCAGAGAAAATATTTTTGGGTTTTAAGGGTTTTAAAATATTTTTGGGAATTTTTGTAGAATTTTCAGATATTTTTGTATTTTCTAAAAATCAAACAGTGGCAAAAATGAGAAACAACGCACAGTCTGGAGTAATTTGTAACTTAGATATATTTTTAATGCTCAAAACTCATGGCAATTATTTTTATGATGAAATATATGCAAATATCTACAAACATGAATTGAAATCATGATTGTTGGATTTTTGTAGAATTTTATGTGATTTTTATAATATTTTTGATGTTTTTCGATTTTTTTGGATTTTGAAAAGAATTAATGCGTGAAATTTGGATAGTAATTAAAAGATAATGAAATAAAACTACTATAATATTTTTGAAATTTTTAAAACAATATTCAAATTTTAAGAATTTTTGAATTTCAGAAAGAGAAAAAGACACTGTTTTTTATTTTTTAATAATAATAAATGAATTTAAAATGTAATAAAATTTTTATGCTAAAAAGATAAACACATCAGAAGCATAGCATGATTTTTGAGAGATTTATTAACCAAAGAAAACATTTATTTCAATATGAAAAGCAAGCAAAGTCAAGTTCTGGAATTTAGGGACTAGTTTGCAAATAGTGTATAGTTTTCGCAAAAGAAATAACAGGAATAAAATGCAAATGAAATGTTGTAATTTACCCAGTCAAAACGAGCTATGCATGTTATTTGCATCTCTGGTGGCCTTTTTGAAATTTCAGAAACCTTCAGGGAAGAATTGTAATTTCTCCAATATTTTAATGCCTAGGGTTCTTCTTTCTTCTCAAGCAAAAGGGGGTGTGCGTCAAGGGCCATTGGCGATCGCCTCTTCGTTCTTTACATATGGGAGTTTCGCCCCTCTCTGGAGCTTAGCTTCTGAAGGTGGACATGGGAACATCGGCGGGTGGACGCGTGGCGAGATGGCAGGGAGCAACGCGCGTCGGCGCGTGCGGCGGTGATGTCACGCTAAGGTCGACGATCGGCAGGCTGAGGGCTGCGCGCGGCTATGGAGTCAGATCAGTTGGAGGGTCCCCGCGATGGTGGACGGCGCTGGAGAACGGCTTGACGACGGGGTGGTGGCGCGTACCGCTCGTACGGATGTCAATGACTAGCAGATGACGGTTGGTGGTTCTCCGCTATAGGCAAAGATGCTCGGCGAATGACGCGGTGGCGAAGGGCGCGGCTCGACCTTCGTAGAGGACGTCGCTCCAAGCAGAGAGGTGAACACGCGGTGTTGTTGACAAGCGGTGCCGCCACCTTGGCGCTGGAGTACGGCTGGATATGTGACGGCGGGGCGGTGGCGCGCTGGAGGCACTGAAGTACGGCTCCACCGCTCGCGTCTAGCGTGCGACGTTTTTTTTTATTTTTTATCAAATGTAAATACAAAATGAAAAAAAATATACATTTTAAAAAATATATTAGAAAGCTGCAAGAAGAATTTTTTAAATTTATTTAATTATGTTTTTTATCCTGCAAAATAATTGTTAGAAAGAAGAATTTTTTTAATTCTTTTATTTATAAACAATTAGGATGCAAGCATGATGACTCGATCCCAAAAATCAAAATGGAAGATGTGGATGAGTGCGGCTCTGAGGAAAATGGCGGATGGAATCGGATCTTCGACCAACGTGCGTGGTTGGAGGTGGGAGATCGTGCGAGTAGAAAAGAATGCGTAGAGATCGAGAAAGTGGGGTGAAAAATCAAGTTGGTAGCGGATCAAATCGTGATGGATTCTAAGATCTAAATAAAAAACGACAACGAAGAACAAATACGAGAAAATAAAACTACGATTAATCTAGGATAAAAATAAGAGAAGAAAAGTGTGGATCTCGCCTTAGGAGAGGAAAAAGACCTTGGTCACCTCGACGAAGGCCGACTTGTTGTCACCGGAGGGCTCCGAGGCTAGGCACCCTTCTGTAATAAGAAAGCTCTCGGAGATCGGACTCCTCTTACCAAAGATTGATCAAGTTGGAATGATGAAGGAGCCTTATTAATAGATAGAATGGGATTGAAGTTTGAATTTTTGAATTTTTAGATGAAGATAAGAGATAAGAGAGAATAAAATTTGAAATGAGATAATTAGCAAGATAAATATTTACAAAAATTAAATAATTTATTTGTATTTTCGTCACTTTATTTTTTTGAAAAATAAATGTTATTTTTATTGTGGTAGTTAGTTAAGAAAATTAAATATATACATATGTTATATACATATATGAAATTATATGCATAGTTAAAGAAGGAAATTAGCTTTTTTTTGTTTTTTTGTTTTAAACTTTTTATTTTTTTTATTTTTATTTCAAATAGTTAGTACAAATATTTAAAAATATAATATGTACAAATACATGGGAAAATTGCACAAACCACCCAGAAAAGTAACTTTTCACTTGTAACTCCAAACATTATGAAATCACAGCCATTTTAAAGATAATTTAATTTAGAATATAATGAAAGTGAGTTTGATTCAATTTGAATTCATATGAAGTCGGAATTGGTCTTTCAATTATCGCTTAGTGGCTTTTTTCAAATGTGGTTACTTTTATTCTGTACATGATTTGATTGTGCAATTATTTTTATTATTTAGGTTACATTTTTATTTACAACTTTGATTTTGAAAGTTATTTGATTTGAGGTCAATTTATGTACAAATAATATAGTGTAGTATACAAATATACACAACACACATTTTTTTAGATTTTCTGATTAAGGACACTATCTCCCCCTACTTTATTCATGTTTGATCAGGTCAAGTCTTGACCTTCTCTCGGGGTTCTGTCAGCCTGTATCTATTACATATATACAGTCTTCCATTTCTATATTTTCTTTTCTTTATTTTTCCTTTCTTTCTTTATTTATTTATTTTTGGTTAAAATGGTAAGAAGTGTACAATATGTACACACAGATGCAAGTTAGCAAGAATATGGAGTTAGTATTATATACAGGTATTTTATAAGGGATTTTAAGATAAAATAAATGAATAAAGATGATGAAATGTAGATTCATCAGTAGCCCCAAGGTTTCATGGTTGCGGATAGCAAGGTGTGCAAGCTAAAGAACTCCATCTATGGACTCAAATAAGCTTCTTGTAATTGGAACATTAGATTTGATGAAATCATATATGTTATGATTTCAGATAGAATCTTGATGAACCGTGTGAAGCTTAGTGGGAGTGTCATTTTATTCATCGTGTTGAATGTAGATGATATCCTAATCATTTGGAATGATATAAGGATAATAATAAGTGTTTTATGATATGACTATTCCATGCTTTGAGATATGATCTCAAGGATACCTCTTAGATCTTAGTTCTGAAGTTGTTCAGAAGCACAGAGAATAGAGCATTGGAACCGTCACATTAGTGGTACACCTTGGACATATTCTATTTTTAAGAAAAATCTCAATAAAGGCTTCCTTCCCTTAAGATGTGGTACTGACCTATCTAAAGGAATAGCACCTCAAAGAGTTGAGGAAGTGAATGCTAAAACTCATTGCCCTTGTGCATCAGTTATGAGAAGTCGGGTGTATCCTAGATATGTACAAAAGCCAGATGTCTGCCATGCAATGGGAGTAGTAAAATGTTGCTAATCCTACTGGAAATAAAACACTTAGTTGCAGTAATAACAGTATCTTCAAAGATGACAAGACTTTAGAGATAGTGATCTCTAAGTCTTATCTTCAAGAGCTTAAAACTTTAGAGATAGTGATCATGTGGGGTCTTAAATGCAGATACCTTAGGAGATAGAGATCTCCGAGAATCAGGATATTCTGATAAGGATAATAGAAATTACATACCGGTTATAATAAATATTGAGTTGTAGTATCAAAGATACTAGAACTAATAATATTAAGTATTGGTTGCATAAGATGCAACAATCGCATTAGATGCGAGCACTGTTACTAGGAGATATGCAAGTGACGTAAAAGGACTTGGCGTAGTCTCTCGGGAATAGAGTGACTGATCTGCTTACCTAGCTATTTTTTAAATAGCCTATAATTGCCACATGAGTATGGGTTTAAAGATTAGCCCATTAATGGCTCTTTAGGCTACTGGGAGATTGTTGGACATACGAGCCTATGACGAAGCATTATGCAATAAATGTTATTGCGAATATCATTCCCTGATTTGAAATGAAGAATAAATAATTTACATAATAGGTCTCTTAGTAAAATTAAGTTTATGTACCATGGTCATCTTAATGACCATAAAGTTGTTGATTCAATTGTTGAATCATAGAGGCTGGTGCTTGGATGAATATCTAAAGAGTTAGATTGAGGACTCATCAAGCACCGTCAAATGATTATTATGAGAGGATCTTCAGCCTGAGAAGGAGATGGCAATCTTTTCTCTAAAGGTTGATATCTAGCCGACCTCTTGATGCAGGTCCTCTGCATAGGAATAGAGATTCAGAGGTGTTAGATAAATTAGTTCAAAGAGCTGACTTAATGAAATCGAGATAATCAAAGACCTATGTCGTACATTGTCACCATATAGGCGCGCATCCTCTAACCGGAGACAGATGTGTTACTGCATGTCTGAGTATGTACATTTGGCATACCAATAGGTTGATGATCTGATCAAGGTCTATACACTGGCGCATTGATGTGCATACAAGGGCATATGGATAATACGATCTCTCAAAAGGATCATACAGGCTCATTGCTGAATTGGAAGATATGGGCTGACTTATGAGATATTGGGAAGGATCAAATTCTGTGCATGGTCATCTCGCATTGGAAACTTGACTAAACTTATAAGGTTTGATATCTGCTTTTGGAAAGTATATAATCGATACCGATTCCCAATGATAAAATGAGAAACTTAATGAGAAAACCCCGAAGGAGACAGTCTAAAAGAGATCTAAAAACTTCGGATTTAATTTGGTCTTCCAGTATGCAAGATGTACATGTATTAGGAATACCTGAGGGTGATGTGATCATAAACGATTGTGCAACCATGATGCTTCAATTCCTAGGGAGTGATGAAATGGGTCTGGATTTTAGTGACTTCTCTCAATAGAGAAGTGATCTGATATTGGTCGAAATGTTGGACATTGATCTGAATGTGATTCATATGCAATGAGAAGATTAGATTTGCGGTCTTGATTTAATCAACCATCTATGAGAGGTTCGCAAGATCTGGATTTGATGTGATCTCAATATCCAAGTCATTATGCGTAGAACAATACAATCTCCCTGCCATTATCTCCAAGTATCCACAAAGAAAGCGCATCCTTGCAAGAGTTCAAGGATAACTTCATTGTTGATATATGTATCCGAGCATTGAGAAAATTGATAATTAAATGTGATTTAATATTATGAATAATATGAGTTTGATTAATATTATAAGGAGAGTTATCTAAGATAATTAAGTGTGATTTAGTTATCAAAGATGTGAATAATGTGATTGTGATTCATATTATTTGGGCACATGAGAGTGGAAATCCAAGATGATTAAATGTGATTTAATTATCAAGGATATGAATAATGTGGATAGCACTATCCATATTAATCATATATATTATAAATCATATTTATAATATATATAAGAGAGAGCTATTTGTAAATAACATTTACAAATTAAATGCTGATGTGAATTGGATTCACATTGGACAATTAATTGAAAATGTAATTTACATTTTATTTTGAGTTGTGAATGTGATTCACAATTTTTCAATGGCAAGATTGCAATATTCACAAAATAATTATGAATTATTTTTGTAGAATAATTTACAACAAGTGTTTTTTGTAAATATTGGAGATTTCCATGGAATAATGTAATCTCATGAGATTACATGAGATTGACTCCTTCCTAGTTGGGAGGGCAGATAGCCACCAACTCCCATTAGAAAACGGTGGTCTTCCACTCCTCTCTAATGGAAGGAAGCAATCTCCATTCCATAATATCCATGCTTGACTGATTTAATTTGGGATTAATTTATATTGATTTTTCAATATATATTTAATCTAAATTAAATTAATTATTGTTGTGTTTTTACAACAAAATCTTGACCACTGAAAGAAGCACAAATCAATCTCATCCATTGATTTGTGTACCAAAATACTATATAAGAAGAGGTACCCTTGCTCTTCAAGTTACAACATCATAAACAAGAGACGCAACGTATTCTCTCTCTCTCTCATTCTCTCTACACGCCAAGTCTCTCTCTCTCTCATTGTGGTCGTCCATCATGGAGCTTAGAGAGTCACCATCACTGCAGCATCGTCGTTATGCTGCTGGATTGTTTACTCATGGATATCTGTCTCCTTCGGTATGCCTCGCTTGTGAAGAAGACGTCGGATCTTGTGTAATGAGATCAGGAGATTCGTCGCTTGGATCATCAACATGGATTGCGAGGAACACATGTTTCATCAACGCGCTCGCAAGCGTCTCCTCCATCGGATCGTACTTGAGACAGGAGTCTCTTCATTTAGAGACTCGATCACAACCACGCTTCAAGAGATAAAACTAATACGTGTTTATGGTTTAGATGAAATAACCCGAGAAGTGTTCTTGGATCATGTGGTTTCATTGTTCTGCCTCGAGCCACTAGTACGACTAGTCGCTCCCGATCGCATACGATGTGATCCCCACGCTTTCGTGATGTGCTTAAGGATCTTCCCATATCTTTCATACAACTCAAGATCTTATAGCAATAGTAGAGAGGAGCAATGGAGGACCACACAGGCGTGCTCTCCGCTCCGTACTATCTCTGTCTCTGACTTCCTCTCCGTCTCGGGAGAGTAAATTCGGATTTCAAATCTCGGTAATTTTGCTACGAGTTGATTAAATTAATTCTATGGTTAATTGTGATTCGACCGCTATGGGATTTCGACTCAACCCAACAGCTTTATCTTAGACATCGTTTCAGAATCCGAAGAGGTGCCCGTTGAGGGGCGTTTTCGGAAGATGAAAAGTTGTGTGCTAGGTCTACTAATACGTATCTTTGTACCCATGTTTTCTTCTCACGTAAGAAAACATTCTCTCGATATTCTTTTTCCGCGACTGCAATCATATTCTTCTTCTCTTGGTTGCGGTTCTCTGAGATACTTTCGAGGACAATCTCGTCGATGTGCGTGGACGATGATTGCATGCTGACATATCGTAGCAGTACCCTTCGCACCGGAATGTGGGGGAGGATATAAAGGCAGCCCATTACGTGGGCGCTTCAATGATCTCTAATCTAATCTATTTACTGTTTTGTTTGCCGCAATATGTTTATTGCTTTACCTTTCTCGGACTCCATCTTAATGTTTTGTTCTACGTAATAAATTAGTTCATTTACGCATTTTATAATCGGATTATGAATCGGAAATATATGATTGTTCTCTTCTTAATTTGTAATGCATTTATATTGATTCGTATAGATCCAGAAATTATATTTAATGTATGCATTAATAATCCTATTAACAATAAAGAGAAGGTGGGGGAAGAGGAGATGGAGGTGTTGCTTCTTTCCAGCAGAGGTATTGGGAAGGGAACGGTAGGAAAGGTGAGGAGACGGTGGGTAGGCGTGCAGGGAAGGGGACGATCCCCTACTCGAGTTCATTCCCCGAGGGGTTTGTGGTGAATGGAATGGAAGGGGAAGATGCGGGTGCGAGGAAAGGGATAGGAGTTGGGGGTGGGGTTGAGGGGAAGGCGAGGGTTGGTGGGCATGTGAGGTAGATGTAATCGTGATCGCCCCTCGTCTTTGGGCTCTGTTCTAGATTGGAAACTACAGCTTGGGGGCTTTCTTCTGGAGATCTGAGGTGTTCGGAAGTTAATCGAGACGATCTTGTGATGTGGGTACCTGGAAAGATCGCCACTTGATGTGGATTTGAGGGTACGCTGTGCATCTAGAGAATTTTATTTTTTGACGAAGTTGAGGCAGTCTTGTTTTTATGTTGGATCGTTAGTCTGATCAGCGATGTCTACTGTGTGGAAGGATTGGTGTGGATATGGCAATTATCCCACCATGGGCTTCCATCCGGGGATGGTGTCCCTTTCACGAGTGTCCTGGAATGACGACCATCCCATGCTTCTGTCAGCTCCCGGAAATGTTCACCTTGGAAGCGATGATAATGATGCCCCGTTCTCGCTGTCACCGCCGCACTGGTGGAACAACCCATCAATGAGGGTGGTCTTGAAATAGTCTGCATGGGCGATTTCACGGTGACATTGCTGAGGAGATCAATGTCCAGGTAGCTCATGGTGGAGGCGAGGGTTAGGTGCTGAAATGGCGACTGCAGAGGGGAGAGACTTGACAGCTTTTTGAGGAGAGTCGGAGGAGGAAGATGAATGGCACGGTAATGTAATGAACAAGATCATACTTATACATATTTTTAACGAAACATTTAATTTTAATGGTCAAATTTATGAGGGTTAACTGGATTGTGATCTAAGAGTTAGCACAGTTAGCAAGTTTATAGGAATCATGTGATAATAACGAAGAACACAAGATCGAGAAGATAATTTACCAAATTTATAGTGTTCAAGATATAAAAAACCTTTATATGTTTATCAAATAAAATTAAAAAAATGAAATATAAATATCGGTGCTGCTCGTGATTAGTATTTTGTTAGATTTAATCCTTCTAATACATTAAGAGCATTTCTTACATATTCTCATTTATATAACAATGTTCTCGGAGTATGGCTGATATGGCATTCCTAATCTAAATTAGGCATATTTGATAGTTGTTAAATATTTAAATCCTAAGGACGGAAATGAATGTTTTGGAGAACCGTCACCCCATATGAAAAATCAATTTTTATGTACGTCAATTTCATATTTTTTTTCATTTTTTCCTAAATTATCCAGAATCCATGATTTTAGATAATTTATACTTTTAAACTCGGAACAAATGGATTGCATGGCGTTTTTTTTAATCTATGTTCCCAACTAACATCAAATTCCCAACTAATATCATCGTTTAAGGGTCTAAATTTAATTTACGAAACCCAACATCGTCTTCCCTACGTGGATTCGGTGGAAATTTGCTAATCAGTCTCTTAAGTTAGGTGCCGGATTGGAAAGGTACAACTTCATTTCGGCAACCGATGTCTTAGTTTTGACTTTTGAGCATCAACTCTCATTTCTAACACCTGACGTATCAAAATATACACTTTTTAATTATTTATTCTTTATACTTATTTATTATTTAACAATAATTTTAAAAAAGGATTACTTATCATTGTGTCCCTCCACTTTTTACAATATCAATTGTGCCCCTATCTTCTTGCATCGTTATTACTTGTGCCCTTCTCTTAGTTTCATCGTTGGTGAGATCCAATAAATGATTTTTTTATCAATTGTGCCTCTTTGAGATATTGCAATATCAGTTATACCCTTCTTTTTTAGAGTATCAGTTCAACTCATGTCTTCTTCCACAATGGTCACTTATGTCCTTCGGGTTAGTTGACGTTCATCCCCATCCCAAACGGATGTTAACTTTTAGGATACAAAGGTTATTAGCTAAAATAGCAAGGGTGGAAATGTCTTCCTCCCCATTCTCCTCCACCCCATCCTCCCCCTTTGACTGCCCTCCCCTTCCAGCCCCTCCTCATCCGACTACCCCTCCCCTTCCAACCCCTCCTCCAGCACCTTCGCCATCGTCACCACCCCTTCCTCCACCACCCATTCCATCCCCTCCTCCTTCAACCGCCCTTCCCTTCCAGCCCCTCCTCCGCCCCATCCTCCTCATCCGACCACCCCTCCTCCGCCCCATCCTCTTCATCCGACCACCCCTCTCCTTCCAACCCCTCCTCATCCGACCATTCCTCCCCTTCCAAGCCCCCTTCGTCACCGCCCCATCCTCCACGTCCTCCTTTGACTGCCCTCCCTATGCATGTTCATCCATCTAATCTCCAGGTACAACTTCCCTTCTTCCTCCTCCATTATTGTTCTTCTTCCTCATTATTTTCTCTCCTCACTACACCTCCATGCGTACACCTAATTGCCAAAATTTTTGTATTTCCACAGATAAACCATCCATTCCGATCATGAATATGATTCCCAAATTTTTCGAGAAAATTTCTTTGATCGATTAAGACGTCATTTACATTTGCTAAACAAACATCTACTGCAACAAAAACAATTCCCTGGAGGAGTATGTGTTGGAGGAGGCAGTGGGATTTTTTCCTATTATGCACCCCTTAACTACACCATGATTTGAATAAATCATGGTTTAGTTCAACTCATTGACGATCGGACTAACGGAAGGGCACAAGTAATCATTGTGGAAGAAGTCATGGCCTAAACTGATATTCCAAAAAAGTGAAGGGTATAACTAATATTGCAATATCTCAAAGGGGCACAACTGATAAAAATCTTGAAATCAACCATGATTATACACCGCAAAGCTCAATTTAATAAAATGTTCTTACAATCATGCCCTTAAAATTTTCATAAAATTACACTTGTATGATTCTTTTTTCTTTCCAATTACACTTCTACCCTTGAGATAGCAACTGTTTGGAAATGGAATAAGAGGAAACTAACCACAATGGCATAACTGTTAATTATCCAAGAAGAGAGGGGAGAACTGTTACTGCAAAAGGGGGAGGGACAACTGATATTAGAGAATCTAAGAGGGGCACAGCTATAAAAAAATCCTTTAGAGAAAGTCCAACTACTTAACATCCTCGAGTATAGACTATTTTGCGTGGTATATTTAAGTCCGAACACAAACGGTTGTGAAAAATTACTTTTCCTCCTGAATGGCAATGGAAGTACGGACCCAGAAATGTTACAGAAACAAAATAAAATACAATTACAAGTACAAGTCCCACAAGCTTTATCTATTACAGGAATCAGAACAACAATATCCATATTAAAGAAACTACAACAAAAATAAAATAAAACTTTGGATACAAATAGCAAGAATAAAAATTAACTGGTTCTTGCAGAAGTTTTATTAAAAAAGAAGAGGGGTGACCACCCATGGAGAGTGCTAACCCGAAAGTAACTCTATTAATCACAAAATAAATAAATTACATGCATATTAACCAGGCAACCAGCAAAAAATTACCACAAATGCATGCAATTTCAATACAAAAACGGCCGTCCCAGAAAATGATAGCAGTCTTGGCTAGCTAAAGGGTACAAATGAAAGCAAAAGGCTTCTTCCCTAAATCAGTCATGCCGGGCACATTCCACAAGAGAATTCTTGCCCTCCATCAAATCTACTACGCAAAATTAGAGAGAGACCAAATTAGCATCATCAACCACACTACCTCCCGACTCGTCAACTCTGTAGGCCTTCCGTCAGTCCCTCCATAACCTAAAGATCAGAAAATGGATATGCTCAGGGATAACCAAGCGAAGCCCCTTCAGAAGCTAAAAGGCGACCTCACCCCCATCTACGACATGTCAAGGACCCATTGAAATTCCATATATTCCTCGCATTAAGCGACACAAAAATCTGCCATTCCCTCATATTCTTCCACTCGTTTCATGAGTAAAGCTCTATTCATTTCACGATGAGATATGAAATACCCAACCAGTGCTCCACGTGACCAAGGACATTGCACAAAAGTGGTCCAAATAATCTTTGCGTAAGAGAATCTAGTCTTTGATGAATCCCCACCAATAACTTCTATATTGACAAATAAAATATTTATATCGCAGACATCACTAATTTAGTAATACTAAGCAGTTACCTCTTGATAAACATCTTACCTTCTAATAAACCAACTTCCTCTCGATCGTACCAATAAGGACCCCCGATCCGCCATCGTTATCCTCCCAGCAATCAGAGACAAACCAAGGGATGTCATGGAGAGTCCACTTCTAGGCACGCAAGTGCTCAGTGCCCACACATGAAAGCCGCATCATTAGCCTTTCTAAAAGAAGGAATGAAAATCGACTTCCACCTTTCAATCTGCAACCCAAAGAGACCCCCAAGGACGTTCACCAAGACCGAGAACCTCTTAGCCTCGTGGACACCCCCTCCACAAAGAATAATGTGTCATCAACATAATGAAGGACTATATGGGTCGAGTACCCCGTGAAGAATTTTCCTTGCACAATTTGATGTGTGGCAATCGCAATATTGCCCCTTGAAAGCACAAACAAGAGAGCTGTCAAAGGGCGCCAGTAACAAGCCCCCTTTGAGAATGAAGAAACCACTCTCTCTGGACATCCATTGATCAAAACCAAGAAAGCAAGGTGGTAATGCATCTCTTCATCCATGCAATCAAAATGTCAAGAGAAGCCTCGGTGTATAGAGAGCCCCACAAAATCTCCAGTTGATGCTATCACACACCTTTTGAAATCCAACCTTCTACATCAACCTTTTCACTCGATAGTCGCTCCTTTCCCAGTCTATAATTGTTGAGATATTTATCTCTTTATCTTTCTTTATAATTTTCTATTTCTTTTGTCTCTTTATGTAATTTTCTCTTAGAGCTTTTCTCCTATATAAGAGAACTCTAGGGCTACGTGAACACGATTTTTCCATTTCACTCCTTTCCACATGGTATCAGAGCGACGGTCCTAGACCAGAGCATGTGCCCTAGAATCCCTACCTCACTAAAACCCTAGCGCATCCTCGCGCAGCGGTCGCCGCCGCCAACTTTCGCGCAGCAGCGGCCTATAGCCGCCGCCGGCTGCCGCCAACCATCAAAAGGGCCACCGCCGGCCAAGCTTGCCGCCGCCGCAGCCCGGTTCTGGAAGGGTTGTTGCCCCTTTCTCTCGTGGGTCCTGCTAGGTCTGATTTGGTTCTAACCACTCATTTCATGAGTAAAGCTCTATTCATTTCACGATGAGATATGAAATACCCAACCAGTGCTCCACGTGACCAAGGACATTGCACAAAAGTGGTCCAAATAATCTTTGCGTAAGAGAATCTAGTCTTTGATGAATCCCCACCAATAACTTCTATATTGACAAATAAAATATTTATATCGCAGACATCACTAATTTAGTAATACTAAGCAGTTACCTCTTGATAAACATCTTACCTTCTAATAAACCAACTTCCTCTCGATCGTACCAATAAGGACCCCCGATCCGCCATCGTTATCCTCCCAGCAATCAGAGACAAACCAAGGGATGTCATGGAGAGTCCACTTCTAGGCACGCAAGTGCTCAGTGCCCACACATGAAAGCCGCATCATTAGCCTTCCTAAAAAAAGGAATGAAAATCGACTTCCACCTTTCAATCTGCAACCCAAAGAGACCCCCAAGGACGTTCACCAAGACCGAGAACCTCTTAGCCTCGTGGACACCCCCTCCACAAAGAATAATGTGTCATCAACATAATGAAGGACTATATGGGTCGAGTACCCCGTGAAGAATTTTCCTTGCACAATTTGATGTGTGGCAATCGCAATATTGCCCCTTGAAAGCACAAACAAGAGAGCTGTCAAAGGGCGCCAGTAACAAGCCCCCTTTGAGAATGAAGAAACCACTCTCTCTGGACATCCATTGATCAAAACCAAGAAAGCAAGGTGGTAATGCACCTCTTCATCCATGCAATCAAAATGTCAAGAGAAGCCTCGGTGTATAGAGAGCCCCACAAAATCTCCAGTTGATGCTATCACACACTTTTTGAAATCCAACCTTCTACATCAACCTTTTCACTCGATAGTCACTCCTTTCCCAGTCTATAATTGTTGAGATATTTATCTCTTTATCTTTCTTTGTAATTTTCTATTTCTTTTGTCTCTTTATGTAATTTTCTCTTAGAGCTTTTCTCCTATATAAGAGAACTCTAGGGCTACGTGAACACGATTTTTCCATTTCACTCCTTTCCACATGGTATCAGAGCGACGGTCCTAGACCAGAGCATGTGCCCTAGAATCCCTACCTCACTAAAACCCTAGCGCATCCTCGCGCAGCGGTCGCCGCCGCCAACTTCCGCGCAGCAGCGGCCTATAGCCGCCGCCGGCTGCCGCCAACCATCAAAAAGGCCACCGCCGGCCAAGCTTGCCGCCGCC
The DNA here is from genome assembly GCA_037367405.1 of Ottelia alismoides. Classification (NCBI taxonomy): domain Eukaryota; kingdom Viridiplantae; phylum Streptophyta; class Magnoliopsida; order Alismatales; family Hydrocharitaceae; genus Ottelia; species Ottelia alismoides. The sequence goes on from JAZKJV010002923.1 coordinate 408,181, forward strand.
GCAGCCCGGTTCTGGAAGGGTTGTTGCCCCTTTCTCTCGTGGGTCCTGCTAGGTCTGATTTGGTTCTTACCACTCATTTCATGAGTAAAGCTCTATTCATTTCACGATGAGATATGAAATACCCAACCAGTGCTCCACGTGACCAAGGACATTGCACAAAAGTGGTCCAAATAATCTTTGCGTAAGAGAATCTAGTCTTTGATGAATCCCCACCAATAACTTCTATATTGACAAATAAAATATTTATATCGCAGACATCACTAATTTAGTAATACTAAGCAGTTACCTCTTGATAAACATCTTACCTTCTAATAAACCAACTTCCTCTCGATCGTACCAATAAGGACCCCCGATCCGCCATCGTTATCCTCCCAGCAATCAGAGACAAACCAAGGGATGTCATGGAGAGTCCACTTCTAGGCACGCAAGTGCTCAGTGCCCACACATGAAAGCCGCATCATTAGCCTTCCTAAAAGAAGGAATGAAAATCGACTTCCACCTTTCAATCTGCAACCCAAAGAGACCCCCAAGGACGTTCACCAAGACCGAGAACCTCTTAGCCTCGTGGACACCCCCTCCATAAAGAATAATGTGTCATCAACATAATGAAGGACTATATGGGTCGAGTACCCCGTGAAGAATTTACCTTGCACAATTTGATGTGAGGCAATCGCAATATTGCCCCTTGAAAGCACAAACAAGAGAGCTGTCAAAGGGCGCCAGTAACAAGCCCCCTTTGAGAATGAAGAAACCACTCTCTCTGGACATCCATTGATCAAAACCAAGAAAGCAAGGTGGTAATGCACCTCTTCATCCATGCAATCAAAATGTCAAGAGAAGCCTCGGTGTATAGAGAGCCCCACAAAATCTCCAGTTGATGCTATCACACACCTTTTGAAATCCAACCTTCTACCTCAACCTTTTCACTCGATAGTCGCTCCTTTCCCAGTCTATAATTGTTGAGATATTTATCTCTTTATCTTTCTTTGTAATTTTCTATTTCTTTTGTCTCTTTATGTAATTTTCTCTTAGAGCTTTTCTCCTATATAAAAGAACTCTAGGGCTACGTGAACACGATTTTTCCATTTCACTCCTTTCCACATGGTATCAGAGCGACGGTCCTAGACCAGAGCATGTGCCTTAGAATCCCTACCTCACTAAAACCCTAGCGCATCCTCGCGCAGCGGTCGCCGCCGCCAACTTCCGCGCAGCAGCGGCCTATAGCCGCCGTCGGCTGCCGCCAACCATCAAAAGGGCCACCGCCGGCCAAGCTTGCCGCCGCCGCAGCCCGGTTCTGGAAGGGTTGTTGCCCCTTTCTCTCGTGGGTCCTGCTAGGTCTGATTTGGTTCTAACCACTCATTTCATGAGTAAAGCTCTATTCATTTCACGATGAGATATGAAATACCCAACCAGTGCTCCACGTGACCAAGGACATTGCACAAAAGTGGTCCAAATAATCTTTGCGTAAGAGAATCTAGTCTTTGATGAATCCCCACCAATAACTTCTATATTGACAAATAAAATATTTATATCGCAGACATCACTAATTTAGTAATACTAAGCAGTTACCTCTTGATAAACATCTTACCTTCTAATAAACCAACTTCCTCTCGATCGTACCAATAAGGACCCCCGATCCGCCATCGTTATCCTCCCAGCAATCAGAGACAAACCAAGGGATGTCATGGAGAGTCCACTTCTAGGCACGCAAGTGCTCAGTGCCCACACATGAAAGCCGCATCATTAGCCCTCCTAAAAGAAGGAATGAAAATCGACTTCCACCTTTCAATCTGCAACCCAAAGAGACCCCCAAGGACGTTCACCAAGACCGAGAACCTCAGCCTCGTGGACACCCCCTCCACAAAGAATAATGTGTCATCAACATAATGAAGGACTATACGGGTCGAGTACCCCGTGAAGAATTTTCCTTGCACAATTTGATGTGTGGCAATTGCAATATTGCCCCTTGAAAGCACAAACAAGAGAGCTGTCAAAGGGCGCCAGTAACAAGCCCCCTTTGAGAATGAAGAAACCACTCTCTCTGGACATCCATTGATCAAAACCAAGAAAGCAAGGTGGTAATGCACCTCTTCATCCATGCAATCAAAATGTCAAGAGAAGCCTCGGGGTATAGAGAGCCCCACAAAATCTCCAGTTGATGCTATCACACACCTTTTGAAATCCAACCTTCTACATCAACCTTTTCACTCGATAGTCGCTTCTTTCCCAGTCTATAATTGTTGAGATATTTATCTCTTTATCTTTCTTTGTAATTTTCTATTTCTTTTGTCTCTTTATGTAATTTTCTCTTAGAGCTTTTCTCCTATATAAGAGAACTCTAGGGCTACGTGAACACGATTTTTCCATTTCACTCCTTTCCACATGGTATCAGAGCGACGGTCCTAGACCAGAGCATGTGCCCTAGAATCCCTACCTCACTAAAACCCTAGCGCATCCTCGCGCAGCGGTCGCCGCCGCCAACTTCCGCGCAGCAGCGGCCTATAGCCGCCGCCGGCTGCCGCCAACCATCAAAAGGGCCACCGCCGGCGAAGCTTGCCGCCGCCGCAGCCCGGTTCTGGAAGGGTTGTTGCCCCTTTCTCTCGTGGGTCCTGCTAGGTCTGATTTGGTTCCTAGGGTGTGGTTTTTTATCCTCTAAAATCATCCTAGGCACCTAAAGAAGCCTTCAGTGGATGGAAGAGGTTGTGGTATGAGTCTACACCCACAAACGTCTTCCTATATGTCTGTGTAGACATAGTTATTCCAGTTTGCAACCCTAGTCTTGGAGATTGTTTTCGTCATGTCAGACAACAAAGAAGATGTTCCATCCCTGGGTGCCTTCAAGGGTCCAGCATCCATTGTGAAGATGGATGGAACGAACTATGAACTGTGAGCCATGCAGTTCATGAGCCTAATGCAATGTAATGGCAAGAAGCATATGCTCACATGACAAGACTGGGGTTAATGTCTCATGGGAGACAGACAACGCTTATGCACGTGTGTGGCTTTCTGGGACTGTGTCCGTGGAAATAGCCAATGACATACTGAGTCAGCTCACGGCAAAGGCTATGTGGGACATTCTCGTTGCTATGTACTCTCCGGCGAAGAACGAGTCGAAGAGTCTGCAACTTCAGCCTGACATCTTCACGTCGAAGCAGAATGGTCGTCCTCTCCATACCCTTTACACTTCTCTAAGGGGTATGTTTGAGAAGTTACATGGGTACATTCCCTTGACTGCCACACTAGAGCAACACAAGGTATATAGGGATTCGGTGATGACCGGAGTTTTTCTAGCGGCACTCGACCATGAATATGATGCTGCTAGAGCACAAATTCTTATTGATGCCACCATACCTCCGATGGAGGAGGCATATCGTAGGTTGAGTAGGCTCTCCATACCTTCTGGTGTTACTCAGTTGCCTCAGACATCTTCAGCTATGGCGGCATCTCGTGGTAGGGGGAGCCCTACACAGTATCGTGGCCGAGGTCGCCGTGGCAGAGGAGGGGGTAGTTGGCCCCCCGTTAGTCTTGTACTTACTGCCACAGGCCAGGTCACTCTGAGGAAACATGATATTCTAAACATGGGTTTCCAGCTTCAGTACGTGTGGCTGAACAGACCCAACAGGTTGGCAGTTCTTCACCTGCATCTGATCAGGGATTTGATGAACTAGTAACGCGGCTCAGGGAGATTATGTTTGTTCCTGGTCAACTAGCTCTCCATCACGATCATCAGAGAGATAGCAGCCTCAGCTTCTACGTCCACGTGAGGTATAGCATATACTTTTACTAGTTGTTACAGGGCAGATTTGTCGAATGGATTATGGATTCATGAGTTTTTCATCATCTCTGCGGTGATAGGGGACAGTTTAGTACTTATAGCCCAACTCAATCAGGTAGATTAGTTGTAATAGCAGATGGGACAAACTCTCCCATTACTGGTCAGGGGGAGATGCATTTAACTCGTGCAATGCGACTTCAGAATGTTCTCTACGCTCCTGAATTTTCTATTAATTTACTATTTATTAGTCAAATCATCATGGATTTACATTATCGTGCCATATTTGACCCTTCTGCTTTTATGTTTCAGGACATTCTCACGGGCAGGGTGATTGGATCTGGCCGTGAGCAATGAGGCCTTTAGAGACCGGTACAATCTCCTTATGCTAGTGCATCTTCTCTTCGCACTGGATATATTTCTCCCTATGTGTGGCATCTTCGGTCTAGTCATTTTCCTCTACAAAAGCTATGTCACGTTCTTCCACAGATTTCTCCTCGCTCTACTTTTTAGTGCGAGGTCTGCCAGCTTGGAAAGCATCATCGGTCCACATTCTAGAGTCGTCAGAGTCGAAGTAGTCATAGTCTTTTTTAGTTGATTCATTTTGTTATTTGGGGTCCTAGTCGTGTCCCAGATCATCAGGGGCATAGGTTTATCTTGTTGCAGTCGATGAGTTCTCTAGATTGTCGTGGGTATTTTTTCTTAAGAACAAGTCTGATGATGGTCCTATTATTCTGTCATTTATTAATGAAATAAGAAATGTGTTTTCTGCAAATATCAAGTTTATACGTCCAGATAATGCACTTGAATTCTGCAGTACTCAACTTTCTCAATTTCTTAGATCCTATGGTATTCTGCATCAGACATCTTGTGCATATACTTATCAACAGAATGGGGTGGCTGAGCGAAAACATCACCATCTTTTGGATGTTACCAGGACTCTTTTGATCCAGAACCATGCTCCTCATTCATACTGGGGGGACGTGGTTATAACTGCGGGTTACCTGGTGAGTCGGATGCCCTCATCAATTATAGGGAGAAGATCACGTTCTCGATTGCGTTTTCCGAGACGGATCTTTTCTCTCTCATGCCTCGTGTTTTCGATAGGTTGCTTTTGTTCATCAGATGTCTCCGGGGCTTGACAAGCTCTCTCCTAGAGCTGTTAAGTGTGTGTTTGTTGGGTATTCCAAGATCCAAAAGGGATATCGTTGTTTTGACCATGTTCGACGAAGGTACTATGTTAGTGTGGATATCACCTTCTTTGAATCCATTATGTATTTCTCTCCTACATATGACAAGCTCATTCCTTCTGAGAGTCGAGAAGAGATCTATATGCCTCTACCTCCAGTTTCGCCTACTCCAATTGACACTACATCACCACCAACGCCACCCTCTCCTCCACTGTCACCACCACCACCTCCTTCCATGACTACTTTCTTTCCGTAGGTTTACCAGCGCCGACCTCGTGCTCATGTGCCTCCTCCATCTTCCAGCACGCCCAAGGTATGTTCTGAGCATTTGAGTTCTACTAATGGCACCGGTGATTTGAGAGTGCAGATTGAGGTGCAGGATGTCATAGATGATACACCTTCTGAGGAAACTGCGGACTTGGATGTGTCTATTGCCCTACGAAAGAAGAGGCATGCATCCACTATACACCCTCTTGCTTCCCATGTTTCACTGGCACGACTATCTCAGGATTTTCAGAGGTTTGTTGTTGGATTGCCAGCTGTGGAAGTACTGCAGTCCTATCAGGAAGCATTACAGAGTAGTCAATGGCATCTGGCGATGGAAGAAGAGATGGCAGCTTTACAGTCTCGTGGTACATGGAGTGTAGTACCGGCTCCTCCAGGTGCATCTATTGTTGGCAATAAATGGGTGTTTACAGTGAAACACCGTGCAGATGGCTCAGTGGACAGATATAAGGCCAGATTGGTTGCTCGTGGGTTCACCCCAACCTAATAGGACACCTTTTCTCCTATTAAGCGTCATTCTACACCGCGGATTCTCATTTCTGTTGTTGTGGAACAAGATTGGTTGCTCTTCCAGTTAGATGTCAAGAATGCATTCTTGTATGGAGATCTGTAGGAGGAAGTTTATATGCAGCAACCACCATGGTTTGCTGCCGAGGGGGAGTCCAATATGGTGTGTAGACTTCACATGGCTATATATGGCCTTAAGCAGAGCTCGAGGGCTTTTCAGAAGCTCTCAGAGCTGATTGAACAACAGGGATTTGTCAGATCTACTGTAGATCATTCTTTTTTTGTTAAGAGAACCCTGAGATGTACTGTTGCTATTTTGGTTTATATTGATGATAGTATTGTTACATGCAGTGATGATCAAGGTATTCAGGCAGCTAAGGATTTCCTTGGACAACAGTATATGACCAAGGATCTTGGCAAGTTGCGTTATTTTTTTTGCCGAGAATTTGCAAGAAATCAGCATGGTATGGTGATGACGCAAAGGAAATACATCATTGATCTTCTATCTGAGACGGGCATGACAAGATGTAAACATGCTACTACTCCAATGGATCCCAATGTTAGGCTCTATGATGATTCAGCAGAGGTGGATAAGAGACAGCACAAAGAGCCGTAGGGAAGTTGTTGTATGTTACAATTACCAGGGTATCGTTTGATGTCAATAAGGTTAGCCAGTTTATGGAGCAGCCTAGGCAGGCTCACATAAATGCAGTCAATATGATCTTAAGGTATCTGAAGTCTTCTCCAGGTGTAGGACTTCTATTCAAGAGAGATACGTCTCTCACGATTTCTGGATGTACAAATGCAGATTATGCTAGGTGTCCCAAGGACAGGAAGTCTATTTCAGGCTTCAATGTGTTTGTAGGCAGCTCGTTGGTTTCATGCAAGAGTAAGAAACAAACAGTTGTAGCTAGATCCAACGTTGAATTAGAGTACAGGGCCATGGCTCAAGGGTGCATGGGAATGATATGGGTTAAGTCGGTTCTGACTGACCTAACTATTGAGATGCTTCTTATGCACCTCAAATGTGATAATCAAGCTCCTCTATCCATAGCTAATAATCCAGCCTTCCATGAAAGAACAAATCATATTGAGGTTGACTGCCATTAAACATGTGATTTAATCCAGAATGGGCTTATATTCACTTCTCATGTTTCTTCAGGCAAGCAGATTGCTGACACCGTTCACCAAAGCTCTTGCAAAGGGCCATTTCCACCGTTGTTGTTCCAAGCTGAGCATGATAGACATATATGCTCCAGCTTGAGGGGGAGTATTGAGATATTTATATATCTTTATCTTTTCTTTGTAATTTTCTATTTCTTCCATCTCTTTATGTAATTTTCCCTCAGAGCTTTTTTCCTATATAAGAGAGCTCTAGGGCTACGGTGAATACGACTTTTCCATTTCACTCCTTTTCATAATAACAATCTTCCAAGCCAAGATCATGGCTCAAAATTTCATTGAAATTTCTACTTCCCCAAGTTGGCGAAATCAAAGCCACAACACCGAAATTTGACAAGACATTATTTGCATTTTTACGAACTCGGCCAAAATGGGCAAGATATCTACATGTCGATGATATTTCGATTTCCCCACGTCACCGATACTAGCGAAATCGGCATTTAAGGCATTGGCCAAGACCGCAATATCCACCACTATCCTCCTTAACACAATTGTCGTTCAAAAGGGACCAACATGCAAGTCTAAACCACCTCTGAGTTCATTGATGAGCATCTTAGCCACAACTAGGTAAATTGCATTTGAGAACACAATGGTTGGTATTCCTCCAAACGCAAAGCAGCCTCCTTTTTTGGAATTAGAATGAGAAAAAGCCCAGTTTAGACTACCAAGCTAGATTTATCATCCTAATCTCCAAGACCACCTCCATAATGTCCTAATGCACCACCTCACATATTTTTATGAAGAGATTAGGAAAAATTGAATCAACACACATTTAGCTCACTAATAATCCCCTACACTTCCTTCTCATACAAATCATGTACTAGTAGATCCGCATGAATAATCAAGCTTTCTCATCCCGCTTGCTAAAAGCCTAAAAAAACTCCGCAATTGCCTTATCCTGCTTATCCCCAAGACATGGGGCCTATAGATCTTACCTTGGCCATTGAAAGGTGTGGAAAATGATAAAGCGGAAGTGATAAACAAGAACAAGCATGATAAACGTGAAGAACGCATAGACTACATGGAACCTTATTCTGTGAGGAGCGGGATGAAACCACGAGAGAATGCCTCAATGGGCAGATTCTTCTATTTTATTCTCATATGAGTACATGGGTGTAGGCTCTTTATATAGCCCTACTGACCCTCCAAAGTCCCACCAATAGACGATGTGGGACTATATCTAGATCATTCTCCAACACATCCCCCTCAAGTTAGAGCATGCAATGCTTATCTTGGACAAACAGAAGAACATATGAACTAACTCGATGAATACATGACACTCTGGACTATAAGGACTCAATGCATACTCTGTCAGTTGTTGATGAGGACGGTGCTTCGCATGCCATGCTGGTGAGGATAAACATGAGGTCTGACCTTTGTAATAAGTCTCTTGTTGTACAAAAGCTCATGGGGGTGGCTTATCACCTACGAGGGACCTACCGTCGAATGCCTTTTTCTTCATACCGTGGGAATATCCATACAAAGATCTTTGAATACGAGCCTCTTTTGGGACATCGAAGTAGGTTCGCTCTCTTTGGAACCTTGGAAGTATCTCGTACAAGGGTTCACGGTCATTGGCGTATGCTTTTGCCTACATTGAATTGGTATCTGAGTAGATCTTTGAAAATAATGGATGGACGTCTCACGTACTCTTTCACTCCCCCTTTCTCCCATACTTACAGGAATTTGGAGAGATACTCGACAAAGTTGGGAGAACAAATGGGGGTGAGGGGGGTACACAAAAAACTTCATGAATTTTTTCTTTTAGTTGTTAGCTTTCCTTTTTACACAAATTCTTTTTTTTGTAGCCATCCATTTTCATGGCTAATTTATTCTCTCTTTTTCGAACTTTTTTTCATTCTTGTTTTTGACATACTCTTTTTGTCGGCTTTCATCCTTTTTTGCAAAATGCAGTAATCCAGCCCAATTTGGCCCAACATCTCTCTTTTTTTATATCAGATACCCCTCCCCCTCATTTTTCAAAATAAGGCCCATAAATCTCCCCTCCCTTCCTCTCATTTCATATATTTCTTTTCCTTTTTGATATAGTCTACTTGGATAGGGTCGGGCCGGTCGGCACAGAGATACATAGAAGAATATATAATAAACAAGGGGTACACTTCCTTCCAATCTAGGGTTCTCCTTGGGAAAAACCCATTCTGTCACCACCATTAGGGAGAAAGAGGAGGCGCCACCGCCGCCTCGAGCTCGTTTGGAGGTGTACATGTGCTTAGAGATCGTGATGGGGAGGTGCTCACATGTACGAGCAAGCTAGATCGGTGCGCACACATGTGAGGTTATGTTGTCATGAGGGGCTGGCGTCGTTTGGGGTTGTGTCCCCGAAGGTTGCGCCAAAGATAGGGGGCCCCTCCATGAGACATCCTGGCCCCCATCACCATCAATTGAACCAGAAGGGTAGGTTGCGTCGCTTGAGCACGGGCCCTGGCCCCTTGATCACTTACCCTTTCTTCTTCTTCAAGAACATGGGGCTGTGTGTTGGATCCCCTACAGAAAGAGGGGATTTGTCGTTGTCGCCGCTAGCGCCGCAACCGCGACGGAGAAAAGATGCGTACGTGCAGAGGTACGGCACCGCATGGATTTTTTGTTCCAACGGATCTAGGGTTCCGTGACAACCCTTAAAAAAATCTTAACGAATAAGATGATGAACCAAAATCTTCATGAACAAGATGATGAATCCTGATGCAGAAGCGATTCGGCGTCGATGATCGAATTTAAAATATTTGGTAGAATTTTCGGTGGAAGAATAAGGGAAGGGTTGAGAAGAAGAAAACTCGTCGGTAACGAGGGGTTGAAGGAGAAGAACCGTGAAGACCCGTAAGGAAGGAGAAGGAGAGGAGATAGAGAGGGAGATAAAATCTCAATTGATTATCAATACTGAACTGTTTTCAAAACACCGGACCCTCATCCCTTTATATGGGAGGGATGGCATTACAAAAATAGAAAACTAATTTAATTTGACCACTAATTATCCTAATTGGACTCTAACCAAGGCCTTAAATGTCGGTTTCGGTCACCATTTCGGTATCGACCAAAACAGAATTTCGATGGAATTTCGACCGAAATTTCGGTCATTTCGGTCATTTTTTGTACTAGGACCCCCATATTTCGACCATTTCGGTCATTTCGGTCGAATTTCGATTTCGACTGGATATCGATATTCGACAGAAATATGACCGAATTTCGCTGAAATTTGAGGCCATGACTCTAACTAATTAACCGACCAAATTTAAAAATCAAATCTACGAATAATTGTTGGAGATCACAGGCGATCTCAACTATTTAATTAGAGATACGATAATTTAAAAAAAAACGTAAATAAAATTGACCACTAAATTAATTAAAAATTCAGCCCTATAATTTGAGATCACGCTGCATCAACTCTCCGCCGCTTTAAAAATTCGTCTCCTGACGAATTGCTTGATGTAGATGCGTGATAGAGAATTCATCCTTGAACTGTAGCTTCAAATGCCTTCAATTAGGTCTTTTTCAATGTTATGTTTGTAGTCTTTTTCAATAGAAGGGTGTCCCTGCAATTTTCGTACCCCTTCAATTAAACCCATATTGAGAGAGTGGCCTTTAACTTTTCCCTTTAAATAAAAACTCATGTCAGGGGGGCCTTTTGGTAATTTTTCCAAATCAGTTTCCACACTCCCAGGAATTCGTGTTCCGCCAATCTCGGTTCTGTTAGGGTTCGAGCCTTCCTTTTATTCGCGGGAGGGCGACAGGGGATCTTCCACCGGCTGGGGAAAAGGGCATGGCGGTCCCGAAAGTATCGGCGGCGCAGATGGGGGGCGAAGGAGCGGTGAGCTCGTCGTGGGGCGCTGGCGCGTGGAGCTGGTGAGGATCGTGCGGAGTTCGCGGCATGGTCGTGCGAGCCTTGCGGGGCTGTTGGGGGGGGTCGCAGGGGAACACGGGGGTCGCGAGGGGGGTAGAGGGTGGAAGATGGCGCGGATGGGTGCTTGCAGCCGGCGGTGGTGGGAGGCGAATCTGCGAGGGCTGGCGCATGGGGAAAGGGTTCGTTTTGGGGCGAGGGCGAGGGGTTTTGGGCTGGGGAGGGGGAGGCGGCGGCGCCGATAATGGCTGGAGGGAGGGAACAGCGGATCTGGGAAGGGGAAATCGGGGAGGGGGAGGTGCGGTGCTGGCAGGGCACGGAATTTGGGGGTGGGAGGCGCAGGTGGGGAAAGGGAAGGGTGGCGCGGGGGGTGGCAGAGCAGGCGCGGGGGAGGGCGGCGATCGGCTGGCAGGGAGGTGGTAGGGAGGGGTGGCGCGGCGTGGAGAGGATGAGCAGGGGTGGGATGAGGCGGCGTGGGAGATGGGGCCACATCGCGAAGGTCTGCGTTTACCTGGACAGCCATCGTTTCTTCGTTTTTTTCTTCTAAAACGGTCTGGACAGCCACTGTTTTGTCGCTTTTGTCCTCCGAAATGATTTGGACAGCGGTCGGTTCGTCTCCCACAGCGATGTATTCGTCATATAGATCCGTACTTTCATCAAATATTGGTCCCGTATCATCATCATATGGTTGCACAGGAGTCATATCAAGTAAATCTTCATCCGCAGTGAAAATACCTTTATTTTTTGCTTCGAAATCGGGTTGAACAGCGGCTGCAAAAATCTGATTTTTGTCGTTGACGGATGAATCTTCGTCGACTTGCGTGTCCAACCATTCTTGGACTTTGAGGCTTGACTCAAGACGTCGCTTGAACTTATGTCGACGTGCGCGTGTACGCGAATCAGGAGATAGGCAACTCAAATCGAATTGCACACGCCAATATGCGACAGGATCGTGGAATCGTGAGAACGACTCCATAACCGCTCTGATACCAAATGATGCAGAAGCGATTCGACGTCGATGATCGAATTTAAAATATTTGGTAGAATTTTCAGTGGAAGAATAAGGGAAGGGTTGAGAAGAAGAAAACTCGTCGGTAACGAGGGGTTGAAGGAGAAGAACCGTGAAGACCCGTGGGGAAGGAGAAGGAGAGGAGATAAAGAGGGAGATAAAATCTCAATTGATTATCAATACTGAACTGTTTTCAAAACACCGAACCCCCATTCCTTTATATAGGAGGGATGGCATTACAAAAATAGAAAACTAATTTAATTTGACCACTAATTATGCTAATTGGACTCTAACTAATTAACCGACCAAATTTAAAAATCAAATCTACGAATAATTGTTGAAGATCACAGGCGATCTCAATTATTTAATTAGAGATACGATAATTTAAAAAAAAACGTAAATAAAATTGACCACTAAATTAATTAAAAATTCAGCCCTATAATTTGAGATCACGTTGATGCAGAAGCGATTCGGCGTCGATGATCGAATTTAAAATATTTGGTAGAATTTTCGGTGGAAGAATAAGGGAAGGGTTGAGAAGAAGAAAACTCGTCGGTAACGAGGGGTTGAAGGAGAAGAACCGTGAAGACCCGTGGGGAAGGAGAAGGAGAGGAGATAGAGAGGGAGATAAAATCTCAATTGATTATCAATACTGAACTGTTTTCAAAACACCGGACCCTCATCCCTTTATATAGGAGGGATGGCATTACAAAAATAGAAAACTAATTTAATTTGACCACTAATTATCCTAATTGGACTCTAACTAATTAACCGACCAAATTTAAAAATCAAATCTACGAATAATTGTTGGAGATCACAGGCGATCTCAATTATTTAATTAGAGATATGATAATTTAAAAAAAAACATAAATAAAATTGACCAATAAATTAATTAAAAATTCAGCCCTATAATTTGAGATCACGCTGCATCAAATCCTAATCTTCGGATATCGAACAACATGAATATAATTTCTGATTCATAAGAACATGAAAATAACAATCGATCTTGAAAGTAAAATCAAATCTCCCCAAAGACAACTTGCTCTTGTACCATGTAAATAACGATAAAGCAGAAGCGATTAACAAGAATAGGCACGATAAACGTGAAGAATAGAGATTTTACTTGGAACCCTACTCCGAGAGGAGTGGGATGGAACCATAAGAGGATGCCTCAAAGGGAGTACAGGGGTGTGTAGCTCTTTATAGAGCTCCACTGACTCTCAAGAGTCCCACGAGTTAACGATATGAGACTATATATAAGGCATTCTCCAGCAAGTGGAAATCAGAAAAACACCTAATTAACATATCATTATTTAATCCAAGCTTTGGCATTTCCCTGTGTAATCCAAGTTTATCTTAATTGTTGTTAACACTCAATCTTCTGCTTATGTTTCTCCCAGTGTTGTAAAAGTCAACCAACTATCCCGACTAGTCGAGTCAGTGGGGAGGCCGATTGACTATTGAATAATCGATCACTAGTTAGTCACTCGACTACTCCGTCCAATTGTCAACCGACTAGTCAGCCAAAACCATATTTTTTATTTTTTGCTTTTTTAAAAGCAAACTTATTCTAAAACAAAAACAATTACTTCTTTTAATTCTAATATGCTCAATATTTTATTTAAATTCAATTAATTCTTTTATTTCATTATGATAGTATAGAAAATGTACAAAACTATGTAAATATATAAAAATATGTGTATAAAAATGGTTTACATATTTTTTTTTGAAATCAAAGAAGGGGGGAATCACGCTTAGGTGCCCGCCCCATTAAATTAATAAAATATAAACAAAACAGACCCGTTTACAAAAGCCAAGATTCAAGCAATTGCTTGTAATGGTAACAGATATTTTCACAATAAAAACGCATCCCTGAAAAAAGATCCGCATTGCGAGCAAGCCAGATGGCCCAAAGAACCGCCACCGGTAGTAGAGTCTCCATCTTTTGCCTTTTGCGTGCACCGTATAGAGAAGCCCAAAAAGAATCAAAGTCGAAGGGCCGCAACCATTCCAAGCTCATGTCACCCCAGATAGGCGTTGTAACACGACAACGGAAAAACAGATGTTCCAACGTTTTAATTTCCGTACCACACAGCAAACATCGATTGGAGACAGCTTCGAAAAGCTTAGAACATCTGTCACAAGTCATAATAAGCTTTCTCCTAAACAGCCATAGGAAGAAGTCAATCCCCTCAGGCAATCCCAGAGCCCAAATAAAATCACAATCACGGGTGACGACAGCCGAAGGAGACGGAGGTGGACGACAAATAGCACCATACGTCTTCCTAGCCGAGAAGGATGTGCCCTTCCAGCTCCAGTGATCCATCCCAGTGGTGGGCATCCCAGCCCGACCGAGGATATACAAAGATGGAGAAAATCCTCCAAGCGCCTGATCCGAAAAAGCGACTCTAAACGGCGGCATCCAGTTACCGTTGTCCCAACACCCAGCAACCTGGATCTCCTGATCTGTAGCCAATGCAAACAAGCGCGGAAACGACTGCTGAGAAGTCCCTCGCTCGTCCAGTCATCCACCCAGAAGCCATACGACTCACCATTCCCCACAATAGGACAAACAATTCACGGAAGCGTGGCATAACCTTCACGATCCCCTTCCAAAAAGCCGATCTCCTCTGACCCTGACGCTGCACAAGCGTATTCGCAATGGACACACCATATAAATGACGGATCAGGCTGCAACAAATCCCCCCATCCTTTCCCCAAATCCTGCCCACCCACTTCAGAAGCAAAGCCTCATTGAGTATCTCCAAGATCTTAATCCCAAGACCCCTATTTTTCTTAGGCTGCACCACAGTTTCCCAATCCACCAAATGAATCCCATGTTTTTCCTGCCCCGCCTTGCTCCACAAAAACCTACATATCAAACGCTCCATACCCTTGGGCATCATACAAGAAGAAGAAAAATACATGAGAATCGCCGAAAGAACAACCTTAATCATCACAAGTCTGCCACCACGCGAGAGCAGAGCCACCTTCCAGCCAGAAAGTTTCCTCTCGATCTTTTCAACACCTACCAGTCAGTCCGCTAGCCTTATCCTACCATCCGACAGAGGGATACCAAGATAGTTGATGGGAAGGGAACCGCAAACAGTACCAAGCTCCAAACTACACGCCGTAGCCATCTCATAATTCATGCCGAAAGGAACCACCTTGGACTTGTCGAGATTCAAACGAAAACCGGGCTTCTCAGCAAAAATCTCAAGAGTAATAGCAATGGCCCCGACCTCCTCCGTCCCACCTTCGATGAAGTAGGATAGTATCGTCCGCGCATTGCAACAAAGGGATGGACATCCCGCCACCAGAGAAACCAGAAAAAAGCCCGCTCCTTTGAGCACAATCGACCATGCAAGCAAGCACATCCGCAGCAATCACAAACAGCAAAGAGGCCAAAGGGCACCCATGTCTAACCCCCCTCTGCGGCTGGAAGAAATCCCCTTCAGGGCGCCCATTGACCAGCACCGAGAACGAAGTCGTGGTGATGCACCGTTTCATCCAAGAAATCCAGGTCTCCAGAAAACCCCTCTTACTCAAAGCCGCCCACAGAAAATGCCACTCCAAATAATCATAGGCCTTAGCGACGCACCACACGCGTCCAGTGTCCTATACTCATTAAGCCCACTCATGCCGAAAGAGCTCCATGTAGCCCTATCACATGATCCCAACTTTGATTCCTGCAGCAAGATGACATCACAACCCCATTCCACGAACCTCGCCCCAAGGGCACGCCTCTTCTCCGAGTCACCCAGACCTCTGACATTCCACGTTAGAATCTTCATTGAGCACGAGTATGACCACCCAAAATGCTCACAGCCCCCACAACATCAGCTATCAAGTATCAACACCTTCCGTCCAGACATTGTATTCGCTTCACCGCTCGAAGATCTTTGTTTCTTTCTCCTCTTGTATCTTTTACCGACGCCTTTGTAAACGCCCGCATCTGTCCTCGAATCAGCCGCGGTGTGTATCCAAGTGAAAAACCATCCATAGGTATCACCGCCCCACCCAAACACCCCCCCCCCAGCATGAAGTTTCAATAGAGCAAGATTGGTTCAGGGACGAATCTAAGTCTTTTAGCAACGATGGAAGACTGGGCCTGGAGTTCTCAAAATCAACTAAAGGCTGATTAAATTCAATGATTTACATATTTAAAATAATTTTAAAAAATCAAAATCAACTAAAGGATGACTAAATTCGATTAGTCACCAGCTTTGATTAATCCTTAATCAGTGACCCGACCGACCGAGTACTGACTACCAATTTCTGCAACCTTGGTTCCTCCCCAGTAACAATCTTCTATTGATCTAGCTGGTGCCCAATCTCCTCCTTTGTGAAGGGCTTGTTATCCTCAACTCCATTAAGAACGTCGTCCGCATCATGTGCAACTCTCCTACTCTGCTCCCATTATTGCTTGATCTACCTCTTCAACACTTTCAACTAAAACCTCAACTCATGTAGAAAGGTTGTAAGTGGCCAAACCATCCTAACCTCGAGCATTTCAATACTTCACCAATGACTCTCTGTAACTCTAGCTCTGCCACAAGCTTTCTCAAACCTAAAGTACGAGTAAGGTTGCATACTCTTTCTAAACTCCCATAGTCATAAGCAGGGTACATAATATGATCGATACTGGGACATCAATCTCAATGAGACAAATGAAACCTCTGAAGCACATCTATGGAGAGAAGAAAACCATGCAACCAAGAACTGGCCTACGAACTTCTCCACATAAATTGCCAATTTAAAGCATGAATGATCTCCAGCTAAAGTTCTCCAGTCATATTTCAAATCTCCTCTGAACTTATATCCCTCCCTCTCATGCCACTCAATCAACCAGCACTAAAAATGAAGTAATTAAAATCTCTGGAGATTAGCCAAGGCTAGTGGAAGAAACCAAAGTAGGGCGTCACAAATATCTGACCACATATCCCTAATATTAATGCCTTCGTAGGTCCATAAACTAATGACACCACCATCCGCACAACATCAAAAATCATCCTCATATCCACCATCAGCATCCAGTCACCCTTAAGCATATTGTCGCTCACAAGGAGATCCTTGTTCCGTCCAATCAAGATGCATCTACACCTCCCTTTAGCATGTAACACCTCATTCTGCTTCAGCACAAAGATTATCAAACTCCTACACATCCCATGATCGCACTGTTCCAGCTACGTCTCTTGTAACAATCCAACATCCACCCCCTCTCCATCAACAAAACAACGGCCACAAGCCTATCCTGGTCCGTAGACCCTCGCTGTTCCACAGATCTTCATAAGGCACCCAATAACCTTGTCCCAAGCAATTCACCGCCTCTCTTCTCACCTATAGCACTCTCAACCACATCTCCCCTTCTCAACCCATAGCACCCTCAACCACAATCCAAGTAAGGTTCTATGCAAGAGTCGAACATGATGTCTAGGATGACTTCAACCTGAGATCGTTATAGAAATCTGGATTTTGCATACATAGATCCTAATGTCCAGGTCGATTTCAACTGAGATTCTTCTAGATCAGGATTACTTTTTCCGTAGTACCAAATCACAACATGTGTAACGGTATTAACATATGACATACTTTACTATGCAAAACTTGATGTTTACCGGGCACTGATAGAGTAAATGAGGAGAATGGAAAGTGGAGAGACTTTAACATTGACAAGACAATTGGCCTAAATGTTATCGGTCCAATAAAAAATTGACAAGTAGAGTGACATCGCACAATCAGAACCTATAATAATGCACATGGTCATAAATAATCCTCAATGAACAAGGCATCAAAATCCCTGTAATAACTGGTTTGACAAAAATTCCATATGAGATCTAATCGATTACATGAGTTATAAGGAGGGTAGTCAACTTTATTAAAAGCTGGAGCTGTTAACATTTCAGCTACAATTCAATACAGCCAGTCGACTACCCAATACCAAATCTGCATGTATGTAACCAGCTTCATAAATAACAAACAGGCATGGATACCACATAAGTTAATGCAAAAAAAAGAGACGTCAAAAGAGTGAAATCATAAACAGTTTCGATATATGCAGTTCAGACATCCTAAATCCGAAGTTTGTCTACTTCATACCAAATATGAATCATCCATTCATAGAAGTGCCTAAATTGATAGATATGGTGGATGAAACAAGAACCACACAAGATGGACAAAGCAACTCTCTTTGCCATAACCTATTCGCAAGGCATCCATGACTTCTAAAATAAGACGAGGCCTGCCGCAGAATAAATAATTCAGTTCATCTTATGTTTCAACAATCTGTAGAAAATAAAATGATGTTACATACCTCCAAAAACAGCCACCCCGATATACTTTAGTCAATTTTGTATGCACATCTGAACTACCAGCCTGCGACCACGCAAAGTACGGCGCTTGAAACCGTTCTCAGAGGAGCAACCTGAATTGTACCGAAAGGAACTCAGAACCACTTCAAAGCCATGACAAATAATCAAATATTTCTCAAGTATAATGCATACCCTTTGGCCAAAGGCATAGCTGTATCTCCGGATACAAACTTCCCCTTTGTAGAATCGTAATTGTACTTGAAGCCTGTATGAGCATTAGCGTCGCAAAGGAAGTACAAGCAGTCACTCTCCATCTCCCCCATCTCCTCGGACCTGATCGAAACTGCCTGTGGATAATCTGTTGACAATTCACTGACGAAACCAAGCTGCACCAGTAACGCCCTGCCATCCAAATGCGTCCTTTCGACCAGCCCCGTCTCCTCGCACTCCCACACATGGAAGCCTCTCGGAGTAGACGCATCTCCGGACTCCTCTGCGAGCATCTTTCCAAGGGAGTTAACTAGGTAACCGCGGTGCCTGGCCGTCGAATTGGGGACGCCCAGGTACATCATCAGCTCATCCATCCACTCGGGGTGTAGGCTGAAGCACGAAGCGGCAATGCGGGACTTGGGCGCTACGGACAGGATCCAGAGGAGGTTTCTATGCATTGCTATGTCGGAGATGCGTGGAGGGACGGTGACCGTGTGCCACTGGAGGCCGTAGAGTGGCACACAGGTGGCAATTTGGGAGTCGTCGTAGAGCACGGCGACCATGAAGATGTCGTAGTGGATGTCGAGATTGAAGATGACCTTGTGGACGGAGGTCCAGTGGTCGAAGCGGGGGAGGGTTCTCTGCTTCCAGGACAAGCGGTGGAGGATGTGGATGTCGCCGTGAAAGGAGGAGCGGCCTCTTCCGTCTCCTTCGATGACGCGCACCAAGGCCATCCAGCCTTCGAGGGAGCCGAGGCACTTGACGCGGGAGGTGACGGGGACGGGGTTGTTGTCAAAGATGTGCAGGGGGCGGAGGTAGCCGTAGAAGAGACGGGCGTCGAGGTGGAACCTCGGGATGGAGGAGATGCACTTGGAGACGGGGGGGGTTCAGGGTCATGGCGCGGTGGTGGAGAAACTTGCAGGTCGCTCCGAAGCGGAGGTGGGAGCGGAGGTCGAGGCGGGCGAGGATGGAGTTAAAGGGTTGGGACGGAAGGAGGAGCAGGAGGAAGGGGGTGGAGGCGTCATCGTCGTCGCCGTCCTCCTCCTCCTCCTCTTCTCTGCAGCCATTGGCAGGGTCGTTCCTTCTCCTTTTCCCCCTCTTCGACCTTCGCCTCTTCCTCAACCTTGTTCCCATCCGGCGGATTCGACAGGAGGAAACGGCGAGACGGCTCAAGGAATGTCGTTCTACAATTCAAATTGGGCTATAAGCTTGTGGCCTTTAAACCCATTCCGTTCGGATCTTGGGATCTTTGCATAAATTTTAAAGCAAATTACATAAATGTTCATGAATTTTACATTTGGATTCAATATAGTCCCTGGACTTTGAAAAATCCCATAAGTGATTTCCATTTGCATGTGGTACTTACTAACTTTTCCGTCAATTAAACCGTTATGTGGACCACATTGCCCTTCTCATGTTGTTTTTGTCTTCTTTCCATGTCCCCTCTCCCGGTACCTCTATCCTCCTCCATACACTTATGTTGGGGCTCCCTCGTGGTAAAACCCTCGCCACAAGCCACCGGTGCTCGCAACTCGCTCATTGTCTCTCTCTCACGTTAGTCCATCCCACCCTCTCTCCCACTGTGTCTTGTCCTGCTACCAGCATGATATCGTCGGCATCGTCCCTACCAACCTGAGATGTCCACGAGATCGCACAAACAAATACATATATGAACAATTCAATGACGAGATTTCTCACTTGTGCCCATCGAATATCTGAGTTGCGATCTGATTATAGTCTTGTATAAAGTACTTATTTTGATCATAGATAATGTTTATGTAGTGTATTTGGCAATCGCTAATGAATGGTTGGTGTTGTCTTATTTAAATTCTAAAAATGTCAAATGTAGATTAGGCAGACAATAAGTTTTTAGTTATAACGATAGTCCACTATCAAACATACTACGTCACGTTAAGTTCAGTTCTTGGCAACTAATCTCTGCACATTCTACCACCCATGAGACCAAAATTCCCCTCTCCACACTTGATTTTTAACATTTCACTAAAGGGATCACAGCAACCTCAAAATGAACTTCTCATGTCTTACGTAAGCATTATCAAATTTTTAGTTAAGGATAAATTCTTATTAAGAACTAATTTGATGTTGCAAGTTCAGACTGTGATACCCAATGAATCTCCCACCATGGATCAATGCATCCGCTGGTAAACAATATTTCTAGCAAAATCAAATTTATGGAGTCATCTAAACATGTTAATTAGTATTTAATTACATTATACTCGAAATGTGTTGAAACACCTCATAGAACTATACCATTCCTTTGCAATAATTATGTTAAGTTACTAAAGAGCAAAATAAAATGTTAGAGGCGTTTTAACCTGGAACACAATAGGCAACGATCGTGTACCTTCCTGTCTGAAATGACGATTGTCCTATTTGCACAGATGGGATGATCAAAGGCTCTTCCCATGTGGTGTTGTCCCATCTGTTTAGACGGGACAAAAAGAAAGCCCATCCCATTACGGAGCATAGATGGGAAGATCGTGACCATCCCATCTGGTTACTCCCCGAAGGACAGAAAAAGAGATGAGATGGCATTGACTGTCCCATAAGGACGTAGTTGGGACGATCGCGTCCATCCCATATAGTGGTCATATGTGTGATCGTCATAATTCTACCCAAATGGGACGTGATGATAGTCCCATCTAGATTCAGGTGGGATGGTGGTGCATCTCGCATAATGCTTTCTGTGCCCGTCTTAGAAGTGCTAGTAAGTTTAGTATGAACCAAAGGGGATGATCACAACCGTCCCCTATAGCCTTCTGGAGTTGTCCCTTTAATAACTCTTGCCTCTACAGGACGAGCACGGAAGACTTGAAGGGATGGTTGCGATAGTCCTATCTGATCTATCCTAGGGAAAAAAATTAATACATGTTGTGAAGTAGGCCTATTCTTCGGTAACGACGTCTTCTGATTAAACATTAATTTGCTAAGTTAATAACTTTTCATTGTAATACGAGCCAATAGCAATTTATCAGAACTTTGATGATCAAATCTCGATGAAGAGATCGAAGCTTAATTTATACATGGATAAACCTAGGATCGAAAACAAGGACACGGGCACACTAGTATATTTGATTAGGATCTAAATCTCTAGGTCTAGTGAATTTAATGAGTATCTAAGTCTGGTTGACAAAACTAATGGATGCACAGATCGTTCTACAATTTTATAATGCAAGTTAATTAAATGCTACAAAATGATGATGCACTATAATTAAATACACACAATCACAATGAAATGCTCCTTGATTAATGGTTTAAATTTTAGTTGATTCAATAATTAAATTAATCTTAAATTTATCAAGGAATGCTCAATTTTCAACTTAGTGGATCAGTGCACATATTTCATAAAAGCACTTAACTTAATAAATAGTTAGCAAAATAATCAAGATACTAATGATGGAATCAATTATTTGGTCACCTAATTAAATTCTAAATGTGATGAGTAAACTAAAATTTAATTAATGCATTAAATAAAACTACGATACATTAATGGCATTTATAATCAAGATGAAGTATTACAGAAATTCTCTGATTTTTAAAGGCAAACAAATGGATCGCAACATAGAATTAAACATGTCATAAGAATACAATAAATGGAGCTCAAATAATACTAAATTCACTTTAATTGGAGTTTTAATGCTCAAGGTATTAATGATCTAATTCAGTGGCATATATGAAAAAAACACAATTTGAAACACATAAAATTATAACAAACAGGTCCAAATGCACCAAAGTACAAATAAAAAGAGTTGCAAGGTATTATCAGTAATTGACCAAATGTGTGTGGGTGTAATTGAAATTATGAAAACTCCATAAGGTACAAGTTCAAAAGTTCCAAGCGATCGCGTGATGGAGGCGTGATACTCTACTTCGGTAACTAGTTTGGGGTGTGGTCCATCTTTGGGCCACGTGGTGCGCTACAGGCACCTCAGGTGAGGATCAAGTCCATCGAGGCTTAAGGATCATAGCATACCCTCAGATCTTATATGGGTATTAGGATCGATCCCGATGGATTTGATCAAATGGCATGTGTCCTCCCTCTCGAAGAGATGCTCCTCCTTGAGCAGTGGTGAGAAGGTGAGGCTCCGATGAGGGCCCTGATGCTTCTCCACTTCATTCTGAAGTCGATAAAAGTCGGGGAAGATAGTTGTGAACATGATCGAAGGTTGGAGAAGGCCCAGTGTTGGCTGGAATGGTGGGTTCTTCTTCGTCGAAGGCGTAGAAGAAGATTGGAAGAGACTCGAAACTTCCGATCAATGAAGAAGTTTGAGTACGTGAAGTGGTTAGTGGATAGCCTAAGCTTTCGTGGTTCGATCTGAGGGTGAAAGGGGCGAGATAAAGGGATGCCGAGTGTGGTCGGACTGGAGCCCCAATAGATCAACCTCCTTTGCAAGGAGGTCAACTGGATTGAGACGGAGAAGGTTCTGAGAAGAGGAAGTGAAGCCCTGAAGGGCTGGCGAGGATCAAAGGAGTTCGGTAGAGATAAAAGGCTACTTAGATCTACTTGAAGTGGTGTGTGCATGTGAGAAAAATATGAGAAAATCAAAGGGTAAGAACTGAGATACACCTGGAGAGCGAAAAAGGTTGGAGGATGGATGATACGCCTGGGATTGATGCTCCAAGAGCCTCTAGGTCTTCCCCTAACAAACTCGACAGAGGTTTGAAGCTCGAGTAGCAGGTCAAGATAATGTAACATGCCTTAATTAGCCCTGGATCTTGTTGGAGGGTCGCTCTTCATTATGTCTTCGCTTGAGGCCTTACAATCACTAGGAAGGGGGAAGAAACTAGGGAGGAACCTCACATATAGACAGATACCTACAACTGTCAGGCTACGTCGAGTTTTATATGAAGAACAAGAAGTTGGAGGTGGTGATTTCAACCACTAAGAGGGTGACGTGCTGACAAGGACATCATAAGTTAAGAGGATGACAAAGACGAGGAACTAAGTCTTTGTCGATTGGCATCAGAAGGAAGGAGGTGAGGATTGTTAGACATGTGAGCCTTGAGCGAACCATTTCTACAATAAATATTATTACAAACTTTGATATATCAATAAAAAATATTTATTTATTTCATTCCTTGTTGGAGATTAAATGAATGGATGCACTTATAAGATCCCTTGGTACAATTAGAGTTATGTACCATGGCCATCTTAATAATCATGCAGTTGTTGATTCAATGGTTGAATCATAGATACTGGTGCTTAGATGATATCTAAAGAGTTAGATTAAGGACTCATCAAGCATCCTCAAATGACTGTTAAGAAATGATCTCCATCCTGAGAAGAAGATGACAAACCTTCTCTAAAGGTTGATATTTGACCGACCTCTTGATGTAGGTCCTCTGTATAGGAATAGAGACTATGAGATGTCAGATAAGTTAGGTCAAAGATTGACTTAATGGGATCAAAATAATCAATACCTATGTCGTATGTTGTCACAATATAGGCATGCATCCTCTAACCAGAGAGAGATGTATTAATATATGTCTAAGTATGTACATTAGGGAGGCCATTAGGTTGATGACCTAATCAAGGTCTATACACCAGCGAGCTGGTGTGCATACAAGGGCATACGAGTAATACAATCTGTCAAATGAATCATACAGGTTCACTACTTAATCGAAAGACATGAGCCCACTCATGAGGTATTGGGAACGATTAAATTCCATGCATAGTCATCTTGCTTTGGAGGCATGACAAGAGTTTGTAGGTATGATATATGCTTTTGGAAAGCATATTATCGATACAAACTCTGAATGATCAAATGAGAAATTTAATGATAAAATCCTGAAGAAGACATTTTAAATATGATATAAAATTTTATTCTATATCTTCTAGTATTCAGAATGTATGGGTATTAGGAATACTCGAGGGTGATGTGATTGTAAATAATTGTATAATCATGTCACTTCCATCCATTGGGAGTGATGAAACAAGTTTGGATTTTAGTGACTCCTCTCAGTAGATTAGTAATATGATCTTAGTCTAAATGTTGGACATTTGATCTGAATGTGATTCAGATGCAATGAGGAGATTAGATTTACAGTTTGGTTTAATTAAACATCTTTGGGAGGTCTTCAAGATATGGATTTGAGATGCGATCTCAATATCCAAGTTACTATGCATGGAATGTACAAATGTCATATCATTATCTCCAAGTATATGCAGAGAAGGTACATTGTTCTTCAAAGAGTTCAAGAATAATTCTATTATTGATAATGTATGTGAGCACTGAGAAATTGATTATTAAATGTGATTTAATTATCATGAACAATATGAATGTGATTCACATTATTTGGATACATGAGAGTAGTTATCTAAGATAATTAAATATGATTTAGTTATCAAAGATATGATTTATATGTATATCACTATCCATAATAATCATGAATATTATAAATATGATTTATAATATGATGGAAAGATTTAATTGTAAATAGGATTTACGAATTAAATGTTGATGTGAATTGGATTCACATTGTATAATAAATTGTAAATGCAATTTACATTTTATGTTGGGTGGTTGAATATGATTTATAATTATCAATGGTATGATTGAAATTATCACAAAATAATTTGGAATTATTGTGGTAAATAATTTGCAATAAAAGTTGTTGAATATGTGGAAATTTTGATGAGATATGAGATCTCAACATAATTGGAAGGAGATAGCCTCCATTCCATATTAGGAGTGGACGACCACCTTGAGTCCTAATTCAAGGTGGTCGTCCATCCTATGTATGGAAGGAGGCTTATCCTCTTTCCAACATTAATTGATTTACTTCAAATAAAATTATATTGACGAATCTTCAATATATTTAATTTAAATTAAATTAATTATTTGTTATTGCAAATTTATGCAACAAAATTATAGCCATTGATTTGGATTAGGAGTGCATCTCCACCATCCAATTTGTTATAAAAGAAAGGGTAGATCTAGATCTTTCTTAGACAACAAGAAGAAAGAAACAAATCTCTCTCTCTCTCTCATATTCTCATATACATTCAAGCTTTCTCTCTCTCTCTCTCTCTCAATATTGTGGTCGTCCACCATATTATTTGTGAGATCCCTATCATCATCGCAACATCGTTGTGCTGTCAGATCGACTACTCGTGGATCTCTGCCTTATTCGGTGCTCCTAACTCGTGAAAATGCATCCGTATTTTATAAGACGAAATTATGAGACTCTGTGTTTGGATCATCAACTCGGATTTGCGGGATCTACTGATGAATCTCCACTTCATCACCTTTATTCTATCGTTTTGGCCTTAAAAACTCTAGCTAAATGCATGTAAATAGCATTATTTTGTACAAATTAACATTCATTATTCATTCCATTTATTGTATACAAAATATAGTTTTTAATGCCAAAATTATAGAATAAAGAAAATAAATAAACAAGAATAAAATACCAAAGGTATTTTATGACCCTAAACTCCGAGACTAAGTCAAGAATTGATTTGGTAGACAAGGAATAAAGTAGAGGGAAATAAGGGCCAAAAATCCAACACAAATCCCATTCTTTTATTCCACAATAGTGCATTTAGGGGCCTATTTTATTTTTTATTATTTATACCTCAAATAAAGAAACTTTGTACATGAAAGTTGTAG
Source organism: Ottelia alismoides (assembly GCA_037367405.1). Taxonomy (NCBI): domain Eukaryota; kingdom Viridiplantae; phylum Streptophyta; class Magnoliopsida; order Alismatales; family Hydrocharitaceae; genus Ottelia; species Ottelia alismoides. The sequence goes on from JAZKJV010002923.1 coordinate 434,134, forward strand.
ATAATAATATATAGAAAAATAGATTTCATACAACACTGTACTTTTATATTCTAAATAAAAAGCCAAACCCTAAACTTCCCAGACTCATATCTTCTTCATATGAACTCAAAATGTACTAAAATCATCTTTAATTGTATATAACTTTTAATATGCTATTTAATGAAGGTGCTCTCATACAATTTGGATTTAATATGCAAAAGTTAGGTTTTGGACCCTTATTGTAAAGTTTACCTGAATAAAATATTAATTTTATTTATTCTTTACAAATTTTATAATATATTATTTTATAATTTGTAAATATTATTTATAATATATGTACATATTTAGAATAGAATAAAACCATAAAGAAAACACAAAAATAAAATAGTCTATATAAATGCATAGATGAATATACTATACTTATACCTATGTAATAAGTATACATATCTATTTAAGTGTACATATTACATAAAAAATATGACAAAAATATATTTTTGTGTATAAAAAAATAAGTTATAACTATATAAATTAAGAAAATAAAATAATAAAATCAAAAATACAAAATAAAAATAAAATATACATAATATAGGTAAATATACCTATTAAAAAGTAACTTGTAATAAATACAGTCATAAAAATAAAAAATCATATTAAAATACTACAAAAAATAATAAACAATTTCCATTTTATAACTTAAATTTAATTAATTCATCTACTAATTAATATTAATTTTTTATATAATATTGGGCTAGCTTTTTTCTAGTTGGTCCACGTGGACCAACCAGGTTGTGTCAAGAGTTGACCTCGGTCAACTCCTCCGACATCCAGCCTAGCTTGTCAGACCATCGTTTGACCTGCACTTCTTCCTTTTTCCCCATTAGTTGTAGTCATCTATTCGGGTCGATTCCTCTATGACTTTTTCTTCTCATTCATGGAGCTTTCACACGCCATCGTCTCCTCGAGGATTGATTCTCTGAATCTCCTACTCCACCTCGATCTTCCAGCCACTTCGCGATCCCTGTACAAAACCTCTGCCACCTCTTCCTTTTGATTTTGAATCCCTTTAGGACTTGTTTTGACTCCTCCTCTAGTGCTCCGGATCGAGGCTTGTGACAACAGTCTCTCTAGCCGATTGCATCGAAGAAAGGTATGGGTAGAGGTCGATTCCATCATCTCTGATGAGCTCTGCCGTCGTCGAGGTTCATCTCATGGCTTCGACCATTTGAGGTTCTTTCCCTTTATTTTTAGATTGATATTTGTTTCTGTTTTCATTTTCTGCAATTAGTTATAGGTTTAATCTTTTGATTTAGCTTAAAATCATCTCTTAGTAGTTCGTCGGAGTTCTGCTCCGGCGAACCCTCCACCGTGCCTCTGATGGTGCTCCAACCCACCAAACGCCCTCACCTTCTACCCCTTAGCTTCACCTACACCCCATATCATTCCATCCACCTTGCTACCTTCTGAAGCGAGCTCTCGGATGTCCACCTCCTTCACTCATCAGAGACCAGCCTCTACACCCCATCTCGCTTTCATTTCACCACCTGATGGGATGAGGCAGTTTACCCTCGTCCTTGGCCTCTTTTTGTGTAGGTCACAGGAACTGTAGGACCCCATACCCAGGAACCTCTCCGGAGATGTCGACCTCCTAAGTTCATTCTGTGAACTTTGGACCTACTTGGAGGTTCGAGGAGGAGCAGACCAGCTGCAGGAATGTGTAGAGCCTGTCGGACGCATGCGAGGAGCCTAGAGGAGTGAGCAGTGCCCGATTGAAGCTCGCCAAGGGTGAGTTCTTCTTACGGATATGGGAAAATCCTTAAGCGCATCACAGAAGCGTGAGGATCGCATCGTATGTGATCGGGAGCGACTAATTGTACTAGTAGCTCGATGTAGAGGAATTTAAAAAATTTTGAAGTGATGAAACCACATGATCCAAGAATATTTCTTGGATCGTTTCATCTAAACCACAAATAGGTATTAAGGTTACCTCTTGAAGCGTGGTTGCGATCGAGTCTCTAAATGAAGAGACCTCCTATATCAAGTCCGATCTGACGGAGGAGATGCTTGCGAGCACGTTGATGAGACTTGTGCTCCTCGCAATCCATGTTGATGATCCAAGCAACGAATCTCCTAATCTTGTCACATGAGATCCAACATCTTCTTCACAAGCGAGGCGCACCGAAGGAGACAGAGATCCACGAGCAAATACTCTGGCAGCACAACGACGATGCTGCAGCGATGGCAACTCTCTCTATGGCTCCATGGTAGACGGTCATAAGAGAGAGAGAGAGGGAGGGAGGGAGAGAGCATTTGGCATGTAGAGAGAGAGAGGGAGAGAGGATATGTTGTTGTCGTAAATGTGTGGCTAGAAGAGCAAGGGTTGCCTCTTCTTATATAAGGTTTTGGGAGTCCATGGATCTCAATTCATGGACAACACACAATAAATGGTTGAGATTGATTTGTGTTTCTTTCAATGGCTAAGATGTTGTTGTTGTAAAAAACACAACAACAATCGATTTAATTTAAATTAATTTATATTAATAAATTAACATAATTAATTCCAATTTAAATCACTTTGACTAAAGAAGAGATAATAAGGAGACTTAACCTCTTTCCCTAAAAGGGGGGGCGGCTACTCTTCTCCACATGGAGAGTAGTGGCCGTCCACTCCTCTTGAGTGGAATGGGTCAATCTCCTCTAATTATCCTGAGATCTCATTATCTCATGATAGATCCTTAATTTACAACAACTCTTGTTGTAAATATTTTCCACAAAAATAATTCACAATTATTTTATGAAAAATTTCAATCAAGCCATTGAAATTATGTGAATCTCATTCACAACCCAAACACAAAATGTAATTATATTTTCAATTAAATCATTCAATTTGAATCCAATTCACATTAACAAATAATCAATAAATATAAATCATAACATTCTCTCTTTAATATATTATAAATCACATTTATAATATACCTGAATAATATGTGTAATGCTATCCACATTATTCTTATCCATCAAAATTAAATTACATTTAATCATCTTGGATCTCATTTCTCATGTACCCAAATAATATGAATCACATTCACATTATTCACATCTTTGGTAATTAAATCACATTTAATTATCTTAGATAACTCTACTTATAATATGAATCAAATTCATATTATTCATGATAATTAAATCATATTTAATTATCCATTTTTCTCAATGCTCAGATACATATATCAACAATGAAATTATCCATGAACTCTTTCAGGGATAATGCGCTTTCTCCGTGGATACTTGGAGATAAGGACAGGGCGATTGTATTGTTCTATGTATAATGACTTGGATATTGAGATCACATCTCAAATCCAGATCTTGCGGACCTCCCATAGATGTTTGATTAAATCAAGACCGCAAATCTAATCTCCTCATTACATCTCAATCACATTCGGATCAATATCCAACAGGTGTACTAAGATCAAATTACTTCTCTATGAGAGGAGTCACTAAAATCCAGACCTGTTTCATCACTCCCTCGAAATGGAAGTGTCATGGTTATACAATCGTTTATGATCACATCTCCCTCAGGCATTCCTAATACATGTACATCCTACATACCGGAAGACCCAGAATAAATCCAAAGTTTTAGATCTCCTTTAGACTGTCTCCTTCAGGGTTTTATCATTAAGTTTCTCATTTGACTATTGGGAGTTGGTATCGATCATATACTTTCCAAAAGCATATATCATACCCAGGTGTTGATCATATCCTTTCCAAAGTGTATATCAAACCTACAAATTCAGTCAAGCTTCCAAAGTGAGATGACCGTACACGGAATTTGATTCTTCCAAATATCTCATGAGTGAGCTCATGTCTTCCGTTTCAGCAATGAACCTGTATGATCCCTTTGAGAGATCACATTACTCATATGCCATTGCATGCACACCTGCGCGTCGGTGTATAGACCTTGGTTAGGTCATCAACCTATTGGACTGCCAAATGTACATACTCAGGCATAGAGTAACACATCTATCTATGGTCGGAGGATGCATGCCTATATCGTTACATCATAGGACATAGGTCTTTGGTTATCTCGATCTCGTTAACTCAACTCTTTTAACCTAACTAACCTGACACCTCCGAATCTCTATTCCTATGCAGAGTACTGATGAGCGAGATGCCAACTAGGGTTAAGTATCGAAAATAAATCAAGGTCGTTGCGACCCCAATCGGCGAATCGGGTTCAACGAGAAAAAAATCAGACCACCAATCAAAATCAAACACGAAGACCAAGGCAAGCGTTCTTGCTATTTATTTAACCTGGTATAGCCACTAGGGTCGAACACAAGGAGCATGGGAAAAATCCTACAAAGTAGTCAAGGAGTCCAAAAAGAAATAAAAACAATTTTGGTGGGTTTTAATTTTTAATATTTTTTAATATATTCTTTTATAATGAGAAAAAGAATAAGGAAAAGAACAAAATCAAACTCAAACAATTATTCTAAGGTCTGAAAATACTTAAAAATTCAAAACAAAATTATTTTTGTGTTTTTAAAATATTCAAGTATTTTTGGTTATTTTATGGGCTTTTTCGGATTTTTATAAAATTTTCTAAAAATGAAAGAAAGGCAAAAACAACAAGCAGTGTACATCCTGGATAGAAAGGAAAATTAAAAATATTTAGAATGCCTCTAAAATCCTAGCAGCAATTTTATGTGAAAGTATAAAATAAAAGCTAACTACAGAAATTGAAAACACATTTTTTTATTTTTATGGAATTTTTAATGATTTTTATAAGGTTTTTAGTCTTTTGTAATTTTTAGGTGTTTTGTAAAAGATAATCAAATGAAAATGATAAAGAAATTAAAACAACATAAAACAAGCATACATAATTTTTATGAATTTTTAAAGGCATTGTTCATTTTTTTTGTAATTTTCTAAAATAGACAGAAGCAAATTTTAGGGTTTTTTTATTTTTAGAAAATAGAAAATAAAATCAAAGTATATCACAAAAATTACCAAAAATATTACACAGTAGCAGGAGCTACCAGTAATTTTTGTGGATTTTTTGGTGTAGTTTTGATATTTATTTAATTAAAAACTCAAACACAGGTTGTAGGAACCTAAATGCAATTTATTTAAGTTCATGTACTAAACCTTAACATACATAAACAATCCGGGGTCAAATATGCAATTTCACCAATGATTTCCAACACATGTGTCGAATACACGTTCACAGGGGCATAAATGCAATTATAGAAAATATTCATTTAAAAGACAACATCAAATAATTCCATGATTGAACCTGCAAAAATACCCAAATGAACGTGACGGAGCACGTGTCTCCAGACAAGGGGGACTAAATGCGAATAACAGAAACTACATGGTCCAAAATGTAAATAGGTTCAACTACAAGTTTATTTTACAGACTAAAATATAAACTAAAATAAATGCATGGTAAAAAGGGATGTATACCCTTGCAGCACGTGAGGCGTGCGTGTGGTGGACATGTGTCGGTCGCTGGAGAAGGCGTGGACGTGCGGCTCTGATGGTGTCAGGCGTCAGATCTGACGGTGCCAGAACCGTCGGGAACGTGGGGCACACGTGGTCATCAAATCTGACATCCAACGGTCTGACGAGGCAGCTGGATGGACGGTCAAGATGTAATCTGGAGGGCCTCGGTCGATCCAACGCTGCGGAACACGTCTGGAAGAACAACTCCTAGGTGAACTTTGCCGGAGCCAAGGATGAGCTCCTCAGCCCCGATGGAAGATCAGAAGGTACTGGCGTGATCGTGAGACGATTCCACGTCAGCTGAACGACTCGGATGGATGCTCTAACGACTGAATAGGCGTGACGACGGCGAAGGCCTAGAGCGGCTCCTGCGATCTATGGAATGAATGGAAGGAGGGCTCTCCACTCGCGCAACGACCTGCAGAGAGTAGCTCTGACTCGGAGCTATGCTACAGTCGGGGTTATTTGGGCTGAAAAGGAAAGAAGCAGCTGATAACGGCCACAGACCACGAGGGTCACCATGAATAAATAATACATAGGTGTCGCTGAGGCGACCGCTCGCAGAATATGGGGGTTGATCAGCAATTAACCCACAACAACATAATACAACAATCAAGCTTAAAAATAAATGTGAATTAATTTTTATTTACTCTACCATAAAATGTATAGGGAACAAGCATGTAGAGGTCGAACCACAGAGAGCAATACAAAATGCATGAGCCTTCAGGTGCGAATGAGTCATCCTTGCGAGAAGTGGGTTTTAATTAATTGAATATATATATATCTGTTTTTATTTATTTATTATTATTTTTATTTTTTTATGTTTGTTTATATATATATAGATAATAATAATATAATTAGGTAATATATATATATAGATATAATTTTTTAGGGAATACATATATATATATAAAGGGGCACTATAATACTTACAAAAATACTTAAAAATAGTCAAAAATTAAGAAATAAAATCTTTTTAGCTTTTTCATCATTTTTTTACTATTTTTGTGATTTTTGGACATTTTTGAGAATATGTTTAGTATTTTTAATTAACTACATAATAGCAAACAGTGGAATAAGGTCTGGCTGTAATAAAAATGAACATAAAAAATAGTTACAAGCCTCAAAAATTTTCCACACCATTTTTCTAATAAAGACGATAAAATATAGCATAAATAGGGCCTGAGTTTGTATTTTTTTGATTTTTCTGCGATTTTTAATATTTTTTTGAAGTTTTTGGGTATTTTCGCATTTTTAAGGTTTTCCTTTTTAGATTTTTAGGGATTTTTGGACTGACACTAGAGTAGGACAAAGTACACCATAGGGAATTTTTTTAGAATTTTCCAAGGCATTTTGATATTTTTTTTGGGATTTTATAATCTAGACAGTGACTAAAAGACATGTTTTTGATTTTTAATAAATACAAAAAGGGCATAAAATGACAAACTAAAAATATGACATGCAAGCACAACCAATCAGTAGCTTAAGTCTATTTTTCCAAGATTTTTCGATTTAATGAGGAGCACAAAATAAATAGACAAAACATTTAAAAGTTAAATGGCCTGGCAGGGGTGTTTTTGCAAATAAAATAGTTCACAGGGGCATACATGCAAAAATCTCAGTAAAATACACTTTAATTTTTATTTTCAAGACCATTTAATAATTACAGGGACCCGGAGGGACTTAGCTGCAAAATTTCACGCGCCTCACGTGGTCACTACACGTGAGGTGCCTAAGGACTAAAGTGCAAATATGAAAACATCGGGGGTCCTTTTGCAAACTAAACATTTTATTTACAACGGTGACTTTTATTTTTGGCATTAAACCGTAAATACAAAAAGCGAGGGGGGTGGATGTGAAATTTACCCCTAATACAAACGTGGCATCCGACGGATCTGCTCCTCTCCCTTGCCACGCGTCGTCTCCTGGACGCCCGATGACGCTTCGCCGATGAAGCGCTGAGATTAGATCAGCCCCGCTGATCTGACGGTGGGTACGATGCTCCATCGGATGGTTCCTGTTGAATCTGGGGCGGCTCTCCTGATCCGACGGCGCTGAAGCCCCCTGGAAGAACGGGGAAGAAGCTCGGAGCTGGCGAGCTTGGATCGAAGAGCTTGGGCTCCTCCAGGGTTCTCTGGCGAGTCTGAAGTGTTCTGAAGGTGGCTGGAAGCGTCCCGTGTCGATTGATGGCGTTTTCATGGTTCCTGGGGGTCCGAGTCGATGAAGCGAGGTCGGAGAAGAAAAGGGCCCCCAGGAACCTCTTCCCGGATCCGTGTGAGTCCAGTTGGGCTCGATTCTTCGAAGTACCTGCACAGGAAGAACCGCGGGCGAGAGAGCTTGCTCCTCGACCCGGGGTTTTGAAGCTACGATGCACAATGGAGATGGGCGGAGGGGCTCCGGCGAACGGCGGAGGGGGAGCCCCGATTCGCCAGGACCTAGGGTCCTGGGTTGAACAAGTGCGCGAAATGGATGAAGAAAGCGTCGAGGAACGAGATGAGATGCTTGGGGCGGTCGGATACGGTCGAAACGAGGGTGGAGAAGTCGCCGGAGCGGAGCTCCGGCGAACTTTGAATTTTGATTTTTAAACTACAGACATTAATTAAAACCTAATCTAACGACTGGAATGAAAAGCTAACATCTAAGGCTAACTAAAGATGCATAGAAAGAGCAGCTCTTATACCTGGGGGCCTCCAGGGAGCAGGGCGGACGCCGGAGCTCCGCCGCGTCAAAATCTCCTTCCTCCGGCCGAGTCGCGGTGCTGGGCTACTCTCCCTGTCACGAGGAACAATCCAGGAACGAGATCTAGGCTTTAGGTTGGAATAAAAGTGGCCAAAATGAGGAAGGAGGCGGAGCTTGTTATTTATAGACATTGGCGAGTGGCCTTATTGACCGGCGATTATTGCATGATCTAAAGAGTATTAGGTTGACCTAAGGAATCGGCGGGCATCATGGATGATTAGGGAGTGATTCTTGCGAAGGAAGTATCTTCGATTGATGGATGGTATGCCCGGGATAAAAGGGAGAAGACGAGCGAAGAGATGGGTTGCGTCACATCGGGCGGCTGGAGGTCAAGTTGACTGGAGTCAACTCGCAGAGGGACCTGATTGGTCCACCTCAGCCGCTAAAGGACAAAACAGAAGCCCTGATGGAAAATTGATTTATTTGACGCCCTAAATCATTTTATTAATTTTTTCTTATAAAATAAAAATGTGTATTATTTCATCTAGTATTTATTTATGATTTGTATTGAATTTTTCGAGGTGTTTTATTATAGTTTTATTTGAATAATGTGTATATGTGTGTATTTACATGTATTTTTATGTATTTTATTTTTAATTTGTTTATTTTCTTTTATTATTTTCTTGGCTTATTTTATAAATTTATAATTTATTTTTGTGAGTATAAAGATATTTTTGTTTGATTTTTATAAGTTTATTTGTATTTTTAAATAAATAGGTATAGGTGTGTGCAGGCATACTTATAGGTGTTTTATCTGTATATTTTATATACTTAATTTATTTATTGCATTTTCTTGATTTGTATTTTGGTTTTGTATTTTTAATGAGTTATGCATAATGTATATACTATTGTAAAAATATAAACAATAAAGGAATCAATGCATCAAATCCTTTTCATTTGTATATAGGTGTATAATATAGGTATTTGGTCTATGAATTTTGTATACCTATTTTATTAAATTATTTTTGGTTTTCTTCTATTTTTAATATGTATGTGAATTATATACATTATTTACAAAATTCTAAAAATATGAATTTATACAAATAATAAATACTGAATAAAATGAATATTTTGATCGGTCTCATATACAAGAAGGGCCCAAAACCTAACTTCTGCATATGGACTCCAAAAATTATGAAACAAATTTTATAAAATAGTTCATGAAATGCTATATACAATTAAAGGTGAGTTTGGGTGATTTGGAGTTTTTATTTGCCAGATATGGGTCTATGAAGTTGAGATTTTGGCTTTTTATTCTGTGTATAAAATGTACACTGGGCATTATCTTTACAAAAACTCAATTTTGTATTTTTATTCACATTATTATCTACAACTTTCATGTACAAAGTTTCTTCATTTGTTGAATAAATAATTATGTACAAAATAGGTGCCAAAAATGCATAAATGAATGGATGAATAAATGAGGTATTTATTATACACTGGCCCTTATCTCCCCCTACTTTATTCCTTGTCGACCAATGCCATGCTGGCCTTGGTCTCGGGGTTTGGGTCATAAAATATTTACAATATTTTATTCCTTTTTCTTTTCCTTTCTTTATTCTATAATTTTGGCATTAAAAACCTTATTTAATGTACAATAAATACAAGAAACAATGAATGCTATTATATACAAATTAATGCTATTTACATGCATTTGCTGGGGTTTGTAAGGCCAAAAAGATAGAATAAAGGTGATGAAATGGAGATTCATCACCCCCCTATACTTGCCTTTGCTAGTCCCTAGCAAATACTTATGCAATAAGTGCAAAAAGAATAAAGAAAAGAAAAAGGAAAATGAAAGAAATATAGAGTGAATCGGGATGCTTTCAGTGCAATGCATGTCCTTACAAAATCTGAATTTGGAGCTCCTGTCAGACCATGGGTGTGAAGGTGTGTGGAACCTAGTCGGGAACCAGCTCTAAAATACAACAGCCTTCGATAGTCACAGAACTCGGTTCAACCCACCTCAACAGCCGGGTCAGAACCAGTCTACATCATACGCAAACCCTTATGATCGTGAAGCTGACTTGTACGATGTAAGTGATAATGGCTCTCCCCAACTGAAATGATAAAGGAACTGACTTCTCCAGAATGACAACCCAATGATTCCCCAATCCAACAGCTCTTTCCTCGAGGAGCAGGGTATTCCCTTCTAAGTTCAAGTGGCAACCAGCTCAAGAGGAGGGGGTGAAGAGAAGAATGGACGGTAGCCAGTGTAGCTACCTATCCCGGGATGCAAGACCAGTGTAGTCAAGTCATCCAGCTGCAGGCTTACATATTTGACTTTGGAGCTCAAGCTTGCTTATTGACTGTACATACTTTGCAGGCATTTTATTTTTGTACAGGCCTGACCATTTTTTTTCAACATACTATTCACAGCAGCATTTACATAAGGAGTTTTTCCTCTTGAGCCAGTAGACTATCCCTCTTTTGAAGCTTTATCGCAACCCACAATCTCCTGTCTTTAGACCTCATTGTTATTGGATCCGGTTGGGGTGCACTTCCCTCCCTAGACGAGGACGAATGTTTCCACCCGTGTGCGTCTCAGACTGGCAAATCCAACCCCCTCACCACTCCAACTGAGTTGAGCCAAGTGAAAGGTGCAGGTGTCCAAGTTAGATCACGGTCGGCAAGAGTCATACGTGTGTCTTGAAAAGTTCTAGTTAGTCCACTGAGGTGACTTGAACCCAGCCCTGATTTCTCAAAGAATTAAGTCTGCATAGACCTGAAGTACCTTAAACCGAGTTCCCATAAGGTTCCAGTGCAATTAGGTGCGGTAAGGTCTAACCGAGCTCCAATTTGAGACTTTCTTAGACTGATTCAATCATCAAGCTTCACTCAAAAAGAATATGAATGGTATGCTTATGCTATGCACAATGAATGATGCAATTTTTCACAAAAATTTGAAAGGATCAAAGAATGTTTTTACAAAAAGAATTTCTGCGCAGGAAGTACGAACTGAGAATATTCAAAAAGTCTATACACTTATTTACACGGGCGTGCTGCTTTATTTACAAAATTTAGAAATTTTTAGCAACTTTACAGGTGTGAATGAAATAGTTTATTTGGGTATGTACAGAAAGAATTGTATGTGTCTTGTTTCTGATTTACTAGTATTTGCAATGGTGTTCTTATTAGCTTTTGAAAATAATTTTGCAAACTATAGTACACGATAATTTTTGCAATCATTTACACATATTTGAAATCATTTTTGCAAAGATTTTTCACGTTATATGTATATATACAATTTCCACAATAATTTTGACAAGCATTTTTCAAAACATTTGCACATAGGTTTTTGAAATCCTTTCTTTCACACAAAGAGAAGTTTTGCAATCAACACACTTTCACACATTTGAAATCATTTCACATCAAATTTTTCAAAACTGGTCACACTATTTTTCAAATCATACTGTATAGGTATCTGATTTATTAATCAGTAGATACAAAGGAAGAAAAATTGTATTTGATGTACAATATGGTTTTGGTTCTTATAAACTTTATTTGGCTTATTTCTTATTTACAAATGAGAGATTTTTGTGCGGATTCCTCAGACTTACTCGAGAATCATTTTCACAAGGGTTTTTGAAAACTCTAGTCCAAAATAATTTTGAAACATGTACACGCATTTGAAAATCCTTTTACAAAAGTTTTACACATCATAGATAGATTTTTCAAAACAACTTTGACAATCAAACTTTCACAATCATTTGTACACTAATTTTCACACATTTTGCTTTTACTCAAAGAAAATAAGTTTCACACACAAAACTAATTTTTCAAACGTTGAATACTTGTACACGCTGTTTTCAAACAAATTTCACAAGATTTTTCAAAGGAGAATGTTTCGTACAGAACACTTTTCCGACTCACTAGTCAGTATAATTATAAGGAGTCTGAGGAGCTCACAATCATCTTTCATTATTATAAAGCCACTTTTTACATTTTATTTTGTGTTGTAGTGATATTTTATTTTTCAGTATCAGTTATGGCTTTTAGTATATACATGGTATATACGACCCCCCTATACTTAGCTTGAGCTATGTCCTCATAGATCGAAAGGAAAAAGCAAAGACATAACTCGTACGGAGTATAGACAGATCTAAAGAATAAGTATGAATGAAATGAATGAATGAGAAGTTGACCGTCCCCCCTATACTTAGGATCAAATAATCCGAAGTATAGCAGACTGTACAAAAAGCAGGGAGGGTCAAGGGTGGGAATATACCGATCGTGCTCAGATTGTCTCCCCCTATACTTAGGGTAAGATACTCCTAAGTATAGACAAGAAGAGGAGACAATGGAGAAGATCGAACCGAAATCAAAAACTCTAGGTGCACATCCCCCTATACTTAGGACAAAGTACATCCTAAGTATAGAAAACTGTCTACAAAGGCGGCACCTTTTAGATAGAAAAAGAAAATAGAAAAGGAAAAGAAGAAAAGAAGAAAAGAAGAAAATCAGAGAAATAGTGGTTGGAGTACATCGTCTGAATCTTTTGGTGCTGCAGGTGCTGTGGAGATGTCATCGTAGTGCACTAGTTGAATAGAGTCAACAATGGCCAAGAATGCATCGGGTTCCAAGTAAGGCTTCAGTAGTTGGCCGTTGACGACGAAGGGCTGTGCGTCAGGGGACATTTCTGATATCGCAATGCTTCCGTTGTCACGCACTTCACATACTCGGAATGGCCCTGTCCACTTACTTTTTAATTTACCTGGGAATATCCGCAACTTTGCATCAAACAACCACACTTTCTGCCCAATGTCGAAGGTCTTTCGTCTGATGTGCCGGTCATGCCAGCGTTTCACCTTCTCCTTGTACATCAAGGTGTTATCGTATGCGCAGTCTCGGAATTCCAAGAGCCTGTTCAGATCGTCTTTTCTCTTCTGACCACTTTTTCGTGAGTCCAAGTTACAATTACTAATTGCCCAAAGAGATTTGTGAATTAATTCCACGGGCAGATGGCATGGTTTTCCATATACAAGACGATAGGGCGACATGCCCAAGGGAGACTTGTAGGCCGTACGGTAAGCCCAGAGAGCTGAGTCCAAGAGTTGAGACCAGTCTTTTCTGTTTGGCCTAACAAGTTTCTGCAATATGGTCTTGATTTCTCTATTGGATAACTCCGCCATGCCATTGGTCTGCGGATGATAATGAGACGCGACACGGTGATCGATGCCGTACTCCTTCGTTAACTTCTTAACCTCTTTGTTGATGAAGTGGCTACCTGCGTCTGAGATGAGAATCTTTGGTATCCCAAACCGCGAAATGATGTTCTTTTTCAGAAACTGGCAAACTGTTTTGCTGTCGGTGGCTCGGGCGGGAATAGCTTCAACCCAACGACTCACGTAGTCGACGGCAAGAAGGATGTGCTCAAAACCTTGACTGTTAGGGAAAGGTCCCATGAAGTCAATGCCCCATGCATCGAAGACGTCGGCTATCTGAATAATTTTCAGAGGCATTGAATCTTTGGCAGTGAGTGTACCTTTCAGTCGTTGACAGTCAATGCATCTTTTAACAAAGTCTACTGTATCCTTAAATAAAGTGGGCCACCAGAGGCCACACTGCAATACCTTTGCTGTCGTACGATCTCCAGAATGGTGCCCACCAGATTCGAGCGAATGACAATGCTCGAGGACACTAGATTGCTCCGTCTGAGGGATGCACCTGCGCCATATACAATCTGCTCCTTCTCTGAATAAAAGAGGATCTTCCCACTGGTAGAAGCGGACGGTCGACATGAATTTGTTTCTCTGGTTCTTCGTCCAATCCGACGGTATTACCCCAGAGGCGAGGTAATTGACAATGTCAGCATACCAAGGGAGAGCATCCACGGCTAAGATAGCTTCGTTAGGGAAGGTTTCTGTGATAGGGGCATTGCTCATAAGAGGCTCATGCTGCTCAATTCTGGAGAGGTGATCTGCTACCACATTCTGAACTCCAGGTTTGTCCTTAATTTCCAGATCGAATTCCTGGAGGAGAAGGATCCAACGAATCAGTTTGGGCTTGGCATCCTTCTTCTGCTGTAGGTACCGGATAGCAGAGTGGTTTGTGAAAATTGTGACTTTTGACCCTAACAGATAGGATCTGAACTTCTCTAAGGCGAAAACCACAGCAAGCAATTCTTTCTCTGTTACAGTATAATTTCTTTGGGCTTCATCTAATGTTCTGCTGGCATAGTGAATGGCATAGGGCGCCTTGTCTTTCCTCTGCCCTAGAACAGCTCCGACTGCAAAATCTGACGCATCGGTCATTATCTCAAATGGGAGAGTCCAGTCGGGAGGCTGTAAGATGGGAGCCTGAGTGATGAGCTCCTTCAACTGGTTGAATGCAAGGAGAACTGGCTGATCAACGATGAACTCGGTTTCCTTGCACAGAAGTTCGGTCAGAGGTCGGGCAATGCGGCTGAAATCCTTGATGAATCGCCTGTAAAATCCCACATGCCCCAGGAATGACCTCACATTCTTAACTGACTGAGGTGGTTGAAGATTGGAAATGACATCCACCTTTGCTGGGTCGACTTCCATGCCACGTTTGGAAACGACGTGGCCCAGCACAATACCATCTGTGACCATAAAGTGGCTCTTTTCCCATGAGAGCACTAAATTGACTTCCCGGCATTTCTGAAGCACTCTGTCTAGGTGGTCGAGGCAAGAATCGAAGCTATCACCATAGACAGAGAAATCATCCATGAACACCTCGAGAAAACTGCCTACCATCTCGGTGAATACAGCTAGCATGCATCTTTGGAAGGTTGCGGGTGCATTGCATAATCCAAAGGGCATCCTCTTAAAGGCGTAGGTACCGAACGGGCAAGTGAAGGTAGTCTTCTCTTGATCCTCAGGGGTGATCGCCACTTGGTTGTACCCGGAGTACCCATCCAGGAAGCAGAAGAACTCCTTGCCTGCTAATCTCTCCAAGACTTGATCAATAAATGGCAAGGGGAAGTGGTCCTTCTTAGTTGCTGCATTAAGACGGCGGTAGTCAACACACACCCGCCAGGAGGTTGGTACCCGAGTAGAAATTTCCTCTCCTTTATCATTTGTAACCACGGTAAGCCCAGATTTCTTGGGAACAACATGCAGCGGGCTTACCCATTTTGAGTCGGAGATGGGATAGATGAAGCCTGCGTCACACCACTTCGTGATTTCTTTCATGACTACGTCCCGAAGGTTAGGGTTCAACCTTCTCTGAAATTCGCGGGACGGCTTGGCATCGTCTTCTAGATAGATATGGTGTGAGCACAGAGCTGGATTTATCCCTCGGAGGTCTGATACGCTCCAACCAAGTGCGTTGCGGTTCTTTTCTAGAACCTCGAGAAGTCGAGATTCCTGATCCGGATTCAGTCTGCTGCTGATAATGATCGGATACATTTGTTCTTCACCCGCAAGGTAAGCATACTTCAGGCCTGTAGGAAGTGGCTTGGGTTCTGGTTTCAGTCTGTCCACTTTATCGGTCACTTCTGATACCATGCTGGTGGTGGGATGTACCTTGAGGCTGTTACCATCCTCATCAATCTGTTGAGATTCTGATAATGCACCGAACGGTTCTGCGGTAGGCTGATCATGTTCGGTCTGGAGTGAATACTCAAGAAGATGCACCTGCATCTGGGAATCCGTCTCCCACAACTCCTCGGAGCATATGCCGACTGTGCTTTCCAAGTCCTCCTCAAGAGTGAGGATTTCTCGGGTCCATGGATCGTCCAATGACAACTCTGAATCTCTGATCTCTGCAATAAAATCACAGTCTGCTTCTGATGCTGCTTGACTCTCATCAGTTGTGGCATTCTGCTCCTTGTTCATATTGATTGTGATTTGCTGGGTGTTCGAGCTGAAAGTGATCTTTCCAGACCCGTAATCAACCACAGCACCTGAAGTACGGAGAAATGGTCTGCCAAGGATGACAGGAGTCTGGAGCAGTGGTGCAGGCGAGTCCATATCAAGGACTACAAAGTCAGCTGGGAATTTCATCTCCTGCACGGTAACTATCACGTCTTCCAACATACCTCGGGGCCGCTTGACGGATCGGTCAGCGAACTGAAGGATCATACGTGTCTGCTTGAGCAGTCCCAGCCCGAATTCTTGCATTATGGACGAGGGCAGAAGGTTGATGGAAGAACCACTATCAAGAAGAGTACGCTCTAAGACCTGATCGAAAATCACACAACTGATCAGAGGTGCTCCTGTATCTTGCTTTTTCTGGGGGAGGTTGGTGATAGCTGCAACTGTGGCCATGGATAAGACGTGCTTTTCTACCTCTCGGCGTCTGTTGTCTTGCGCTGGGCGACGCCTGTTAGTACATGCCTCTTTCAGTCCTTTCTTCACAGCTGGCATGTATTCCACGGCCTTCAACAAGGGAATCTCAACAGTTAATTTATCCAAAATGTCCACGACACCTGGATCAGACAATGCATTTTTTCTTTTTGCAATTTTTTTGGATTTTTGTATTGCATGCGGAAAAGGAATATTCACATTACTGGCAGGAAAATTAGAGTTCTTATTTACATCAAAATCATCGCCCACAGAATGTTGTACATCCGGACTACAAAAAGGAGTACAAGCTGGATCTGAATATGCTGGTGTGGCTGGGCGATCAAAAAGGGTAGCATCGGCTCCATCGGCTGGCAAGGGATCGGCTGCTGCTGGCGGCTCCTCCAAGGCTGGCGCGGCTTCGCTTCTGCTACAGTCTCCTTTTTGTTGTTTTTGTTTTTGCTGATTTTTTTGTATTTTTAGCTGAGGCTGATGACATGGCACGACGGCAGGACTGGCTTCTCCTTCCTCTTCCTCCTCACCCGCCCCTGGAGCTGGCACGGCTGATGCGGAAGATGACGATCCACCTGTTTCTTTATTCACCCCACATCTGGTAGCAGGCGGAGGCAAGGCCCTACCGCTCCTGAGAGTAACAGCATTAGAATAAACAGTAATATCATTATCACACGCGGACTGGACATCACATTCTACCTGCTCCTTCTTCTTGAAATTGTTGGGGTTGGCTTCGACCTACGCCGGAATGGTAGTGCGAGTGGCGGTCAGGTCATCAAGCCGCTTGGTCATCTCCACTAGCCCTTTAACAAGCTGGGCTAGACACTCCATGGTGGGATTAGCTGGGGACACATCAGAAGATTCAGCGTGCAGACCACGCTGCTGTTGGTTAGATGGGTGGGGAGGCTGCTGGTGGTGTTGCTGTGGTGGAGCAGGAAGTTGAAGTTGCTGGTAGGACGGAGGTGGAAACTGCTGGTATGGTTGAGGCTGAGCAGCCGCATACTGGTGATATGGTTGTGGATGGCGGTACTGCGGCTGCTGGTAAGGAAAATTCTGCCTCCATTGGTGTGCAAACTGGGGAGGCTGCTGGTGTTGTTGGTGAGGTTGAGAGGTTTGGCCAAAACGACCACCCTGAGGTTGGTGGTACTGCCGGTTGGCAAATTGCTGACCCTGGGGTTGTCCCTGCGGACGGGTCGGCTGTGCATCATTCGTCCATACCCCGTTAACTTCTTGGATCAGGGGTGGTGGTGGGAAAACTGGATCAGGAATGGAAAGGAACTCTGGCTGGTAAACGACCATCTGCTGCTGCGGCGGGCCCTGGTCGGGCGCTTGCACGTAGTACACGTGCTGGACTACCGGTGGCTGCTGGCTCGGTTGAGGCTGATGCTGCGGTTGCGGCTCGTCCTTCTTCTCAGCGGGAGCGTCTGATGGTGTAGCCGACTGGACAGAGTTGATCGTACCGACCAACAGCTCGAGGTACTTGTTGATCTGATCGAGCTTATCCAGGTTCTGGGTCCTCTTCTCGATCATAGCGAGTTTCTCAAGGTCCTGTGATCGCTTCTCAATGATATCAACCTTAGAGATATGGCCCCCAATGATGCTGAGGTTGGAGCTCTCATCTCTCTCTGCTTCCTTGGATGCAGCCATGTGAACTTGTTTCTGGAGGATCTGGGGCTGCTTCTGGTACGCCTTGGATGAAGAGAGGGCGGCCTCTCCTTCGGCCATTTCTTCGAAAATCTGCCATACAACATCTTCATCCTTGTTGAAATGGGAGCCCCCACATGCTGCGTCCACAAGCCTTTGACTTTCAATATTGAGTCCCCCAAAGAAATGCTGGACCAGGCTGGTCTTAGGGATCTCATGGTGGGGACACTTCTCCTGCAGGTCAGTAAATCTCTCCCAAGCCTCGTGTACTGACTCATGAGCTCCTTGGGAGAAGTTGCTAATATGGGCTTGCATTTGGTTGAGCCGACCGAGAGGGTAGTACTTGTGTAGGAAGGCAGACTTCAACTCCTCCCAGGTCGTCACGACCTTTCCCAAATGATTGACCCAATAGAGGGCCTTGTCCTGTAGACTGAAGGGGAAAGCCGTCATCTTGACAATGTCCAGGGGGACATTCGGATAGTGGGTGGTGCGGCAAATGCGGGAGAATTGCTGCAGGTGAATGTACGGCTCTTCATTGGTGTTGCCATGGAATGCAGGGAGAAGGGCTATGAATTGGGGCTTCAGCTCAAAGTGAGCGTGTACCGGTGGAATGAGAATCCACTCGGTCATCTGGCTGTCTCCCGGATTGTATGTTTCTTTAAGTGTCGGCTTTGGCGGTGGTGGGAATTCAGGATCATCGTTGTGGTCATCACCACCTTCTCCACCTCCACCTCCTCCTCCCCTGCCTCCTCTGCCTCGGCCTCCTCCTCCGTCGTTACGGTTCATCACATCATTCAACATATCCTGGAAAGCAGTCTGTGTAAGGGCCTGCTCAGTCAGCTGCTGCTGTATGGCCTGGATAGATGCCAGCAACTGTGCATTAACTTGATTTTGATCTGGCACCTGTCCCTCTGGTGGTGGCTGCTGACCCTTGCCCTTTCCTCTTGGCGCCATGTCAGGGTCTGAGTCGGACGAAATGAACTCCGGAGTAGTCTCCAGGGCTCGCACTGTCTTCTATCTGCATAATGAGATGGTCCGAATCAGACCACTTGCAATTAATGTTCAGCTGCCGTGATGAAGCTGGAATTCAGGTCAACCCCAGCATGTTGTGAATGAAAAAATGATGTAGACTGTAATCGACTCCCATTCACAACGACGATAGCGGGACAAAAGTGATCCCAGTTTATTGGGCGGCCAAGAGAACGGCAGAAAACGAGGAGTCTGGAGATCGATCCGCAAAGTCCGGATCGGGTTCTCGGGAATCGCCTCGAAATTATTGGCGAGGTTGAGTCCATGGAATCGATGTAGGTGTCGGCATGGTCCCGACGAAACCATCCATGGATCAACTTCGCGAAGCACAAGAGAATGTCGGATTTTTGGAAGAATGATACGATGGTCAACGAGGAACAAAAGGAGTGTAAAACAGTAGAAAGGCTCGGTTGAGCGGGGTGGTCAAAGGAAGACATAACAAAATTTGCGCAAAGGCGCGGGACTTTGATCTTTGAACCTTAATCTAGATCCATACAAACACAATACAAAATCGGGTTCACCAACTCACGCCATGTGAAGCCGTGAAAGCTCGGCTATTTATTATCTTTTCATTTTTAGAGTTGTGATTTTCAGGCATATCTTATAACAAGTCCTTAGTACGCTACCCTATAGGAGAGAGAGTACTGCCAGAAGAGTATCCCGTACTTGTCCTCCTCCTGTGTAACCTGTAGTCTGTACTTTTTGGAGTCCTTGTAACCCTTCCTGGATCCCTACTCACCCAAAGAAAAGAGAGAGGAAGCCGATAGGTGAAACCAATACTTCGGTTCTCGCACGCAACGGAATCACCTGTGAGCGCGCAAGAACCTACTCGGACGCAGGACGATGAGACAGACACCCCCGTGAAGGTGTGGCCTATGCTCAATACTTCGGACAGGGTCGATGCTCTCACAACAGAGAGTCACCATTGGTGACCAAGTCCTACTCGCCTACGTACGATAGAAGCGCCAATACTTCAGAAATCCAGGCGATACACAAGGCAGTTGCAGACTGGGTTTTGGGCTTTCTATCCTTAGGGATCGCACTCGCTCAAGGGAGTAGGGTTTTGGTCCCCCTCCAAGGTACCTGAAAACAATGAGGGCTTTATGAACCCGGTATAATGATAGTCCATTACAGATTTTAATTAAGGTCAAAGTTTATTTAGCAGTCCCCTGGTTTTAATTTTTTTTTGGTTTTCACTTTTTTTGGATCTGTTTTCATACCAGTGCCTAACGTTTTTGTAGATTTTCATTTAAGTCCTAGGTGCTCAAAATCAGAGGGAGATATCGGAAAAGCCGTGCAAGTGGTTCCATGATGGAAATCTCACCATTGAACCGAATGATGCATGCTGAGTTAGAAGACTTACAGTGCATCCCAGCTCTCTCCATGTGGTATGCAAAACAGAATTTTTAAACCTATCTACATGTCGGTATGCAAGGCACAAAATCGTCCTAAACATAAGCTGCTATTTGCGTGAAGAACCATAAGTTGCTCATTTGTCTCTAGCCCAAGAGAGTCCGGTCTTGGCTCACCCCTCCTCTGCTCAACAAATTGAGGGTAGGAGAAAGCGCTTTACAGGGTTCGCTACGGCACAGGGGACTAAGAGACAAATTTACAACTTGTTTGAGTTTGACTAGATCCAATCGAAGTAGACTATAGGAACATGCATTCTTATTAATGTTTGGACCTAGCTACCGAGTCAAGCATCCTATATCTAGGGGCTCCAAGCACACAAAACAAAGTAAAAGAAAGGCGAAAAGCTCAAAACATCGGAAGACAAAATAAAAGAAGGCGATGAAAACTCGAAAAAGTCACGATGAGGCCCCCAGGTGAACAATCACCCGGGCACTGGACCTCATTGTGAAGAGTATAGTCCTGTTTAATTACATACCAAAATAGTCTCTCTCTCACCATGAATTACAAAAAATAATTTTCCTAAGTATCTAGCCTATCTAATGCCCCTCTCTTTGCTTATTTGGAGCACTCTCCAGATGGTCATGAGAAGAGAAGACCATCCTCCTCCAAGCTCGGCTGCCTTGGCCTCCTAGGAAGCCATCCTCGCGTGGCGGTCCCTCACATCAAAGTCACAAAAAGATTGCGTTAGCGTACTCAGTCAATCAAACAGAGCAGAGAAAAATAATCACAATGAATAAAGAAATGAAGCATGGTGATTAATGGCAATAAAACAATAACTGCTCACAAAAATGAATGATTAATCAAGGATTTTATACAAGAATGACAAAAATCAATTAGGCTATGCTCATTGCTCCTCGGCAACGGCTCCATCTGATAACGGCCACAGACCACGAGGGTCACCATGAATAAATAATACAGAGGTGTCGCTGAGGCGACCGCTCGCAGAATATGGGGGTCGATCAGCAATTAACCCACAACAACATAATACAACAATCAAGCTTAAAAATAAATGTGAATTAATTTTTATTTACTCTACCATAAAATGTATAGGGAACAAGCATGTAGAGGTCGAACCACAGAGAGCAATACAAAATGCATGAGCCTTCAGGTGCGAATGAGTCATCCTTGCGAGAAGTGGGTTTTAATTAATTGAATATATATATATATATATCTGTTTTTTTTATTTATTATTATTTTTATTTTTTTTTATGTTTGTTTATATATATATATATATAGATAGATAATAATAATATAATTAGGTAATATATATATAGATATATTTTTTTAGGGAATACATATATATATATAAAGGGGCACTATAATACTTACAAAAATACTTAAAAATAGTCAAAAATTAAGAAATAAAATCTTTTTAGCTTTTTCATCATTTTTTACTGTTTTTGTGATTTTTGTACATTTTTGAGAATATGTTTAGTATTTTTAATTAACTACATAATAGCAAACAGGGGAATAAGGTCTGGCTGTAATAAAAATGAACATTAAAAATAGTTACAAGCCTCAAAAATTTTCCACACCATTTTTCTAATAAAGACGATAAAATATAGCATAAATAGGGCATGAGTTTGTATTTTTTGATTTTTCTGCGATTTTTAATATTTTTTTGAAGTTTTTGGGTATTTTCGCATTTTTAAGGTTTTCTTTTTTAGATTTTTAGGGATTTTTGGATTGACACTAGAGTAGGACAAAGTACACCATAGGGAATTTTTTTAGAATTTTCCAAGGTATTTTGATATTTTTTTTGGGATTTTATAATCTAGACAGTGACTAAAAGAATGTTTTTGATTTTTAATAAATACAAAAAGGGCATAAAATGACAAACTAAAAATATGACATGCAAGCACATCCAATCAGTAGCTTAAGTCTATTTTTTCAAGATTTTTCGATTTAATGAGGAGCACAAAATAAATAGACAAAACATTCAAAAGTTAAATGGCCTGGCAGGGGTGTTTTTGCAAATAAAATAGTTCACAGGGGCATACATGCAAAAATCACAGTAAAAATACACTTTAATTTTTATTTTCAAGACCATTTAATAATTACAGGGACCCGGAGGGACTTAGCTGCAAAATTTCACGCGCCTCACGTGGTCACTACACGTGAGGTGCCTAAGGACTAAAGTGCAAATATGAAAACATCGGGGGTCCTTTTGCAAACTAAACATTTTATTTACAACGGTGACTTTTATTTTTGGCATTAAACCGTAAATACAAAAAGCGAGGGGGGTGGATGTGAAATTTACCCCTAATACAAATGTGGCATCCGACGGATCTGCTCCTCTCACTTGCCACGCGTCGTCTCCTGGACGCCCGATGACGCTTCACCGATGAAGCGCTGAGATTAGATCAACCCCGCTGATCTGACGGTGGGTACGATGCTCCATCGGATGGTTCCTGTTGAATCTGTGGCGGCTCTCCTGATCCGACGGCGCTGAAGCCCCCTGGAAGAACGGGGAAGAAGCTCGGAGCTGGCGAGCTTGGATCGAAGAGCTTGGGCTCCTCTAGGGTTCTCCGGCGAGTCTGAAGTGTTCTGAAGGTGGCTGGAAGCGTCCCGCGTCGATTGATGGCGTTTTCATGGTTCATGGGGGTCCGAGTCGATGAAGCGAGGTCGGAGAAGAAAAGGGCCCCCAGGAACCTCTTCCCGGATCCGTGCGAGTCCAGTTGGGCTCGATTCTTCGAAGTACCTGCACAGGAAGAACCGCGGGCGAGAGAGCTTGCTCCTCGACCCGGGGTTTTGAAGCTACGATGCACAATGGAGATGGGCGGAGGGGCTCCGGCGAACGGCGGAGGGGGAGCCCCGATTCGCCAGGACCTAGGGTCCTGGGTTGAACAAGTGCGCGAAATGGATGAAGAAAGCGTCGAGGAACGAGATGAGATGCTTGGGGCGGTCGGATACGGTCGAAACGAGGGTGGAGAAGTCGCCGGAGCGGAGCTCCGGCGAACTTCGAATTTTGATTTTTAAACTACAGACATTAATTAAAACCTAATCTAACGACTGGAATGAAAAGCTAACATCTAAGGCTAACTAAAGATGCATAGAAAGAGCAGCTCTTATACCTGGGGCCTCCAGGGAGCAGGGCGGACGCCGGAGCTCCGCCGCGTCAAAATCTCCTTCCTCCGGCCGAGTCGCGGTGCTGGGCTACTCCCCCTGTCACGAGGAACAATCCAGGAACGAGATCTAGGCTTTAGGTTGGAATAAAAGTGGCCAAAATGAGGAAGGAGGCGGAGCTTGTTATTTATAGACATTGGCGAGTGGCCTTATTGACCGGCGATTATTGCATGATCTAAAGAGTATTAGGTTGACCTAAGGAATCGGCGGGCATCATGGATGATTAGGGAGTGATTCTTGCGAAGGAAGTATCTTCGATTGATGGATGGTATGCCCGGGAAAAAAGGGAGAAGACGGGCGAAGAGATGGGTTGCGTCACATCGGGCGGCTGGAGGTCAAGTTGACTGGAGTCAACTCGCAGAGGGACCTGATTGGTCCACCTCAGCCGCTAAAGGACAAAACAGAAGCCCTGATGGAAAATTGATTTATTTGACGCCCTAAATCATTTTATTAATTTTTTCTTATAAAATAAAAAATGTGTATTATTTCATCTAGTATTTATTTATGATTTTTATTGAATTTTTCGAGGTGTTTTATTATAGTTTTATTTGAATAATGTGTATATGTGTGTATTTACATGTATTTTTATGTATTTTATTTTTAATTTGTTTATTTTCTTTTATTATTTTCTTGTCTTATTTTATAAATTTATAATTTATTTATGTGAGTATAAAGATATTTTTGTTTTATTTTTGTAAGTTTATTTGTATTTTTAAATAAATAGGTATAGGTGTGTGCAGGCATACTTATAGGTGTTTTATCTGTATATTTTATATACTTAATTTATTTATTGCATTTTCTTGATTTGCATTTTGGTTTTGTATTTTTAATGAGTTATGCATAATGTATATACTATTGTAAATATATAAACAATAAAGGAATCAATGCATCAAATCCTTTTCATTTGTATATAGGTGTATAATATAGGTATTTGGTCTATGAATTTTGTATACCTATTTTATTAAATTATTTTTGGTTTTCTTCTATTTTTAATATGTATGTGCATTATATACATTATTTACAAAATTCTAAAAATATGAATTTATACAAATAATAAATACTTAATAAAATGAATATTTTGATCGGTCTCATATACAAGAAGGGCCCAAAACCTAACTTCTGCATATGGACTCCAAAAATTATGAAACAAATTTTATAAAATAGTTCATCAAATGCTATATACAATTAATGGTGAGTTTGGGTGATTTGGAGTTTTTATTTGCCAGATATGGGTCTGTGAAGTTGAGATTTTGGCTTTTTATTCTGTGTATAAAATGTACACTGGGTATTATCTTTACAAAAACTCAATTTTGTATTTTTATTCACATTATTATCTACAACTTTCATGTACAAAGTTTCTTCATTTGTTGAATAAATAATTATGTACAAAATAGGTGCCAAAAATACATAAATGAATGGATGAATAAATGAGGTATTTATTATACACTGGCCCTTATCTCCCCCTACTTTATTCCTTGTCGACCAATGCCATGCTGGCCTTGGTCTCGAGGTTTGGGTCATAAAATATTTACAATATTTTATTCCTTTTTCTTTTCCTTTCTTTATTCTATAATTTTGGCATTAAAAACCTTATTTAATGTACAATAAATACAAGAAACAATGAATGCTATTATATACAAATTAATGCTATTTACATGCATTTGCTGGGGTTTTTAAGGCCAAAAAGATAGAATAAAGGTGATGAAATGGAGATTCATCAGCAGCATGGGGCAGACTGCGATCTTCGACGAAGGCGATGGAGGAGATCTCGAGCCTCATCTCAGCTAGATGGGCGAAGATCAGGGTGATCAAGATGCGGAGCAAAATGGAGGGTGGATGTGTAATGATATCGTAGTGGTTGGAATGGTGGAACGGAGCTCCGACCAGCTGGTTGGAGCATGAAGGTGCGACGGAGCTGAAATGGAAGATCTGAACTAATGGACTCAAGCGAAGGATAAAAGGCTCACCAGAAGATCTGGATCGACTCCTGAGCTCCAGGCGAAGGGGGTCGCCGGGTAATGGCCTCGACCGAGCGGTTCTGTTTCGCGGTGGAACTCCGGCCACGATGGCTGAGCTGCAGCATCGCTGCACCAAATCGAACACCAGGCGACGCTCCAGACGGTTGTCACTCAGCTGGAGGTGGCTAGGGTATCAAGAGGGAGTGAGGCACGAGCTGCTCGTCTGGAGAAGAGGATGGGATGATTTATAGTGCTCCTAGGTGGCTGGAGAAATCGGGTGGAATCACGCGAACCGAGAAGGATCCACACTTAAGGATCCGCGAAGGTCACGGATCAACGGGGAAGGTGCGGGCGAAGAATCGGAGCATCAGGTGGCGCGATCCGATGGGGAAAATTTAGAGAAATCAAACCGGCCACGCAGTCAGGTCGGGTCAAGCCCTGGAAGAGGGGGTTGACCCAGGTCAACATTCCTGTGTGGGCCAATCAGAAGCGACGGAGAATAGGACAAAAGAGACTACAGGACAAAATAACAAGAAAAATAAAAAAATAAATAGATTAAAAATAATAAATGAATTTAATTAAAAAAATGAATAAAATGAAAAATGTGTATTATTTTTCAAGGGATTGTTCTCTGATTTTTTTTATTTTTATGAAAAAATAATTTACTCTGTATACAGTATATTATATTATATGCATACATATTATACTTATGTATTTTGTACAATTATTTTTATTTTATTATTTTTACATAAAATACCCCTATTTTATATTTTTATTTATTTACAACATAATTTTTGGAGTACAAAATAATTTTTGTTTTATTTTTATTATTTATTTACAAGTATAGAATAAATAGAGAAGGGAATATATATATACATGTGTTACTTACAAGAGAGAGAGAATTTTATTCTATTTTTTATTTTATTTTTCTGATTTTTATTTTATTTTTATAAATACATATAATGAGGTAAAAAGAATATTTTGTTTTTATTTTAACAAAAATGATTATTTATTTACACACATGATATATATAATATATAGTAGGCCCTATCTCTCTACTTATTTTATTTGGCGATCAGGCCAATGCTTGGCCCTCTCTTGGGGTTCGGGTTGCTTGTATTTATTTTAAATACCTTCTTCCTTTTTTCTTATCTTTATTCTTTTATTTTTGCACAAATACATGCTAATTGTGTAATATTAACACATTCATGCATATTGCTAAGTTATTGTATTTACACCTATTTACCTGATGCTTTGCCAAGATAATTAGCTAAAATAAAAGAATAAAGAGTGATGAACATGGATTCATCACCCCCTATACTTTACCTTTACTAGTCCCTTAGCAAACACTTATTTGAAAAATAAGTGAAAAGAGAAAGAAAAGAAAAAGAAGGAGAATCAAGGTTGATTATTAAACTTGTCTTCATTAAATTGGAGTATGGAGCTCACTCAGACCTTTGGATAATTAATTTGTCGGAACCTTATTTGGACCTAAATTTAAAACTCAACAGCCTCTAAGTTCCACCAATCTATGGTCAAGACTCCTCAATAATCCAGATCAGAACAAGTCTACATACACAAACTCTAATGACCATGAATCCTTTCTTGTAATGTGTAAGTGATATGTAGCTCCCCACCTCAGAAATGGCAAAGTAACAACCCCCCTCAACAAGGTAACTCTAATGCCCTAGTCTGGAAGCTCTTTCCTTGAGGAGCGGGGTATTCCCTTCTAAGTTCAAGTTCAGCTGGCTCAAGAAGAGGAGGAAGAAGAGAATGGACTATGACCAGTGTAGTCATGTATCCATGGGAGCCCAAGTAGTGTAGCTAAGTCTCCCTGCTACAAGATTCATGAGATGGGAATGAGTAACATAAGCTTTGCTTTATTTGGCTATATACACTATGGTGGGTATTTCATTTTTCTATCAGACCCACCACTTTTTTGGAGTTTTCTTTCTTTTGCACTTTTTTTCGATGTGCATATGTACAACATATCTACATGGTGCAACATATATACATAAGGAAATTTCCTCTTGAGCTAGTAGACTATCCCTCTTTTGAAGCATTATTGTAACCCACAACTCCTGTCTTTATACCTCACTGCTACCAGACCAAGTTGAGACACACTTCCTTCACTAAAAGAAGACGAGAGGTTCCACCAAGAAGTACTACCCTCGTATGTACCCCAAGCTAAATAAAGCTGCCTCCTCACCACCTCATCCGTAGAGAGCTGTGTGTAAGGTGCTGATGAGCCGAAAAAATCACAATCCCAAAAGATCCAGGTAAAGGTAGACAGGACAAGGGTCGTTGTGACCCGGATCTCACGGTAATCGGCTCAACAAGAAAAAGTATATCAGACCACCAAAATCAGAGAGATGAAATCAATAAAGATAAAATAGCGGTCCTGGCTATTTTTATTAACCTGGTATAACGACCAGGGTCGGACTCAGGGAGCACAAGATGGCCTTGCGGCCTACGAAGTAGTCGAAGTCAAAATAAAGATAAAATATTTTTTGGTGGATTTTTAATGATTTTTTAATTTTTTGTATTTTTGATTTAAAAAGAAAAGTAAAAACAAGCAACTTCAACAATTAATAAAAACACTTAAAAATACACAGAAAAATCTAATAAAAATATTTTTATGTTTTTTTTTTTATGTTTTTTTAGTGTTTTTGGGTGAATTTTTCAGAATTTTCCAGAGTATACGATTTTCTAAAAATCAAAAAGAGGGAAAACAGGGAATCAATGTCCAGCTAGACTTTAAAGATCCATTAAAAATATAAAATGGATCTATAAAAGTTGGAGGTAATTTTTATGAAAAATATAAACAAAATCTAAGATTCAGAAAAAGAGTTTGTATTTTTTTTCAGTTTTATAGAATTTTTTTAGAATTTTTATAAGATTTTTAGGTTTTTTTAATTTTAAAGATTTTTTATACATCCAAAAAGCACAAAGATTTGACAGAAATTAAAAGACACTAAAACTAACTAACCCTAATTTTTTTAGAATTTTTTAAAATAGTTTTTATATTTTTCTTTGATTTTCTAAGTCAGACAGTAGCAAAAATCACTGTTTTGAATTTTAAAAAATATCAAAATGCCTAAAAAATGTACCAAAATTTTAGGGAAATTTTCACACCGTGGTAGGAGCCACGAATCCAAATTTCACCTAATTTGGATTTAATTTACTTTTTTATTTAATCAAAACAAGGGACACATTACACAGGGATCTAAATGCAACGAAAAGTATTTCCAGGGGCTAAACAATAACAAAACCAGAAAGTCCAGGGGCCCTTATGCAAAAAGTCCACAAAATTATGCGCAAGGCACGTGGATCAGGCATGGAGGGGCATAACTGTAATTCCTATTTATAAAGTATCAAACAATAACGCACATGAAACACAGGATAGATATTGCAAATAACCCAAATCCTCACATGTCGATGCACGTGATCCACATATACAGGGACTAGATTGCAAATAAAATAAACATGAGGGTCCACTATGCAATTTAACCTAATTAAAAACAACGTAAGACAATATTTACAGGACTAACTAATACATGCTAAAAGAGGAGGGGCCTAAGTACAAATTACCCCTTATTTAAAGCGGACAGCTGAAGACGGCGCCACGTGGAGGATCGGACGGTGGGAAATAGCTGGCGCCTCTTCGCGAGATCGACGCTCGAGGGTTCGCCACATGTAGGATCTGACGGTGCTGGATCGTGGAAAACCCTTCGCTAGATGTACGGTCCGGATCGACTCCTAGATGGATCGAACAGTGGAGGCTCCTCGTGAATGCACGGCTCTGATAAGATCTGGAGCGGAAGGCTCGATCGAACGGGGACTGGACGACCTCCAAGAACAGCTCAGCCGGCGAAGTTCACCGGCTTAAATGCGCACGGTGGAGGCGTCTCTAGAGCTGCTGAGGTGGGGAATAGATAGCCTGGGCTGGTCCGCAGCTGGTAGGGCCCTCCGATGAGGCCGGGGACCACTGGAGTGGATCGGCAACGCCGGAGAGCTGGAGCTGCTGTGGCTAAGTGTTCGGACCTTCAGATGGGTCCCTTTCGACCTGCAAAGTGCATAGAACAACTCCTGGGTCGAGGGAAAAGTGCCTCGACCCGTTAGCGCGCGAAAAGGGGCGAGGGATGAAGCAGGGCATAACCCTCCGGCGAGGCGACGGCGGAGGATGGTCGGAATCCTATTCTTGGGCAAATCAGGTTGAGTGGAGGGATGGGGAAGGTGGGGAGGAGTCTGGTGAAGGTGATGGTTGGGTCGACATGGCAAGTGGTTGAACGGAACGTCGGGAAATTTGTCGGCGAAGGGCGGTGGTCGGAAACCTCAAAATCGAAATCTACTGCGAAGCTTTAACTAACTAAGCTACCTGGCGGTCGAAGTCATCTGGGCTGGAGCTGCTGGAGCTCTGGGGGTCATGGCCTCGATGGATCGACGGCTCTAGAGGCTGAGCGCACCTCGCGACGGCACACGGCGATGATCGTCGCCGGATCAGTGGTTCCCGGCTGCCCGGGCCTCGCTGCAACACTCTCACACACAGCTGTCACTCTGGTGGAGGAGAGGAGCTCACTGGCATCTAGGGGAAAGCCAAAGATGGCATGGAATGTTTGCCGGAGGCGAGGTTTTATATGACGAAGGGTCCGACAAGATGGTCGTGGAGCGCCCAATCCGAGGAGCGGATCCCTAAGGATGATAGGCGGGCGTGGATCGCTGATCCCTCTTGGAAGATCAGAGCCCGAGGTTTAAGGAGATGGGTGGCGGATCGTGGCGTGAAAATTGGATGAAGTCGGGTTAGCACACGGATCTGCGAGAAAGAGGTCCGCGGGGGAGAGTTGACCGGGGGTCAACATTCCCCCGTGGACCAATCAGAATTCACCTTTTATTAATTATTTGAAAATTCGATTAAAATAATAAATGATTTTATTTCGAAAAAGTTAAAACATGAAAAATGTTTATTTATTTTCAAATTATTTTTTAGTTATTTTTTATTTATTTTTTTGAAAAATAAATAAGGTATTTAAATTATATTATTATTATATATAGGTATTACATATATGTATTTTTTATTTTTATTTTTTATTTTTTATTTTTTATACAATTATTCCGATTTTATATTTTATTTATTTATAACATAAAATTTGGAATGAGAAGTTATTTTTATTTTATTTTATTATTTATTTTCATAAGTGAAATAAATAGGTATATATATTTACATTGTATATATATAAGGTGGAAATTGATTTTATTCTTTTTCTTTTTTATTTTTTTTGATTTTTCTTGAATTTTATTTTATTTATTTACACCATGAAATATGGAATATGCAAATATTTTTCTTGGATTTTTATTAATTATTTACAAGGAAAATAAATAGGTATGTTATTCTATACACATGGTCTATATACACTGCTGAGAGAAGTTTTATTTATTTTTATTTTTCTTTTGTTTTTCTCATTTTTTATTTTAGTTTTATTTTTATAAATATGTACAAATTAATAAAATATATTTTTATTTCATTTAGAGGAAAATATATTTATTTATATACATAGGTATATATACACACATGATTGACCCTATCTCCCTCTA
The DNA here is from genome assembly GCA_037367405.1 of Ottelia alismoides. NCBI lineage: Eukaryota > Viridiplantae > Streptophyta > Magnoliopsida > Alismatales > Hydrocharitaceae > Ottelia > Ottelia alismoides. Next base: position 465,374 of record JAZKJV010002923.1, read on the forward strand.
CTTGGATTCTTTTGCGGTCAGGCCCATACTGAGCCCTCCCTTGGGATTAGGTCACTCAATATTTATTCTAAATATTTCCCTCTTTTTCTTTTATTTCTTTATTTTTTATTTATGCACAAAGACATGCTAATTATTGTAATTTACACAATGCATGCATGATGGCTATTTACGCTATTTACACATATCTACATGGTGTTTTGCATAGGTTTTGTAGCTAAAATAAAAAAATAAAGAGTGATGAATGGGTATTCATCACCCCCATATACTTAACTTTGCTAGTCCCTTAGCAACACTTATTTGAAAAAGAAGTGAAAAAGAAAAGGAAAAAGAAAAAGAGAGGAAATGCAAGGATCAATGCTGATTATTAAACTTTCCTTCATTAAATTGAAATATGGAGCCCAGTCAGATCTTTGGATTATTAATGTGTCGGAACCTTATTTAGACTCGGGTTTAAAACTCAACAGCCTCTAAGATCCACTAATCTATAGTCAAGACTCCTCAATAATCCAGATCAGAACAAGTCTACATACACAAACCCTGAAGACCATGAATCTTTCCTTGTACAGTGGTAAGTGAGGTATAGCTCTCCACCTCAGAAGTAGCAAAATGACAACCCTCCCCCAACAAGGTAACTCTATGACCCTAATCTGGCCACTCTTTCCTCGAGGAGCGGGGTATTCCCTCTAAGTTCAAGTTCAACCGACTCAAGAAGAGGGGGAAGAAGAGAATGGACTATGGCCAGTGTAGCCATGTATCCTTGGGAGCTCAACCAGTGTAGCTAAGTCTCCCTGCTGCAAGCTACATAAGATGGAACATTAGTCTCAAGCTTTGCTTATTGCACTATATACATACTCCGGTGGGATTATCATTTTCTATCAGACCCACCACTTTTTTGGAGTTATTTTCTTTTTTGCATTTTTTTGATGTGCATCTGTACAAACATATTTACAAGGTGTAGCATATATACATAAGGAGTTTTTCCTCTTGAGACAGTAGACTATCCCTCTTTTGAAGCATTATTGCAACCCACAACTCCTGTCGTTAGACCTCATGGCAACCAGACCAAGTTGAGACGCACTTCCTTCACTATAAGAAGAAGAGAGGTTCTGCCTAGAAGTACTACCCTCATATGCTACCCCAAGTCAAGGAATACTGCCTCCTCACCGCCTCATCCGTAGAGAGCTCGGTGTAAAGTGTGGGTCCAAGTCAAGCCATTGTCTATATGAGTCATGTGTGTGTTGTTAAGTGCTCTACTTAGGCTCATTGAGATGACATATGATCATAGCCTAGTGGACTCAAAGAATTAAGTCACCATGGACCTGAAAAGTCTCAACCTTAAGCCCTATAAGGTTCCTCTTATAATTAGGTGGATTAAAATCTTAACCAAGCTCTATTTTCCAATTTAATTCCAGGCTAGTTTAAATGTCAACTATAATCCAGGGAAAAACTATACAAATATTTACAAAGATGCTATTTATAAACTATTTACACATGTGCAAAAATTTTTGAAAAATGTTTTGAAACCATGAATGTATGCATGAATGCAAGATTTGCAAAATATGTACACACATTTACACAAGGTTTTTGCAAACTTTTGGTTTTCAAAAACATTTTATAAAAATTTTGTACTATATACATAATTTTGATATGAAAATATTTACACACTATTTACACAAAAAGTTTTTACAAACATTTTTACAAAAAATAATTTGTACATTAGCTATGTATGTGCAATAAAAGAATTTTATTTACAAGGGATTTTTTTTAATTTTATGGTGGATTTTAGCCCATTTTTATTTATTAACACACTCACACAAAGTACGAGTTATGGCTAAAGTATATATGGAATATACACCCCCCCTATACTTAGCTCGAACGATGTCCTCAGAGTCAAGAGCGATGAAGAAGACATAACTCGCGCTTAGTATAGGGAAGTGAAAAGGAAGGCTATATACAAAGATGAATGAAAGATTAGAAATCCAAGAGGGTCTCGGCATTTCCCCCTATACTTAGGATCAAATAATCCGAAGTATAGCAGGCTGTATACGAAGGGAAAGCCGAGTGAGAATGTACAGGTTCTACCCTACCCTATACTTAGGGTAAAATATCCCTAAGTATAGGCAGAAAAACAGAGGTAGAACATAACGAAGAAAACAAGTATGTACAAGATGGAGGGCATCACTCCCCCTATACTTAAGGTGAAGAACCCTTAAGTATAGGCAACAACGGAAGTGATGAAACAAAACGAAGGAACAACTCGGTGTTTCCACCCCCCTATACTTAGGATGAGGTATATCCTAAGTATAGCAAAGATAATCCTAAGTGAGACCTGGGGTGAAAACAAAAACAGAAGAAAGAAAGATCAAACCAAGACGAAACACGTATATACAAAAGGATGCAATGTTGAGGTGCCTCTCAACAAGCGCTAGGTTTTACGCCCCTAGCTGGGCGCAAGGCTAGGATAATGCTGTGTCAAGGTTTAGGACGACATCTGTAAGACGAATGTCGTACTGTCGTCGCAGTCTTGGTATGAGAACATCGACGAAATCAACAGTGTAAAGAAAGACACCCATGTATGCAATCAGGCTGGTGTCTGCTACCGGCCAAGGATATGGAAGTATGTGATCAGGATCCGATAGCATAAAAGGAATCATTGGCTCTGGATCAGACTGGAGTGGAAGTGTAGAGCCGAAGAAATCAAACATGGAGAAGGATGGATCAGTTATGGAATCCTCCATGTCGATCAGTTTCTCAAAAAGGTGTGGACAGTCAAGATGAGGAGACTCTCTAAGAAGACTGATATCCAATGTATATGATAGAGACAAATCGGGTAAATCATCGAATATCTCAAGTATCGGCTCATCCTCACGAGGGTCATCGAGGTGAGATGACTCAGAATCAGAATGATCAGAAGACTCGGTTTTGTGATCCGCCAAATCGGATACACTATCAGAAGGTGAAACCGAGTACTCATCGTGTATGGCATTCTCCCACAGATAACCCTCGGGGAGAAATGCAAGATCATCAGTGAGAAATAGAGGATCAGGATCTAGAACGGCATCTGCGCTGCTGTCAAGTATCCACTCTGTGCACCAGGCTGCATCATCATCTGAAGTGTGGCCCTCGGCAATCTGGAAGCAGGATAAGGTACAAGTTAACACCGCGGAGGCTGGAAATGTGTCTGCAGCTGATCCTCGCTCTGCGGCAATGCTGGCTGCCATCTGGTCCTCAGCAAGTGTGCCTGTCTCGTCAAAGTGGAGGACAAAAGGCTCGAATACGGGACTATCTGTGTCTGGTCTCTCGAAGTGGTGTCCCATATCGAGCTGTGGCTGCTGGGCTGAGTCATGGTATCTGTCGCACTCCGAGAAGTGTCTCTGCAGAAAAGGAGATGACTCCTCCGAGACTAGACACTGAAGCGGCTAAATCAATGGCTGTAATAGCGGGGCTCCTCCGGCTCCTGGAGTATCAGAAGATCTGATATCCAAGAATCGTAGACTGAAAACTCTGGAGCTGCCTCGAACTCTAGCTGGAAGACCAACGGGAACTTGAGTAGACTCTGGGTCAGAACCTCTACTATCGCAGTCATCTTCTCTGTACTCTGTGGTGCTGGACCATCCAAGTCCTTGGGCTGGTGTGTATAAACTGTATCCTCATGCCGTGCGACACACCCCACTGGTACTGCAACATCCTCATGTGTTGTCCCGACTACGGCATCCCGTGAAGATGATCTCTGTGAAAGTAACCTCGAGATGATATCCAGTAAGTGAATGTTGGAACTGCGGTGTGAACCGCCACATGTGGTAATCACCAGTGCTATCTGCTCGGCGGTCATCCACCGCATGGAGATCTCAATAAGGTATGTCAGTGGAAGTCCATGGTCAGGAAATCTCCTCAAGAGGTCAAGAACCTCGACCATGCCTCATGCAGTGGCTCCTGGGGGTCAACTGAAAACTCGATGATCACAGACCGCATCAATTCTGCTCTACACTGGGGAAAATATCTCTGTAGAAACTCTCGGGGTAGCTCTCCCCACATAGAGAATCTCCTCCCCAATCGTCTGTGCCATCTCATGGCTCTGTCCTGAAGTGTAAATGGGAAGGTCTTCAGCATCAGCTCCTCTGCAGTAATGTCTGAATAAATCTGTGTCCTGCAAAACTCCTCGAAGTAGGACAAGTGAAGATAGGGCTCCTCGTGAACCTCTCCTGAAAATATCGGCAGTCTCTGAATAAGCTCCAAATCCAGGATGAATGGTCGTATTGTAGAAGCTGGCTGAGCTCCCTGTCGTATTTGCTCATCCACCATACTTGAATAGGAGACATCTGATAATCTCATCTGCTCTCTCTGATCACGAACGGAGTGCACTCTCAACTCAGCAATGGCATCGTCCGGGTCTCGCATCTGCTCCATCTGATATCCGCGGACGTCTAGCGCAACATGCCCAGAGTAGTGAAAGGAATGGGAGGGAGGGAGTGGGAGGTTGGTCGGGGATCCGACCTCCCTCGAAGGTGGACTGGACTGATGGTCAGAAGGTGAAGAAGAAGCCGTAAGAGTCAGCCAGGAGTGAGGGGGATCCATCATCCAGGGGATAAAGAAGAGAAAGGGAAACTGAAGGGAGGGTGGGTGGGAGACAGATGAATAGATGGAGAAGATAGAAAGGGAGAAGGTAGAAGGGATATGGAAACACACAAGATGAGAAAGCAAACCCCCGGATTCACCTACGCACACTGAGCTGAAGACCGTAAGAGATCGGTCAATTATCTTGTCAATTTTATTTTAGGTGATCAAGTCAGTCTTTCAGAGCGATTACGTGAGCTGATAGGAATCCAATATTCTCAATCGACTGTCCCGAATAAAAGGTCGGTAGTCAGTCAAGAAATCGGATATGGCTCTAGCCTATGATGCGGGTCACTCTCTCGCTCATCCAAAACAAACGAGGAGGGGTTACTCTCCCCAAGACAGATTTTTCAATGATGTGTCTTTTAGGTCAAGTGTGATTAGCAATCCTAATTTTATTGTTTTTCTTTTTATGTATTTTTCAAGAAAACGTCTAACAAATTTTCCGATTTCCTTTTATTCCTAAGTCTAGAAAATCAAGGGGAGGAAAGCGGAAAAGCTGATGCTCGGAAAATCAATGATGCATGCACGAGATAGAAGGCGTAACTGACTCCAGTAGTCTACATGCAATTATGATCCGCGCATAAATATTAAACTACCTATATGGATGCAATGTGAGAACCGTCCTATACAGAAGCTCCTATTATCGTGAAGCACTGATTTTATTTGCCTAAGTCCAAGCGCGAGCTATAGGAACAGATATTCTTATTAGGGCTGTGGACCTAATGCTACCTGGCTCACGAAAATAAAAACCTACGTCTAGGGGCTCAAGCACAGAAATCCACGTGAAATCAAAGAAAAAGAAAAACGAGAAAAACCAAAACAATGGTGGGGTCCCCCGAGCACACCGGTGCCCGGCGAAACAGACCCCACAATCTCAAGTGTCTCTGAACGTCCGGGTACCTGAATTATTACAATATTAAATAGTCTGACTGGAAAGTAATCTATTCTAAGCTAATCTAATCTATCTACAGCTCTAGCACTCCTTCCCGTCTCCTCGCGCTCTCCTGCGGCTCCGTGCAGAAGGGCACCGCCTCCGACTTCCGCGGTTGCGTCGGCTCTTCAAGAAGAGCTGCCTCGGTCCTCGGGCCCTCGCAAGAAAACAACGAGAAGTGATCAGACCAGATTATTATAACAATAAAAGAAAAGCAATAAAATAAAGTAAACTGATACTATATGCAGAAGTGAGAATAAAGACAAATAAAACAAAACAAATAAAAACACAAATAAAATAAAAAAGAAAACAGAGAAAAACAAAAAGCCGTGAAAAGCCGCAGAAAATCAAAAAGCCGTGGACAAAGCTGCGAAAACAAAACCGAACAAAAATAAAAAAAACGAAGACTACTAAGCCATGCTCCCCGACAACGGCACCATTCTGATGAGCCGAAAAATCACAATCCCACAAGATCCAGGTAAAGGTAGACATGACAAGGGTCGTTGCGACCCGGATCTCACGGTAATCGGCTCAACAAGAAAAAGTATATCAGACCACCAAAATTAGAGAGAGGAAATCAATAAAGACAAAATAGCGGTCATGGCTATTTTTATTAACCCGGTATAACGACTAGGGTCGGACTCAGGGAGCACGAGATGGCCTTGTGGCCTAAGAAGTAGTCTAAGTCAAAAAAAGAATAAAATATTTTTGGTGGATTTTTAATGATTTTTTAATGTTTTTGTATTTTTGATTTTATAAAGAAAAGTAAAAACAAGCAACTTCAATAATTAATAAAAAACACATAAAAAATACACAGAAAATTCTAATAAAAAATATTTTTATGTTTTTTTAGGTTTTTTTAGTGTTTTTGGTGAATTTTTCAGAATTTTCCAGATTTTATATGATTTTCTAAAAATCAAAAAGAGGGAAAACAGGGAATCACTGTCCAACCAGACTTGAAAGATCCATTAAAAATATAAAATGGATTTATAAAAGTCTGGAGGTAATTTTTATGAAAAATATAAACAAAAACTAAGATTCAGAAAAAGAGTTTGTATTTTTTTATAAGTTTTATAGAATTTTTTAGAATTTTTATAAGATTTTTAGGGTTTTTTAATTTTTAGGATTTTTATATATCCAAAAAGCACAAAAATTTGAAAGAAATTAAAAGACACTAAAACTAACTAATCTTAATTTTTTTAGAATTTTTAAAATAGTTTTTATATTTTTCTTTGATTTTCTAAGTCAGACAGTAGCAAAAATCACTGTTTTTGAATTTTTAAAATATCAAAACGTCTCAAAAATGTACCAAAATTTTAGGGAAATTTTTACACTGTGGCAGGAGCAACGTATCCAAATTTCACCTAATTTGGATTTAATTTGCTATTTTATTTAATCAAAATAAGAGACACCGTACACAGGGTCCTAAATGCAACGAAAAGTATTTCCAGGGGCTAAACTATAACAAAACCAGAAAGTCCAGGGGCCCTTGTGCAAAAAGTCCACAAAATCATGCGCAAGGCACGTGGATCAGGCACGGAGGGGCATAACTGTAATTCCTATTTATAAAGTATCAAACAATAATGCACAAGAAACACATGATAGATATTGCAAATAACCCAAATCCTCACGTGTCGACGCACGTGATCCATATATACAGGGACTAGATTGCAAATAAAATAAACATGAAGGTCCACAATGCAATTTAACCTAATTAAAACAACGTACGAAAATATTTACAGGACTAACTAATAAATGCTAAAAGAGGAGGGGCATAAGTACAAATTACCCCTTATTAAAAGCGTACGGCTGAAGACGGCGCCACGTGGAGGATCAGATGGTGGGAAGTAGCTGGTGCCTCTTCGCGAGATCGCCGCTCGAGGGTTAGCCACGTGTAGGATCTGATGGTGCTGGATCGTGGAAAACCCTTCGCTGGATGTACGGTCCGGATCGACTCCTAGATGGATCGAACGGTGGAGGCTCCTCGTGAATAGACGGCTCTGATCAGATCTGGAGCAGGAGGCTCGATCGAACGACGTCTGGACGACCTCCAAGAAAAGATCGCCGGTGAAGTTCGCCGGCCTAATGCGCACGGTGGAGGCGTCCTCTGGAGCTGCTGAGGTGGGGAATAGATAGCCTGGGCTGGTCCGCAACTGGTACGGCCCTCCGATGAGGCTGGGGACCACCGGAGTGGCTCGGCAACGCTGGAGAGCTGGAGCTGCTGTGGCTAAGTGTTCGGACCCTCAGATGGGTCCCTTTCGACCTGCAAAGTGAACAGAACAACTCCTAGGTCGAGGGCAAAGTACCTCGACCCATTAGCACGCGAAAAGGGGCGAGGGATGAAGCAGGGCGTAACCCTCCGACGAGGCGACAGTGGAGGAGGATCGGAATCCTGTTCCTGGGCGAATCAGGTTGAGTGGAGGGATGGAGAAGGTGGGGAGGAGTATGGTGAAGGTGATGGTCGGGTCGGCATGGCAAGTGGTTGAACGGAACGTCGGGAAATGGTCGGCGAAGGGCGGTGGTCGGAAACCTCAAAATCTAAATCTACTGCGAAGCTTTAACTAACTAAGCTACCTGGCGGTCGAAGTCATCTGGGCTGGAGCTGCTGGAGCTCCGGGGGTCATGGCCTCGATGGATCGACGGCTCCAGAGGCTGAGCACACCTCGCGGCGGCGCACGGCGATGATCGTTGCCGGATCAGTGGTTCCCGACTACCTGTCCTTGCTGCAACACTCCCGCACACGGCTGTCACTCTTGTGGAGGAGAGGAGCTCACTGGCATCGAGGGGGAAAGCCAAAGATGGAAGGGAATGTTGGCCGGAGGCGAGGTTTTATATGACGAAGGGTCCGACAAGATGGTCGTGGAGCGCTCAATCCGAGGGGCGGATCCTTAAGATGATAGGCGGGTGTGGACCGCGGATCCCTCCTGGAAGATCGGAGCCCGGGGTTTAAGGAGATGGGTGGCGGATCGTGGCGTGAAAATTGGAAGAAGTCGGGTCGGCGCACGGATCCGCGAGAAAGAGGTCCACGAGGGAGAGTTGACCAGGGGTCAACATTCCCCCGTGGACCAATTAGAATTCACCTTTTATTAATTATTTGAAAATTCAAAAAAAAAATTAAATGATTTTATTTCAAAAAAGCTAAAACATGAAAAATGTTTATTTATTTTCAAATTATTTTTTAGTTATTTTTATTTATTTTTTTGAAAAATAAATAAGGAATTTACATTATATTATTATTATTATATATATGCATATCCATATATGTATTTTTTATTTTTATTTTTAATTATTTATTTTTATACAATTATTCCAATTTTATATTATATTTATTTATAACATAAAATTTGGAATGAGAAGGTATTTTTATTTTATTTTTTTATTTATTTTCATAAGTGAAATAAATAGGTATATATATATTTACATGGTATATATATAAGGTGGAAATTGATTTTATTCTTTTCTCTTTTTATTTTATTTTTATTTTTCTTAATTTTTATTTTATTTATTTACACCATGAAATATGGAATATAAAAATATTTCTCTTGGATTTTTATTAATTATTTACAAGGAAAATAAATAGGTATGTTATTCTATACACATGGTCTATATACACTGTTGAGAGAAGTTTTATCTATTTTTATTTTTCTTTTGTTTTTCCCATTTTTATTTTTGTTTTATTTTTATAAATATGTACAAATTAATAAAAATACATTTTTATTTTCATTTAGAGGAAAATATATTTATTTATATACATAGGTATATATACACACATGATTAACCCTATCTCCCTCTACTTGGATTCTTTTGCGGTCATGCCTATACTGAGCCCTCCCTTGGGATTAGGTCACTCAATATTTATTCTAAATATTTCCCTCTTTTTCTTTTATTTCTTTATTCTGTTATTTATGCACAAAAACATGCTAATTATTGTAATTTACACAATGCATGCATGATGGCTATTTATGCTATTTACACATATCTACATGGTGTTTTGCATAGGTTTTGTAGCTAAAATAAAAGAATAAAGAGTGATGAATGGGTATTCATCAGGTGCTGGTGCAAGTAAAGCCATTGTCTGTGAGAGTCATGTATGCGTTGCTAAGTGTTCTACTTATGCTCATCAAGATGACATGTGATCATAGCCTAGTGGACTCAAAGAATTAAGTCACCAAAGGACCTGAAGAGTCTTAACCCTAAGCACTATGAGGTTCTAATCTCCTCCCGTGAACAACGTCACGGTCGATGCTACGAGAACCGCACACAGGGTGACTTGGACCTTCCCTACGTGAGTGCAATCTTGGATCGTCGATTCCTCACGTTCCGGTGATGCTCTGGTGAGGGAGAGGGAGGAGGAATGTAGGAGGGAAGGCTGTTGGACGATGGGGAAGGAGTTAGGGCATTTTGGACGAGGGCCGGGTTGGCTATATGGATTGAGACCCGGATTCAGATCCGGGTCTGAGTCTGAATAAGACCTGGACCCCCTTCTGCTAAAATGACCATAACTCGTTCTTCCGAAGTCGGATTTTTGCGTTCTTCGACTCGTTGGAAAGCTATCGACGAGCTCTACACAATTGACTATTCAAATACTTTTTATAGATAGGAATAAAAGCATATTTGCAATTAATCCCAGATGCAGCTGGATTTTGCAGATATGTCCCTGCTCAGGTTTTAGGGTTTCACAATATTTTATCTTAATTAAATCAATTGTTGTTATGTTTTTAGAAACAAGATCACAACCATTAAAAGAAACACAAATCAATGTGAACCATTGGATTTGTGTTGTCCATGGATTAAGATCCATGGATCCCAAAATATTATAAAAGGAGAGGCACCCCCTTTGCTCTTCTTTACACACACACACACAAGTTGGAGACACCGACTATTGCTCTCTCTCTCTCTCATTCTCTACACATCCTCTCTCTCTCTCTCATTGTGGTCGTCCACCATGGAGCCCTAGAGAGAGTCTCCATCGTCGCAGCATCGTCGTTATGCCGTCAGATTATTTGCTCATGTATCTCCATCTCTTTTGGTGCATCTCGCTCGTGTAGAAGATGTCGTATCTCTTTTGATGAGATTAGGAGATCCGTCACTTGGATCATCAAGATGGATTGCGAGGAGCAGCGTTTCATCAACACGCTCGCAAGCGTCTTCTCCTTAGGATCGAACTTGAGACAGAAGGTCTCTTCGTTTTAGAGACTTGATCGCAAACACTCTTCAAGAGGTAAATCTAATATTTGTTTGTGGTTTAGATGAAATGATCGAAGAAGTGTTCTCGGATCATGTGGTATCATCGCATGAAATTATTTTAAATTCTGTTGCCTCGAGCAATTAGTACAACTAGTCTCTTCCGATCGCATACGATGCAATCCTCACGCTTCCGTGACGTTCTTAATTATATTTCCATATCCTTAAAGTGGTATCAGAGCCGTAGGTCAGAGGTTTTGGATATGATCCATAAATCTAGGATGACTTGGGCTCATTAGGGTTTGCGAAAATTTTATCGTATTTCATTCATGCAGCCCTATTTTATGAATATGTTAGGCTCTATTTAAATTATTTAAACACAAAATTATCACTTGTATTATATTACCCATTAAATAAGAAAATCGTGGGATTTGAGTTTGTGAAATTTGAAATATGTTTGCTCAAGTTATGATCATTTTAGTGAACATGTATCCACTGTTTCGGGGACTGCGAATCTTGACGTAATTAAGGAGTTAATTGCTCATTTGAAACGCCTAGAAATGCATACAAATAACTTATATTCTGTTCTAAATCAAATTACCTAACTTTGAAAACTTATTTTGCATGATTTGGATTTAAACTAATTGAGATATGCTAATTTTAGTGTGTGAGGGTCACTATTGGAAATTACTTTCCTAATCAAGAACCTTGTGATTATCATTTAATCAATTAGTGAAATTAAATGGTTTAATTTCTTGGAATAATTATGGATAAATATTTGTGAAATATTTGATGATGATTATTTACTTAAATGACATTGTCTTAACTAATAATTGATTAGATATGATCTAGATCACAATTGATTACTCAATCTACTTTCCAACAAACAACGTTGCTTGAATAAGATTGGGAATTTGTTTAGCAAATTTCCTTATAATCATAATGGTTTTGATTATTATTATATGTTATAACTTCGGTTGAAAAATCGATTATCATCTCAAGTACATAATGATCAATTGGCATTATCCTGACCCGAGGCGGATATGGTGTCTAATCCGGGAGCGTTGGGGGAGCAGGTTGCATCGTGTGTGGTCTGTCCCACTCCCGTCGGTACTAGCCATGACAGCGGGTAGGGAAGGGATAATGTTTGAGAGATCATGATGTATTTTCTAATTATTAAAATTCGAAATAATATGTATTTGAGATAATACCATAATTCAAGTAATAAAAAGAATGTTTGTTGGATATTAATTGGATCATTAATTTAATAGAGGTTAATTGAAATCCAATTAAAATAAAACATTCTATTAAGAACAGAGTTGTTATTTCCCTTGCAAGGATTATTATGTGAATATGATTCACAATAATTAATTAGAATTTGAACATGATATGGAGGATCACATAAGTGACATCCATGGTCTCCCGTCAAGCTGAAGTGTTCGGTCACCAGGGATTTTATGCAGGAGATGCCTGTCCGAAGTGACAGCTCCTGCATACAAGCGCATCTGGATCGTTCTCTTTGCGCCTTGAAAGAGTAAGTTCGTATGCAAAGTAACCCCAATATCGAATCCTCATATTATTAGGACAACATTGGATTGCGCATAGAGAGTCCTAATCATGTTGACGGTTGGTTCAATTAATGATGGGTCAACATCACCTTAGGAGTGGTAGGCCTAGGTGTTAAAGATCGAATTGGGAATGCAAGTTAGACTTGTAAGGCGGAATGTGTTCCCGCTTCTTTTTATCCGAGTCACAGTTTCTCATATTATTGGGATGTGACAAAGATAAGAAATGAGATCCCAGATCTTGCTTGAGATATAATCGTAAATATATCTCTTACATTGAAAGTGATCAAGGGAATGAACTTTCAGTGTTGACAAGGCAAGAAAACTTTAATCCAAAAATTTCTAAATCAAAGTAAAGTATATATTTGTATACATTTATGCACATTTCTTATTTCAGTTAATCCTTCATTAAACCCACTCAATATTATACTCAATAATAACCAATAAAATATCATGGATTGGATCCATGATCAAGATATTGTACTTTCAGTTGGACACATAATCTATGTGGTTACAATGTGCAAGTTTCCTCATAATAATGAGGAATGATGATTAAACAGACAATAGAACTACAACCCTAGGGTTTGTATGTCTATGTAGTTTTGATCTCTCATCGAATGTACTTTGGAAGTGACATGTCAATGATGATCTTAATTGTCAAACAATCGTTATAAAATCTACGAAGATGTTTCTGGCATACATATTTTCTCTCAACATTTAATCATGAATGACTTTGTTCACTGCATTATGCATAATGGTGGCTTGATAAGAGATGATGCATTCAAAATGTTTTAGTACCTACCTGAACCAAATTCTTTAAGAGTTAAGATGATTGTAGATATGATAAGTGTCATCATTCTACTATCTATACTCTAGTCATTCATGAGAATTCACAATATTCATATTGTATGAATTAAATAAAAAACGTATAAATGTTGAAATACTCTTATATTGAAATCTTTTGAATTCAACATAAGAGACCCTTTGTCTTAAACAATTGTTTTTTATAGATGAAAGGAGGACAGTGGAAGCATGGGTCGGACCTAAGTTAGAAGGAAAGTCAAAAGAATTGACTGTACTTTTATGACTTCCATATGACATCCAAAGAGTTGGATGAATGCCAATACTACAATAAGCCGATGTATTGATAGTGTGACTATCCAGTCTATCTCATATCCTTAGAGAAGGACTCGAATAGTGCATCGGAATAATCTAGTTCTACATTTAATCATTGAAATTGACTTTTTTATTTGATAGGATCTAAGTCTAATTATTGTATCTCATTCTTCTACTAACACTTGCAATTGGTTGCATATATTTTAGAAGACTAGAAAAATTTTATTTAAAGTTTTAATAGTCATCTAGATGGATATTGATGCAATTGTTGCAAGAAGCTCTATTGGATAGATAGACTTGTTATTTTCAGTGGGAGAGCCCTTAGTCTTAGAGAATGTCTCTATGAACTATATATTAGAATACACTCATTGATTATTTCTAAATGTTGGAAATAAACATGAATTCTGGAATATACCTATCATAAAGAGTTGTGATAGATATATTTTAGATAGTAATCTAACATTTAGTGGACTCTACTGATGAACTCGCTGAGCACATGCTTTAATTTGGGCTCGTTGTAGTACGTGTACTTAGTGAATCAGTCAGAACCGAGAAAAGATCTCCGTGAAGAGTGTCTTGACTTTAATTTATATCCCGAGCAAGTCCGGGGTCGAACACAAGGAGGCAAAGGAACAACGTCGGGTTCATTCAAAAACTTAGATCTAGGTTTCCAAATGGGATTTTTTGTATTTTTTAATACAAAAACAAATGAAAATGCAAATACGGATGAATTAAGACAATAAGAAATCACACAACTTAGCCAACTTAATTTTAATAAGAAATAAGTCCAATTTAGCCAAATTGTATTTTTCCTAAAATCCTAATCCAGTGATGAGTACAAAACATATTTTTTTGGAATTTTACAGGTTAACATGCAATAATTAAAAATGTTTTTAAGGATTTTTTTGCAATTTTTCACACAAACAGAATGCAAAAATTATGAAAAATGGACTGGAATTAATACATGATACAAGGATGCTATAGTAATGTCTTTGGATTTTTTTAACAAAATATGAATTTTTATGAATTTTTTAGTGAAAACAGAGTGACAGTGACTAATTAATTCCTAATAAATCCACAAAAGGAATTTATCCAGAGTGCGAATTATCTCAAAAAGGTATTGAAACAAGCAATTCAGGAGAGTCGAAATTTTGCAAAAATATTTAGTGTGATTTAATTAAAAATCAAATATCAAAATCACTCTACAATTTATTTCAAGCACAAGATAACGCCAATTAATGTGAAATTTGGATAGTAATTAAAGCACACTTCAAGACATCATTCCTTATTTTTTTGTGAAATTGTTCGAGCAACTGTGAGTGAGATATGAATTTATGGGTCTAGATTGGGTAAAATATGAACTTTTGCACTTAAACAATTTAGTTAATTCATCATAACTCACAAAAATACAAATAAATAACAGATAGTAGGGAATTAGTTGCTCAACATAATGACATTTTTCATTGAAATAAGCGATGCAAAATGAATATCCAAAGCAATTGATGAACACAGGGTTATCAGTGTAAATCTAGAAAACAAAACTTATAAACGAAAACAAGCACAGGGACCTTTTGTAATTACAAAAACTTATTGGGAGAAACTTGCTATTGTTAGAAATAAAAAAGTATATACAAAGTGACCTTCGTCTTCCTCGTATTGCTTGGAGAGGGGGGCGGTGGCGCGGGGCGACGGAAGGCGCAGGAGGCCGGGCGGGGCGGTGTGCGCGCAACCGCAGCGGAGGAGCCGGCTGGAGAGGTGGTTGTGCATGGGGATGCGGTGGGGGCCCTGCGGCTGGGACTGCGCCATGACGGAGAGTCACGGGAGATCTGCAGCTCGGAGGGCAACGGGCGGCGCCGTGCGATGACACGATGGGTGGCGTGGTGCGCCGCCAGCTGCTGGCTGAGGCTAGATGGGAGGATCGGCGGGCGGCGACTTGCCCGTGGAAGAAGAAGGAGCAGCGGGCGGCGGGGGTGACGCCGCTCCTCCTGCTTTTTTATTTTTTATTTTTTTTTGATTTTTTTGTTGTGATGTGTGCTTTTTTTTAATTTTTAAATTTTGATTTTTTTAAATTTTATTTAAATAGGGAATAAATAGAAAAAAAAGAAAAGAAAAAATGTGGTAGAGGGAATGATAAAGAAAATGAAGGTGGGGGTGACGGTGATATAAAATGATGGTGTGTTGAAAATAACAAGGAAACAAAATGTGAGATAAAAAATTAAATAACAAGGAAAAGGAGAAGAGAAATACGTACCTGAAGTTTGCCGGATTTGCGGAGCAGCTACGCTGGACTCCTGTCTTCGCTTCGATCCGATTGGCGAAATAAAAATTGAAGAAGCTACACGAGCTCAATGAGGAACTCGTGACGTAGAGCGGAGCTCCGCGGATCTCGCCTGAAGGAGGTCGTCGCTTGGGGAAGATGCTTCGCCGCTGTCACCAACAAAACACTCCAAGCTCTCTCCTTTTTCTAATAGAATGGCGGATGCGAAAAAATGTGGATGTGGAGATGAATATATAGAGAAGAGAAAGGTAGGTTAGATAGGTGGTGGAGTTTAATGGGAGGTTATATTATTGGTGGATTTGAATGGGAGGTTGGATGAATAATATGGAGTTGAATGGAGGTTATTAAAAAAATGGTGGAGTTGAATGGAAGTTGGTGGTAGAAGAGAAGTTATTATAGAGAATGGGAGAAAAAATAAAAGGAAAATAAAATAAAGTAGGCTACTTTAAATACAATAAAATAAAAGATGAGAAAAAGAGTGGGGAATTTACAAAATAAGACAAACACTATGTACATTTTTTTGCTTTTCTAATTTTAATTTTTTTATTTTTAATTAAAAGATATTTACAAAATAAAAATAGCATAAAATACTAGAAATAAAATAAAATATAAAAAGGATTTTTTTGGATTTTCAGTAATTAAAAAAAGTAAAATTAAAAATGGGAAAACAAAAATAATGTACAATATATACAGTGTACACCTAGGTCCCAAAACCCAAATTTTTCTAACGAGCTCCGATTTAAATGAAACCACTTTCATTGAAAAGATAATGTTTAACTTAAACTTTAGAAGTGAGTTTGGTGAATTTGGAGTTCATACGGAGTGGGAATTTGGCTGGGAAGTTGGACTTTACGGCTTTTTGTCTTTGGGATCTAGGATCATTTACTTGAGGTAAAATTTATTTTATATTTTTGTATTTTTATATACATTTTTATGAACAAGTTAGAGAAAGAATTAGCCAAAAAAGAGTTGAAATGAAATTATTAAAAATTTGGGCTATTTACAGGTGAAAAACTCCTTTAATTTGCGGCTTTTTATTGTTAATTTATTTTGTACAATATAATATACAATAATTATTGTGTTATATTTACAAGATTCATTTTATTGATTAATTTATTTTATAGGGAATTTACTCGGGTATTTTGCTAAGATCGAGATATTGAGATGATGAATTGCAGATTCATCACCACCTATACTTAAACATTGTTAGTCCTCAAGCAAATAAAGAATGAATAAGTTGGAATAAACCCTGACTGTGCATGTGAATACAAGACTTGATCCATTCAAGAACTCTCGGTTTTAGAGATCCTAAAAGTCTAAGCTGAACCAAGCTCCAGTTAAAAGGTATCCATTTTCCCTAATCATCGGACTCTTTCTGTCTGCATATATATAAGGGACATGACTTTAAGTGTGGACTGCAGTTACAAGAGTAGAGTTGCAACGTCAACCAAGGTTCCAATCTAATAGACTCTCCTAAGAATCCAATCCTCAACACTATGGAATAAACCATTTCTTGCATCCAATCCACCATCTCTTTAGTTGTCAGACTTGAAAGTGTAAATGGAAGGCCAGTTGATGGAGGGCATAGGATTGTGTCATTTCTTCTCTCCCTCTCATTGGAACAAGGATCCTCTCGAGTGCCTTATTACTCAACGCATATTTTTGGTGTTGATCAGTGCGTCCGTCAAGAGAAGTTGGAGTCGTCTGCACTTGCTTTTCTGGGAGTACACCGGGGTGTGCCTTTTTTGAGTACCTATCGTACCTTCTACACCCAGACTTATAGCATTTATGATGCAGAGCCCTTTTTTGGGCAAGCCCGACTCCTAGTCCTAATAGCGGTGGTCTAAGTGGACACTTTGGTGGAATCTCTTTGATATTTGACTTTGTGGAATGAGAGCTTTTCTTTAATATTTCATTGCTTTGTAGTATTTTTGGCTAGCCCCACTGCTTTTATCAAGAGTTGACGCACACTGATCAATATTTTTTTGTTTTATCATACCCTGGCAATTAGGTAAATGTCAAGAGATAGTACAAGAACCATGTTCTTATACTGGCTAAAGGTGCTGACACTCAGGTTTCATGAAGCCTTCATTGATTTTATCTCATCCTTGAGTATCATCAAATCAGGTCCAAACTCAAATCCCTCATCCCAGTTCCTCAAGTGAAATTTCAATTCATCTCATCATAACTGCAGTCGTGTATGTGAGGTGTTGATCATATTCTTAAGGTAGAGACTAATCATCCAATATAACACACGAATCTTTCAAAATAGGGAAATGTGAATAATTAAGTCAAAGACCCTAATGACGAAGGTTGAATAACTCAAAATCTCAAGAGCTCATAAACCAAATGTTCTTGAACATCACAAGTCTCGTGTGAATGTGAAAGTGTCAGGGACTAAACCAACTCATTAGTTAGTTTTTTTGTGATTTTAATTTTTGTGATTTTTTTTGAAAAAAAGTTTTTTTTTGAAAAAAGATTTTTTTTGAAAAAGGTTTTGCTTTTTTTTTTCAAAACACTTTTTTTAAAAGAAAAAGAAAAGAAAAAAATTGAAAGTTTTTTTGATAAGAAAGAAAGAAAAGAAGAAAAAATATTTTTTTATAAAAGATTTTTTTTTGAATTTTTTTGAATTTTTTTGTTATACCTCTTATTTACAACAATTTACCCATAACCCCTTATTTTAGTTACAAATAAGTCAAAGTATGAGCTATGGGTAAAGTATATATGTAATATA
This sequence comes from Ottelia alismoides, assembly GCA_037367405.1. NCBI lineage: Eukaryota > Viridiplantae > Streptophyta > Magnoliopsida > Alismatales > Hydrocharitaceae > Ottelia > Ottelia alismoides. Next base: position 483,799 of record JAZKJV010002923.1, read on the forward strand.
TACACGCCTCCCTATACTTAGCGTGTGATATGTCCTCATAGCACCAGGTGATAAAAAGCCATAGCTTGTACTAAATATAAGTGGGTGAAAAGAATAGAAGTGAAAAAGAATATAAGAGTGTGGATAATACACAACAGGCATCGCCCCCCTATGCTTAGACTATGGTCAGCCTAAGTATTAGAAAGAACACAAGAATGGGGGACCGATGAGGTTTGGGAAAGAATGTATAAAAAGAAAACACAAAGAAGAGATGGAGCAACTCGGGTCACTCACCCACCTATACTTAGGATCTAGTCATCCTAAGTATAGCCACAAAATGAAAACGATACGTAATTGGGGAGAGTGATGCGAATCATGAGGGAGGGAGGGAAATAAAGGAAGGAAAATCTGTACAAGGAGGAATGCGAATATACAAGGATCATGAAGGTTTGTGATGAACCTTCTTGCAGGAGCGAGGGGGTGGGCAGTATACATGTGTGTCATTTTTCAGAGTCGTCCGTAGAGGAATAATAGTGAGGTGTGGGTAACGTCCAACGAGGGTCGACACACGGCTGCTAGCTCAAATACGGCTTTAGAATAGCCGAACTGAGCTCACTCATATAGATCACCTCATCCGGATCTGATGAGGACTCCTCATAAAGTTCCTTCTCTAGTAAGTCGAAGGCAACTTTCTTAACCGATTTTCTAGAACCCGAAGCATCAAGAGTAAGCGGAGATTGATACGTCTTAAGGAGTTCGGGGAAACACCTCAAGGAATCAATACCCATCTTCTTCTTACCAGATGACCGACTAGAGGCCGGAGCAACCGATTTATCAAGATTGGTCAATTTGATCCCAGTTGAATCTTTTGGTGTATGTCCTGGATGTGGTGTGTGTGAGGTGCTGACCAGAGGTTCATCATCAGATGAGTCACCATATGCATTGTAATACTCCTGCAGGGTCAGCACATGTCTCTGGTATGGTATGGTGTTCTCAGTTGGCTTGACATTTATCGGCTCATGAGTCGGATCATCTAAAAAATCAAGGAAATCAGAAATGATCGTGTCTGACTCAGGGGCAACTTCTGGTTGTGAGTCCTCTCTAGAAGCTGTCACGGTAGTGGTGATGTAAGAAGTAGGCGGTGTGGAGGTATAGGGAGTCTCTGAACCATTGGTCGTCTGGACAGTTGGTATCACAGGTGTAGTAGAGAGACGTGACTCAACTGTCTCTCGAAGATCACGACTGTATGTGACTTTACCGAGTTACCTTGGAATATCGTGTGTCCTCAAAGATCGGGTGAGGTCGAAGTGCTCCCAATGCAGTGAAATCGATCTCCCAAGTCTCACAATCTATAGTTGCCTTAGCCAAGGCTAAGAACGGCTTCCCAAGAATGATCAAAGACTGGGTGAACTCTCCTCCGTGCTCAATATCAATGATCGTGAAGACTATCTCTAGTAGAGCACCTTGGAAAGTAATGATGACTGAAATGGTTCCTCTCGACCGTTTAATGGACCGATCCGCCAACTGAATGATCTCTCTTGACTTCTTGGCAGATCAGAGTTTGAGCTTGGCAAACACGGAGGTCGGGAGGATATTAATCGGTGAGTCATCATCGATTCTTGCATGGGTGAATGTGGTATCTTTGATTTCACAATCAAACCTAGGCAACCGCTTTGCTCTACGGCTCTTGGTTTCTCTCCCTATTATCAAAGATGTGTCCATAGACACTATATGTCTCCCAGTCCTTGTTCTCTTCTTGCACAACCTTTTAGGCATCAACTTACTTCTCACAAATCTTTTATGGTCGGGAAAGGGTTCAATGGTCATTATTAAGGGAAGATAAAAAATCAACTTTCTATCCAATGCTTACCTAAGTGCAGGATCCAATTTTTGTTGATCTTTTCTATTTTCAATTTTTATGTTGTTTTCTGAGTTTTCAATTTTTTTGGTCTTTTTGATAGGTGAAGGAGGACTAGGAGAATGTACAGACTCTAGTTTGGAGGGAAAGTGGTTAGTAGAAGAGGGAGGTAGAAGGGACTCCAACTGTACATGACGTGTGGTCAATCCGGTGTCTTCCAGGTTTTCAAGATTCAATTCGCGAAATCCATGATCCACTTTCCTACCTGGACATTTTATCGATCTACAAATGTCATCCTCCAATAAGTTCTCATGACACCTCATGAGAGAAGTCTGCTCAGTTGGAAGGTACTGTTGAGAACTCGGATCTTATACTCAACATACCTTGACTCAGGCGTGTAATGCTGGGATGAGTATGTCCCATTTGTATGGCAGATGTTGGTCGGAGCCTCATAAGGTGGAGTTAGTAGATAGGGGGTCTGTCGATTGGTCGCATGAGTCCAATCCCCTGTATATGTCGGCTCTCCGAATGGGTGATATGAAGGTTGGTTAATGTGGGCTATATCACTCAGGTCAATCAAGTTAAAAAGATCGTATGGTGCAGGCCTTTCCATTCGGTTTGTCCGGTCAATCATGTTGTAACCTATGGTTAAATCGGGATGTGTATAGGTTAATTGTTGTTCTGTCCCAACTCGAGGTGAGAATGTTGTCCGTGGGAGGAACTGATTCTGCCAGTCATTCATCTCAGCAGTCACTTGCTCTTCGATTTGTTCCTTGATTCCAGCAAGCGGACAAGAATATGGTGAGTCAATCTAGGGTGGTGTAGGAATGTGGGGTAGGTGAGAAGGATGAATAAGTGGAGAAGTCAGTCGGAGTTCTGACTTCACGGTCGGGGCGTGGGTATGAGGAGGAATAAGAGAGTGGAGATGATCGGAATAAGGTCGAGGAAGAGTGACATGGATATGGTGACCAATATTCTGACATCTTGGAAGGGAAATTGGAGAATGAAGCGGATCGAGGAAGAAAGCGTGCAAGTGCACCAAATAACACACAAAACAAACAAACACCAGAGCAGACCCTGAGTTCACCTACTCAACACAATGATGGTCGCAAAAGTCCGACCGTTTATCTTTTCAATTTTAATTAGGTGGTAAATCAAGATATAAGTCCAATTACGAAAGGATTAAAAATAGGTTTTGGGCACTATCCTAGGGATGCGTCCTCATCTCTCAACAATCACAATAGCCAAGCATACAATGAGGGTTTTACTCTCCCAAAACAAGTGTTAGCTTTAGTCAGTTTTTTGTTAACTCTGATTAGCAGTCCCGATTTTAAGTTCGGTTATCACTTGATTAGTACACCAAACAAGGCATGCCTAACAATCAGTCTCGAATTATTTTTAACCTAAGTTTCAAAAACCAAGGGGAGGGAGTCAAGAAAAACCGATGCAAATAGTGAAATCAATGATGCATGCTCAGATCAGGAGACTTACAGTGATCCTCGCGCTCTACATGCGGGATGCAAGGTAGAATTTAATTTTATACTAAATGAGATGCAAACAAGAAAGCCGTTCCTAGACAAGCAGTTCTATTAGCGAGTGATGAACAAGTTAAATTTAACTAATAGCCATGTAGTCTAAGTGTGTCTCGTTAAATGTGATGCGTGATCCTAAAAAGTTATTAGCACAAGCAATAAAATATTCTAATAAAAATGCTCTAAGAGCTGCGAGTGCAAGTCCTATTCTACGTCAATCAACCACACGACCATGAGCGGGTCCAATGTCCAGTCCAGATACAAGTGCGAGCTCTCAAACAAGAGCTGCTGTAAAGAGAAAAATTACCTAAATTATTACAACACAATATTTACATAAATTCTCTCAAAAATAAATTAAAAATTCCTTGATCTTCAACAGTCGGCACGTGTCATGTCCGTCAACCTTGGATGCACTCCAAGTCTACCGGGCCCTCGCAAGGAAAAGAAAATTTATATTAGAGAGATCAACAATAAAATATATACATAAATGAGAAGAATGCAAAAAATGAAATAAATACAAGTGTCTAGGGGGTCAGACTATCAGAGTAGAGAAAATCTAAATCAAATTTTCCAAATTAATCCCTAAGCCATTTGCCTCCTCGGCAACAGCGCCATCTGATGAACTCACTGAGCATGTGCTTTAATTTAGGCTTGTTGTAGTACGTGTACTTAGCAAATCAGTCAAAACCGAGAAAAGATCTCCGTGAAGAGTGTCTCGGTTTTAATTTATATCCCAGGCAAGTCCGGGGTCAAACATAGGGAGGCAAAGGAACAACGCCAAGTTAATTCAAAAATTTAGATCTAGGTTTTCAAATGGGATTTTTTTGTATTTTTTAATGCAAAAACAAATGAAAATGCAAATGCGGATGAATTAAGACAATAAGAAATCACACAACTTAGCCAACTTAATTTTAATAGGAAATAAGTCCAATTTACCCAAATTGTATTTTTCTTAAAATCCTAATCCACTGATGAGTAAAAAATACATTTTTTTAAATTTTACAGGTTAACATGTAATAATTAAAAATGCACACTTTTAAGGGTTTTTCGTAATTTTTCACACAAATAGAATTCAAAAATTATGAAAATGTACTAGAATTAAAACATGATACAAGGATGCTATAATATTTTTTTTGGGATTTTTTTGAAAAATATGATTTTTTTATAGATTTTTTAGTGAAAACAGAGTGATAGTGACTAATTAATTCCTAATAAATCCACAAAAGGAATTTATCCAGAATGTGAAATATTCAAAAAGGTATTGAAACAAGCAATTCAGGAGAGTTGAAATTTTGCAAAAATATTAAGTGTGATTTAATTAAAAATCAAATATCAAAATCACTCTACAATTTATTTCAGGCACAAGATAACTCCAATTAATGTGAAATTTGGATAGTAATTAAAGCACACTTCAAGACATCATTCGTAATTTTTTTGTGAAATTTTTCGAGCAACTGTGAGTAACATATGAATTTATGGGTCCAGATTGGGTAAGATATGAACTTTTGCACTTAAACAAATTTAGTTAATTCATCATAACTCACAAAAATATAAATAAATAATAGATAGTAGGGAATTAGTTGTTCAACATAATGACATTTTTTCATTGAAATAAACGATACAAAATGAATGTCCAAAGAAATTGATGAACAATAGGTTATCAGTGCAAATCTAGAAAACAAAACTTATAAACAAAATAAGCACATGGACCTTTTTGTAATTACAAAAACTTATAGGGAAAAACTTACAATTGTTACAAAATAAAAAAATATATACAAAGTAACCTTCGTCTTCCTCACATGGCTTGGGGAGGGGGGCGGCGGTGCGGGGCGACGGAAGGTGCAGGGAGAACAGGAAGGGCGGGGCGTGCGGAGGCCAAAGCGGAGGAGCCGGCTGGAGAGGTGGTTGCGTACGGGGACGCGGTGGGGGCCCTGCCGATGGGGCTACACGGTGACGGAGAGCCGCAGGGGATCTGCAACTCGGAGGGCAACGGGCGGTGCCGTGTGACGGTGCGATGGGTGACGTGGTGCACCGCCAGCTGCTGGCGAAGGCTGGAAAGAGGATCGGCGGTAGCCGCCGCTTGCCCGTGGAAAAAGGGGGAGCAGCGGGCGGCGGGGGCGGCGCTGCTCCTCTTGCTTTTTTATTTTTTTTGAATTTGTTTTGCTGTGATGTGTGCTTTTTTTTAATTTTTTTCATTTTTGATTTTTTTTAAATTTTCTTTAAATAGGGAACAAATAGATAAAAAAGAAAAGAAAAAATGTGGTAGAGGGAATGATGAAGAAAATGAAGGTGGGGGTGATGGTGATATAAAATGATGGTGGGGTGAAAATAACAAGGAAACAAAATATGAGATAAAAAATTAAATAATAAGGAAAAGGAGAGGAGAAATACTTACCAGAAGTTTGTCGCATTAGTGGAGCAGCTACGTTGGACTCCTATCTTCGCTTCGGTCCGATTGGCGAAATAAAAATTGGAGAAGCTACACAAGCTCGATGAGGAACTCGTGACGCGGAGCGGAGCTCCACGGATCTCGTCTGAAGGTGGTCGCTGCTTGAGGAAAACGTTTCGCCGCTGTCACCAACAAAACACTCCAAGCTCTCTCCTTTTTCTATTAGAATGGCGGATGCGAAAAAATGTGGATGTGGAGATGAATATAAAGAGGAAAGGGAGGTTAGATAGGTGGTGGAGTTGAATGGGACGTTATATTATTGGTGGAGTTGAATGGGAGGTTGGATGAATAATATGGAGTGGAATTGAGGTTATTAAAAAATGTGGAGTTGAATGGAAGTTGGTGGTAGAAGAGAAGTTACTGTGAGATTGGGGGGGGGGGGAAATAAAAGGAAAATAAAATAAAATAATGTAGGCTACTTTAAATACAATAAAATAAAAGAGGAGAAAAAGAGTGGAGAATTTACAAAATAAGACAAACACCATGTACATTTTTTTGCTTTTTTTAATTTTATTTTTTTTATTTTTAATAAAAGATATTTACAAAATAAAAATAGCATAAAATAGTAGAAATAAAATAAAACATAAAAATGATTTTTTTGGATTTTCAGTAATTAAGAAAAGTAAAATTAAAAATGGGAAAACAAAAATAATGTACAATATATACAATGCACACCTAGGTCCCAAAACCCAATTTTGCAAACAAGCTCCGATTTTAATAAAACCACTTTCATTGGAAAGATAATTTTCTAACTTATCTTTAAAAGTGAGTTTGGTGAATTTGGAGTTCATACGGAGCGAGAATTTGGCCGGGAAGTTGGACTTTACGACTTTTTGTCTTTGGGATCTAGGAGCATTTATTTGAGGTAAATCTTTTTGTATATTTAGATACATTTTTATGAACAAGTTAGAGAAAGAATTAGCCAAAAAAGAGTTGAAATGAAATTATTAAAAATATATGAAGTTTTTGGCTATTTACAGGTGAAAAACTCCTTTAATTTGCGGCTTTTTTATTGTTATTTTATTTTGTACAATATAATATACAATAATTAGTGTGTTTTATTTACAAGAGTCATTTTATTAATTAATTAATTTTATATACATTTATTAGGAAATTTACTCAGGGATTTTGCTAAGATCAAGATATTGAGATGATGAATCGCGGATTCATCATCTACTCGATTAGAAAATTAATGAATGGTTCAGTAACTTTTCTAATACTGAAAATTAAGCCTTGGAAGATCAATAGGAGGATGAAGATCATTTGACAATGATCTGGCATCAAGCGTTGGACATTTTTCTATTGACAAATGGATTAGTAAGAGATGGAACTTTAGATTGTCTGAAATTTCTAATCTTACATACTTATGAATATTGCATTCAAAGTAAAAATGTCCAATACACCCTTCTCTGAGAATGGTGTAATATGTCAAGGTATTCAATATCTCATACATATTAATGTATGTGGATCATTTATATCATGATAAACATTGATGATATGAGATTACATTTGATGCTTATTTGTGATATGAGTTTTCTTCTTTAGAATGCTTTGAAATGTTCAAAGATTTTACAATTTTGGTTTAGAACCAAATTTTGAATGAAGATGAAAATGAATTTGATCTAATCTTGGTTGTTAGTACCTATTAGATGAATTCATGGAATACCTTATGGAAAAAGGAATGTCATTCCTATCTCAATCCTCCTAATGTACCTTAACTCAATAGAGTTGTAGGGAGATACAATTTATCATGTGTTATATGATTTGATCAATGACGAATCTTAGCATAATTACCTCTTAGTTTTCATGTATATATGTAGTAGAGACTACAAATATATATCCCTAATTAGGTTCCATGCAAGTAAGCTGGAATCTAGCACTAAAGAGTGCTGCTTCATCAGGAAAAAAAGGGATGGTATTGAATACCTACTTTATGACCTTGAGATTCTAAAAAGATCTCATCTCTAAGGATATGATTCTTAGATGATGACTCTCTTCAGAATCAAGATGAAAATGAAGTGAAGGAACTCATTTAATCTTGAGAAGATAATGAGGCTCCTGAAATCGGAAACTAAAAGGACAATTAAAGATGAAACACTTATACCTCTTCAAAAGAGTTTGAGGATGGATTCCACGTGTCATAGAAATATAAAAATGATCTTACTTCATGTGATGAATCTTCTGAAGATCATGACATGGAAAGATGGATGTTAGCAATAAAAGTCTAAAGTAGACTTCATATACAAGTATTGTATATGGACCCTCGAGGATCCACTTATATGGGTAAGACATGTTAAGGTATAAATGGATCTTCAAGAGAAAGAGGGAACCTGATGAGAAGGTAGAAACCTTCAAGGCACGGTTTGTATCCTCAAGATACACACCAAAGAGAAGACATTGCTTGTGATGAGACTTGCTCTCCAGTGACCATGTTTGAACCCATCATAATATTGCTAACTATAGCTACAAAACTTGACTATGACATCTTCATGATGTGATTCAAGATTGCATTCCTCCTTGAATACCTGTTTCAGGATTTTCACATGAAGTAGCCCCAGGGCTTCATGGTTGAGGAAAGCAAGGTATACAAGCTAAGGAACTCTATCTATGGACTCAAATAAGCTTCTTGTAGTTGGAACATTGGATTTGATGAAATTATAAATGTTATGATTTCAGATAAAATACTAATGAACCATGTGAAGCTTAGTGGGAGTGCTATTGTGTTTGTCATGCTAAATGTAGATAGTATCCTAATCATTTGGAATGATATAAAGATAATAATAAGTATTTTAAAGACTTGGCTATTCCATATATCGAGATATGATCTCAAAGATACCTCTTAGATCTTAGTTCTGAAGTTGTTCAGAAGCAAAGAAAAGAGGGTATTGGGACTGTCACATTAGTAGTAGACCTTAGACATGTTCCATTTTCCGGAATATTCCAAGGAAGGCTTCTTTCCCTCAAGATATGGTACTGACTTGTCTGAATGGATAGCTCCTCAAAGAGTTGAGGATGTGAATGCTAAAACTGCTTGAACTTGTGTATCAGTTACGAGAAGCTGAGTGTATGGTAGATGTGTACAAAGGCCAGATGTCTACCATGCAGTGGAAGTAGCAAACTGTTGCTTATCCTATTGTGGAGATAAAACACTTGATTGCAGTAATAACAATATCTTCAAAGATGACAAGACTTTTAGAGATAGTGATATCAAAGTCTTGTCTTCAAGAAATTAAGACTTTATAGATAATGATCTAAGCGGTCTTAATTGCAGATACCTTAAGAGATAGAGATCTCCAGGAATAAGGGTATTCTGATAAGAATGTTGTAAAATACAAACTAGTTATAATAATTATTGAGTTGTAGTGCTAAAGACACTGTAACTAATAAGATTGAGTATTGGTTGCATAAGATGCAACATTCGCATTAGATGCGAGAATTGTTACCAGGGTATACGCAAGTTCCGTAAAAGGACTTGGCATAGTCTCTTAGGAACAGAGTGACTGATCATCTTACCTAGCTATTTTTCTAAATAGCCTATGATTGTCACATGAGTGTGGGTTTAAAGATTAGCCCATTAATGGCTCTTTGGGCTCTAGTGGGAGATTGATGGAAATGTGAGCCCACGGTGAGCCATTATGCAATAAATGTTATTGCAAATATCATTCCTTGATCTGAAATGAAGAATAACTAATATGCAAAATAGGTCCCTTAGTACAATTAGGGTTATGTATTATGGCCATCTTAATGGCCATACATTGTTGATTCAATTATTGAATCATAGAGGCTGGTGCTTGGATGAATATCTAAAGAGTTAGATTGAGGACTCATCAAGTAACGCCAAATGATTATTAAGAGATGATCTCCAGCCTAAGAAGGAGATGGTAATCCTTTCTCTGATGGCTGATATCTAACCGACCTCTTGATGCAAGTCCTCTGCATAAAAATAGAGATTCAGAGGTGTTAGATAAGTTAGGTCAAAGAGTTAACTTAATGAGATTGAGATAACCAAAGTCCTATGTTGTATACTGTCACGATATAGGCACACATCCTCTGACCGGAGACAGATGTGTTACTATATGTCTGAGTATATACATTTTTTAGACTAATAGGTTGATGACCTAATCAAGGTCTATACACCGGTGAGCCGGTGTCCATGTAAGGGGCATATGAGTAATTTGATCTCTCAAAGGTATCATACAGGTTCATTTACTAAACCAGAAGACATGAGCTCACTCATGAGATATTGGGAAGATCAAATTCCGTACACGATCATCTTGCTTTGGAAGCTTGACTGAATTTGTAAATTTGATATATGCTTTTGGAAAGTATATGATCAACACCTAGGTATGATATATGATTTTGGAAAGTATATGATCGATACTGACTCCCAAAGATCGAATGAGAACCTTAATGATAAAATCGTGAGGTAGACAGTATAAAATTGATCTTATACTTCAAGTTTATTCCGGGTCTTCCAGTATGCAGGATGTACAGGTATTAGGAATATCTGAGGGTGATGTGATCATAAACGATTGTATAACCATGATGCTTCCATTCTTAGGGAGAGATGAAACGGGTCTGGAATTTTGTGACTCCTCTCAATAGAGAAGTAATTTGATCTTGGTCCAAATGTTGGACATTGATCTGAATGTGATTCAGATGCAATGAGAAGATTAGATGTGTGGTCTTGATTTAATCAAGCATCTATGAGAGGTCCGCAAGATAAGGATTTGAGATGTGATCTCAATATCCAAGTCACTATACGTGGAACCATACAATCGCCATGTTCTTATCTCCAAGTATCTGCGGAAAAAGTGCATTATCCTAAAAAGAGTTCAGGATAATTTCATTGTTGACATATGTATCCAAGCATTGAGAAAATAGATATGAAAATACATATGTATCCTTGAAAGAGTTCAACATAATTTAATTAAATGTGATTTAATTATCATGACTAATATGAATTTTATTCATATTATATGGTGAGTTATCTAAGATAATTAAATGTGATTTAATTATCAAAGATATAAACAATGTGAACGTGGTTCATATTATTTGGGCACATGAGAATAGAGATCCAAGATGGTTAAATGTGATTTAATTGTCACAAATATGAAAAATGTGGATAGCACTATCCATATTAATCATATATATTATAAATGTGATTTATAATATATATATAAGAGGGAGCTATTTGTAACTTTCATTTGTTAATTAAATGTTGATGTGAATTGGATTCACATTGGACAATTAATTGAAAATGTAATTTACATTTTATTTTGGGTTGTGAATGTGCTTCACAATTTTCCAATGGCATGATTGAAATATTCACAAAATATTTATGAATTATTTTTGTTGAATAATTTACAACAAGTGTTGTTGTAAATCTTGGAGATTTCCATGGAATAATGTAATCTCATGAGATTACATAAGATTGCCACCAACTCCCATATTATGGAAGCAGGCAATCTTCATTCCATAATCTCCATGGTTGATCGATTATTTTGGGATTAAATTATATTGATTTTTCAATATATATTTAATCTTAATTAAATCAATTGTTGTTGTATTTTTAGCAACAAGATCATAGCCATTAAGAGAAACACAAATCAATGTGAGCCATTGGATTTGTGTTGTCCATGGATTGAGATCCACGGATCCCAAAATATTATAAGATGAGAGGCACCCCCTTTGATCTTCTTTACACACACACACACACGTTGGAGACACAAACTATTGCTCTCTCTCTCTCTATCTCATTCTCTACACGTCATCTCTCTCTCACACATTGTTGACGCCCACCATGGAGCTCTAGAGAGAGTCTCCATCGCTGCAACATCGTCGTTATGCTGCTGCATTGTTTTCTCATGGATCTCCACCTCCTTTGGTGCATCTTGCTCGTGAATAAGACATTGCATCTCGTTTGATGAGATTAGGAGATCTATCGCTTGGATCATCAACATGGATTGCGAGGAGCACACGTTTCATCAACGCGCTTGCAAGCGTTTCCTCCGTAGGATCAGACTTGAGATAGGTCTCTTCATTTAGAGACTCAATCGCAAACATGCTTCAAGAGGTAATCCTAATACTTGTTTGTGGTTTAAGTGAAACGATCTGAGAAGTGTTCTTGGATTATGTGGTTTCATCGCATGAAAATTTTTTAAATTATGTTGCCTCGAGCAACTAGTATGACTAGTCGCTCCCGATTGCATATGGTACGATCATCACGCTTCCGTGATGCGCTTAAGGATCTTTCCATATCCTTCACCCATTTCCTTGGTCTGCTATTGAAGTTTAATGGAAATGTAACAGAAGAACCATATGCTTTCTTGAAAGACTTCGAGTTGGTGTGTAATAGCCTTAGCCATCCTCAGGTTGGACAAGATTACAACAGGCTGAAGGATACCTCGTTTGCCTTAGGAGATAAGGCTGCCCATTGGCTAAATAATCTTGGTTAGATGTACGACCTGAAGGTAATTCAAAGATTTATTTCTGAAGAAGTTCTACCCACTCAGTAGGACTAACCAGATGAGGACAAAGATCGCTAGCTTTTCCCAAGGTCCCCACGAACCATTCCATGAAGCCAGGGATAGATTCAATGATTTGACATAGAAATGCCCTTGCCATGGCATTAACAAGGCTATCTTAGTTCAGAACATGTTCTATTGTATGATCCCTGAAATGCAGGGTTAGTGAGTGCAGCCTGTGGAGGTAGCTATCTGAATAAAAATGAAGATGTCGTATGGAAGATCCTAGAGCATATGGCAGAAACATGCAGATCTCAGGCCACCAGGGCCTACCAGGTGTCTTCTCAAGTCTATCTAATGAGACACCTAGGAGGACTGTAGAAGATCTGACAGATGACCTAATCCCTAGTATAGGGATAATAGCTAATAAGCTCACCATGGTAGAACATATCCACAAGAGGGTCACTGACCTTGAGGCGCTTTAACGATTGCCGAAACAAGGGGAGGAATTGACTAAGAAGGTAGCCAAGATACGACTACCTGCCCCTTCTGCACCACTTGTACATGTACATCGAGCTAGTACAGGAGCATGTACAGGGGCCTCAGAGCAGCTGGGTTGAGGAGAAGCAGTACACTCAGCAGGAGCAACACGCACCCCCATAGGTGGAGTCAGTCTACGAGGAGCCTCTGTAGGAGTTTGAGATATACGGGCTGTGGTACATCCATGACCCCATCGGTAGATAGTCGGGGATAGGGAATGGTAAGCCTCACCGACCTTCCCTAGCTTACCAGGAAACCAGCTCCGTCCCCACACCGTGCTTTGTACAGTCCCGACCAGGACAAGGATACCAGCCTCAGTAGCACAAGCAGCAACGCACATTCCACTTGGGCCAGCAAGGCCCCCCACCACCTTATACCTCACAATCCCACCCACAGTACTACCGGCAAGGCCAGCAGGGCCAATATAGACAACTGAATCACTCATCCTCTAGTCAGCAGCAGGCTCCGCCCACTAGTGAGTTGGAGTCCCTCACCTTGGCCATCCAGACTTTGACTATAGGGTTCAACAAATACAGAACGATTACCATGACATAAGAACAGATCTGAATCGTGTCTCACGTCACCAGGATCAGCAGATGGCACCAAAGACCTCAATTCTCTCCCAGGTTCAGGACAACCCAAATAGCCTAAATCAGGTTCAGCATCGACCATGAGATCATGTATATTATTCAGATTATTCTCTATCTGAACATGAGATCCTTTTGTACGATAATGTTAATCATATGTCCCTCAGGAGCGAAAGGACCGTGACCATACATGATCGGGCACGAGAACATGAGGAAGACGCCACCAAGTCTCTACCTAAGGAGAACTTGGAGGCAGAGAAGCAACATCACCACCACCATCACCTACAGCAACGGAATAAAAGGATTTCAAAGTCCTCAAAACACCAAGGCAAAAAGAAGGAGAGGAGCACCGGCAATGAATCAAGCGAGCCTGATGCAGAGCCCCCTCCTCCATCTAAGAAGGACACACCAGGAGTAGCAGTAGATGCACCACCTACATCATTACATGAATTTCTTTCCCGTCTGAGTCAGTGTCAGAGTCAGAGTCAAAGTCCCAGTCCTGTACAGAACTCAGTTTCCCGTTTGAATGAAAACTTTTTAGTTTCAGAATCTGAGTTGTCATCAATAATCCCTTTCTCTCGTGCCCTTAAGGATGCAAAGAAGAAATCCAAAAAAATCCAAAAAGATGACCCTGAGATGGCTGAGTTTTGCAATAAATATATCAAGGTCACAATCCCCTTTGATAAGTATGTAGATATGACCCTTGCATTTCAGAAGTACCTTAAGGTAAGATGCACACCTACTAGGGTCAACAGGAAAACCAGAAGCCGTGTTGAGAAGCACATTTTGTTAGTAGCCACTACTTGCTCCATCAAGAATGCGTTTCCAAGAAAGCAAAGGGACATGGGTGCCCATTATGTGGTGAGTCATGTCAATGATACTGCATTTTCACACACTCTCCTAGATAATGGATCTTCAATTAATCTGATGCCAACAACCCTCTATGAGCGGCTAAATCTAGGACCTCTTAGGAAATCCAGAGCTCTACTCTAGTTTGCAGACAAATCCACTAAGAGATCCAAGGGAGAATTAAGGAACATTATCATCAATGTCGAGGGTCGGGATTACATGGTGGACTTTATAGTCTTGATATGGAGACCCCTTAAAATTAGTGAGATTCCCAGATCATTCTTGGAAGGCCCTTCCTTAGAATAGCAGGGGCCTTATTTGATTATAAGATCAGGAAATTTCAGTTCCAAACTCTAGACGGAGATGAGGAACTGGAGACGAAGCAGATAAGGTGGCAGAGACCAGATTCCAAATCAAGCACTAAGTATACTTCATCGGAAGTAGACTGTGTTCATGTAGACATTGCTGGGCCATAGAGATAGAATCAACCTAGCACTGATGAGTCTATCACTGCTGGAGAGAATCTTATACATGAGACAGTTTGCGAGATCCTTAGGAATGAACAAATCACAAATAATGAAGAGAATGCATCCCCCTACATCTTCGATGACATGGAGGCCCAGCTGGGCCTGTCAGCCCTTCCCTCTTTAGGACAATCAGAAGATGAGGATAATGAGTAGGACGTGGCTTTTGCCGATTGCTTGGATACATTTGATGATCTGACTCTAGAGCCGAGTCAGTTGGTGGTAGTTACTTCAAAGACAGATCCAACCACTACAAGTACAGAGCCAGAATTGATTGAGCCAGATTTCCTCGATGACCACACTTTACTTGAGCTCAAACCATTACCCATAACCTTGAAATATGCCTTCCTTGCAAGACAAGAGAGGAAATTTCTAGTCATCATCAGTTCACGATTGACCGAGGAGCAGGAATCTCGCTTGCTGGAGTTCTTGGAGGAAAACCACAAGGCAATAGGCTGGAGCATCTCCGATCTCCATGGGATAAATCTCACTCTATGTTGGCATCATATCTACCTTGAGAATAAAGCTAAACCCTCTCGTGAAGTCCAATTGAATCTAAATTTACGAGAGGTAATGAAGAAAGAAATTGAGAAATGGTGCGACATGGGTTTTATTTATCCCATCTCCGATTCCAAGTGGATGTCACCTATCCATGTTGTCTCGAAAAAGTCAGGAATTCAGACGATCACCAATGAGGACGGAGGGGAGATCATGACATGAGAACCCACGTCGTGACGTGTCTGTGTGGATTACAAACTCTTGAATGCCATGACAAAGAAGGATCATTTTCCCTTACCATTTATCGATCAGATCTTAGAAATATTAGAGGGAAAAGAATTCTTCTGCTTCTTAGATGGGTTCTCGGTCTACAACCAAGTAGCTATCGCTCTTGAGGACTAGGAGAAAACCACATTCACATGCCCCTTTGGTACCTATGCTTTCAGGAGCATGCCTTTTGGTTTATACAACACTCTCGGTACATTTCAAAGATGCATGATTGTTGTATTCGTCGAGATGGTCAGTGAATTCCTGGAAGTCTTATGGATGACTTCTCGGTCCATGGTGATTACTTTGATTCATGTCTTAGAAATATGGACTAAGTCCTCAAATGATGTTGTGAGGTAAATACGGTGCTCTCCTGGGAGAAAAGTCATTTCATTGTAACAGAGGGCATTGTGTTGGGGCATGTCATCACTAAGAGAGGAATGGAGGTTGACCCTACTAAGGTGGACGTGATCAGACAACTCCAACCAATGTAAAATAGTTGCAGTCATTCCTCTAGCATGTTGGATTTTATAGGAGATTTATCAAAGATTTTTCAAAGATCATCCGACCGCTAACTGAGCTTCTAGGAAAGACATGGAGTTTATTGTTGATCACAAATGTCTTGATGCCTTTAAGCAACTTCAAGGGATGATCATGAATGCCCCGATCCAACAAGCCCCAGATTGGTCTCTTCCTTTTGAGATCATGGCGGACGCCTCAGATTTTGTTGTTGGGGTTGTGTTAGGACAAAGACGGGACGGTGTCCCATTTGCTATATACTACGCAAGCAAAGTGCTTGATCTCGCTCAGCGTAACTATACAGTTACCAAAAAAAAGATGCTTGTAGTAGTGTTTACCTTGGATATGTTCAGATCTCATCAGATCTAAGGTGATTGTGTTCACAGATCATACAGCACTGCAGTATCTAATGGAAAAGAAGGATGCGTAGGCGTGTCTTCTTAGGTGGATTTTACTTATCCAGGAGTTTGACTTAGACATCAGAGATAAATTTAGAAAGAAGAACATAGTAGTTGATCACCTCTCCAGTATTGATGTTCTGGATACTTATGATGATACACCTATTCGAGACTCCTTTCCAAACGAGTCGGTTTTTGTTATCGACTTACTCCCATCGTACGCAATATAGTGAACTATCTTGTCTCCAAGAAAGTTCCCAAAGATTGGCCCAAGAGCGTCATAGACCGACTCAAGTCAGATTCAAGACATTACCATTGGGAGGACTCGATCCTTTTCTTTGAAGGACCGGATCGTGTCTGGAGAAGGTGTATTCCTATGGAGGAATATCATTGTGTCCTTACTTTTTGTCATAGTCTAGAGGCAGGAGGACACTACTCCAGGAAGAGGACCACATGGAAGGTATTACAATGTGGCTTATATTGGCTGACTCTATTTCGCGATGCTTTTACCTTTGTGAAGTCGTGCCCAATATGCCAGTAGTGGGAGGAATTGTTGGTTCCGAGGATTAGATGCCAATGCAGCCTGTCATCATTTGTGATGTCTTTGATGCCAGGGGCATCGACTTCATGGGCCCATTCCTGGTTAGCCATGGTTTCGAGTAGATCCTTCCTGCGGTAGATTACCTGTAAGTTGGGTGGAGGTTATCCCGACCCGAGCCGCAAACAGCAAGACTGTCATTAAATTTATCAGATATCACATCATTTCTAGGTTCGGGATCCCCAAAGTGTTGATATCCGATGGGGGTAGCCATTTTGTGAACAGAGATGTAAAGAAACTTGTGAAGGATTACGACATTGAGCACTGTGTTGCTAGTCCTTACCACCCATAGACCAATGGCATGGCAAAGGTGTCGAATAGGGAGGTTAAGACCATATTGCAGAAGCTTGTCCGCCCAGACAGAAAGCACTAGTCTCAGATCTTAGACCAAGTCCTTTGGGCATACAGGACAACTTACTAGAAACCATTAGAAACCTCCCCACTGTATTTGGGAAGCCATGCCATTTGCCCGCAGAGTTCGTGCATAAATACGAATGGGCAATCAAGAAGATCAATTGGAACGCACACCTAGGGCAAAAACCGGGAGAGATGGATCTGAATGAACTTGTGGAGATCAGAAACCGAGAATATGAGAATAGTTTGGTGTACCATGACAAGGTAAAACGTTGGCACGGTAGATTTATCAGGCGAAAGACCTTTAATCCTGGACAGAAGGTATGGTTGTTCAATGCGAGGCTGAAGGTTTTCCAAGGGAAGCTTAAATCCAAGTGGATGGGTCCGTTCATAGTCCGTGTTGTGCATGATAGTGCATGTGTAGAGATCTCAGATCTTACAAATGGAGAACAGACATCCCTAGTTAATGGACAACTACTGAAACACTTTGTCGAACCTAACTAATAGTTAGTCCATTTTGATGAGAATAATTTCATGCGTAAGGCAGACTCAGAAGACACACATGGAGCCATGCATGAAGCCTTGCAACATTAATCTCTCACCATCAGCAACATCAAAAAGATTCAGATCATGATCTATCTGTACATACTCATACTCACTCCTTCTTGTATATATTTTCTTTCCCTCCCTCCCCTGTGATTCGAATCACTCGCCCCGGCTCCATATCGTTTCATTTTATGACTATACTTAGGATGACCAGATCCAAAGTATAGAGGGAGAGTGACCCGAGTCTATTCACCATTCGTTGAACGTCCTCACGATCTCATCGGTTCTCACATCCACTTCTTTCCTAGATGTAGGCTGACCTGAGCCTAAGTATAGGGGGATCAATGCCCGCCATGTATATATACTCATCCATTTCTCCTCTTGACCGCGTCCTCCCCATTTTTTATCTTCTTCTACACTTAGGCTGTCAGAGCCTATGTAAAGGTGGAGCGACGTCTATACTTTTTGTTATTTTAGCTCTCCTACGCTTAGCACGAGCTATGTCTTTTCCTCACTTCACGTGTTTGAGGACATTACACATGCTAAGTATAGGGGGCGTGTGTATATTACATATATAGTTTACCCATAGCTCGTACTTTCGTGTATTTTTGTATATAATATGCAATAATTACGGGGTGGGTAAAAATTTGAAAAAAAAATTGTAAAATGCATGTATACTTGTTTAATATGTATATTGTATAATACTTGTATAATTGGTATAATACTTATAAAACACTTGTAAATTTTGTTGTAAAATAGGAAGTATACCAAAAAAATAAAAACAAAAACAAAAACAAAAAATAGGCTTCTTATTTACTCTTGCATATCATCCTTACATTAAAAAAAAGAGATTTTGTATTTCATTCATCTCTATATCATGTCATCTGCATCTCATCTGCATATCTAGCATAGGCAAAGTGAAAAGTTAGTGGGTTATGAACCAAGTTATGAATAGATGTCAAGGATAGATTTGATTTGACTTTAATCTAACTAATTTCATAGGAAACTTATAGGAACTGGAGTTAAGATTTTTTCAGGTCAAGTGACTTGATTCTTTGAGTCTACAAGTCTATGTTCACATGTCATCTTGACTGGTCAAAATAGAATATTTCACGCACACGCACGATTCTTTTAGACAGTGACCTAACTTGGACAAGCACCATACACGTAGCTCTTCATTGATGAGGTGGTGAGATGGTAGAATCCTTTGGCTTGGAGTAGCATACGGGTGGAAACATCCATCCTCCTCTAGGGAGGGTAGTGCATCTCAACCTAGTCTAGTGGTGTTGACGTCTAAGGACAGGATGTTGTGGGTTGCAATAAAGCTTCAAAAGAGGGATAGACTACTAGCTCAAGGAGAAAAACTCCTTATGTACATGATGCACCTTATATATATGTCAAAAAAAGACAAAAATGCAGAATCTCCAAAGTGGACAGACCTGATTGAAAAGTAAAATGCTTGTCGTAGTGTATATACAAAGATAAAAAAATAAGAAGAGCTTCAAAGCTTGCAGCTGGATGACTTGGCTACACTGGCCAAGCATCCTAGGATAGGTAGCTACACTGGTTTTCGTTTCTTCTCTCCACCCCCTCTTCTTGAGCTGGTTGCACTTGAACATAGAAGGGAATACCCCGCTCCTCGAGGAAAGAGTTACTGGACCAGGTAATTAGAGTTAACTTGGTAGAGGAGGTTGGTTCTTTGCTATTTCTGATGTGTATAGCTATATTTCACTAACACAGTACAAGTAAGATTCATAGTCATCGGAATTTGCATATGAGGATTTGTTCTGACCTAACTATTGAGGCGATTTGAATAGAAGACTTGTGGAACTTAAATGTTGTTAGGTCTTAAATTCAATTCCCAATAAGGTTCTGTCACATTATTAATCCAAAGGTCAAGTCAAGCTCCGATTTTTCAACTTTTGTTCATGACCTTGGTATGGAACCCAAAATCATTTCACTTTTGCATTTCATTTTATCTGCTCGGGGACGGGCAAAGTTTAAGTATAGGGGGTTGATGAATCTGTGATTCATCACTCTAAAAGTTGAAAATAGAGCTTTGTCCCGGGTAGTTAGCTACATTTCATCACTTATATTGCATAATTATCACTCATGCACCTATAAATAATTTCTGCATTTTAGCATTCAAAATCCCATGAAATAAGAAGCCAAATTCACTTGTAAATATCACATGTATATTAACCATAAAATCACCTATTTGTATATATTTTATACTAACTCTAAATTCAATAAAATAAACTTTACCAACACTAATAAAGGGAAAATATTAAGAAAATACTAACTTGTAAAATTGTCCAATAAAATCCAAATCCAAGTTTGAGACTATGAACCTTAAAATACACATATCTCTCCAATACAGTGTCCGATTTAGGTCTACTCACTTTTATAGTAATATACATTCAAAGACCTTCAAAACAAACTAATTTCATAAAAAACGGAGATCGTACGTGAAACTAGGGTTTTGGGCCCCTATTGTATATTATACATATTAACTAAAATACCCTTCATTTTATCTTTTTATTTTCTTAATTATTAAAAATCCAAAAACTATTTTAAGTTGTAAATATTTCTTTCATATATTTTTAATCTTGATTTTGATTTTTCTCTTATTTAAAAATGAAAAAATGCAAAACATAAAAATACGGTATTTTATACCTATAGAATACCACCCAAAAATACTTTTTCTACAGATGATTTCTTTGATTTTCGATCCTTCATGGAAGTTGTAGATCTCATCGAGACGAGCAACTTTTATGCTGACCACGTTTTGATTTGACCCATTTTGATATTTCTTTTTGGTTTTTCTTTTGATTAGCATTTAGATTTTTCTGGGAGCGAGACGTGGCAGCTCTTGGAGCTGCCACATGTCACCCATTTTTATTATTTTTATTTTTTGTTTTATTTTATTTCATTTTTTAATAAATTTATTTATTTATTTATTTAATATTATTAATTATTTTAAATAATTAAAAATAAGTGCCACGTGGTCACTCCCGGGAACGCCACGTGGCGCCTCCATCTTCCACTCGGTCACATGCCCATCACGTGACCACATCTTCCCTTCCCTTGTGCAAGCCTCGCGTACACCTCTGCGCGCAGTCTTTCCTCACAATCACCTCCACCTTTCTCGGTCAACCCCCTCTCTCTATCCACTACATCTCTCTCCTCACCGTCCGCATGATCTGATCACTTTCCCTCTCGTCAAAACCACTTCCCCCATCTCTCCCCGTCCTCTCTCCCAGCCGTGTCTTCCGACCATGATCCCATCTCCCTTGCATATGGTTCCAACCGCCCATAGGGCCTTCATCGCCAATGTTGCTTCTCATCCGCCATCTTTGGTGAGGAGAGGAGAGAGCCCCCCTTCTGCTCAGGTGACAGCTACGCATATGAGGGTCGAGCAATGACCTCCACGTCCTCCAGTGAGATCCAAAGGAGGTACTACTCCTTTGCTACAACCGCAGAAAGCTATTGTTTATCTCCTATTGTTTATCTCGACCTTGCCGCGGTCTTCAGCAACTATCGTAGCTCCTCCTCGAACTTCTTAACAGGTGACCCAATCCGATCATCCTTTAGGTGAAGTTTCTTCTTTTCTCCTTCTCCTTCCATTATCTCTCCTCGATTCACCATCTTCCATCCATCAAATCAGAAAAAACAATAGCACTTCCATGGACAAATCATACATTACGATTGCAATGATGATTTTTGTCGAATTTTTTGAACTTTCATAAATCGATAGTCAAAAATTTACCGTCGCTAAACAAATAGAGGGAGTTCCTCTATTCGTAGGAAACTTCCCCTGTTTCATGGCTCCATCTTCGCACGCTGCCCAATGCCCCCTTGGCACACCTCCAACCGCAGGACTCCAAATCCCTCCTCCCACCGCACTTGGCACCACCTCCTATCATCGCTTACAAAGCCAGCGGCCACCGGCGGCGGCACCGCCCGTGCTCCAGCAGCAACCTGCACCAGCTACACGATGCATGCCACCCTCCAGGCTAGGCCTCCCCTCTCCCTCCACTAGCGGCCTACCCCGTGCACCAGCAGCAATCGCATCGGCCACCGCCTCTGTCTCGCACCGCCACACATCCCTCACCTGCACCTCGCTGCCCAGCCGCGTGCCTCCAGGTTGCCGACTCCCTCTGCTTTGTCATCTGGCCACTCCTGCGGTCTCCACCTCACATCACCGTAGAACCTCTTGCGATGGCCCGCCGACATCGAACCACACACGACTGCCTCCCTACGTGTGGTTGTTTAGCCTCTCCTCCACCGCGCAGTTCCGACGCTGCCGCCTACGCATACATAGGAGCCCTGGACGTTATTTCATTCCTCACATAAGGGGGCACGTGAGTTTGGTGAAGTTTACAAGACACCCTCGCCAAAGCAGCATATTCCCAGAAGAGCCCCAAACCAAGTGAGCAGCATGTGTACGTGCGGAAAATTGCGAGAAGACCCCCTGGAGTTCCAGTTGTTCATGCCTGAGTCCCCGCCAGCTGGAGAGCATGTGCGACGCACATGCGCCCCTGAGACATTTGCATAAATACCACCTCAGGTATAGGTAATTGCATTTCATTCCAGTCAGCATATTTTCTTTAATCAATTTTATTCCTGTATTGTGTTTAGCCCTGTGTCTTTGTCATTCAATTTGAGCATTCATTTTGCATCATTTCTTTATTCTATAAATTGCTCATTGTAGAATGATATCAGCTCTATCATTGTGAAGAATTGTTATATTTTTATGAGCATTGGTTTATTTAGGACAATTTATTCGGTGAAATATTATATATTTTACCCATCGTATGTTCGAAAAATGAAATTGAATCAATTATTGCTCCAACAATTGCGAAAACAACGCAATAGGTAGAGTTTGAGTAATTCTATTTTGTACCCAAAAATCATCACATTTACACGCACATCGAGGTCTAAATAAATTAATTGGTGTTTCATTTAATTGATTTTTAATAAGTCAGAAATTAATTATTTTTGAGGTCTCGTCTCACATAGAAGTATCTAGAAAAATTTTAATCTATGGAAATAATTTAATTTTTTTATTTCTTAAAACAAATTTTACGAAAACCACCCTGCATTCATATTTGATTTATAATTAATTCAAATTGAGCCAAAAAATTCCAAAAAAAGCAATAGCTTAATTTCATCATTTGTCACATTCTGGCCAAGTTTGAGACTTTTTGGACTTAATTTAATCATACTTTATATTTCAACCCTAGAATTTGGTCTGAATTGCATCGCATTTTTAACTGCATTTTAAAAATACCAAAAAAATGCTTCTCTGAAAACCTAGCATCTAGATCGACTGAAAATTAACCTAAGGAAAAAGCTACCTCCCTGAGTTCGATCTTGGGTTTGCCTAAGGTAAAATAAAATTTGCTACTTGTAATTAATCGATATATTAATTAAAGTAGCTTTTGATAAATCCAATTTTTCCCGACTGCAACGAACACTTTTATTTTAATCATTAATTCAGTTAACTTTAGAGGGTGAATTCTGTGTTTGTCACTCTCACCACCAGCATCTTCACGTGGTGTTGGGGAAGCTTCCCTGACATTCAGGAGTTACGGGAGAGTATGGAGGAGCAGAGAGTAGTTCATCGGAGCTCCGCCCATTTACCGCCGCCAGCGGAGGAGGGGGAATAACATTCTTAACAGTTGTCATTGGATCAAGCCATTTTAGGAGAGATCCAACAGTTCAGATCCTACCACATATTCTCCCGAGGTGACGATTCAGACCTTAGGCCGGAAGCATTCGAGCCTAACGCTGAGGCTTTATCGCACGAAACGTGGCATGAGGCATGAGCTTGTCTCCGAGCCTTAGTATCACATGTGCGAGGCACATGAGATGGGAATGCAAAATTCTTTATAATTACATATGTCTCTGCTAGTGGTATTTTACACTTTTGTCCAAGTGTTTTATTTATTTACAATTCAGTCCTATTTGGATGCTTTTGTAAATAAATAAAATAGTTTTATTACATTTATGCCCCTATCATATTCCTTTCATAACCTGTGAATCATTGTTCTAGGTTTAATGAGATTGGTGTCTTTTAAAAAACTCTTTTTATGTTCCTTAATTTCCTACGTTTGTTTCACTACTTTGATTTATCATACGCAATTCATTTTTTCAAAGAGCACAAGCTGTCTATTCAACCTAATTTTTCCATGAAATCAAATTATGTATGGTCGAATGAGATTACTGGTTTATCTGATTATTCATCAGTTGTTAATTTAACTCGCAAGCTATTAAATTAAATAATCAATCAGAAGTATTATTGTATGTGTGTGTGCATTCAATTTGTGTTTCATTACATCATAGTTTTGTCATATATTATCTTTGCATAAAATGACTTGAAACTTACATGCATTGCATTCTATTGCGTATGCTTGACCTAGGTAGCCTATAAATCACATAAGTAAATATTTGACACATTAATTAAAATAAATGATTTCTCATGTCCTTGTGTTCGAACCTGGACTTGCCTAGGTATAAATTAAAGCTGAGACACTCTTAACACAGATTTTCCTCAATTATGGTTGATCGCTATATGGCCATATTACGAGTGAATATTATAATTGCCAATTAGACGCTCATCAGATGGCCCAATTGTCAAGGACATGACACATTGTTTGATTTAATGTCGAGTTAATTATTTATTTTAATATTTTTTAGAGCTTTTTGGTTAAGTTTGAGTGACGTCAGATTGTTGCATTATTTTATTTATTTAAGTGTTGATTATCTCTATTTTAATTTGGCTAATTTATCTAAAGAATGTCTAATCACTCTCTTGTTTTGTGGTAGGTCCTGCGAAGATTACGAAGCCTAGAGGATCGTAGAGGCGAAGAGCTTAGAGCTTGAGATATTGAGACCATTCTACAAGTTAATTTATAGATAGATTTAGCTTAATTAAATAGACTACTTGTTTGTCGTAATATTTGTTGTAATAATTATATTAACGATTTTCCCTATTTACAGTGGTTCTCGATTGAGTTCTCGCGAATGTAAAAAAGACTTTTATTTGTTTTTTTATTGAGTGAATGTGTCGAGAGTGATTCTCATCTTAAGTGGCAATTTAGGTCAAGGCACCATGATTCAAATAGACATATCTTAGGTCATTTTTACCTTATTTATAATTGTACTTAGGATACATATTCTATCTCATAAGATTCATCTAATAAATCTTAGGAGATTCATTGAGACGTGCGTAAGGTATGTTCTATCTAGTCAAAATTAATTGAAATTCTTCGTCTCTAATAGAACTCTTGCTAGGTGTGTCTTTTCATCGATTATCATCAAGTAGATTAGATTTTATAAATTCAGGATAGCATCCAAATAGAGAGTGTTGGGAATCGTTGTAATTATTTTTGATCGGTTGCATAAATCATTGATATTCTCCTGCATTCTATTTTCTATATTCTCTCTTGGTTTTTTCCAATCCAAGGATAAAAGAAAAAAAACGGATTGTACATTAGGCGTATATTTTGTGGTCATCTTAATAGGCGATAACCAAACTACTAAATTTGGGATTGAATTATGCTAGTTGATTTAAAACAACTCAGAATAAAAGTATCCTTGTATTACTGGTAGTAACACCCTCATTGTATGCAGGTACTTACCCCTAGATAGAGTGGGTGAGGATGGATCCCTAACATTAGAGACAAAATCCCTGAACTTTCACCCTAAGTCTCTAGGTCCGACCCATGCGGATTTTGGGAGCAGCAAGTGGTTTCCTTAGACCTTAGAAATACAATTTGTTGTCTGCACTTATAAGTTCCTTTTGGGGTGTGATATTGAACCTACCATCCCAGGAAGATCACTCCATTGTTTGAGGATTTATAAGACGTCAATTAGGTGTAGTAGGAGAATCTTTGTGTGCTTATTAAGATTTTCTTATCACCAATTAAAATTGACAAGATAAAATAGGTTGAATCTTACGGCCCTTACATATCGAGTTGGTGAATTATTCAAAGTGGTTTTATTGCATTATATTGTGTGCATTGATTTCACACAGTTACGTGCACTATAGTACTAGTTTCTTCTTGAATCTATCATGCTCGTATGTTGTAACTTTTTGATATTGAAAATGGAAAATTGATCAGATTTATGTTCAGACTTTACAAACCTCTCTCTTAACCATCCAAATATTATGTTTTCTAAGGTCCACTCATCTTTTTCTTCTCCAAGACCTTCCCAGATCCAAAATAACCCTTGTTTCCATATGGAGTATCATGATTCATTCTTAGAGGGAGGTTACATCCCGGCTATTCCCTTTCTTTGTTCTCTTCTCGTAGAGGAAGATCATTGCCTCGGTGAGATCACTTGATTTCATTGTCTTCTTCATGATCTCACTTGAATCCTCTTTTTGATGAAGGTATAGAAAACACTTTCAAGATGCCACCTAAAATACAGAATGAGGAGAACGAGGAGCATGATGATCCACTTCATATGATCTTGGCTAGACTGGTCACATTTGAGAATAACCATACTTTACTTAGACAACAGATAGGCCAGTTGAATCTTGAAGTAGATGCACCAATGCAAGCTGCGTACAATCCTTTACAATATTAAATGACTAATTGGATTAGTCCAGTAGAACCTGTAGTTGAATACGAATCGAAGATGCAGTTTCTCAGTCTGTTGCCACATTTCAATGGGAATGCACTCGAGGAGCCATATGCATTCTTTAGGGACTTCGAGTTGGTCTGTAATCATCTAAGACATCTTTGGGTTAGCCAAGACTATATTAGTCTCAAAGCCCATCCTTTTGCCTTGAGAGATAAGGTTGACTACTAGTTGAAGAACCTAGTGGTAGTTATAACTACTTATGCCAAGTTCAAGGATCTCTTCGTCAAAAAGTTCTACCCTTTGAGTACAAAAAATCAAATGCATTCATGTATCACAAATTTCTCCCCACTTTTGAATCAGCCATTTTATGATACATGGGAGAGATTCAATGACGTATTACAAAAGTGTCCTTGTCATGATTTAAAGCCTTTTGTCATGGTTCAGTCAGTCTATTACGATCTCAACCCTGAGGTACAGGGTCTAGTCAGTGCTGCTTGTGGAGGAAGCTACACTACTCGTGGTGCGGACACCATTTCGAAGGTATTCGAGAGAATGCTTGAAATAAACCGAGCACAGATCACGAGTAAAGCACAAATAGAGGCCCCTAGTATATTCCTATCTATAGGGGAAAGCTGGTAGTTGATCTCTCTAAGGATCTGATTCCCAGCATGGAAATCATTATAAACAAGTTAACCATTGTGGAGAAGATCGATAGGAGGAAGGATGGGTTGGACAAAAACTTATCTAAGTTGCCAAAGAAAATGGCAAAACTTATAGAGAGGGTATCTCGAATGAAGATATGTGTCGCGATTGCATCTGCTACTCCCATTTATCACATTCATCATATTCAGTAGGAGCCGATGTCAGGGTCGGAAGAGGACCAGACTCTCACCCACTCCTACCAGCAACCGATTCCATCAGCTGAGACAACTATAGAGGAACCTCCCTATGTGTGGCAGGTAAATGGTGTATGGTATACTCATGACCCTACCAGGCAGGGAAGTTCTAGGGATCGACCATCATACCAACATCCCCTGACCTTCTACAACACATCATTCACTTCTACATCTCTTCTGGCACAACCATGCTCTGTAGCTTTTCACTCTCAAGCATCGAGGCATCAACAGTCGTACATCTAGCATCAGATATACCAGGCAGGCTAGCAGGGACCACCAGTGCAACATCTACCATAACAATAATAGTACCAGCACCATCAGGGCTAGTCTTGACGTTCGTTTCATCCTTATTCATAGCACCAGTCACCCTCGTCAGGTCCCTCAAACTTTCAGCGGCATATACTTGAGGAGTTACATTCCTACCAGAATGAGGTATATGATTTGCAAGTTAACCTCAATCACTTATCATGTCTACATGACGAGTAGTCTATCCCTTCTACATCCATTTCTACCCAGTTTCAGGCTACCCCTAATAGCCTGAACAAGACTCAACAGCAGCATCCTTATGATCTGGTATATTACTCATATTCATATAGATCTGGGCATGACATCCTTCCTTTTGATTGTATTAATCGCATATCACTCAGGAGTGGAAGGATTGCGTCATGCCTGATCAGGCAAGGGATATGGAGAGGGTCATTTCTGAAGATCACCTTGAGGAGATTTCAGAAGATGATGAGATTGGGCATCACCAACAACACCTTCAGCATGAGGCGAATATTTCCATGAGAAGAAAGAGGAGTATGAGGGCACCAATGTAGCACAGACCAGATTAGAGTCTATAGAGGACCTTGAACTTTCAGTTAAGGAGAATGTACCTTCAGTAAGCATTCCCCAACCTATAGTAGATGATTTTGTTTTTAATTCCAAGTTACATGTAAAAGATTCATGTATAAATAACGTTATTCGGGAAATAAAGATAAACATGTTTCAGTTTATGATTCAAATTCTTCATCTTCTACTTGTTTAATCCATTTCCCCGTATGTTAAAAGATTCAAAAAGATGATCCTGAAATGGCACGTTTTTGTAAAGATAACATCATGGTCAAAGTGTCATTTGATGAGTATGTGGCAAGTCATCATGCTTTCCAAAAATACTTGAAAGTGTGTTGCACACCTGATAGCGTTAGTAGGAAGAAGCCAAACAATTATGTCAAGACACATGTTCTATCAGTTGCCACAACTTACTGCCTTAAGAACCAGCAACTACCAAGAAAGAAAAGAGATCTAGGTGCACATTACGTAGTGAGTCATAATGATGACATAGAGTTTGCACGCACTCTCCTTGATAACTATTCATCAATAAATCTTTTACCCTTAGATTTATATGAGAAACTAGAGTTGGGTCCATTACGAAAATCAAGAGCATTACTCTAGTTTGTGGATAAGTCTAGGAAGAAGGCTAAGGGAGAGGACAAGGATGTTATCATATCGATTGAGGGACAAGATTATATAGTAGACTTCACTATCCCTGAGATGGATATCCCTAATCATTAGAGAGATTCACAGATCAACCTTCGTCGACCTTTCCTTAGGACCACTGAAGCTTCCTTTGATTATCATATTGGGTTGTTTGTAGTATAGTGGTGAGTATTCCCACATGTCACGTGGGTGAGCCGGGTTTGATCCTTGGCAATGGCGCCATTTGTTGAAAAGTATTGTTAATGGGTTTTAATTTATTAAGAAAAGAAATAAAAGAAATGTGGAAATTATGCACAAGTGTCGTCGCAACCCAAAGAAAGTCTTAGCAAAAATTATTTTTTTATTTTATTTACAAGCCAATAATCAAACAAAGTGGATGTAAGCAAGAAAATAAATTTATTATTTTATTTACATGTATAACATACAGGATCGAACTCAGGGAGGCTAAAATAATCTCAAGGGTTATTAAAATCAAAGGCAATCAATGATATAAAGAGAAGGAAACTCTAAGCAAACTACCTTGGTTTTGTGTTTTTAATTTTTTTAATTGTATATTTTTTAAAGTTTTCTAATTATGTATTTTTTTTATTATTTTTAAATTTTGCAAAATATTTTTATATTTGTAATAAAGAAATACAAATAAAAGGAATAAAAGAATATATAAAAGAAATAAGAAAAGGCAAGTTTTTGTATTTTTAAAATATAGAAAAAATATACATTAAATTGAAATAAAACTTTTTCAGTTTTTGATATTTTATACTATTTTGGTAATTTTTATAGGATTTTTAGATTTTAATTTTAAAACATTTAAAATAATAGAAAAAATAAATAGAAAATTCAACATATGTTTTTATGATTTTAAATAGAAAATAAAGGCAAAATTTTGCAAAATATATACTGAAATAGAGAGTATCTTTTAAAGTTTTCAAAAAAATATGTTGTATGTTTTTTTTTGATTTTCTATGATTTTATATGAATTTCTAGGCATTTTTAATGTTCTGTAATTTTTTGGTTTTATAAGGAATTTAAGGATACAATTTACTTAGAAAATCAAACAAAGTAAAATAAACGCACAAAAATTTATGTAGAATTTTTCAAACATTTTTTATAATTTTTATTGAATTTATACGACAAATAAGGAGAAAATAAAGTGTTTTTTAATTTTCAAAAATATTAAAACTAATTAAAATACAAAACAAAAATTATTGATGATAATAGTATTTAGTAAGAGCTTATCGTGATTTTTACATATTTTTAATGATGGTTTATAAAATTATTACGCTCAGTTAACAATAAAAAAAGTATGCTTCACACGGGTATACATGCAAACAAAACTTATTTAGAGACTAAAAAATAACACTATAAAAATAAAGCGGTGATCCTGCAATTATTCCAAATAAGGTGTGCCGACGTTTGTGAGGTACGCTGGCACGGACCTTGAAGGCATAAAGTTATTTCGAGGGGCTGATAAGTAATAGAAAATTAAGTACTTATTAAGCAATTTCACCATAAATCATGTGATACGCATGTTTGCACAAGTACACAGGACTTGAATGCAATTTAAAATAAACAGAAGGCAAATGTATAAATAACCAAACACATAGTAGCACGACACGTGTCTAGAAAGGATTTATTTACAAAATAAGAAAAATACAAGGATAAAAGAGCAAATATACCACCAGTCCACATGGCTTAATGGACAGTTGGATCTGGTCTTTATTCTGATCCTACGGCTCAACTACAGGCGTGTGCTTATGGATGAGATATGGTCTAGTGATCTGGATCGATGGTTGGAAATTGGGGAAAATCTGACGGCGAGGATCTGATCTGGAGAAGGTGTTCTTAATCGAACGCACTTGAGGGCACCAAGAATAACGAGAATGAAGGCTGACTCCGGCGACCTTCAATCGAGAATATCTCTCTCGATCTAAGTCCGAATCGCCTCCCGCATATGGCTACAGGTTCCTGTTGCACTCCGTTATAGAATGATGATCTCCATTAAGTTCGAAGTGGTCTCGGTCCGGATTTGGAGGATCAAGTATCTGAAGCTCAAAAAGGGTCTCCAGATCCTGCTTCCTACTCCCAGATGCGCTCCTGCTACCTACAAGAGGATCAGTGCCCAAAGGCGATTCTCCTGCCATGGTTATTTGATGCAAAATACAGAGGAAATGTGGTGGACGAAGACCTTCAACGTATGGTGATTGGAAGGAGATCAAACTTCAGATCTGATGTGATCTGGAGGTGTTCAGGTCGGGAAAGAAGATGGAGAACGCGATGGTGAAGGTGATGGATGAGCTGTATGTGAAAATTAAGGACGGGAGGGCTCTGATCATATAGATAGGAGATGGCAGATGTAAATCAGAGATTACACTAATATAGGAATTAAACTAAGAAACTAAAGGCAAATTCAAAAGTAAATAAACCTAATGCTACCTACATAGGTTGGAAAAATATCACGACCTCGATCTACTGTGAAAGGCGGCGAAGCGTAGATGATGCTGGAAAACTCTGTTGACGTGATCGGATCACGAATCCCACGAGTTGTCTACTCTCCCGGTTGAGGTAGTTGAGGTCTTGTCACCACCTCAACTCGCATGGATCAATCTCAGGCGAGGGAATCTACGAAAAACAGATCACGATGAAAGTTGATCGGAGGGGGATATAAATAGGTAAAGCTCCTTGCAAAATTCAAATTAGGAATTGCATGTGGATCGAGGCAACTTATTGAAAATGGATGATCGGGAGAGCTACTATGTTATTCGGGTGAACAAATCCATGAAAGAACCAAGGAGAAATGATGGACGGATCGCCTGGAATAGATAGGAGAAGAGGCTCTAGTGAGAGATGGTAGTCGGGCGGATCGTGTGGAAGGGGAGCTGTCTGGGTCAACAGACCCAGGTTTGGCCAATCAGAATGGGCTACAAATAAGACAAAGTCCGAATAAGGATAAAATATGGTAAAATATATTAAATAAAATAAAATAAATTAGTATATGAAATTTAAATAAATAAAATATATAAAAATGTAAATAATTAAATAAAGTTAATTTAATTGATCTTTAATAAATTAGATAAATTAAAAAATACATTAAAATAGGGATTTTTTTAAATAATTATTAAAAAATCATAATTAATTAAATAAGCATGGAGGAAAAAAATTTAAAAAAAAAACAGGTATCGATCGGCACCTGAGGTGCCGATTTGGGGTGCCCCCTCCAAATCGGCAACTGAGGTGCCGATTTGGGCCATACCCGTTGGCCCCGACTCCAAATCGGCACATGAGGTGCCGATTTTGGAGGGGCGCCAATGACTATGGCCCAAATCGGCACCTCAGGTGCCGATTTGGGAGAGGGTCGTTGGAAATTTGCCAACAGTCCCCTTCTCCCCCATTTCATATATAAACACCCCCCCTCATTTCATTCTTCTCACAATTTCCCCCTCTCTCCTTCTTCATCTTCTCCCCTTATTCCTCCTCTCTTATTTCACTCATTCTGTTTTCTGAAGTGGGATTTCTTCTCTCGATCTGCTAATCTTATTCTAGTAAGAATAAGATATTTTTTGTAGCTTTTTTTGTGCATTTTCTGCAGGGTTTTATCAGTGAGGACGCTATATACATCGGATACCGGATTATATTATTATCTTTTGGATAACATTTCTTGTAGAAGACACGCATCTTTCAGGTAATTTTACTCAGGATTTCTTTAAAATTTAACAAGTAATTAGATGTGCAAAATTGATACTTAGTTAAAATATATTTTAAAATAATTCTTGTCTATATTTAATGGTAAATCATTTGTCTATGAAGTAACCTAAAGATGTTGAAAAATAGTAATTGTAAATGTAATATGGATTTTTTAATGTCAATTACATTAGACATTTTATTAGGAGATTTTTGTAATAATTATTAAAAAATCAAAATTAATTAAATAGGGGACATTAGACATTACATTAGCATTTCATTCATTTAGATTTAAAATTGCATATATTCATGTTAAAATTACTGTCATTTAGATTTGGAATCGAGCGCCGAGAGGGTCTCTATACAGCGCTGGCAGGACTCACTGTGGTGAGCACCGATGAGTCCCCAAGACCGGACTTTTGGATTCCATATCTGAGTGATTAGTATATCATTTAAATTATCGATTATTAGAGATAACATCCGACTGAAATGTTAATTAAACTAATTGTTACATCCGATTATTAAGTAATTGTTTTGTGTAATTAAACTAATTAAATCATTATTTTATTCGTATAGATGGCCTCCTACACCGCTCATGTATTAATATATTGGGGAGGATCGATTGATGTCTCTGATGACCACGTAGAATATATTGGGGGCAAGAAACTGATGGTTACATTACCATGCCAATTAACATACATTGGCTTACTGTCTCGAGTCTCTGAAGTCACTGATCTCCCGCTCGACCAGTATATACTTACATTAACTTGTAAGTGGTTGTATGAGGGATCAACTTTCTTTGCAGTACCGATTGACAATGATGAATCAACATTAGCAATGTTGAGTTCAATCGTCGATGTGAGATTTATCCATCTTTTTGTACAAGCTACTCCCTTTAATATGGAAAATATGTCATCATCTTCGAGGTAAAATTAATCACATTCAAATTATAGAATAATTTCACCATTTATATTTAAACTGACAAAGATTTAAATTAATCAGGCCAGCAAATGAGACCATATTTGAGGATATCGAAGGGTCATCACAAGTAAATGTAGAAGATGATTTAGTGACAGAAATATCCGAAGAAAATGAGGAGTCCGAAAATGACGAGTCAGAAAATGATACTCAAACATTAGAAGAAGGATCACTGAGCCTCCTCCATTAGAGCCGCCTCGCCATTCAACAAGTGTACGAACGTCAAGAAATCGGGAATCACAAACAATCGAACCGCCACGGAAGTCATCAGCTAGACCACATCCTCCAGAGCACGTTCCAATGCATTCAGAACAAATGGCCAAGCAGAAGAAGAAGAAGAAGACAACACATGAGGAGACTCACAAAAAATTGGGAGATGGAGGGAAAGGAAACGTCAAAGGAGGAGGTGCAGGAGGTGGAGGAGGAGGTCTGAAGGGATTTCTGGAGATATGGAAAGTTTAAGTTATTGTAAAATTTTTTCTTATTATTTGTAAACTCATCTTTCTTCACTTATGATTTTAATAAAATACTTGTAATTATTTTAAATTAATTCATGTCAAGTTGTACATTGTTGAGTTCACATATGTCAATGGTAAATGATGTTGAGCACACTCTCAATTTCTTTATATTTACTATAATATTGTTGATATGTCAATTAATGATAATTTAAGTATGTATCAATAATGAAGAATATAATAAAAAATAGAGATATACTTCACATTTTACAATAACATTATCGGGAAGAAGATGAGACCACGAAGCTCTACTGATAGATCAAAAAAATTGTGATGAAGGAAAATATTGAAAGCCTATTAAATTTATTTTATTTTTTAAAATTATTTACATAATTCCTTAAATGTGCTCAAATGAACATAATAATAATTGTAAAATAATATTTTGTAAAATTATTTATATAATTCCTCAAAATATTTTTAAATTATTCACATCTAATGAACATAATAATAATTTGTAGTATCCAGTAGTACTGAAATTGAATTACAGTATTAACGGGGTGTGTTTTGTAAAATGCCCATCTCCAAATCGGCACCTCAGGTGCCGATTTGGAGCCTCTGTCCAAATCGGCACCTGGGGGCGCCCCAAATCGGCACCTCAGGTGCCGATCCATACCTATTTTTTAAATTTTTTCCTCCATGCTTATTTAATTAATTATGATTTTTTAATAATTATTTAAAAAAATCCATATTAAAATATTAACCTTTATTCACAAGTATATATACCTATACATAAAACCACTTGTATTTTTATTAACTTATTTTTACAAATAATTATATAATTTATTATTTTATTTATTTACAACATTTTACAAGGATTGTAAATATTATTTTAATTTATTTTTACAAAGTAATTTATTAAATTAAATAATTATACATAGTTAGAATATATATAATGATATATGTACAACATGTACACAATTTTATTTTTGGTGATTTTGATTTTTTAATTTTTTTCATAGTTTCATGAATAAAATACAATATTTACAATTATTTTAAAATACAATATTAACAATTATGTACAAGAATATATAGAATAATATATTCACACCATATATAATACAGGTATAATATATAATACACTCCAAAAAGCCACATTTTACATCTTAATGTTGATTTTAATGAAACTACTTTCATTTTGAAGCATAATTTATTTAGAGTACAATGAAACTGAGTTTTCTCATCTTTTAGTTTTTATGGAGCAAATATGAGTCTGACAAGTTTGGCTTTGCAGCTTTTTCAAAGTGTGATTATTTACACAATGAATAATGAATCTTCCTTCAATTATTTTTAGTATTTACAACTTATTTTCATGTAAAAGTTCCAAGAAGAGAACATTTTTATCTGAGATGAATTAAGTGATAAATAAAATAGAATAAAGAAATTTATATAAATAATGTTGTATGTGCAATTGATGAATAATGAATGAGTGGAGTCGGATTTTATTTGTTTTTTTTACAAGTGGCCCTATCTCTCCCTATTTTAATCCAGGACGATCAGGTCAAATCTTGACCTTCTCTCAGGGTTAGAGTTAGTATGTGTTTATTACATATGTATAGTATTTATTTTCTTTATTTTTTTTCTTTATTTCCTTAATAATTTATTTTAGGTTAAAAACAATGATTGTTATACAATATATAAGAATAAAAAATAAAAAAAACATTGATTTATTGATATTTATAAGTGTTTAAGAAGGGATTTTAAGCTAAAATAAATGAATAAGGATGATGAAATGCATATTCATCATCCCCCTATACTTCACCTTTGCAAGTCCCTTAGCAAACACTTATTAGAAGAATAAGTGACTAAAATTAAAAAGAAGAAAGGAAAAATAAAAAACTTAGAAAATTTTTTATTTTTAAACTATTCTTCATAAAATCAAAGTATGGAGCTCGGTCGGACCTTTGGATTATTAATTTGGTGGAACCTTATTGAGAAATGGAGTTAAAACCTAACATACTCTAAGTTCCACTGACTCCTATTCAAATCGCCTTAATAATCAGGTCAGAACAAGTCCTTGATGATCCACGATTCATTATCTCAATATCTTGATCTTAGCAAAATCCCTAAGCAAATTCCTAGAAAGATGTACATAAAATCAAGAAATTAACAAAATGACTCTTGTAAATAAAATACATTAATTATTGTATATTAGATTGTACAAAATAAATTATCACTAAAAAATGCCGCAAATTAAAGGAGTTTTTCACTTGTAAATAGCCCAAAACTTCATGTATTTTTAATAATTTTATTTCAACTCCTTTTTGGCTAATTCTGTCTCTAACTTGTTTATAAAAATGTATATAAAAATACAAAATACCAAACAAATTATACCTCAAATAAATCTCCTAGATCCAAAAGACAAAAAGCCGTAAAGTCCAACTTCCAGGCCAAATCCCCGCTCCGTATGAACTCCAAATTCACCATACTCACTTTTAAAGTTCAAGTTAGAAAATTATCTATCCAATGGAAGTGGTTTCATTAAAATCGGAGCTCATTTGCAAAAGTTGGGTTTTGGGACCTAGATGTACATTGTATATCATGTATATATTCATTCTTTCTTCATTTTTTATTTTATCTTTCTTAATTACTAAAAATATAAAAAAATCATGTTTGTATTATATTTTGATTATAGTATTTTATTGTATTTTTCCATTGTAAATATCTCTTATTAAAAAGATAAAAAAATTAAAATTAGAAAAGCAAAAAAATGCACATGTTGTTTGTCTTCTTTTGTAAATTCTCCACTATTTATTTTCTTTTCTTTTATTCTATTGTAATTAAAGTAGCCTACTTTATTTTATATTATTTATTTAATCACATTCTCTACAATAACCTCCCTTTCTCCATTAACCTCCAAGTCTTCTTTCAACCTCCATTCCACTCCACCATTCTTTTAACCTCCCATTCAAATTCCACCTTTCCACCATCTATCTAACTCTCATTATTCATCTCTTTATAATCATCTCCACATCCACATTTTTTCGCCATCCGCTATTCTAATAGAAAAAGGAGAGAGCTTGGAGTGTTTTGTTGGTGACAGCGGTGAGACATTTTCCTCAAGCGACGACCTCCTTCAGGCTCATCTCCACATCCACATTTTTTCGCCATCCGCTATTCTAATAGAAAAAGGAGAGAGCTTGGACATTTTCCTCAAGCTTCGCGTCACGAGTTCCCCATCGAGCTCGCTTAGCTTCTCCGATTTTCATTTCGCTAATCGGATCGAGGCGACGACAGGAGTCCAGCATAGCTGCTCCGCCAATCCGGCGAAAATTCAGGTGAGTATTTCTTCTCATATATCTTATTATTTTGTTTATCTCATATTTTATTTCCTTATTGTTTTCACCACCACCATCATTTTATTCATCATCACCACATTCCCCACCACATTTTTATCACCATCACCACCATCTTCATCTTTTCCATCATTTCCCTCTACCAATTTTTTTTGTTTTTTGTTTTTTTTGTTTTTGTTTTTTAGTTTACCTTCTTCCTGGACGTGTGCTGACCCTGCAGGAGTATTACAATGTCAAGCCAACTGAGAACACTGTGCCTTATCAGAGACGTGTGCTGACCCTGCAGGAGTATTACAATGCATACGGTGACTCATCTGATGATGAACCTCTGGTCAGAATCACACACACACCACATCCAGGACATACATCAAAGGAGACACCTGGGACCAAATTGACCAATCTTGATAAATCGGTTGCTCCATCCTCTAGTCGGTCATCTAGTAAGAAGAAGACGGGTGTTGATTCCTTGAGGTGTTCCCCCAAACTCCTTAAGACGTATCAATCTCCTTTTCTTCTTGATGCTTCTGGTTCTAGAAAACCGACTAAGAAGGTTACCTTCGATGTTCCAGAGAAGGAACTTTCCGAGGAGTCCTCATCAGGTCCGGATGAGGTGATCTACATGAGTGAGCTTAGTTCGGCTGTTCTGAAGCCATATTTGAGCAAGCAGCCATGTATCGACCCTCGTTGGACATTCCACACACCTCACTATTATTCCTCTACGGACGATTCTGACAGCGACACACATGTATACTATCCTCCCCATCGCTCCCGCAAGAAGGTCCATCACAAACCTTCTTGATCCTTGTATATTCTCACTCCTCCTTGTACATATTTTCCTTCCTTTATTTCCCTCCCTCCCCCGTGATTCGCATCACTCACTCCAGTTCCGTATCGTTTTCATTTTGTGGCTATACTTAGGATGACTAGATCCTAAGTATAGGGGGTGAGTGACCCGAGTTGCTCCATCTCTTCTTTTTTTTCTTCTTTTTGTATATTCTTTCCCATTCTCACCGGTCCCCCATTCTTGTCTTCTTTGCAATACTTAGGATGACCAGAGCCTAAGTATAGGGGGGCCGATGCCCGTTGTGTATTATCCACATCCACATTTTTTGTCACTTCTATTCTTTTCACCCACTTATACTTAGTATGAGCTATGGCTTTTTGTCACCTAGTACCATGAGGACATAGCACATGCTAAGTATAGGGGGGCGTGTATATATTACATGTATACTTTACCCATAGCTCGTACTTTCATGTATTTTGTATATATTATACAATAATTACGGGGTGGGTAAAATTTAAAAAAATGTTTTAAAAAAAACTTACTTTCAAAAAAAACTCTTATTTTCTTACACAAAAAACATCTTTTTCAAAAAAAATCTCTTTTCTTTCTTTGTTATGTGTGTTTTTCTTTTAAAAAAACTTTTTGAAAAAAAAACTTTCTTTCTTACTTTCCTTAAAAAAAACAAAAACAAAAAAAAAAACAAAACAAATAAAAACAAATAAAAACAAAAAAATAAACAAAATAAAAACAAAAAAACTAACTAATAAGTTGGTTTAATCCCTGACACAATTCACTTTCACACAAGACTTGTGATGTTCAAGAACACTTGGTTTATGAGGCCTTGAGATTTTGAGTTAACCAGCCTTAGTCATTAGGGTCTTTGACTTAATTATTCACATTTCCCTAGTTTGAAAGATTTGTATGCTATATTGCATACTTAGTCTCTACCTTAAGAATATGATCAGCACCTCACATACACGACTGCAGTTATGATGAGATGAGTTGAAATTTCACTTGAGGAACTGGGATGAGGGATTGAGTTTGGACCTGATTTGATGATACTCGAGGATGGGATAAAATCAATGAAGGCTTCATGAAACCTGAGTGTCAGCACATTTAGCCAGTATGGGAACATGATTCTTGTACTATCTCTTGACATTTACCTATGTGTCAGGGTGCGATATAAAAAAATATTGATCAGTGTGCGCCAACTCGTGGTAAAACAGTGGAGCTAGCCAAAAATAATACAAAGCAATGAAATGTCAAAGAAAAGCTCTCATTCCACAAAGTCAATTATCAAAAGAGCTTCCATCAAAGGCGAGCGCTCCCAACCATTTCAAAAGTGTCCACTTGGACCACCACTATTAGGACCAGGAGTCGGGCTTGCACCAAAAAAGGGCTCTGCATCGTAAATGCTACAAGTCTGGGTGTAGAAGG
This sequence comes from Ottelia alismoides, assembly GCA_037367405.1. Taxonomy (NCBI): domain Eukaryota; kingdom Viridiplantae; phylum Streptophyta; class Magnoliopsida; order Alismatales; family Hydrocharitaceae; genus Ottelia; species Ottelia alismoides. Next base: position 523,422 of record JAZKJV010002923.1, read on the forward strand.
TACGATAGGTACTCAAAAAAGGCACACCCCGGTGTACTCCCAGGAAAACAAGTGCAGACGGCTCCAACTTCTCTTGACGGACGCACTGATCAACACCAAAAAAATGCGTTGAGTAATAAGGCACTAGAGAGAATCCTTGTTCCAATGAGAGGGAGAGAAGAAATGACACAATCCTATGCCCTCCATCAACTGGCCTTCCATCTACACTTTTAAGTCTGACAACTAAAGAGACGGTGGATTGGATGCAAGAAATGGTTTATTCCCTAGTGTTGAGGATTGGGTCCTTAGGAGAGTCTCTTGGACTGGAACCTTGTGTGACGTTGTGACTCTACTCTTGTAACTGCGGTAAACACTTAAAGTCATATCCCTACTATATATGTATACAAAGAGAGTCTGATGATTAGGGAAATTGGATACCTTTTGACTAGAGCTTGGTTCAGCTTGGAATTTTAGGATCTCTAAAACCGAGAGTTCTTGAACGGATCAAGTCTTGTATTCACATGCACAGTCAGGGGTTAACCCAACTTATTCATTCTTTATTCGCTCGAGGACTAGCAAAGTTTAAGTATAGGGGGGTGATGAATCCACGATTCATCATCTCAATATCTTGACCTTAGCAAAATCCCTGAGCAAATTCCTAGAAAAATGTACATAAAATCAAGAAATTAAGAAAATGACTCTTGTAAATAAAATACATTAATTATTATATATTAGATTGTACAAAATAAATTATCACTAAAAAATGCCGCAAATTAAAGGAGTTTTTCACCTGTAAATAGCCAAAACTTCATGTATTTTTAATAATTTTATTTCAACTCCTTTTGGCTAATTCTTTCTCTAACTTGTTTATAAAAATGTATATAAAAATACAAAAATACAAAACAAATTTTACCTCAAATAAATGCTCCTAGATCCCAAAGACAAAAAGCCGTCAAGTCCAACTTCCAGGCCAAATTCCCGCTTTGTATGAACTCCAAATTTACCAAACTCACTTTTAAAGTTCAAGTTAGAAAATTATCTATCCAATGGAAGTGGTTTCATTAAAATCGGAGCTCATTTGTAAAAGTTGGGTTTTGGGACCTAGATGTACATTGTATATCATGTATATATTCATTCTTTCTTCATTTTTTATATTATCTTTCTTAATTACTAAAAATACAAAAAAAAATCATGTTTGTGTTATATTTTGATTATAGTATTTTATTGTATTTTTTAATTGTAAATATCTCTTATTAAAAAGATAAAAAAAATTAAAATTAGAAAAGCAAAAAAAAATGTACATGTTGTTTGTCTTCTTTTGTAAATTCTCCACTATTTTTTTCTTCTCTTTTATTCTAGTGTAATTAAAGTAGCCTACTTTATTTTATATTAATTATTTATTTAATCACATTCTCTACAATAACCTCCCTTTCTCCATTAACCTCCAAGTCTTCTTTCAACCTCCATTCCACTCCACCATTCTTTTAACCTCCCATTCAAACTCCACCTTTCCACCATCTATCTAACTCCCATTATTCATCTCTTTATAATCATCTCCACATCCACATTTTTTCGCCATCCGACATTCTAATAGAAAAAGGAGAGAGCTTGGAGTGTTTTGTTGGTGACAACGGCGAGACATTTTCCTCAAGCGACGACCTCCTTCAGGCGAAATCAGCGTAGCTCCGCTCCGCGTCACGAGTTCCCCATCGAGCTCGCTTAGCTTCTCCGATTTTCATTTCACCAATCGGATCGAGGCGACGACAGGAGTCCAGCATAGCTGCTCTGCCAATCCGGCGAAAATTCAGGTGAGTATTTTCCTCAAGCGACGACCTCCTTCAGGCGAGATCCACGGAGCTCCGCTCTGCGTCACGAGTTCCCCATCGAGCTCGCTTAGCTTCTCTGATTTTCATTTCGCCAATCGTATCGAGGCGATGACAGGAGTCCAGCATAGCTGCTCCACCCATCCGGCGAAAATTCAGGTGAGTATTTCTTCTCATATCTCTTATTATTTTGTTTATCTCATATTTTGTTTCCTTATTGTTTTCACCACCACCATCATTTTATTCATCATCACCACATTCCCCACCACATTTTTATCACCATCACCACCATCTTCATCTTTCCATCATTTCCCTCTACCAATTTTTTTCCTTCCTTTTTATAAACATCCACTTTTATTTCCCTATTTAAGAAATTAAAATTTTAAAAAATGGAAAAAAATTAAAAAATTAAAAAAAAAACACATCACAAAGTTAAAATAAAATAAAAAAATCAAAAAATAATAAAAAAAGAAACCGCAGCAGCGGTGGGAGCACCCACCGTCGCCGCCAACCCCACACCGTTCTCCACCGCGGCCGGCGCGTCTCGCCGTGCCGCCCGCACCGCGCCGCCCCGGCCCGAGGCCCTCCGCCTCGCTCCTCCCCTCTGCAGCACAAAGGCTCTGCGCAACGACCCCCTCACCGTGGTAGCCCTCCGCCTCGCGTAGCCCCGCGCCAAGCTCCGCCGACCAGCCAAGGCGGCTCCGACACCCCTCCGAGCCCCGTCGCCGGCCTCCTCACCGCCGCCGCGCGCGGGCGGCTCCGCCCCGTCCCTTCCCACGTTGGGTTTCAGCTGGGAACGAAGGAAGAAGGTCCATTTTTTATTATTTTATTGTACAAATTGCATATATTCCTTGTATAGTTTCGGTAATTGCAAAATAGTCCATATATATTGTTGTAATTTTAGTTTCTGTAATTGCAAGGATACCCATGTGTTCGTACTTTAATTTGGACCTCATTTATGCATCTTTTTATTCAATGAAAATTGGTTTGATGTTGAGCAACTAATTCTCTACCTTTTAGATATTTATTTGTATTTTTGTGAGTTATTGTGAATTAATTAAAATTGTCAAACTGAAAGTCTACATATTTTACCCAATCAGTGCTCTTAAAATCATATCTAACTCAGGTTGCTAAAAAAATTACACAAAAATTAGATATGATTCTTTGATATGTGATTGAGATCTTGTCCAAATTTCAACCAAAATGGAGTTATCTTGTGCCTGAAATAAATTATAGAGTGTTTTTAGTATTTGATTTTTAATTAAATCCACATACATCCTTTTCACAAAATTCCAACTCTCCTGCATTGCTTATCTAAATATCTTTCTGAGATAATTCACACTTTGATTAATTTAACATTGTGGATTTATTAAAAATTATTTACTCACTGTCACTCTGATTTCACTAAAAAATCCATAAAAAATTCATATATTGTCAAAAAATTCCAAAAAAAATATTGTAGTCTCCTGGCATCATGTTTTCATTTTAGTAAATTTTTCATCATTTTTGCTTACTGTTTGTTTGAGAAATTACGAAAAACCCATTAAAAGTGTGCATTTTTCATTGTTGCATTTTATATTCCTAAAAATACAAAAAATGTGTCTTGCATTCAACACTGGATTTGGATTCTAGGAAAAATATAATTTGGTTGAATTGGACTAATTTGACATTAAAATTAATTTGGCCAATTGTGTGATTTCTTAGTGTCTTTATTCACCTGCATTTTCCATTTGCATTCTTTTTGCATTAAAAAAAGTACAAAAAAATCACATTGGAAATCTAAGTCTTAAATTTTCAAATTAACCCCAAAGTTGTTCCTTTGCCTCCCTGTGTTCGACCCCGGACTTGCCCGGGATATAAATTAAGCCGAGACACTCTTCACGGAGATCCTTCTCTCGGTTCTGACCGAATCGCTAAGTACACGTACCACAACGAACATGAACTATTTATCGTATTTAGCGACCCGTCAGATGGCGCCGTTGCCGGGGAGGCAAACGGCTTAGGGACTAATTTAAAATTTTGGATTTAGATTTCACTTACTCGGGTAGTCTGACCCCCGAGCCCGCTTGTATTTATTCCATTTTTTTCTTTCAATTTTTTCTCTTCATATTATTATATATATCTTATTGTTTATCTCTCTAATATAAATCTTATTTTCCTTATGAGGGCCCGGTGGACTTGGAGTGCATCGGAGGTCGACAGACGCGACGCGTGTCGACTGCTGAAGATCTATGAGAATCTATTTATTTTGAGAGAGTTTTTGAAATTGTTGTAATAATTTAGGTAATTCGCACTTTTCAGCGGCTCTTGTTTGAGAGCTCGCGCTTGTATCCGGACTGGACATTTGACCCGCTCGTGGTCGTGTGGTTGATTGACGTAGAATAGGACTTGCACTCGCGGCTCTTAGAGCATTTTTATTAGAATATCTTTATTTCTTGTGCTCGTAATTTTTAGGACCACACATCACTTTTAAGGTGACGCACTTAGACCGCTGGGCTATTAGTCAAATTTAACTTGTTCATCACTCGTTAATAGAACTGCCTGTCTAGGAACGGTTTTCTCGTTTGCATTCATATATTATAAAATTTCATATCTGCCTTGCATCCCGCATGTAGAGCGCGAGGATCACTGTAAGTCTTCTGAATTGGGCATGCATCATTGATTTCGTTATTTGCATCGGCTTTTCTCGACTCCCTCCCCTTGGTTTTTGAAACTTAGATTAAAAGGAAATCGAGACTGATCGTTAGGCGTGCTTTGTTTGTTGGACTAATCAAGTGATAACCAAACTTAAAATCGAGACTGCTAATCAGAGTTGACCAAAAAAAACTGATTAAAACTAACACTTGTTTTGGGAGAGCAAAACCCTCATTGTATGCTTGGCTAATTGTGATTGTTGAGAGGTGAAGACACATCCCTAGGATAGTACCCAAAACCTACTTTTTAGCCTTACGTAATTGGATTTATATCTTTATTTATCACCTAATTAAACTGAAAAGATAAATGGTCGGACTTTTGCGACCATCACTGTATTGAGTAGGTGAACTCATGGTTTGCTCTTGTGTTTGTTTGTTTGTGTGTTATTCGGTGCACTTGCACGCTTTCTTCCTCGATCCACTTCATTCTCCCATCTCCCTTCCAAGATGTCAGAATTTTGGTCATCATATCCAAGTCACCCTTCTTCGACCATATTCCGATCATCTCCACCCACTTATTCCTCCTCAAACCCATACACCGACCGCAAAGTCAGAACTCCGACTGACTTCTCCACTTCTTCGTCCTTCTCACCTACCCTGCATTCTGGCACCCCTGACCCACAACCACCCTGGATTGACTCACTATATCCTCGTCTGCTTGCTGGAATCAAGGAACAAACCGAAGAGCAAGCGACTGCTGAGATGAATGACTGGCATAATCAGTTTACCCCACATACCTCACTTTCACCTCGAGTTGGGACAGAACAACAATTTCCATATACACATCCTGGCTTAACCTTAGGGTACAACATGGTCAACCAGACAAACCGAATGGAGAGGCCTGCACCGTACGATCTTCCTGACTTGATTGACCTGAGTGATAGAGACCACATTGACCAACCTTCATATCACCCATTCGAAGAGCCGACATATACAGGGGATTGGATTCATGCGACTAATTTACAGACCCCCTGTCTACTAACTCCACCAGATGAGGCTCCGACCAACATGTGCCATACAGACAGGCCATACTCAACCCAGTATTACATGCTTGAGTCAAGATGTGTTGAGTATAAGATCCCAAGTTCTCAGCGGTATCCTCCAACTGAGCAGACTTCTCTCATGATGTGTCATGGGAACTTATTGGAGGATGACATTTGTAGACCAATCAAGAATCCAGGTAAAAATGTGGATCATGGATTTTGCGGATTGAATTTTAAAAACCTGGAAGACACCAGATTGACCACACATCATGTACAATTGGAGTCCCTTCTACCTCCCTCTTCTACTAACCACTTTCCCTCCAAACCAGAGTCTGTACATTCTCCTAGTCCTCCTTCACCTACCAAAAAGATCAAAAAAATATGAAAACTCAGAAATTACCATAAAAATTGAAAAAGGAAAAGATCTAAAAAAATTGGATCCTGCGGTTAGGGAAGCATTGGATAGAAAGTTGATTTTTGAGCTTCCCTTAATAATGGCCATTGAACATTTTCCCGACCTTAAAAGATTTGTGAGAAGTAAATTGATGCCTAAAAGGTTGGGCAATAAGAGAACAAGGACTGAAATACATATAGTGTCTATGGCCACATCTTTGATGATAGGGAGAAAAACCAAGAGACGTAGAGTAAAGCGGTTGCATAGGTTTGATTGTGAAATCAAAGATACCACATTCACCCATGCAAGGATCGATGATGACTTACCGATTAATATCCTCCCGACCTCCGTGTTTGCCAAGCTCAAACTCGGATCTGCCAAGAAGTCAAGAGAGATCATTCAGTTGGCGGATCGGTCTGTTAAACGGTCGAGAGGAACCATTTCTGTCATCGTTACTTTCCAAGGTGCTCTATTACAGGTGGACTTCACGATCATTGATATTGAGCATCGAGGAGAGTTCACCCAGTCTCCGATCATTCTTGGGAAGCCGTTCTTAGCCTTGGCTAAGGCAACTATAGAGTGTGAGACTCGGGAGATCGATTTCTCTGCATTGGGAGCACTCCGACCTCACCCGATCTTTGAGGACACACGATATTCCAAGGTAACCCGTAAGGTTGCAGACAGTCGTGACCTTCGAGAGACAGTTGAGTCCTGTCTCTCTACTACACCTGAGATACCGACTGTCCAGCCGACCATTGGTTTAGAGACTTCCTACAACCACACACCGCCTACTGCTTGCACCACCACCGTGACAGCTTCTAGAGAGGACTCATGACCAGAAGCTATCATTGAGTCGGACATGATCTTTTTGGATTGCCTTGATCATTTCAAAAATTCTGATGACTATGAATATTACTTGTACTGTGTATCTGTTGTATAGCTCTCCACATCACAAATGATAAAGACCATCCTTCTCTTAGATAGGTAACCCTAATTCCCTTGTCTAGATACTCTTTCCTCGAGGAGCGGGGTATTTCCTTCTAAGTTCAGGTATGTGTTGTGTCTACAATCGAAGGGGTAGAAGTAGAAGAATAAGAAGAGAACTGGAGTGTGGCTAGTGTAGCCACATCTCCTTATGAAGTCAACAAGTGTATCCAAGTCTCCTTGAAGATCTGCAGTCTCTCTGAAGCAGGGCCAATGTGGTCAAATATATATATATATATATATATATATGAATGATTTTTTTATTGGATACATATCTGCTTCTATATAATGGAAAGAATTGTTGCACTGCATAGATCTTTATTGTACCCCTGCGCATTTCGCACATGTTTTGGGGTCCTAAAAAATTATGCCAGCAGATCATCCCTACATTGAAAATTTATTGCAACCCACATCTCCCATTGTTAGACGTCCATGCCACTATACTAGCTTGGGATGTACTGGCCACTCAAGGTGATTGCATATGTTTTCATTCGCGTGCATCTCTTGCCAAAGGATTCTATCCCTCACTACCTCATCAGTGAAGAGCTACATGTAAAGTGTTTGTCCAAGTTAGGTCACTTTCCAAAAGAACCACATGTGTGTATGAAATATTCTACTTTTACCAATCAAGATGACATGTGAACATAGTCTTGTGGAATCAAAGAATTAAGTCGCTAGACCTGAGAAGCCTCAACTCTAGTTCATATAAGGTTCCTCTTTAATTAAGTGGATAAAGGTCTTAACCTAGCTCCATTCTTTGATTTTATTTTAGACTAGTTTAATCATCAATATCATTATGAAAAATGCCAGTACAAATGCAAAAAATATATACAAAGCATTTTTTTCAAATAAAAGAGAAGAAAAGACCAATATTTTCAAAAAGTTCTCAGAGTTTTGCAGATTTTTATGGATTTTAACTTTTTTTTAAAAAAAATTTATAGAGTTTTTAATAGAGAGAATTATACACATTTACAAGAATTTATAGGGAATTGATACAAATTTAAAAGAATTTTATGCAAACATACATACAATTTTATACACTTTTTATAAAGATATTACAAAAAGAATATATAAAAGAGTTTATGTACAAATTTTACAGGTGGTTTTTATGTACAAAAGAATTTTATGTAAAAGTTTTAATAAAGAATTTTATATACACTTTATACAATTTTTATACAGGGATTTAATTAAATATTTTTATGCACAAAGAATTTCATTCACAAATTTACAAAATTATTGGAAGTTAGATTTACAAGAATTTTGTACACAAAGCAAGTTATTTATATGCAAGGTGAAAAATTAATTTACAGACAATTTTACAAATGTTATATAATCAATTACGAAATATATTACAAAATTATTTTACAAAATATTTTACAAAAATTTACAAAATGTATTTTGCAACCATTTTACAAAGGGTTTTCTAAAGTATTTCACAAAAGTTTTACAAATCATTTTTACAAAGATTTTATTTACAACATTTTACAAATATTTTTACAATTTAATTAATTTTGATACAAAATATTTTACAAAGATTTTAAAAACAAACTATTTCATAACATTTTATAAAGAGGTTTTGACATAATTTTTACTAAGAATTTTTACAAATAATTAACAAAACATTTGTACAAAGATTTTTACAAATATTTTACAAAACTATTTACAAAAGAATTTTCAAAGAATGTTTACAAACTTTTTACAAACATTTTTATCAATTTTATCATCCATATTATTATACAAATAAAAGTATGAGTTATGACTAAAGTATATATACAATATATACGATGCCCCATCGAACTATGTCCTTGTAGTGACAAAGAAGAGACAAAGGAAGATATAACTCATTCTAAGTATAGAAAAGTGAAAAGAATATATACAACATTGACTCAAACAATAAGGAATAAAAACAATAGAAATTGGCGATTCCCCTATACTTAGGATCAAATAATCCTAAGTATAGAGAATGTACAAGTGGGCAAAACCAGGAATAGAATGTACAAACTCAACGACTCAACTTTTCCTCCCCTATAATTAGGGTAAAAGATCCCTAAGTATAGAAAAAGAATATCAACAGGTTCAACGACATGAGATGGAATAGAAGAACTAAACAGAAATAAAAATGCAAAAGAAGAATGAAATGAATGACATCACTTCCCCAAATCTTAGTGTAAAGGATCCTTTAGTATATGAAAAAATAACAAGAGTGATGAAACAAAAACAAAAGAACAACTCAAGTCATTCACCTCCCCTATACTTAGGATAGAGTACATCCTAAGTATAGCACACACATGGAAAAGTGGTGAATGATAAAAATGGAAAAAGAAAGAATAAAAATAAAGGATATATACAAAATAATTTTAGATCTTGTATCAGATTCAGAAGATGTCAAAGAATCATCGACTAATACCAAATGGATGGAATCAACCATGGACAGGAATGCGTCATGGTCTAGATATGGCTTCAAAAACTGTCCATTCACAACAAATGGTTGTGCATCAGATGACAACCAAATATGACAATACTACCATTGTCACGCACAACATTCATAATGAAAGGTCCTGACCATTTGCTCTTTAGTTTGCCAGGAAACAACTTCAACTTCGCATCAAACAACCATACTTTTTTATCAGGGATGAAAGTCTTTCTCCTAATATGTCTATCGCACCAACGACTGACTTTCTCCTTATACATGTGTGAGTTGTCATAGGTGAAATCTCAGAATTCCAACAATCTGTTCAGATCTAATTTCCTACTCTGTCCTGCTCTCTCAAAATCAAAATTACATATACGGAGTGCCCATAAAGATGTGTGAATCAGATCAACTAGCAAGTAGCAAGCATTTCCATACCCCAATCTATAGGATGACATGCCAAATCGAGACTTGTACGATGTCCGATAAGCCCATAGAAGTGAGTCAAGCATCTGAGATCAGTTCTTTCTATCTGGGCATACAAGTTTCTGAAGTATCATCTTGATCTCCTTATTTGAAATCTCAGCCAAGCCTTTAGTCTGTGGGTGGTAAGGAGACGCAGCTCAATGCTTAATGATGTGCTCCTTCACAAGCTTCTGACCTCTTGATTGATAAAATGGCTTTCCCCATATGAAATGAGTATCTTGGGTATTCTGAATCGTGTAATAATGTTGCCCATGAGAATGGAACAAATGGTATGACTATCAGCGGCTCAGGTGGGGATCGCCTCCATCGAACCACTAACATAATCCACAGCAAGCAGGATGTACTGAAATCCCTCACTAGCAGAGAATTGGCCTATGAGTATATGCCCCAAGCATCAAAAACATCAGAAATCTAGATTTATCTTAGGGGCATGGTATCTTTGGAACCAACGGTTCCTCTCATTCTCTGGAAATCAGTACAACCTCGAACAAAATATGTAGCATCCTTAAAGAAAGTTGCCCATCATATGCCACATTGAAGTATCTTTGTTGATGTGTGCTTCCCCTAATGATGCCCACCAGCTCTAGTTTGTGACAATGTTGAACCACACTGGTGTATTTCTCCCGAGGAATGCACCTCCTCTAGATACAATCCGCACCCTCACGAAATTGATACAGATCCTCCCACTCGTAAAAATTAATATTTGATAGAAATCTATCTACCTTAATCTTTCGCTAATCTTATAGAACTTTCTTGGAGACAATATAGTTCACAATATTAGCGTACCATGGGAGTGAGGCAACATACAAGATAGCCTCATCTAGGAAGGTCTCTGAAATAGGAAGTTGTAACTACTCAAGGGACTATGCAACTGATATCCAAGAAATGTGATCTGTACAAACATTTTTCACTCTGATCTTGACTCTAATATCTAAATCAAACTTCTGGAGAAGAAGGATCCATATGATAAAGCATGGTTTGGCATCCTTCTTAGCCTATAAATACCATATGGCAGTATGGTCCATGTAGACAATCACATGGGAACCTAGAAAGTAGGAGAAGAGCTTCTCTAACATGAACACTACTACAACATCTCCTTCTCTGTAATTTTGTAGTTGTGTTGTGCCTCATCCAGAGTCTTGCTATAATAGTGTAAGGCAAATGGTACCCCATCCTGTCTCTGTCTTAAAACAGCTCCAACTACAAAATCTGATGTGTCTGTCATGATCTCAAAGAGAAGAGACCAATCAGGTGGTTGAAGGATAGGAGCACTAGTAACCATATCTTTCATCTGATGGAAGGCAAGGAGGACTTTCTCATCAACAGTAAACTCACTCTCCTTACACAGAATCTCAGTCAAAGACCTATCAATCATGTTGAAATCCTTAATGAATCGCCTATAAAATCCAACATGTCCAAGAAACGACCTCAACTGCTTCAAACTCTACGGCAACTCAATCTTAGAGATCGCATCAATCTTATCCAGGATAACCTCCATACCATGTTTGGAGATGATACAATCCCATTAGTCACCATAAAGTGACTCTTCTCCCACGAGAGCACTAAGTTTACCTCACAGCATCTCTGAAGTACTCGGTCTAAATGAGCAAGACATGTGTCAAAACAATCCCGTAGATCGAGAAATTATCTATGAAGACCTCGAGGAAACTACCTACCATGTCGGCAAAAACGGCCAACATACACCTCCGGCATGTAGCAGGAGCATTACACAATCCAAAGGGCATCCGTCTAAAGGTGTAGATGCCAAACGAACAAGTAAATGCAATCTTCTCACGATCCTCAATAGTGATTGCTATCTATTTATATCTCGAGTACCCATCCAAGAAACAATAGAACTCCTTCCATGCCAACCTCTCAATAATCTAATCAATAAGGGTAATGATCTTTCTTATCGTTGAGTTCATGCACCAGTAGTCTATGCGGGCGTGCCATGAAGTGGGTACATGAGTCTGAATCTCCTCACCACGGTCATTCATTACGATTGTAATCACGGATTTCTTTGGGACCACATGTAACGGACTGACCCACTTGGAATCCGAAATGGGATAAATAAAGCCAGCATCACATCATTTCATGATCTCTTTCATGACAACATCTCGGAGATTAGGATTCATATGGTGTTGGAACTCACGGTCTAGTCTGTTATCATCCTCTAACTAGATATGATGCAAGCACAAAGCTGAACTAATCCCACAGAGATCCGAAATACTCTAGCCAATACCCTCGTAATTTCTCTCAAGAACCTGTATGTAGCTCAGATATCTCAACAGGAAATGTATCAATAGTAATATCAGAAAAATGTATCTCGAGTAACTCAAAATGTACCTCTGAAAATAACTCCGAATGATCCTCAGAAAACAGCTCAAACGGTCCATCAACTAACAACTCTGAATCATCAACAAGGGAGCTAAAGGTGGTTGTGCTTTACAGGGGTTCCTTATGGGAAAGGAACTCTTGTATGTCCATGAAATCAGTAAACAAATCAATATCTTGATTCTCAGTTAGAAAATCACAGTCCTTAAAATCTATTGTACTCTGCTCTCTCGCATCTGTTGCTGGTAGCAGTGATGGCCTCAGATCTAGGATCATCTCTATCTTCACATTTTCACTGTTAGAGTGAAAGGTGATATCTCCAGTACCATAATCAACTACCGCTTCGGTCATTCGAAAGGAATGACCGACCAAGTATGATCAGGGTACGGGGTCTGGAGTAACAGTGTAGGTGTGTCCATATCCATAACTAAAAAATCAATGGGGATGCTCATGCCTTGCACTGTTATAATAACGTCCTCGAGAATTCCCCTTTGCCTCTTGATTGATCTATCAGCAAACTGAAGGATCATGCTGGTCGATCTAAGAGGCCCCAACCCAAACTCAGTGAGTAGCGAGGATGGTAAAAGATTGATCGAGGATCCATTATCGAGTAGAGTACGATCGAACTCCTAATTAAATATCAGACAATGGATGTGAGGTTCTCCTTTATCTTTCTTTTTCGATGGGAGATTGCTAATGGCGTGAACTATGGCCATGGTTAAGATATGCTTCTCTATTCTATAGCATCTGTTCTGCTTGGGTTGACGCTTCCTTGTTCATGCTTGTTTCATTCACCTTTTAACTACGGGCATGTATTCCATGGCCTTAAGGAGTGGCATCTCTAAAAAAATGTTCTGTAAGATCACTACCACTCCAGAATCAGGTATGATTGTTTTGATTTTTTCGATTTTTCTTCTATTCAATGCAGATGGAAAAGGGACAAAATCTGGAGAAACATAAAACTGCTCATTTCTCTTATTTTTATCAGAATCAACATGTACAAGTGGATGAGCATAAACATGTTGTACAATATCATCCAATACATGTGTAGAAGAAGAAATAAAAGTAAAAATAGTATGGGTTGCTCACTCTGCTGGTGTTGAAGAAGACTCCATGAGGGTGTGTTCTTCCTCGAAGCTGACTCAACACTGCATCTTGCTTTATTCTCTGAAGGTGGTGGTGGAAGTGAAGAAGAAGAAAAAGGTGAATGTGATGATTCTCTAAACTCTGGAACTACAACTATGGATCGTTGCTCAGTTGATGAAAAAGACAGTGTCGGTGTAGCTCTCTCAACTGCCCGATCCCCCAATCCCAACACTAGTTGTGTGGGCAGCTGCAATCTCCTACTGCTCCTGAGAGAAATGGTGTCAAATAAACATGTAAAATCAAATGCCATACCTGTCTCGGTGTCAGATAAACATGTAAAATCAAAGGCCATACCTGTCTCGGGGGTGGATGGATCATGGGCTACATACTCCTTGCATCTAAAGTTGTTGGTATTGGCTTCGACCTGTGCTGGAATAAGAGTCTTCATCGTGGTCAGGTCGTCGGGCCTCTAAGTCAAATATGTAATGTTCTTCATCAACAAGGTGAGTTGATCAAGGGTTGGGTGCACTGTAGGTGCCTCAGGGTGCTCAACAATGGGCTGTCAAGTCTGGTGATGCAGAGGCTGGTACCCAGAATACTACTACTGATAATAAGGAGGAGGAGAATGCTAGCAAAATTACCTAGAATATGCAAGTTATTGATGATATGGATGGTAAGATTGTGCATGCTACATTGGATATTAATATCCATGCCTCCAAGTATGGAAATGAGGTGGATATGAATATTGGTGAGGTTGTAAAGGTTGTTGGTGCTGGAGCGATGGTCTCCCTCCCTAAAAGTGGTGAACTGGCCTCTGCCTTGGCTGAGAACTAGACTCACCCTTATCTGATGGACGGGGTTTATTGTGATAATGGTCAAACCAAATACCATTCACCTTTAGGATGTGAGGTGGACGTGGAGAAAACTGCCTAGGAATGTGTTGCTGCTTTGGGTAGCATGGCACAACACATGATCTAGGAGACTGTTGTTGAACATGATCAGACGTCTGCAGGTAGTACACATGTTGAACGGTAGAAGAAAGAACTCGGGTACTCTACAATGTTGAAGAAGAAGAACAACTTGGCTGCTCCACTACAGGTGTATCAGATGCGACACTCTTGCTCTGGCATGAGCTGATGGTATGCACTAGAAGCTCTATATGATAGGTGATCTCATCCAGCTTGTCCATATACTTTTTCCTCTGTTCGATCACTTTTAATTTGTCTAGCTCTTGTGATCACTTCTCTGATACATATACCTTGGATAGGTGATTCCCAATAATGGTCAGATCGGCGTTGTCTACCCTATCCACATCATGAGATGCCGTCATGTTGACGGCCATGTGTGGTGCTGAAGAAGAAAAATAATCAGATGCTTCTGGAAATCATGTGAAGAAGAAAGATCTGCAGAGCTCTCTACCATCTACTCAAATATCTGATATAAGACATCCTCATCTTTTTGAAAATGAGAACCCCCACAAGCGACATCTACCAATCTATGGTTCTCTATGCTTAACCCCCCAAATAAGTTTTGCACTAAACTCATCTTTGGAATATCATGATGGGAGCACTTCTCCGTTAAATCTTTGAATCTTTCCTATGCCTCATGAATAGGCTCATGGGACAACTGAGAGAAGTTATCTATCAAAGATTGCACCTGGTTTAAGCGTCCAAGTGGATAATACTTTCTAATAAAAGTAGACCTCAACCCCTCCCAACCTTTCCCAAATGATTGATCCAATATAATGCCTTCTCCATGAGACTGAATGGGAAGGCGGTCATCTTCACTACCTCTAATGGGATGTTAGGATAGTGGATCGTGCTACAAATGCGATCAAATTGTTGGAGGTGAATATACGGCTGCTTGTGAATATGTCAATGGAATATCAAGAGCAAAGGAATAATAGTGGGCTTCAGTTCGAAATGCCCATGAACCATGGTATCTGTATCCATGTCATTGTGTGTCATGCACCTGGATTATAAGAAGGCTCCACTTTCAGCTTCTCATGATTGGCTCCCCCATTCCCACCTCCTCTCACCTGTCCATCCCCCTCTCTCATATGTCTTATCTCAGCTCTAAGATCATGTCACGAAGACCAGCCTGGATGTTGTCCTGATCAGTAAGCTGGGCCTTGATGGCCTAAATGGATGCCAACATCGTACTGCATATCTCACGCTGCTCAGTAACTAGAACCTTTCCCTTCGATGGTGCCATCGAGTCCTCAAAGTCTGAATCTTACTCTGAAAAGGTGCAAGGCACTCTATTAGTCCTCAGAAAATCAAGAGTATCAAATGATAGCTTGAGATCAGGGTCAATCTCAAACAAAGGATTTATTGGTGACAGAAGTTAAGATGTAGAAAAAGAAGTGAATTCGAGAAGAGAGTCATCCCGAAGAGGTGAAAATGATCAAAATGGAGTATGTAAAGATAATCTTGCAAAGTCTGAGCATAAAATACTTCAACATGACATCTTCGATGGTCAAGAAGCAAGATGCGAGAACACCAGGTAAAATAAGAAGAAGAAAATGAAGTGAAGGTGCGAAGTGCATAAAGGGATCTCTAAAACTAGCAAACAAACACAATACAAACCCCCAATTCACCAACTGAACACAAGTGAAGATTGTGAAAGCTCTATCAATTATATTTCCATTTTAGTTTAGTGAATCTACAAAAAGTTGCTTACTACAAAACACATAGGGTGAGTCACCTCTATCACCCAATGTACGTCCTCAAACCTCCCCAATCAATGGAACCATATGCCCAGCTGCCGGGTTCAATATCAAACCCAAAGGGAGATAAGAAGATGAGTACACCAAAATGATTTTCTAACATCTTAGGCAAGTGCTTACATCTCAACCGTACACCACAGAGAAATGTACAGGAGCATAGGGCACAAGTCTAGGGATTTGGGCTCTAACCTTAAGGCTACATCATCACCCACTCAATTTTGGAGGTAAGTACCTACAAACAATGAGGGGGTTACTCTCCCCAAAACAATGAAGATATGCTCTTTACGTTTCATTTTAGGTCAAGTAGATTTAGCAGTCCTTTTTTTATTGGGTCATCACTTTTTGGATCATTTTCAAATAAACAAGATTTTTTTCAATTCCTTTATTTCCTAAGTGAGTAAATCAAGAGAGGAATTCGAAAAAGCTAATGCGATGAAAAGCAATGATGCATGCATGAGACAAGAAATGTGTACCTTGCTCCACTAGTCTAAACTGAAAATGATCCTCACATAAAAATAAAGACAGAAATGTAAACTAAGCTAAATGATGTAAGAGAAACATCCTAAGAAGTAATTACTATTAGTGGGCAAGAACCAATTATTTGACTAGTCCAATCCTATGATCTAATCTATAGGAACAGATATTCTTATTAAGGGATGTGGATCTAATATCTTACTTGGCTCAGCCAAGCCAAGATAATAGAACCTACTTCTAAGGGCTCAAGCACAAAAAATCATTAGAAAACAAATAAAAATAAAATGCAAAGAAAATAAAATCCGGTGAGGTCCCAAAAGTGCACCGGCACTTGGCAAAACAGACCATGCAATCACAAGAGTCTAATGACCAACTAAAAATAGAAAAAGAGCAAGCGCCAACAATTATTACAAATTTATACAAAAATAAAAATGAAATGAAATGTTCAAAAATAAACAAAAAATAAAGTCCTCAAGTAATATCCAAGTCAAATGAAATGAAAAGATTAAAAATAAAACAAAAAATAAAGTGCTCAAGTAATCTCCAAGTCCTTTGCTACTCCTCTCCTACGCTCTCTTATTGCTCGGTGAAGAAACGAGTAGCCTCCGCTTCACTCGGGTAAGCTAGTGCTTCTAGGAATGAAACCCTCACTTGTCGGGCCCTTGCAAGAAAGAGAGAAATAGAAAATACATCAGATCACGGTTATGAAAAATGAAAAATGTGAGCAAATAAAAAGAAAGAAAATGAAGTAGAAAATAAACAAACAAGCAAACAAAAACAAATGTGGACAAGTAGCACAATGAGAAGAGCAAGAATAAATGATCTCAAATGAATACACAAAGTTTCATCTTGAGTAGCTTTCAGTGTCTGACAAATTGGATCCTGTAAGCACTGTATAAGCTCCCTCACGGCACGTTGTACTCAATATGAGTGATCATTCCGTAACATTAAGCAAATTCAAAACAATATAAACATAGAAATATAGACAAAAATAAAATAAATAAATGACATAAAAAGAAGACAAGAAAATAAAAACAAACAAGTATATACACATCAAGAATAATAGGATAAAGGGAAAACCTAGCTACCCTCATTGTACCTCACTAACAACGGTGCAATTTGTTGAAAAAGACATTTTTATGAGTTTTAAATTTATTAAGAAAATAAATAAAAGAAATGTGGAAATTATGCACAAGTGCCACTGCAACCTGAAGAAAGTCTCAACAAAAAATATTTTTTTATTTTATTCACAAGCAAACAACCAGACAAAGATGATGTAAAAAAGAAACTAAATTTGTTATTTTATTTACCGTATAGTGTATAGGATCAAACTCAGGGAGACTACAATAATCCGAGGTTTATTTAAATCAATGGTAAGCAATGAAATAAATATAAGGAAACTCTAAGCAAACTACCTTGATTTTTGTGTAGTTTTAATCTTTTTTATTTTTTGTAGAATTTTTAATTCTATGTTTTTTAATGGTTTTCTGATTATGTATTTTTTATGATTTTTAAATTTTACAAATATTTTTATATTTTTAATAATGAAAACAAATAAAATGAATAAACGAAAATATAAAAGAAATCAGAAAAGGAAAGCTTCTTGTATTTTCAAAATATAGCAAAAATAAACATAAAATTTAAATAAAAATATTTTTTGGTTTTTGATTATTTCATACTATTTTTATGATTTTTAAAAGTATTTTTAGATTTTTTAAGAATTTTAAAAGAATTAAAATTGTAGAAACAACAAACAAAAAATGCAATAGATGTTTTTGTGATTTTAAAAAAGAAAAGAAAAATAATGTAATATATATAATAGATAGTATTTTTAAGGTTTTTAAAAAGGTGTTTTATGTATTTTTTTGGGTTTTCAATTATTTTATATGAAGTTTTAGGTGTTTTTAGTGTTTTGTAATTTTTGGGTTTATATAAGGAATTTAAGGATAAAATTTTATAATAAAATAAAACAAAGTAAAATAAACACATAAGAAATTTTTGTATAATTTTTTATACAATTTTTATATTTTTTATTGAATTTATACTACAAACATGGAGAAAATAGTGTTTTGAATTTTTAAAAATATTAAAACTAATTACAATGCAAAATAAAAATTAATAATGATAATACTACTTAGCAGGATCTTATGGTGATTTTTAGGGGGTTCTTAATTAGGATTAACAAATTATTAAGCTCAATTAACTATAAAAATAAAAGTCTGCTTCACAGGTGTATATATGCTTATTTAGAGACAAAACAAATAGCACAATAATAACAAAGGGGATGATCCTGCAATTTTTCTAAAAGAGGCGTGATAGTGGACATGATGTGCATTGGCATGAACCTTGAAGGAATAAAGTTATTTCGAGGGACTGGTAAGTAATAGAAAATCACATGACTTATTAAGAAATTTCACAAAAAATCATGTGATACACATGTTTACACAAGACACAAGACTAAAATGCAATTTACAATAAACAGAAGGGCAAATGTGCAAATAACCAAACACATAATAGAACGACATGTGTCCACAAAGGATTTATTTACAAAATAAGAAAAACACAGGGATAAAAGAGCAAATATACCACCAATTCATGCGATTGAATGGACAGCTAGATCTAGTCTTTATTCTAATCCTACGGCTCAGCTGCGAGAGAGCACTAATAGATGAGATCTGATTTAGTGATATGGATTGGCAACTGCAAATTGGGGAAAAGCTCACGGTGTGGATCTGATCTGTAGAAGGTGTTCCTGATCGGATGCTCCTGAAGGCACAAGAAAGAATGAGGATGAAGGTTGACTCTAGAGACCTTCAATTGAGAAGGTCTCACTCGATCTAAGTCTGAATCACCAACGATAGATGGCTACAGGTTCCTATTACACTCCTTTATCGATTGATGATCTCCATTAAGTTCAAAGGTGTTTCGGTCTGGATCTGGAGAATCAAGTATCTGCTGCTCGAAGTGGGCCTCTAGATTTCTACTTCCCACACCCAGATGCGCTCCTGCTACCTGCAAGAGGATCAGTGCTCAGAGGCGAAGCTCTGGCCATGGTTATTTGATGCAAAACACGGCGGACATGAGGTGGATGAAGACCTCTGGCAAACGACTATTGGAAGGAGATCAAACTTTAGATCTGATGTGATATGGAGGTGTTCAGGTCATGTACAAAGATGGATAATGCGATGGTGAACATGATGGATGAGTCAGATGTGAAAATTAAGGATCAGAAAGCTCTGATCTTGCATATCAGAGATAGTGGATGGAAACTAAAGATTACATTTATACACGAATCAAAATGTGGAATTAAAGGCAAATTCAGATAAACCTAATGCTACCTACGGTGGTCGGAAGAAGGTCATGTCCCCGATCTGTTGCAAAAGGCGGAGAAGCTTTGACGATGTCGACAGATTTTGGCGACGTGATCGGATCACAATCCCATGAACTCCATGCTCTCATAATTTAGGTGGTTGAGGTCCTGTCACCACCTCAACTCGTCTGGATCAATCTCGGGCAAGGGAATTCACGAAAAACAGATCAAGGCGAATTTTCATCGGAGGGAAGGTATAAATAGGCAAAGCTCTAGGAAAAATTCAGATAAAAAAATGTGCACGGGTCAAGGCAACTTATTGAAAATGGATAATCGGGCAAGCTACTTTGTTATTCAGGCGAACAAATCCGAGAAGGAATCGGTGAGAAACGATGGACTAATCGACTGGAACAAACAAGAGAAGAGGCTCTGACAAGAGATGGTAGTCAGATAGATCAGGTGGAAGGAGAGCTGACATGGGCCAACGGACCCAGGTCTGGCCATAAGAATGGGCTACGAATAAGACAATGTTCGAATAAGAACAAAATAATATAAAAATTGTTAAATAAATTAAATTAAATTACTAAATGATATTAAATAAAAAAAATTATATAAATAAGAAAGTTAAGAAATAAATAAAGTTTATTTAGGTGTTTTTTAATAATTAAACTAAACAATTAATTAAATAGGTAAAATAAATATTAACATTTATTCTTAGGTATATATACATATATATACAATCACTTGTCTTTTTATTAATTTATTTTTATAAATAATTATATAACTTATTATTTTTATTAACAGCATTTTACAAAGATTTTAAATATATTTTATATTGTTTTTACAAAATAATTTATTAAGTTAAATAAATAGATATAGTTATAATATATATATATTGATATATACATACAATATGTACACTATTTTATTTTTTTTGGTTATTTTGATTTTTGTAATTTTTATTTTCATTTTTTTAATAAAATACACTATTTCTAATTATTTAAAATAAAAAACAATAAATATATAGAATAATATATTTACACGATATATAGTATAGGCACAATATACAATACACTCCAAAAAGCCACATTTTACATCTTAACTTTGATTTTAATGAAACTGCATTCATTGTGAAGCTTATTTTATTTAGAGTACAATGAATGCGAGTTTGCTTATTTTTGAGTTTTTATGGAGGATATATGAATCTGAAAAGTTTGGCTTTGTGGCTTTTTCAAAGTGTGATTATTTACACAATGAATTATGAATCTTCTTGCAATTATTTTTAGTATTTACAACTTATTTTATGTACATTCCAAGAAGAAAATATTTTTATTTGAGATGAATTAAGTGATAAATAAAATAGAATAAATAATTCTATACAAATAATAGTGTATGTGCAATTGATTAATAATGAATGAATGGAGTTTGATTTTATTTATTTTTCTACAAGTGGGCCTATCTCCCCCGACTTTATTCCTTGTTGATCAAGTCAAGTCTTGATCTTCTCTCGGGGTTAGAGTCAACATGTATTTATTGAATATATATCATCTTTATTTTCTTTAATTTTCCTTTATTTCTTTTTTATTTATTTTAGGTTAAAAGCAATGGTTTTTATACAATATATACAGAAGAATGAAGAATAATAAAAACATTGATTTATTGATATTTACATGTATTTAAAGAAGGGATTTTAAGCTAAAATAAATGAATAAAGATGATGAAATGCAGATTCATCAGTGGAGAAGTGGAACTTAGGATGAAGCAGACAAAATGACAGCAACCTAATTCAAAATCAAGCACAGAATTCTCTTCTTCATCTGAAGCAGATTGCAAAGTTTTTAGCACAGTTGGGGTATGGAAACAAACCTGACAGGACAGAGCGAGACCCTCTCATATGGAGAGGACGTGTGCATGATGTAGTTTGCGAGATGTTGTTAGAGTTCTTAATGAGAGATTCATTTATTTTTTCCTTCGATAACTAAGAGATCCTTATAGATCTATCTGTTCCTACTTCTAGGGAATAGTCAAGGGATTTAAATTACGAGTCAGTTGTGGCTTTGGCAGAATTACCATTTTTTTGCAATCTGACTCTATGTTCAACATAGTTGGTGGCCAGCACTACAGAGTTTGCACCACCTTCATGCAACATGGAACCAGATTCAACATCAGTTCAGCCTGCTTTTGATTGATGATACTTCTTTGCCAGAGCTAAAGCTGCTACCTCCTACACTTAAGTATGCCTTTCATGTGGGGTCGGAGAATAGATTCCCTATCATCATTAGGTCTAAGCTGATTTTAGAGCATGAGTCCAGACTGTTAGAGGTGTTAGGGAAGAACCTCAAGGATATAGGTTGGATTGTGTCGAATCTCATGGTATAAACCCTACACTTTGTTCACACCATATTAATGTTGAGGATAATGCCAGACCTTCCCATGAGTTTCATAGGAGATTGAATCCAAATCTACGGGAAGTAGTTAAGAAAGATATCGAGAAATGGTGTAGAGCAGGATTTATTTACCCTATCTCTGACTCCAAGTTGGTGGCCCCCCTTAATGTAGTCCCAAAGAAGTCGGGAATTCAGATGGACACCAACGAGGAGGGAGTAGATATTGTAACATGAATATCCACGTCGTGGCGCGTCTGTGTTGATTACAGATGCATGAATGTTGCGACCAAGAAAGATCACTTTCCCCTACCTTTTCTTTATCAGATCTTGGAGAGACTAGCAGGGAAAGAGTTCTTTTATTTTCTTAATGGGTACTTAAGCTACAATCAAGTATCCATTGCCCCTGAAGATTAGGAAAAGACAACTTTTACTTGTCCTTTCGGCACATATGCATTCAAGCGCATGCCATCCAGGCTTTGCAATGCCTTAGGTACATTTAGTGGTGCATAATCATTGTATTTGCCGAAATTACAGGGAATTTCTTGGAGGTCTACATGGATGATTTCTCGATCCATGGTGATTCATTTGATTCATGTTTGGCACACTTGGACCTAGTTCTTCAAAAGTGTAGGCAGGTTAATTTGGTACTCTCTTTGGAGAAGAGTCATTTCACGGTAAAGTGGTTATCGTGTTAGGGCATGTCATCTCAAAAACAGAATGGAGGTTAAACCTACCATGGTGGATGTGATCAAGAAACTTGAAGCCAGCAACCAACATCAAGTCAGTTAGTTATTTTTGGGCATGTCTGATTTTATAGACAGATTATTTAGGTTTTTTTTTCTATGATTGCCCGACATTGACTGAGCTCTTAGGAAAAGGCACGGAGTTCATTGTAGATCATAAGTGTCTAGAGGCCTTTGAACTCCTAAAGAGACAAAATTGTGACTTACCAATTTTGCAGGCTTCTGATTGGTCTCTTCCCTTTGAGATCATGACTGATGCTTCGGATTTATTTTAGGAATTTGATGAATCACTGATGCATCTATGATTCATCACTCTAAAGTTGAATATAGAGCTTCGTTCCCGAGTAATTAGCTGCATTTCTCCATTTATTCTGCATTTTCAACTTTCATGCACTTAGAAATAATATTGGCATTTTAGCATGCATATTTGTATTAATGAGAAGCCCGAATTCCCTTGTGATTATCACATGTATTATACCATATCTTATCCTATTTTTACTTATTTTTCACTAACTCTAATAAAACAAAATCAACTCTATGCTTCATATATTAACAATATTAATTAAATAAAAATACCAAAAAAAATACTAACTTGTAAATTTGCCTAATAAAACCCAAACCATAAAAAAGTTCGTGATAAAAAGCCTTAAAATGTGAATATCTCTCTCATACAGTCTCCTATGGACCCCGACTCATTTTTAAATTAATTTTCTTTCAATTATCTAAAAAACAAGAGCAAATTCAAAAGAATCGGAGTTCATATTGGAGTTTTGGGCCTTGATGAATCTGCATTTCATCATCTTTATTCATTTATTTTAGCTTAAAATCCCTTATAAAACACATGTATATAATACTAACTCCATATTCTTACTAACATGCATTTGTGTGTAAATATTATACACTTATTACCATTTTAACCTAAAATAAATAAATAAATAAGGAAAAAAGAAAAAAAGATTGTATATATGTAATAGATACAGGCTGACCCAAACCTCGAGAGAAGGCCAAGACTTGACCTGATCGACCAAGAATAAAGTAGGGGCAGATAGGATCCTTAATCAAAAAAATCTTAAAAAATATATTGTGAATATTTGTATACTTACACTATTTTATTTGTACATAAATTGACCTAAAATTAAATAATTTTCAAAACAAAAGTTGTAAAAAATATTTCCTAATTAATAAAAATGTTTGAAAAATAAAATCATGTATAGAATAAAAGCAACTACACTTGGAAAAAGCCACTAAGCAATAATTGAAAGATCAATTCCGGCTCCATATGAACTCAAATTTAACCAAACTCACTTCCATTGTATTCTAAATTAAATTATCTTTAAGATGGCTGTGATTTCTTAACTTTTGGAGTTATGGTTGAAAAGTCAGTTTTCTAGGGTGGTTTGTGCAATTTTACCATTTATTTATACATATTGTAGTTGTAAATATTTATATATTTTTACTAATTATTTAAAAAAAAATAAAATAATAAAATAAAATAAATTAATTTCCTTATTTGACTTTGTATATAATGTACCATATGTATATAGTATATGTATATAGTTGTTATTCTTAAATAACCACCACAAAAAATAAAAAAATTAATTTTTTTCAATTTAATAAAGTGATGAAAATACAAAAAAAAAATATTTTTTGCAAATAATTTTAACTTCATCTCATATTAAAAATGTTTCTCTTATCTCTTATCTTTATTCAAAATTTCAAAAAAAATTCAAACTCCATTCTTTATCTATTAATAGGGCTCTGTATCCCTCTTTTCAATTTGATCAATCTTTGGTGAGAGGAGCCTTTTCTCCAAGAGCTATCTTGTCGCAGAGAGGTGCCTAGCCTCCGAGCTGTCTGGTGACAGCGAGTCGGCCTTCATCGAGGTGATCACAGTCTTTTCCGCTCTTAAGATGAGATCCATTTTCTTTCCTTCTTTTTAATCTAGGATTAATCGTAGTTTTTATTTCATTTTTATTTCGTTGTCAATTTTTTTATCTAGATCTTAGAATCCATCATCACGATTTGATTCGCCCGATCCGATATTTCATCTCATTTTCTTGATCCCATCGCTTCATGTTCTACCTCCACGATCTCTCACCTCCGACAACGCATGGTGGTCAGAGACTAGGTTCCAACCTCCATTTTTCTCGGAACCGCACCCGCTCACATATCTCGTTTTGATTTTGGGATCGAGCCGGTGTGCGTGCATCCTAATTGTTTATAAGTAAAAAAACAACAAAAAATATTTTTCTTTTGTTCCAACATTTATTTTGTAAGATAAATATAAAAAAAACATAAATAATAAATAAATAAATTTTTTTAAAAAGGTTTTCTTTTGTTATAGTTTTAAAAAATGTTAAAGAAAAAAATCTTTTCCCATGTTTCTGTTTACAAAAAATTAAAAAAATTAACAACAGCAGCGGTAGGCACCGCCCCTCCATCCACGTGCGGCGCCCGCCGCCCAGCACCGCCCTTCTCAACCGGTCCATGCTCTAGATCTGCCTGGAGTCGCACCCCCGTGTAAGCTTTACCACCGCCCCACGCCAGGATCTGCGCCAACACATGCCTGCACCACCGTCTCTGCACCCTCGCAATCTCAGCTGCCCCTCTGCACCTGCCATCAACGACGCTCAGCCCTTCAATCCTTACGCCATCACCGGGGAGCAGCCCCTCCGCTCGTAAGAATGCGCCCAACGCATTGAGGATCTCCACCGACCTCGCATGCACCTGCCATCAGCGGTGCTCAGCCCTTCAACCCTTCTGCCATCCACCAAACCTCCGCTAGAAGCCCCTCCATCAACTGCCGCGACCACCGACATCACCATCACTCTGCTACACAACAATCCTCGTCCTTGATCCGTGCCTCCTCCGTTCCCTCACGGAATCGCTCATCCATCGACGCCCGCCATCAACTCCATCATTTGTGTCAAAGTTTCACTGCTTGCTGCAAGCACGGCGCGACGCCACCCACTCGAGTCTGTCGCACCACTTCCGACAGCCTCACTCGTGTGGAGAAGAAGAGAGAAGAACAGTGGCGGCTTACCGTTGGCACCCTCTCCCTTTGGCTTGCGTGAGAAGAAATTAAGAGGAATAGGAACCCTAACTGGATATAAAAAAGTTGGAAAAATTTCGTGAGGACACCCAGAAGTTCTACTAATTGCAAGGAAACCCCCATATATAGCCAACTACGTGCGGAGAATGTTTATTTGGGTAATTTGCAGTTCTCTACCCGTTATTTTATTGTTTGTTATCTTCTAATGCAAAAACTGTGAACATTTGCATTTTAATCCTTCATTCCCGAACATTAATTTACATGATCTTTTCATTAAAATAAATGCTTTTGTTGCTCAATAAATTCCCCAAAAATCATGCTATGCTCCTGAGTATCTAATAAAATTTTCATTGCATTTTATTTTCCATTGATATCATTAAAAAATAAAAAACTGTCATTTTCTCTTCCTGAAATTAAGAAAATCATAAAAATTTGAATATTTCTCTAAAAATTCCAAAAAATAGATTAACTTCCTTTCTCTGTCTTTTAATTTCTATGCAAATTTCGTGCATTAATTCTTTTCAAAACATAAAAAATTGAAAAATATCAAAAACCATAGAAAAATCAGATTCTACAAAAATCCAAAAATCATGATTTCACTTCCTGATTGTAGATTTTTGTCTATATTTTAGCATAAAAATAGTCTCCAGAAGTTTTGGGCATGTTTGATTTTTAGAAAAATACAAAAACATCTGAATATTCTATAAAAATTCCAAAAAAAATTGCAAAGCCTTTAAAACCCAAAAATATTTTCTCTTGATTTATCTCAGCATTTTTCATATAATAAAAAATAAAACAATAGTGTGGCGTGTTTATTTCATCCTTTTTGCATATTGTTCCTTTTTTAAATAAAAAATTTCAAAAATAAAAATGATTAAAAATTTGAAAATCAGAAAATAAAAAAATAGAAATAAAAAACAAAAAAAATAAAAAGACAAAAAATTCACAAAAAAATAAGATAGTTGGCATTTGAGATTCCCTTTTCTTTTAATTGATTTTTGATTAATTGAATAACCCTCGGGAAGTGTAACCTCCCTGAGTTCGATCATGATGCTATACATGTAAATAAGTAGCAAAAATTTTGCTCGCTTCATTATTCTTGTAATTATTTTTGTAGCTTGAGAAATAAAAAAATTGTTTTTTTGTGCAGGGAATTTTGGGTTTCAATGACAACATCATATCCATTAATAATTATCACTCCTTGAAAATCTCGTTCAACAAAATGGCGTCGTTGCTAGGGAGGCACGGCAAGGGTAGTTAGGTTTCTCTTTTGACCTCTTATTATTTGTTGTATATATTTGTGTATATTTTTTCACATTCACTCCATTGTTCATATTCATTACGTTTATTTCATTTTTCTTGATCAAATTTGATAATTGTGTTTCTTACACATTCTCTCTTTTCTTTTTCTTGCGAGGGCCCGCGGAGCAAAGGAGGCGATTCTAGGAGAGCTGAAGCACCCTAGCGACGCAGAGGTGGCTTGATTCTTCACCGAGCTGCATGATAGCATGAGAGGGGGAGAATAAGAATTGGAGATCAAAAAATATTTAGATTTTTTTAGCATTTGAACCCTTATAAACGGATATTCATTTGTTGCAGGGTATGTTTCGCCAAGTGCCGGTGCACTTGGGGGACCTCCTCAGTTTTGTTTTCATCACTTTATTTTTCTTTATTTCACGCGGATTTCATGAGTTACATATCGATTGATTTAATTAATTTGCTCGAGTCAGATAATTAATTAGGTACAAACACCCTAAACAATAATTTATGTACCTATCGAATAGAATGTAATTGGACTTAGTCAAATTAACATGTTCTTTCATGTTAATAGAAGCTATTGATTAGGACTGTTCACTTGCATTTGCATATAGGTTAGTTTATTTTTCTATATTTAAAATCGGTGTGGATTAACCTACATGTAGAGTGTTAGCGACAAGGTACGCATCTCTAACCCTAGCATGCATCATTGTATTTAATAACGCATTGGCATTTCTGATCTCCTTCCTTGTTTTCACTTAAATAAGTTAAAAAGGAAATTGTCCACTCAGTAGGTGATTTATTGAAAATACTCAAACCAAGTGAAATCTACCTAAAACCGAGACTGCTAAAGAAAACTCGACCCTAAAATAAATGTAAGGAAAAATAACTATTTTGGGGAGAGTAACCCCCATCTTGTTTGATTTATCTGCAGCGAGAGAGCGACCCGAACAATACGATAGAACCACGCTCGAACTCTCTTCATACTACTGTCTTGTGATTAGTTGCTCTCCAGTGATGACTTCACCGGGTAGTCAGTAATCAGTCTGTGATATCCTTAGCAGAGTGGGAAGATCGGGTAGCCGGTAAACGATCCGCACCCATACTGGCTGAGAGAAACTAGTTGTGAGATTGAGACACTCTCCTGGCAGCATTGGGTTCCTAATAGCTCGCATAACTGCTTTGATAGACTGTATTCTCACCAAACTCTAAAAATTGACAAGATAATAACCGAACCTTCACGGTCTTCACATTGCGTTGAGTTGGTGAACTGGGGGTTTGTTTTGTGTTTGATTGGCTAGTATGCATACTAGATCCTTCCACGCATTTGCGTCTTTTCTTGCATAATTTGACTTGACTATCGTGTTCTCTCGATCCCCGTCTTTTGTGTTAGAGATGGTCGACTGGAGTTATTTTAATCTGATCTTTGCGGATCCCTCGTACCCTCCATCCGATCCACCTTCCTTTTTTCAGGAGAACTTTCCTCCTGATTTTTGTGCATATCCGCCTAACCCATTATTTCAGGAGACGGACTCTGATTCTCACCGACCCTCATTCCACTCACCCGATCCTAGAATTTTGGAGTCACCTTCCATTATTTCCATACTTGAGACCCTGAACCAGATGATGGAGTGTATGAATTCGAGGATTAGCAATCTATTTAACATAAATCAGAACCAGAACGCTGCTCCACTATTTAAGGATATGGATTCACTTGAGGATAATCATGAGAGATTGTAATCACCCAAAATATAAAAAATGAGAAAAAAATAAAAATCCAAAAAGATTCGGGGAGACACATTGTTGATTCATTTTGTGAGGAGAGGGCACCCATGCCAAACCCATTTTCCCACACAGTCATTCACCACATGTCCCAACCTTGACCTCGAGGATGCCACTGTACAGACTGCTCTTGGAAATCCTCATGTACATTCTTATTCTGATCTCCTCCCTTGTATGGAGGAGGTCCAAAAATTCAAAAAAATGTTGATTGAACCTAATTTGATGGCCACCATTCAGGAGATAATTAAAGACTCACTTCACCAGGCCATGACACATTTATCTGCTCCTCAACACAAGAAGAGAAAGCGGAGGAGCAGATCTGAGCGTCACATCTTGACCATGGCCACTGCCTACGCGTCTCTCACCGTCCCCATTTTAAGAAAGGGGACACTGCCACACCTCTTGTGAGTTGCTCCATATCTGAAAATTCTTGTGATAACAATCTCCTTGACGGCGGTTCGTCAATCAATATAATACCCTTCTCTATGGTACAGTCTCCTCATCTTGGGCCTCTCAAGAAAACCAAGATGGTAGTTTAATTTGCTGATGGATCTATAAAGAGGCCGAAGGGTATTCTAGAAAACATTGTCATTCTTATTACGGGCATGAACTTTACTTTGAATTTTGTTGTATTTCCCATGGAGACCTCCACCCCTGTGGAGCACCCTCCAATCATCCTGGGATAGCATTTCCTTACCTCTGCAGGAGCCGTTATTGATTATGGATCAGGAGAGATTCACTTTTGTTCTGATGTAGGAAGCAATGTGTTGATCACTACACCCATTACTAACCAGAGACTTGCATCCCATGAGAGCTCACCCGTGTTAGCCAACCCCAAGCAATTTGACCTCGATGATAATATCAGAGATATTTGTTATATGTTGGATGATACTGAGTCCCAAGATTCCTCTTCAAGGAGGGAAGACTCGGAAAGCATTGACCTTGGAGTTTCCCCTTCTGGTATGTGGAGATGCATTAATGACATCCGCTAGATTTACACAAAAGATGCCCTAGAGCGGAAGGCAGATTCTGAGACTAGACATGACGGACATGATTTGACTACTTTCACTGATGAGTCTGTTCCTATTCACCCTAATTTAGATGAGACTGATAAGGCCAAATTTGATTTGATTTCTTTTATAAAGGAATTTGGGCCTTTTGATGAAGATGATGATCCAGTAGAGGCTCTCCAGGCTGAAATTGATCCTACTTTCTCTGATAATGATTTCGAGCCTTTTCACTTTGATATTTGCGAGACTTCCCCAGCAGGACATGACCACACTACTTCCACTAACTGATTCGTACCTACACACTCTGAGACTACTGAGGATACATTCTTGGTCGATCCTAATCAGTTTATGTCTAATGATGACCCCAATATCGACCTACATCTTATCAGATCCATACCTCAGCGGTCCCACAAGAAGGTTCACTTTTAACCTTTCTGACCTTTGTACATCCACTCCTCTTGTATATACTTTTGTTTCATGCTTTCTTCTTCCATTTTATCATTCACCACTTTTCTGTGTATGTGTGTATGTTATACATAGGATGTGATTTATCCTAAATATAGGGGGGTGAATGATTGCTTTTGTTCATATTCATCCTATCCATCACTCATATTGTTTCTTATACTTAGGGGTACTCTACCCTAAGTATAGGGGGTGATGTTGTTCATATCATCTTTTTTTTGTTTTTGAGTCCGTACATTCTCTACATCAATTTTCCCCTTTTGTACAGTCTTCTATACTTAGGATTACTTGATCCTAAGTATAGTGGGGATCATCGACTTCTTTCTTTGAGTCATTGTAGCATAGGAGTCTTTTCACTTTTCAATACTTAGCACGAGCTTTGTCTTCCTTTGCCGCTCTCTGATCACTATGAGGACATAGTTCGAGCTAAGTATAGGGGGTGTCATATATATTGTATATATACTTTAGACATAACTTGTACTTTTAAATATGTTTATTTTTGGAGATATGTATATAAATTCGTAAAATCCACATGTGTATGTGTGTATATAGACTTTGATCATCTTCAAAAAAATCAAAATCAAAATAAAAAAAACAAAAAAAAACAAAAAAAAATAAAAAAACAAAACAAACAAACAAAACAAACAAAAAACAAAACAAAACAAAAAAACCAAAAAAATCCTTGTATATACTTGTATATATTTTACTTACCCTTTTTCCTTTTTGAAAAAAAAAACTACAAACCTAAAAATCTAAAAAAAGTTACATTAAAAAACTCTTTTCGCATGTGCATCATTTTTCCTTTCTTTTCTAAACCCATAAAAAATTCAAAATTAGAAAACCGTTTCAAAAAAATTGCTTTTTGCATTGTACATATTTCTTGCATTTGCATTGCATTTTTCAAGATAGTATTGACATTTAAACTAAGTCTGGAATAAAATTGAAGAATGGAATTTAGTTGAGCCTTAATCCAATTAATTTCAGAGGAACCTTATAAGAACTGGAGTTAAGACTTTTCAGGTCCTAGTGACTTAATTCTTTGAGTCCATAAGACTATGTCCACATGTCATCTTGATTAGTCTAAGTAGAACATTTAAGAACACACCGTGATTCTTTCAAACTGTGGCTTATCTTGGACAAGCACTCTACACGTAGCTCTTCATGGAGGAAGTAGTGAGGACGTAGAATCTTTTGGCTTGGAGTAGCATACGAGGGAAGTACATCTAGGCTGAACCTCTCATCTTCCTCTAGGGAGAGAAGTGCGTTTCAACCTGGTCTAGTGGCATTGAGGTCTAAAGACAGGATGTTGTGGGGTTGCAATAATGCTACAAAAGAGGGACAGTCTACTAGCTCAAGAGGAAAACCTCCTTATGTACATGCTGCACCTTGTATATATTTTTTAAAAAAGGGAAAAATTACAGAATCTCCAAAAGTTGATAGGCCTGATTGAAAAGTAAAATGCATGCTAAAGTGTATATACAATGATAAAAAAAGAAGAAATTAATAAGAGCTTCAAAGTCAAATTTTTGTAAGCTTGCAGCTGGATGGCTTGGCTACACTGGTCATGCATCGAAGGATAGGTAGCTACACTTATTACCGCCCATTATTTTCTCCATCTCCTCTTCTTGAGCTGGTTGTACTTGAACATAGAAGGGAGTATACCCGCTCCTCGAGGAAAGAGTTGCTAGAATGGGGGACTAGAGTTACCTTGTCGAGGGGGGTTGTTTCTTTGCTACTTTTGAGATGGGGAGCTATATTTCACTTACACCATGCAAGTAAAGATTCACAGTTATAAGAATTTGTGTATGTAGACTTGTTCTGGCCTGACTATTGAGGAGACCTTAATAACAATCTTATGGAACTTAGAGGTTGTTAGGTTTTAAATCCATTTCCCATTAAGGTTCTGCCACACTAATAATCCAAAGGTCCGACAGAGCTCCATAATACAATTTTATGAAGATAAGTTTAATACTCAATATTGTCCTAATTTCTTAATTTTTCCTTTCTTTTTTATTTTTATTCACTTATTCTTTTAAATAAGTGTTTGCTAAGGGAGTAGCAAAGGTAAAGCATAGGGGGATGATGAATCTGCATTTCATCATCTTTATTCATTTATTTTAGCTTAATATCCCATATAAAACACATGTATCTAATACTAACTCCATATTCTTACTAACTTGCATCTGTGTCTAAATATTGTAAACTTTTTACCATTTTAACCTAAAATAAATAAATAAATAAAGTAAAAATAAAGAAAAGAACAAAAAAAGAAGAAGACTGTATATATATGTACTAGATATAGGCTGACCCGAACCCCAAGAGAAGGTCAAGACTTGACTTGATCGACCAGGAATAAAATAGGGGGAGATAGGATGCTTAATAAAAAAGAATCCAAAAAGAAATGTGTTGTGAATATTTGTATACTTAAACTATTTTATTTGTACATAAATTGACCTCAAATTAAATAATGTTCAAAACAAAAGTTGTAAAGAAAAATGTTTCCTAATTAATAAAAGTGTTTGCAAAATAAAATCATGTACAGAATAAAAGCAACCACACTTGAAAGAATCCACTAAGTAAAAATTGAAAGATCAATTCCGGCTCCATATAAACTCAAATTGAACCAAACTCACTTCCATTGTATTCTAAATTAAATTATCTTTAAAATGGCTGCGATTTCATAATTTTTTTGGGGTGGTTTGTGCAATTTTATCATTTATTTGTACATATTATCTTTGTAAATATCTGTAAATATTTTTACTAAATATTTAATAAAATAAAAAAATAAAAAAATTAAAACAAAAAAAATAATTTTCTTATTTGACTATGTATATAATGTACCATATGTATATAGTATATGTATAGAGTTGCTATTCTTAAATAACCACCACAAAAAATAACATTTTTATTCAATTTAATAAAGTGATGAAAATACAAAAAAATAATTCTTGTAAATTGTTTTAACTTTATCTCATTTCAACAATTTTCTCTTATCTCTTATCTTCATTCAAAATTTAAAAAAAAATCAAACTCCATTCTTTATCTATTAATATGGCTCCCTCTCCCTCTTTTCAATTTAATCAATATTTGGTGAGAGGAGCCTTTTTCTTCGAGGTCGTAGAGAGGTGCATGGCTCCTAGCCGTCCGGTGACAGCGAGTCGACGTTCGTCGAGGCGATCATGGTCTTTTCTGCTCCTAAGGTGAGATCCATTTTCTCTTCTTCTTTTTATTCTAGGATAAATCATAGTTTTATTTTTTTTTCATTTTTATTTCATTATCAATTTTTTTATCTAGATCTTAGAATCCATCATAATGATTTTATTCGCCCGATACGATATTGCATCTCATTTTCTTGATCCTATCACTTCGTGTTCTACCTCCACGATCTCTCACCTCCAATCACGCACGGTAGTCGGAGACTCGGTTCCATTTGCCATTTTTCTTGAAACCACACCTGCTCACATATCTGGTTTAATTTCAGGATCAAGCCGTCTTGCCCACATCCTAATTGTTTATAAATAAAAAAACAACAAACAATATTTTTTCTTTCGTTCGAACATTTGTTTTGCAGTATAAATATAAAAAAACACAAAAAATAAATAAATAAAATTATAAAAAGGTTTTCTTCTATTACAGTTTTAAAAAAATGTTTTAAAAAAAGCTTTTCCCACTGTTTCTGTTTACAAAAAGATAATCAAAAAATAAAAAAAATAATAACAGCAGCGACGGTAGGCGCTGCCCCTCCAGCCACGCGCGGCTCCTACCGCCTGCCACCACCCTTCTCAGCCAGTCGACGCTTCAGATCTGCGTGGAGCCGCGCCCAGCGCAAGCTCTATCGTCGTCCCACGCTAGGTCCTGCGCCAATGTTGGCCTGCACTATCATCTCTGCGGCATCGCTATCTCAGCCACCGCTCTACACCTGCCATCAGCGACGCTCAGCCCTTCAGTCCATACGCCATCACCAGGACAGCCACTTCGCTTGGAAGAATGCACCCAACGTGTTGGAGGATCTCTACTGACCACGCCTGCACCTGCCATCAGCGGCGCTCAGCCCTTCAGCCCTTCTGCCATCCAACAGACCTCCACCAGAAGCTCCTCCATCAACTGACGTGACCGCCGACATCGCCATCACCCTACCACGTAGCAGCCCTCGTACTTGATCCGCGCCTCCTCTGTTCCCGCACGGAGCTGCTCATCCATTGACGCCTGCCATCAACTCTGCCGGTCGCGCTTAAGTTTCACCGCCTGCCGCGAGCATGACACGGCATCACCTACTCAAGTTTGCCACGCCACCTCCGACCGCCCCGCCTACGCGAAGGAGAAGAGAGAAGAACAACAGTGGCTTACCCTTGGCGCCCCCTCCCTTTGGCTTGTGTGAGAAGAAACAAAGAGGAACAGGAACCCTAACGGGATATAAAAAAGTTGGAAAACTTTCGCGAGGACACCCAGACATTCTACTAATTTCAAGGAAACCCCCACATATAGCCAGTCACGTGTAAAGCACGTTTATTTGGGTAATTTGCAGTTCTCTACCCGTTAGTTTATTATCTGATATCTTTTAATGCAAAAAGTGTGAACATTTGCATTTTAATCCTTCATTTCCAGACATTATTTTGCATGAACTTTTCATTGAAATAAATGCTTTTGTTGCTCAATAAATTCCCCAAAAATCATGCTATGCTCCAGATTAGTGTATCATTCTAGCATAAAATTTTCATTGCATTTTATTATCCATTGATATCATTAAAAAATAAAAAACTATATCATTTTCTCTTCCTGAAATTAAAAAATTCATAAAGATTTTAATATTACTCTAAAAATTCCAAAAAAATAGATTAACTTCCTTTCATTGTCTTTTAATGTCTATGCAAATTCCGTGCATTAATTCTTTTCAAAACACAAAAAATTTGTAAAATATCAAAAATCTAAGAAAGTCACAAAAAATTTACGAAAAATCCAAAAATCAAGATTTCACTTATTGTTTGTCGATATTTTCTATATTTTAGCATAAAAATATACTCCAGGAGTTTTGGGCACTTAAAATATTTTTAAGTTGTAAATTACTCCAGGATGTGCATTGTTTATCAATTTGGCCACTGTTTGATTTTTAGAAAAATACAAAAACATCTAAAAAATCTACAGAAATTCCCAAAAATATTTCAAAGCCTTTAAAACCCAAAAATATTTTCTCTAGATTTTTCTAAGCATTTTTTATATAATTGAAAAATATAAAAAGAGTGTGGTGTGCGTATTTCATCCCTTGTGCATATTGTTCCTTATTTTTTAAAATAAAAAATTGCAACAATTAAAATCATTAAAAATTTAAAATCACAAAATAAAAAATAGAAATAAAAAATAAAAAGACAAAAAAATTCACAAAAAACCAAGATAGTTTGCATTTGAGATTCCCTTTTTCTTTTAATTGATTTTCGATTAATTGAATAACCCTCGGGAATTGTAGCCTCCCTGAGTTCGATCATTTTGTTATATTGGTAAATAAGTAGCAAAAATTTCTCTCACTTCATTATTCTTGTAATTATTTTTTTAGCTTGAGAAAGAAAAAATTGTTTGTTTGTGCCGGGAATTTTAGATTGCAATGACAACTTCATATCCATTAATAATTATCACACATTGAAAATCCTTGTCCAACAGGCCCCTATTGTATATTGCACATATTGACTAATTTGACCTTATTATTTTTTGTATAAAAATAAATCTTTTGATTTATTTCTTTTGCATTTATTTTCTTTGATTATTGTTTTAATAAAATGTATAAAAATCCAAATAAAATTTAAAATAAAAGTCAAAGAAAATAAAGCAACTTGAGTCTGTATATTTAGCCTATATATAAATCCCCTTATTTATTCCTTTATTTCTTATTACTAAATGGGATATTTACACCCATAACCCAGAGTAATTTCGTAATTACCTTGGGAACCTTCGATAATCATGAATTGCATACAGAACCCTCAATAACCACTTCGTTTTTACACTCATAACCTTCTGTTACTTTAGTCCATTAACTCAACCAGATGGTTGAGTTAATCTAACCCAATGACTGATCTAACGGATGAGATTAATAATAAAAAAACGATAAGAGGAGGTGGGTTCGAGCCTTACGGGGGGCACGGCGGGAGGGGCGAGCAACAGGAGTTTTCGGGCGAGCGGCGGAAGGCTAGCGGAAGCTTGCATGCGATTCTGGGGCTTGCGGGCGCGGGGGGGTTGGGGGGGTGTTGGCGACCAGTGGGCAAGCGGTGGAAGGGAGGTGAAGGCTTGCGGGCGCGGGGGGGGGGGGGGGGGGTTGGCGACTGACGGGTAGGTGGTGGAAGGGAGGTGAAGGCTTGCGGGCGGGGGCAACTAGCAGTAGCGTGCAGGCAGAACTGGGGCTTGCGGGCACGAGGGAGGACCAGCGGGCGGGCGACGGAAGGGAGGCGAGGGCTTGCAGGCGGGGGGCAACCAGCGAGAGGGAGGCGAGGGCTTGCGGGCGGGGGGCGACCAACGGGAGCTCGCAGGAGGGAGGCGAGGGCTTGCGGGCGGGCGGGCGGGGGTTTGCGCGCTAGTGGGGTGGCGGTGGCATGAGCGAGGGCTTGCAAGCAGGGGCGACCAGCGGGAGGGAACGAGGGATTGCGGGCGGGTGGGAGTTGTAGGGCGGAGGCACGCGGGAGCATGGGGCAAGGCAGGCGGGGGAGCAGGGGGCAGGACAGACGCGCAGGGCCAACGGGAGCTTGCGGGAGGCACACGGGAGTAAGGGGCAGGGATAGGGCAGGTGCAGGAGCAGGGGGCAGGGCTGGCGTGCGGGACCAGGGGGAGCTTGCGGGAGGGGGTTTGTCCGCTGGTGGGGTGGCGGTGGCACAGGCGAGGGCTTGCGGACAGGGGTGACCAGCGGGAGCTCGCGGGCAGGTGGCGGGAGGGAGGCGAGGGCTTGCGGACGGGCAAGGGTTGCAAGGCGGAGGTGCGTCAGGAGGGGAGTGCTGGAGCGAGCGGCGGGAGCGAGGAGCTTGCCGGTGGAGGTGCACACACGGGAAGCTCCACGGGAGATTTTGGAGTTTCATTTTGTCTCATCTACATAATGGCATCATGTTGTAAATATGATGTGTTTTGAAGGGCAAAATTGTCAATATATAACTTTTTCCGTCAGAGTTAACGGAGAATTATAACGGAACTTGATAGAGGGTTATGACATGTAAAGGTTAAGCATTATTCGGGGTTCTATATGCAATTCATGATTATCGAGGGTTTGTGTACCGGGGTACTTACGAAATTACTCAGGCATATGGGTGTAAATATCCCTTACTAAAAATCCAAAAAAATAGATTAAGGTGTAAGTATTTATTTTATATTTTATTTTTATTTAATTTGATTTTTATCTTATTTAAATGATAAAAATGGCAAAATATAAAATACAGTATTTTATATCTATAGAAGACCACCAAAAATATTTTTCGTACATTTGATTTCTTTTAGTTTTGGGACCTTCACGAAAGTTGTAGATCTCATTGAGATCGAACAACTTTCATGATGACCACTTTTTTATTTGACTTTGTTTGTTATGCCTTTTTTTTCCTTTTAGGATTTAATTTTTACTTTTTTGGGAGCGACTAGTGGCAGCTCTTGGAGATGCCATGTGTCAACCCCTTTTTTATTTTTATTTTCTTTTTTTATTTATAATTATTTATTTATTTTTATTTTATTCATTTTTTATTTTTATTTATTTTATCATTATTATATTTTTATTTAACTATTTGTTACTTATTTACTTATTTATTTTAAAATGTTTTTTATTTATGTACTTGTTTTTTTATTTTAGTTTATCTTATTTATTTATTTATATTTTAGCTATTGTTATTTTAATTTATGTTATTTCCATTTTATTTTGATCTTTCTGCCACGTGGTCGCACTCCTCACATAGTCACTACCTCCATCCATCTCCCCCACACCCGTGCAACCACCGCTCGCCTCGTGCGGCGGTGCACGCACCACCTGCATCCCCCTGCGACCCACTACCTAAATCTCTCTCCTCATCCCACTCCACGCACTACCGCCGCCCACATCTTGCGACAATGCGGCTGACCCCCTACTCTCGGTCAAACAACCATCTCCCACTTCCCTCTCTCTCTCTCTCTCTCTCTCTCTCTTCGCCCACACTCCCCGCGCGACATGCGACAAGGCCATAATCTCAATCCACATCACTCATCTCGCATCCGCCTTCAAATACACGTCCATTGCCCCCCTTTTCATGCTATTTTCCATTACTGGAGACCCTCGAGCTCCCCTTTCCTCCTCAGTGACAACGAGCTTCGAATGGGTTGAGCGACGACAGAGCTTCTCCTCAACGAGATCCAAGGGGTGGTTCCCTCCCCCTTGCCGCAGCTGCTTCATGTAGCCACCCAGCTCATCGCACGCTGGCGACTTTGAGCAACGATCGGGAGACATAGAGCTTCCCACTCCTTGGTGTAACCTTCAATTCCTCCAGGTCGATTTCTTCTTTTCCTTAATACTCCTTATTCCTTCCTCTTCTCCCCTTCCTCTCTTCTTTCTTCTTCTATTTCGTCTGCTTCTTTTGCTCTTGATTTTGCATCGTTCTTCTCTATCACCACTCCACCACAAACTACCTTCAACTCATGTTCCCCTGATCATATCCAACGTGCTAACTACATCGCCATCACCTCGACCCTTGCCCATTCACCATCCGAGCTCATCGCACCTCCTCTGCATAGGTTCGCCAATGACAACCACCTAGGTCGCATCCCCGACTTCGGCCAACCCCTCTACTTGGCCCACGAGTCGATGACCCTGCCCAGCCACCCTTGCCAGTCATCCTTCTGCACCCCTCCACGACGGGTCTTTAGCACCTCCAGCTCCGCCTCGGTCGGTAGGCCTTTCGTCTTCATCGCTCTCCTCAACCTCTATGCCAGCTGACCATTGTGTCCAGCTACTGCAGGATCAAGGTGCATGCCTTGATCAGACGGTTCGCGACCTCCACCAAGCCAACCACCGAACCAAAATCTAGATATGAGCTTTAGGCGACCTGAAGCTACATACACGTCACAAGTGGAGAGGCTCCAACCAAGCCTCAGCTCCTCCAGTCGAGCCTTAGCGGCACGTGTTCCATGCGTGGATTCTGGGGAAAATTACTCTCAAACCCCTAATCTTCATAGAAATTGTGAAGGTACGCATGTCGTACGTGAGGAGCACGTGTTGGGGGGACATTTTGTGCATGCGGCCATAAGTTCTAGAATAATTACAAAAAGGTCCCTCCATTCCTCGACCATGTGTAGAGCAGGAGAACCCTCTAGAGAAATTATGTGAAGATCCCCCGTAGTTTTTTTAATTTCAGTTGGTCCTCTTTGCATTTATTTCACACTGTATTTCTATTTTGCATGTAGAACCATGTGTTCTAGATTTGTTTTGAACGGTCATTTAGCATCATATATTCATTCTAAAAATTGCACTTTGTAGAATAATTAATTCTCTATCATTATAGATGATGAATAGAATTTTTGTGAATTATGGTTGAGTATATATATATTAGTAGAAAATTGCATATTTTGCCCACTACATGATCTGAAATGTATATTAATTCCCAAAATTTTGCAGTAAGTAGATCTAAATGTATTTTACATTGTGCTAAAAAATCATTAGCTTTGCATGCATTTCGAGATCACAATAAATTAAATGGTGATTTGAGTAATTAATTTTAATAGGTCGTAGACCCATTACTTTTAGAATCTTTTTATTTTCATGGATACATCTTGATTAGACCTATATAGGATAATTTTATTTCCGAAAAGTAAATGGATTTGTTATTTATTATAATTAGTTTATGAAAATCACCTATCTACACCATTAATTCATAATAAATTCACTTTGCATTTGAAAATTCAAAAAAAAAATATGGTGTATTCATTTTATCATTTTTCATCTATTGGCAACTTTGAAGATTTTTGGATATCATTTGATCGAAAATTGCAATTCAGTTTCTAAACATGCCTGAAATTGCACTTCATTTTTATTTGCATTAAAACTACAAAAATCGCTTCTTTGGAACCTAGCTTCTAGATCGCCTATTAACCAACCTAAGGAGACAGTGGGCTCCTTGAGTTCAACCTTATGCTTGCCCAAGTAAAATAAAAATCTGACCGCTCACTTTAATTGAGAAATTAGTTAAGTGGTCTTTTTTATTAATATGAATTGCCTGCCTACAACGCACACATATTAAACGTTAATTTATTGAATTAGCGAAGGGTAAATTTGGGTTTTTCAATCATAAATTCATCCTTTTTATTCTTTCATTTTGGCTTAAAATCCTTAGTAAAACATATGTAAATAACACTAATTCTCATTAATTAACAATCTAACATTATTTGTTAATATTCTATATTTAACACTTATTTATATCAAAATAAAATAATAGAGAAGAAAAGAAAAAGAAAGAAAAAAGAAGGTTATATATATGTAATAAATACAAACTAACCTGACACCCCGAGTCCAGGTCAAGCATTGATATGGTCGACAAGGAGTAAAGTATGGGGAGATAGGGTCATTAACTTATAAAAATCTCAGAAAAACCAAATTCATGTTGTACATATTCATCTCAGTCTTTATGTAAATATCTTTACCTATTTTATTTATCATTTAGAAAATTTCAAATCAAAATATTTCCTTCTTGAAAGTTATTTATAATCATATATATTAAATTCTAAAAATATCGGAAAAAATATTTAATTTATAATAAAGAAGCATGATGAACAAAAAAAGTCGTAAAAGCTAACATTTATGGTTCATAACTATTTATAGAAATCTCAAAATTGACCAAATTCACTTTTAAACTTCATTTTGTAACAAATACTATTCATTAAAAATACAAAAATATTAGAATAAAGAGTGAGAGTTTTGGCGTTTGGATCCCTCCGTATATATGTACTATATGTAAATAAATCTTCTTCATTTTCTATTTATCTTAATTCCAATTAACTTAATTATTTTTTTAAATGCTTATAAAAATAAATAAAAAATAAAAATATAACTTAAAATTAATTTTTTAGTAAATACAAATGAAATTCTAAAACTAAAAAGCTGCAAAGATGAACTTCCAATCCTCAGATCGCGATCATATAAACTCCGAATTGGGTATACTCACTTTTAAAGTTTTTTTTGTAAAATTGTCTATCAAATAAAAGTGATTTCACTAAAATCGAAGTTAATATGCAAAATTTTGATTTTAGGACCCCATTTGTATAATTGTACAAAGAATCTTAATTTTATTCTATTTAATTTTTATTATTTGTTGTATTTTGTACTTTTGTAAATGTTTTGCTAATATTTTTATATTAATATAAAATAAAAATAAAATTTATTAGAACATAAAATAACTTAACATAATTAAATGTACTTATTATATGGGTATAATATAACTATATTATATATATTTATTTAAATAATTAAATTAAATTATTTAGTTAATTAAAATTCATTTTTATTTACTTATATCATTTATTATTTATTATTTAATTAATAGGTATTACTTATTTTTGTATATAATATTTGTCCTCTTCCTTATTCTGTCCTTTTCTTCTTGTTCTTCCTCTATCCGCCATGTGGAAACGCCTGATTGGAAGATATGGG
Organism: Ottelia alismoides; assembly: GCA_037367405.1. Classification (NCBI taxonomy): domain Eukaryota; kingdom Viridiplantae; phylum Streptophyta; class Magnoliopsida; order Alismatales; family Hydrocharitaceae; genus Ottelia; species Ottelia alismoides. The sequence goes on from JAZKJV010002923.1 coordinate 565,425, forward strand.
TTGACTATTCAACCCATTCTTTCTTCTCCCTCCTTTTCCTTCCCCTTTCTTCTTCCTATGTTTCTTCTTCCTCTCCTTCTTTCTTCTTCTTCTTCCTCTTCTCTTTATTCCTCTGCCCAACCGCCTAACAAACTTGGGAACTACTCTCCTTCGTAGGTGATAACATCACGTCACGGTGCTCTCCAAGATTCCTCCTTCCGACCCGAATCCCATCCATGTTCAGTGAACCTAGACCTCTTCCTCCTCTATTTAAGGAGATTCACCTCCCTCTGAACTCCAATCCACCATTTCATCTCCTTCTACCTGTGAGCTCTGGTTGAGAGGGAGAGAGTGGCAGAAGCTCTACGTATGTCGTTGCAGCGAGGTCGAAGGCGAGGTGTCGGTGTGATCTCCGCCAGTATTGTAGCTTCACTCCGCTTTGCTTCTAAGCTCCATGTCGTCGTCGCTTAGCAGATCACGACCCCTTGAGCTCCTTTGAGCTCTAGATCCCCATGCGCATCCGTCGTTCATTCATTTGCGTTCATCCAGGTAGATACATCTTTTCTCATCTTCACCTTCTCAGTTTTATTCTCCATCCCTCTCTTCTCAAACCCTCCTTTTGTTCTTTATTTTCCTCTTCGATTTGGCTCCATTTCGATCGATTTCCATCTCATCGCGTTAATTTATGCTTCTCCACATATATCTTCAATCTTCTAATTATCTTATATTGTTTAGATCAGATCTTCTTCAATCTGATTCCTCCATTTCATCAAGGATCAAACCTCCATCCACTTCCATTTTCTTATGCACGTAACATTCAGGTCGAGGACAACAACCTCGAGCTTTAGTTTTATAATTTGCATGTTCATTGGCTCTTGGAATTGCGCAAGGATCATTTTCCGTTCGATGAATATCCGCTTCACTCATCTGAAGCTTGACGGTCGGATTGGGGACACACAAAGCATCCGGAGCATCAAGGAGAACCGGGAGATTGAAATTCCAACCCACAAAACATGCATCTGATGGAGAAACACTTGTAGTAGAACACCCGCTGAAGAATCGCTTATGATATGAGCATGGAGCTGTTGATTAGAGATCGAAACACCACCACCTAGACCTTTTTGCAATTGAGGACGAACACAACATACAAATACTGTTGGATATTCAAAAGAATAAAATCCAAAACCATCCGATCAGGGCATCTTACAGCCGTGGGATCTGCATCCAATGCTCCATATTGAACCGTCGACCAACCTCTTAAGTGTGCCACATGCACTGCATGTGATGTACGAGATATTTTGGTATTTTTTACGAGAAGGTCTCTCGAACTCGTATTATTCACATACAGGTGATGGACCGAGAACACATGAGAAGCACATGGTTTTTGGTGATTTTGCTCTGTGATCCGCAACATTGATTTCCAAACATGTCTAGGCGTAGTAGCTTACATGTGGTCAAGCACGTTTTGCATAAAAACTCCTGCACTTCTGCCACTATATTCAGTAAATAAATAAACATTGTATAATATTCATAATAAAGAATAAAATAATAATAATGATATATTAGTATATCATATAGATTACCATATATATTGCAACTTTATTTTAAAAAATAAAAATTAATTTTAAAATTTTAATAAATCCATAAAATCCTAAAAATACAAACTTTATCAAATAAATAAAAAAATATAAAAACACTCTAAAAATCATATAAAACTTATATACAATATATTTTACTCTATTTTATAGACGAAACCAAAAACAAATAAAAATCAAATATGTAATCAATAAAAAATCAAAAATACAAGAAAACTTCAAAAAACATAACTAATTCAAGAAAAATCAGCAGAATGCGCACAATACCTCATTCTAAAGGTATTTTTGCCTATTTTATAGTAAAAAATAAAAATTTTCTTCTATTTACTATTTTTAAAATAAAAATACTTTCCTGCTTTGTATAAAAACCTTATTTTTCACTTTAAAAATACTTAGAAATCCATAACAATTCTAAAAATACTTAAAAATAAAAACTAATAATAAAATAAAAAACATAAAAATTTAAAAATAAAAAATATAAGAACATTACATATACAACTTTACTTAGATAGATATATAAAACACATAAAAACAATACAAAATCCATAAAATCAACTAAAAATCATGGAAAATAAAAAATAATTTTGTAATTTTAATAAATCTATAAAAGCCTAAAAATACAAATTTGATAAACCAATAATAAAACATTCTAAAAATCCTAGAAAAACTATAAACAATATATTTTAGCATATTTTACACATTGAACTAAAACCAAAATAAAAATATTAAAATCACTAAAAAATCAAAAATACATAAAAATTTCAAAAATCATGACTAATTCTAGAAAAATCAGAAAAACATATAAAATACTTACTTTAAAGATATTTTTACCTACTTTATAGTAAAAATAAAAATAAATTTTTTGTTTACTATTTTAAAAATAAAAAATAGTTTCATGATTTGTATAAAAACCTTATTTTCCACTTAAAAAATACATCAAAACCCATAAAAGGTATAAAAACACTTAAAAAATCAACCAAAATAGTACATAAATCACAAAACATAAAAATTTGAAATTTAAAATCAAATAAAAAATATATAAACAATACATATACTACTTTATTATATAGGTATATAAAACATATAAAAATAATACTAAATCCATAAAATCAACTAAGAATCAATTAAAAATCATTAAAAATCAGAAAATCCTCTACCTTAGCTACTCTACCTATTATACCTTAGTTTTCCATAGTTTGCCCCCTGAGCTTAACACTTTCGTACTTATTTTTATATACATTAGTTTAGATGTATAAATAAAATAAATAAATCTTTTTTCTTGTAATTTCACCTAGTCGACACAATGATGTTGGTCTATCCTTTTAGAGCAACATGTCAGCTAGTCTAGCTGTATTGGGGCAACAACGAGATATGATTTTGTTTGTTATTCACTACGTGAGCAAAGTTTTAGACCATACACGGAAAATCTACACAGTGACCAAAAAGGAAATGCTCACTATAGTTTGGGCCCTTGAGAAATTTAGGTCTTACATTTTACTTTCTAAAGTGATAGTATATACCGATCATTCAGCCACTAGGTATCTCATGGAAAAGAAGGATACGAAGGTGCATTGTCTTAGGTGAATTTTATTACTCCAGGAGTTTGATTTGGATATTAAAGATAAAATTGGAGTTACGAATGTATTGTATAATCATTTATCTCGACAAGAGCTGAAGGATTTCACTAATTCAAAGCCTATCATAGAAACTTTTCCAGATGAATCAATCTGTGGTGTTGATGCACTCCCATTATATACCAACATGGTAAACTATCTTGTCTCCAAGCAGGTTCCTCATGGTTGGACTAGGAGCAGTATTGACAAACTGAAGTCAGATTTGAGGAAATACCATGGGGAGGATTTGTTCCTCTTCTTTGAGGGGTCGGATGGTGCAGGTGGAATACTAGAGTGTTCTCACAATATGAAATCTTTAGCCAAGGACTACAAGTTTGAGCATAGAGTGACTAGTCCTTACCACCCTCAATCAGACGGCATGTCAGGAGTTTCAAATACGGAGGTGAAGAGTACTCTTCAAAAGTTAGTTCGTCCTGATAGGAAGAATCAATCCTAGTTGTTGGACTAAGTTCCGTGTGCTTACAGGATGGTGTAAAAGATCCCTATTGGCACATTACCTTTTAGAGTGATCTATGGCAAGCCATGTCATTTGCACGCTAAATTGATTCACAAGTATGAGTCGGCAATAAAGAAGATCAATTGGACCTATCACCTAGGATAGGTATGTAGAGACCTAAACCTCAACGAGCTAGTGGAAATCTACAACCGAGCATATGACAACAACTTGATCTATAAGGAAAAAGTTAAGAAGTGGCATGATTTGCATAATAGATGCAAGAACTTTGTCCCGAGACAAAAAGTATGGTTGTTCAATGCAAAGTTAAAGATTCTCCATGGGAAACTAAAATCCAAATGGACGGGTCCTTATATAGTTAGGGAGGTGTTTAGTAATGGCAACGTAGAGAGAGAGAGGATCTTACAGATGGTGCACCTTCCTTCTTGGTTAATGAACATGTATTGAAGCACTTTGTAGAATCCAAAGAACAACTGACTCCAGTTGAGGTGATTGACTTCATGCCGATTGAGTCACTTGCAGATATTTAAGATACAACATGAAGCTACAGCTTGAAGATTCACATCAGACAGATTCATCATCCTACAGATTAATCTATTCTTTTACTAATAATGACTCTATTCTTTTTAGGATGTTGATTCTTCTCTTTCTACTTTCTACTCCTAACTTAGGCTATTTAAACCTAAGTATACGGTGGATTCCTATCTCTATTTTTGTTTATTCTTCTCAGTTACATTTCGCCATCTCGTCGATTCTTCTATCCTTCATTCACTCTTTATACTTAGGCTATTTTCAGCCTAAGTATGGGGGGGACTGATTCCCTAGTATTCTTATATATCCTTTTCTATTATTTTTTGTACATGTTCTTTAGTGCCTTTTTGTCCTACACTTAGATTATTTGAACCTAAGTATATGGGGATTTGACCAATTTTCTTTTCTTGTATTGTTCTCCTAATTGTACTTAGCATGAGCTATGTCGTTCATTTTACTTTGTGCCATGAGGACATGGCACAAGCTAAATATAGGGGGGGTTATATATTGCATATATACTTTTATTCATAGCTCATACTTTCATATATTTTTCTATATTTATTATGTGATATGGGTATGAGGATTTGAAAATATTTGTAAAAAAATAGTTTGTTGAAAATTTTATATTTATTTTACATGGTTTGCAAAAAATGTTTCGCAAACTATTTTGAAAAGGGTATAAGATATTTTGACAGTATAAACATTCTTTTTCTGTGTATAGATACAAAGTCTATAAAATAAAAATTTAAAATATAATAAATATAATAAAAAATAAAAATAAAATTTAATAAATGTTAATAAAATGAATCATTACTTCAGTTTTTGAAGAAAAGTTTTATTTTATGAAGGGGTGCCTTACGTGTAGCGGTCACTTTTTGAACCGTTGGAATCTTTAGTCCATAAAAGTTTGCCTATTCCTAGTGCCTTACAGAGTCAAGCATTGAGTAGAGTCTTGATTTGAACTCTATTTTTAGGAAAATCAAGACGACAAAGAATTCCTTAAAAAAGTGATGTCGATTGATGAAGATAATTTGTTATCAAAAGAGTTACATATGGAGGAACCTACCCCTTTTCTTAAGGATATTAGTTACCTAATTGTCATCTTACTTGTAAGTTAAGTCATCCCCTATGTCTAGTTTTTCTCTTTAAGAAAGTCCCAGAAGTCTGTAGCAGAAACCAAGGGTTGGATATGTATTCCCTCTATTTTGGAGAATTTTAGGTCTTCTAATGTTGATATGGATATTACCTTTGGGGAAGAATGGCATCATTCCAAGTGATTCATTTCTCAAGTCGATGATGAATTTTTCTATTTTGATTATGACATTTACTCTGTGAGGAGGAAGCAAGTGAAGCATACAGCCTATGATTTCAAACTCGGAAGATTCAAGCATGATTTTTGATGTTGAGAAACTAAAGTTTATAGTGTTGTGATGGGTATCCATGTAATGTTCTTGTAAGTGTAAGTAGTATTCTTGTTTGTTTTGTTCTACCTTTGTTCCTAAAAGGTACCTATTCTCTAATTCTTTTTAATAGAAATTTCTTCAAAAAAATTCTGTAAATAACTAACTTGCTAACTTCTAGATTTGGTGTTTTTTCCTGACACTTTCACTTTGTACTCAAGGCTTGTTGAGATCTTTAACACTTGGTTTATGAAGTCGAGATACTTATAGTTAGATAGGATCTTAGATTTAATAATTCACACTTCCTTAATTAGAAAGATTTGTGTGCTATATTGCATGCTTAGTCTCTTCCTTGAAGAATATGACCGACACTCACTGATACGATTTCATTCATGATTGAGATGATTTGAGGTTCCACTTGAGTAACTAGGATTTGAGATTTGAGTACGGACCCCATTCTATGATATTTGTGGATGAGATAAAATTAATGAAAGCTTCATGAAACCTGAATGTCAACATCTTAACCAGTATGAGAACTTAGTTCTTGTACTATTCTCTTGATATTGACCTAAGTTCTAGGTTATGATAAAACTAATATAAAATGTTGATCATTGTGTATAAATTCTTGTTAAAAGTTGTGGAGCTAGCCCAAAAATCAAAGAAAATTAAAGAGAAAACCTCATGCGTTACAAAGTTAAAGATCTTATATTGGTGGTAACCATTCCCAACCTTTTAAGCGTCCATTTTGACTAAATTCTTAGGCTTTTTATGAGTCGGGATAGTATCCAAAAAGGGTTGTGCATCGTATAGTGATACAAGTTTGGGTGTAGAAGGCATCTTAGATACTCAAAAGGAACATACCCCGATGTATTCCCAGGAAAACAAGTACAGATGATTCAACCTTTTTTTATGGACACATTGATTAGAAACAAAAATATATTATGTTGAGTTCATAAGACACTTGAGAGAAATCTTGTTCCAATGAGAGGGAGAGAAGATTTGACACATTCCCACACCCTCCATCATCTGGCCAACCATCTACATTTCTTTAAGTTTGGCAAACTAAGGAGATGGTGAATTGAAGCAATAATAGATTTAATCCCTAGTGCTCAGGACTAAGTCCTTAGGAGAGTCTCTTGGACTAAAACATTGGGTGATATCTTGATTCTACTCTTGTAAATGCAGTCAACACATTAAGTCATACTTCTTACTACATATGTATACATTGAGAGTCTGATGATTAGAGGATTTGACTTCCTTTTAATTAAGATCTGGTCTATCTTAGAGTTTTAAGATCTGTAAAACTAAGTGTTCTAGATTGATCAAGCCTTGCATTATCACATGCACATCTCAGGGAATTCACTAAGTCTCTTTATTAGCTCTAGGACAAGCTTAGCTTAAGTATTGTGGGTGATAAATCCCAGATTTATCTTCATAATTAAGCCGTATTATCTTTCCTTCGTAAGAAAACCACTAATATTCACTAACAATTATCATTAAATATTCACGACTATGTTGTAAATAATTCACCCTAATTATTATATATTAAATAACCCTATTATTATGCTTATGTTTTATGTGTTTCTAATCTATTAAAATCCAATAAAAATTGGTATAATACATAATTAATTTAACAATATATATAAATTAAAAATCCAAAAAATAACAAAATAATATAAGAAGTATTTTTAATACTATAATAATACTTACGAAATTATTTTCTATGTATATATGATGTAATTTCTCTTTGAGTTCTACATGAAAGTTGTAGATCCCATCGTTATCTACAACTTTCATGTTTGTTTTTTCCTAATTATCCTTCTTATTTTTTCTTTTGATTTTAAAATTATTTTTATATTTTTCTAATTCCCAGATAATTTCTCTATCCTGACCTTTTATCTCTTCCACTTAAATTTGTGGGTTGCATGAACTTCTTGATCACACGATCGACTTTCAATCACGCCCGCCTCACTTCTGGATGGCATGATCTCCTTGATCAGGTGCATCTTGGCCATCCACTTGCACCAAATTCCTATCCATTGGATCGCAAAATCCAAAGGCATCTATATCGTCTTCCTCATTCACACCTCTTCAACCCTCATCTCAAATAGTTGTAAAACTGCCAACTTCACTCCATTTTCCAAACTACTCTAGCCAACCACCCGATCAACTATCGATGCCTAACCCTAGTTCTAATTCTTTTGATCTACGCCCAACCTCTCAACCACATCTTAGCCATCACCTGACCTCCATAGGAGTGGTTGCAACCACCGAGAAAACCACATGTAACCACCAAGTCTTCTGATCAAACTAGGTTTCCAACGACCATAGCAAGGTATCCGCCACTCTTTCTAAATTCTCCCAGCCTTCTTCTTCTATTCAATGATAAAGAAAGTGATCGTGGAAGTGAAAAAACAGAGAGCAACACAAGAAAGATACAAGGTGAACTTCACCTTGTTGCAGACCTAACCCAATGCCACTCGAGCTTCCTCAACTCGCCCTTGAGGTTAAGCAAACATCTAGAGTTCCTTTGCAGATTCTCAAGTTTGCAATTCATCGATCCTGTAAATCCCAGTTCTAGTACATTCTTGATTTTTGTATCATTTCTCCATTTTCTATGCTCGCACCTGCTCTCTCTTTCACTCATTTAATCTCACGTATAAAAATGCTTAGGTCTCCCATTCTTCGTGAAACCATTTCTTCGCTTTACGAGTTCTCACATCATCACTCCCATTCTGATGCTCTTCTTCCTCTGCTCATGGAAGAACCCACTTGAGCATCATCTTCCATATCTGATAAGGTTCCTTGTTCATGCTCGTATCTTTTTCCGCACGTCAATCATGCTTCGGCTATATAGTATTAATCCATGCAGGTACTTGAATTGTCGGAATTTCCAAAGAGTTTCATTCTACTATATCTTCTCCGATGTGTTTCCATCGTTAGAGCTCTCCGTCCATCTTCCGCCTTAGCTCTCACCACCAGCATCTTCGCACGGTGTTAGGAAAGCATCCCCGCCATTCAAGAGTTACAAGAGAGTACGGAGGATCACAGGGCAGTTCGTCAAAGCTATGCCCATCTACCGCCGCCAACGGATGAGGGGGAAGAACATCCTTAACCGTTGACGTCGGATCAAGCCATTTTAGTCGAGATCTAATGATTCAGATCCTGCCATGTATTCTCCTGAGGAGATGATTCATACCTTAGGCTGGGAGCTTTAAAGCCTAATGCTGAGGCTCTATCGCATGACATGTGGCACGAGCCAGGAGCCTATCTCCAAGCCTAAGTATCACGTGTGCAAGGCATGTGGGATAGGAAAATTGCAAGAGAGCCTGCATAATTCTTCATAATTACAAATAAGTCCCTACCAGGTGTGATTTACACTTTTATCTTGGCAATTTTATTTATTTGCAACTTAGTCCTATTTGGATGTTTTTTAAATAAATAAAGTAGTTTTTATTACAATTATGCCCCTATTGTGTTCTTTTAATATCTTGTGAACCAATGGTCCAAATTTAATGAAATTGGTGCCATTTGAAAACTTGTGTTCTTTAGTTTGGTACATTTGTTTCACTGTTTTGATTTATAATACTCAATTCATTTTTCTAAAGAGCACAAGTTTTCAATTCAATCTATAATTGCCTTGAAATCAAATTATGTATGGTGAAATGACATTATCGGTTTGCTTTATTATTCTTCAATTATTAATTTAACTCACAACCTATTAAATTAATTAACCAATCACGAGCATCATTATCTGTGTTTGTGCATTCAATTTGTGTTGCATTACATCATAGTTTTCTCATATAATATCATTGCATAAAATGACTTGAAAAGTTGCATGCATGACATTCTATTGTGTATGCTTGACCTAGATGCCTATTGATCACATAAATAAATATTTGACAGCTTAATTAAATTAAACAGCTTCTCGTGTCCATGTGTTAAATCCTAGACTTTCCTAGGTATAAATTAAAGCCAACACACTCTTAACAAAGATTCTCCTCAGTTCTAATTGATCGTTATTTGTCCATATTACAACGAGTCAATATTATAATTGCTAATTAGATGTTCATCACCCTATCATGTCATTTCTCCTCCACATGCAACATGCGATGTACCAATACTTTTAAAAGCCACATTTCTAGGAGGAACTTTGAAGAACACGTTTCCCAATGCCTTTACTCGATTGTAGAAACTTGGTAGCACATGACAAACTATTTCAACCATGGCGGTGATCATGGTGGATCAGTGAAGCACCACCATCACAAAGTTCATTGTTTCTTAGACTTCGACCATGTTAATCCAAGATCACTATATATTACTTTTATTTTCTAGCTTAATTATATTACATTATGTGTATTTTCATGTCTTAATGCATGTGCATTTATTTTGTTTGTGTGAGTCTATCACAAGAGGAGCATGAATTGTGCAATATACAATTATCCAATAACAATATCCAAATAAAAAATAAATCGCAATCATAGAGAGAGAATAATATCAAACCATAAACACATAATGGTTTTTACATGGAAACTCAAGCAAGTGAAAATTACGACTCGGAACCATGTTCTAGGATTTCCCCTTCGCTATCTAGACGAAGCTTGTTTCCACTATTCCAACGCTACTTTAAATTGAGGGTAGCACAACATCTTGTACAATCTGTACCCTTCCTTGGACAACTCTCAAAGTATGATCTTATCTCTCACTGATAAAGGAATCCACAACTTAGATACATATAGAAAAATACTAAACATAGTATAGTTAAGAAATGAAAAATGAATTCACAAGCTTACATACTTTAAACATAGAATATGCTCTAGAATGATGATGAAGACCGCACTAGAGCACAAAGAGCACAAACAACTTCAATAGTAAAAAGCTTTGGACTGAAGAGAACTTGAGAGCACGAAAATGTTGTAAGAACTCGAATATCAAACAAAATGATTGGTCTTTCTTTTTTTGAGAGTAGATGATGTTTCTCTTGGTCTTGTGTCTCAAACAATGAGCCATTGGATCTCTTATATAGGGTTGGCGTAAAAAGAGCTGTCGGTGTTCAAAAATAGAAAGTCTAATATTTTGATTTTTAAAATTCATGAATTGATCTATCATATAAACAAGGTAATTGATCATGGGTGATCGATTGGGCCACAAAAGTGATCGATCATGGTCAGAGAATGGTCGATCAGGGTTGATCGATCATAAGAAGCAATATGGTCGATCATAAGTGATTGATCAAAGTGTCAAGTTGATCAATCATGTGTCCAAAAATTGATTTATGTGAAATTGATGATTATGGCTTATGTTTGCTTGATGATCAAGAATATGCAACAACTATGAGACTGTTTTTCAACATAGAATAAAAAACTTCGTAATATATCACATTAGCATCCAAAGTCTTCAAAACTTGAGCATTTGAATTGAGTCTTTTTTTTATTCTCTCATCAATATAATTCTGATTCTTGAGCATTCCAGCTGAGTCTTTTGGAATACTTTCAGGCTTTAAGTTGACTTCTAACTTTCTATACTTTTCATTGAAGAGTTTCTATGAGCTTCCACCTAAAAGTTAATCAAGCTACAAAACAAATATGCAAATGAGTCATTAGCAAAATCTAAGTCACTAACAGTTTGCTTGTTATGTATCTATACTAGACATTTCGTTTACTTAATGCTTATCTATCAATTTGATTTTCTCTCAAGCTGAATCTACTCATGATTGTGGTTTACTTGTTTCTAACAATAAAAGGGGGAGAAAGACAAGAAAAATTCAAGATGATTATAGATTTTAATTACAATGAGATTTACAGACTTGTGTGATTGTTTATTAAGAAATATTTTTTTCTAGTTTGTGAAAAAACTAAAAAATGATAATTGTTTTATTTCTTTAACACTTGTAGGATTGTAGGTGGTGCATGTATTTGAAGGAGAAGTTCAACTGTATTATAGTACTGGAAATGTGACTAGTAGTATGTTTGGCCACGAATTCATCATCTCATGAGTAAATACAATTTGTTGTGCTATATCTTGGAAGCATACATTCTGTCTAACTTCTACCAAATTGTCAGTGTACAATTCTCATTTTGAATGTGATTGAATATATATTTTTTACACAGAAATTGTCCGCAAAATTCTAAAGATATTTTCATTCTTAAATTCTCATTCCTTACAATTACATGTCTCATTTTTTTGTGTAGAAAAAATGAATGATGAATGCCCTTTTCAAAAAAAAATATATTCATCTTGTTCTTTTAAAGATTGTAGTTGATCATGTTCAAACTAATCATCCGAATAGTATTGAAACCTAGTTTATCAACCATGGTTGTATTGATATCACATGATGGAAACAAATTCTCCATATGAATAAAACAGCAAAAGACTAATAAATAGATCCTACATGGTTAGCGGTAAAAGAAACGACACCTATGAAATAAAATCCAACCACGTACAAAATAAACCCCATATTCATAGAAATTTTGAGCAGAAAACCTCAAATGCGAGAGCAGAAACAAGAAGGTTGATCGTGATTCAAAGTCAAGTAGTATAATCGAATATGTTTCTCCCACAGAGCTTTCATAAATTCAAACTTTTCAACAATGCCAACAATCATCAGAAATACAATGACTAAAGGGTAGTGGAAAGAAATCATCGATAACTGATCTTCTTACGGAGAAACCATTAACGAGCGGATCTGAACAAGAAAGAAGTAGAAGCAAACTTGGACCCGCCAAAATGTCTTTCGTCAAGCCAGAAGAGAAGCAAAATCTCCTATTGAACTGTGCTAAGATTATGAATATGTTTATTTGCAAATATGATGGTTGTTCGTAGTTCATTAAAAAAAATAAGTGGAATGAGGCCCTTATAAGGCATCTATTGGCAAGAGGCATGGTGACTTAAATCCCACACGCTTTTCCATCGAATGTCAAAATTATAGTATCACCCAAAGAATAATGACATTCTTTAGAAATACCATTAAACTTCTATTAATTGCAAAATGAAACCAAAAAAAGAGCGCTAGACTCACTCTCATTCTAAAGTGCAGATCTAAATGGAACAGATTTCGTACATCCATCCAAACAAAATCACATTAAAAATAAACAAAGATTCTCCCACTATACATACCGTGGAGAAGATGGATGCAAGCACAAGTTACGTTGCCCCCACTATTCTATACACCCCCAAATTCTAACTGTGGGGGAACACCTAAGTGCCTTAGCACTTTCTTCGGTCCATAGTGTTGAAATATTCACGAAAAGAAGTCTTCGTCTTAATTAGGTTTAGGTCTCTTTACAAGTCATATTAGACCCCATAGCCTCTGCCCCACCACTTCAATTCCTTTGTAAAATTGAGAATAATTGTCTGCCATTTATGTATGGCATTTCATGCAGGCCATCGCACGCTATTTTTGTTAAGGATGACATGCCTTGAAGGTTATCATTAGCGGGCTACTCAATCATGATAGGTTGTCTTACTCTGTTTAGAAGTAGAATTTTCGTATCAAGTTTGCTCGAATGCAATGAAAAGTCTCAACTGTGTCCAATTGGCAGTGATTGCAAAGAAATCTCACATCCATACTCTAGTGCTTTGCATCTCAACCATCCATTATTTAAAGTGATGGACTTCAACACGCACCACTTTTCATTGAAATGTAATCTATTGCCTCATGACACACCTCTGAACTATTAATAAAAAGCACACCTCATTCACATAAGATCCTCTTTTGTGCACACTAAGTATTACACTTGTTTGGTGAGCTTCTCCGATGAATCCAACCAATGCTATCGCCGCGATGGTCATCAAGGATACGAGCTTTCGTATTGAGTTAGCACGAAAGCTCGGATCCGGAGATGCACCTGACCTTGTATTCTGAGTGTGGAATTGAAGTTGTGCTTATCTCTTAAGTCTAAAAACAGCAAAAGTAGGAATACGGTATCAAAGTTAATCATGCGCTAATTAAGTCTCCCACACCAGGGAAAGGTTAGCGGAACAGCTGTTAACAGCCTTCTCCTCTTCCTCCGCCACCGCAACCGCATGAGCTCATCTCTTGAAGCAAACACCAAACAAACGTCTTTACAGAATTACGCTATTTTTGTTTGAGGAAATCCTCAGGTTAATCATAGCACTAATCACTCTCTATGACTAACTGCAACAAAAAAGTAGAAGAAAAGACAGAGTTGAAGAATTCACCATCCAAGAACGGACTTTTTCGGATTCCGATCAACACCCACTTCCCAATTCGAGATTATAATCACATCCAGAGCTCAAAGAAGGGATCTTGAAGCTCAGGGTTCAGCATCGGAGAGAGCGGACACGTCTACGTAGCTCTCGCATTCGTCGGCTGGAGCTGGGAGGTTGAGATCAATGAACCTGCCAGCGGTATTGCGTCGATCTCCAGCAACGAGGTGTGACCTCTTGTGGCCTCCGAGAGCTTGGCCGGAGCTGAAGACCCTGAAGCAGAAGGGACACTCGTGGGTGCGGAGTTGGTCGTTGTTGCTCTGGTTGCAGGGCTTGGATTTGTTGTGGCTCGCCCGGTGCCCACCGAGGGCTTGGTAGGATCGGAAGGTCTTCAGGCAGGTGCTGCATTGGTACCGGCTCCTTGCCTTGGGTGTCGCGAGCTCGACCACGGTCGTTGTCGCCATTGCCGACCGCTCCTCGTGGTCCAGTTCCTGGAACCACACGTCGCGGGAGAGCATGACGAGGCAGAAAGCGACGTCCTCGTCGGTGGTGGTGTCTCCGGAGGCAGAGCTGGCGACCTCCTCGTTGCAGCAACGCTTCTTGAGGAAGCCGCTCTCCGATTCGCTTTCTGTTTCGGGGTCCCTGTTAGTCACCACGACAGAGGAGAGCTCTGGATCCGGCGGTGGCGCGCGGTGGACGTACCCTGATCCGGAGGAGGAGGAGATGGTGGTGGAGTTGCGGCGGCTGTGCATGCGCAGGTGCCCGCCGAGCGCGCGGCCGCTCGCGAAGCGGCGGAGGCAGAGCTTGCAGGTATGGGTGCTCTGCTTGCTCCTCTTGTTGTCCATGGATGGAATCGGCATCTGGTGCTCTGTTGCTGCTACTCTCCTATTCCTGCGGGGATTGGGAACGGGGGAGTATGGGAGAGAGATCTGTTCGGAATGGGGGTGGGAAAAGAGCACCGAGAAACGCTTACAACCCAAGTCATGCTCATGCATCACATTCACTCCACGCCTTCGCTTAAAAAGGTATGTGGAAAGTGCTCGCGTTTAGCGGGAAGCCCTCCCAGAAACTTTAACCGCGCGCAGGACAATTTTTGTAAATATGACACCTTCCCGGACCTCCATCTAAAAGTTCCATTTTCTCATTAATTTTGTTTAATAATTTTTGTAAGGATATGATGACATATATATCTAGTAATATCCAAGTACCGATCGCAGTATGTAATGATAAAAGTGCGGACCCTATTGTGCCCACTTTTTTTTTTGCGGATTTCAGATAAAAGTCCATCATTTAATCTCTGTATATCAAATTTCATCTTGACCTAATAGCTGTAATTATGATGAATGGGTTACATGTATTTGATCAAAGAAATTTGACGTCATACTTTCGAATTAATCATATTTTAAAAATAAAAAATGAAGTATGCAATTTGAGGATGAATATCTTCTTTTTTTCATGGTCATGTTATTTTTCTCGTTAGCTGAGGGAGCGTATAGTCCAACTAGAATAAGAAAAAGTTGCAGGGGTATGAGTTGGATTTTCACTTGTGGAAAAGGAAGGGAGCGGAGAAGTCAAGGGAGGTTCGTTGTAACGACAACGTGACGTCATAATGCCACGTGGCTTCTTTAATTACGGGGAAAAAGTAGGTCATGTTTTGCTTATTGTAATTTAGTAAAATAAATATCGGAGTTTCTTTTCTGGTCCATGGCGAAAGCAAACCGCTACTCTGCTGTTCTATTGTGGCAATTAAATTAAGTTCCGGTTATTAGTGAGAGTTGAGTTGGAGTTCTAACAGCTATTAAGTTTAATGTACCCATCAATTTCTGTGAAGTTATTTATATTGCGTGGAATACGAAGCGTATATCCGGAAGACGACTGAAAAGGCTATGGATTACACACATCACTAAATCAGATCTTTTTACCCGTTCAAAACATAGATTGCATATAAAATTAAATATACGTCAGAACATAATCATGTACACATGATATGCATTTTTGTTAAAAGGCTATCCTGATTACAGAAGAAAATATTGATCGAGATATTTTTTTTTTAGTTGTTTTCTATTTTCTAATAACTACATTCGATTCGTACTTGTCAACAATCTATCTTTAACTAGTACTTGATACCACACATTCAAAACTATTAGATAATCGCTAGAAACTTTCGTCAATACTATAGAAACAATCACAAGAATTTTTGTACATATGGAACCCTAGCCGTAAACCTGAGTAGTAGTACTACTAGTATAACCCATGTATTAGTATTTTGGATAATGTGGTTTATGATGATATTGTGGTTAGTATTAAGAGGGGTTTTAATCTGCTGTATATGAATTTGTTATTCTTCTCCTCACCAACAGTTGATCTTTTTGATCGATACGTTCAAAGGAATTTAATTGGTTACTTTAATTGCTGGAGAATTCTATTTATAGACAGTTTATTCCCATTTCATATGTCATTTGAATACTTTGATAGACTCATTTTCGAAGATAGAATGCGCAAATCCTTATTTCGAACATGCCCAATATAAAATGAACTTATAGCATGATAATGAAGTCTATTTATAAAGTTCATGACCTAAGTCCAATCCAATTTTGACCGAGCATAAGACTTTTATATTATCTTACACTGTTCCCACAAGTGATAAAAGAAAGGAGAACACATCTTTTTTTATTACCTTCCCGGCTTATTGACTTGTTTGTATCAAGAAACCCTTGTCTCTCACAATACTCGCTAACTTGATCCTTAGTATTTGTTACTAGCTTGATTTCGGGGAAGAAAGATCAATTACTAATAATATGTCATATGCCTACCTAGTTTACCTTGCACCTCAGTTGTCCACAACCCCTTTCATCGAGAATGTCAGCCAGTTGGGTTTGGAGCGGGTATAGATATTCTCAAACCTTTACCCATTTATAAAATCACTATCCATATCCGTTCATTATTAAACATGTAATTTCTAATAGGTGCCCATATACCTTACAGATACACGTATATCCAATGGGTACCTACATGTTTGACATAGTAAAATGTTAAAGTAATTCATAAATTGTAGCATAATCGGAACTATCTTTGGGGGTATCAGTGTTACATAAATATACACAAGATTTTAACATGTGGATTAAACAGAGGAAAATCATATAATATGGTGACATACAAAGATGTGTAATGTGTATGGAATGTTAACTGTTTATATATATTAGGTGTTTAACTTTTTTGGGTTGATAATACTATTTTATTTAAGATATAAAAAGGTAGTTGAATGTGAATAAGTAGATGGAGACGAGAAAATTGAGTTGGATTTTTATATATAAAATTTCTACATAATTAGATACGAAATGGATATGACTTGTTTGATTAAAATACAAGATACACATCTATATTTATAATTATTTCTTATTCGGGTTTGAGCGGGTTCGGGTTTGATTATGTAGAAGGCAATCTCAAACCCATACATGCATGGATATTAAATTTAAAATCTAAACCCGTCCATTAAATGAGACGGGTTCCGGGTCCTTAAATGAGGTAGGTTTGGTTAGAGTGGAGCATTGGGCTGAACCCGACTCAACCTGAGAAAACCCGGCTCGGTCCCATCAAATTTTCTTGGGCCTTGGGCCGGGTCACGTCCCGAGTTTTTTGGTTACTTGAGGGTCCAGACCCGACCTGAGGCCCATTGGGTTGGGCCCGAGTTCGGGCCGGGCTTGACCCACCCCATTATCATTTTCATTCAGTCTAATCTTTTTGAACAACTTCTAATATCTAAGCCCCAAAACAAATCGACTTATTAGATTATGAAAAGATGCATCTAAGTGGATCATGTATACTTCACATAGATATAATTTTTAGACAAACACAAGTTAACAAGTTTGGTAATGCGAAATTGGATTGGCCGAATGGGTGTTCAATTTGGTAAATTCAAATTGGATAATAATTGTTGGGTGAGGAGATTACAAATTTGAAAGAGAGGGTGGGCCGAATGGTTGTTCGATCTGGTAAATTCAAATTGGGTAATAATTGTTGGGTGAGGAGATTAAAAATTTGAAAGAGGGGGAGGGGAGGGGACGGATCACGATTCACGGATGGGATAATGAGGATTTGAATTTTGAAATGGGGAGGTGATTGCCAAATTAGGAAGCGGGTCGGGTGGAATCGGGCCATCAAGACCCATCTCGTGTTCGAGTTGGGCCCAACCCATACGTGTAAATTATATAGAAGGAGGGCATGGGCCCAACCCTCATTTACATCGGGTCCGGATCGGGTTCGAGCTTTTTCGAGTTGGATCAAGGTCAGTTCAGGTCAGCCCAACCCAATGTTCTACCCTACATTTGGGGCAAGTACCTAATGGGAAGACGGGAATTGACATCCCTACATTCATATTCAAACACTTATCTGGCAATATATTTCCTCTTTAAGAAAGACCGAGAGATAACCAGGCATGTAAAGAAATCAATTGTTTCTAAATAAAATTAGTTAAAACTAAGGGATTTTTTACACTAGTATCCCTCTCTGCAAATACACTTATGACTCAACGTTTTTTGCCACAACACATGTTTCCCCTATGTTCTTACAAAGTTCGCAGTACCTCCATCTGTTATCGCACTTATGGTCCTATATTATATTAACATATAGGTAATACTGTAAATTTTGTAAGAATATATGATACAAAGTGTTATTACAAAAACTAGAGGCATAAATTCACATGAGAAACATATGCATTTTTTTACGGTTACGTCCTTGAAGAATATCGCACATATACTTTAGTTCTTAAATGTATAATATTTAAACTACGCATGAGAATTGATAAACAACTAAATTTGCACATGACCACATATAGAAACTTCAATAGCGATTGCAATGTAAATAGGATATAGATAACGATTAAAGTATAAATGCCATGATCTACAAGGAGACAAGGTGCAATTCCTCATGAAATAAAACAAAGAAGGCCTTTGTACCTACTCCAATGGCAAATCTTCATAAATCTAAGGCAGATGGTGTGGCATGTGAATGGCTTCTTAGAAAGAGAACATGTAAGTATCCAACATTGGCATAAATACAAAATTGCTGATAAAAGTCAATAGGTGATGGTACCTTGGTTATATTTATATCAACAACTCATAAATACCACTTTATGTATTAAAGAATTTTGATGTAGGATTACTATATTTTAAGGAAATGATTGTAACATTTGAACTATAATAATTTAAAAGAAATAAAAACATTAGATCATTAAATAGGTTAATGTGAATGGAGTTAATTGTTATCCTGGCACAAATTGTACAATTTTTGTCCAAAGTTAATGAATCAAATTCAATAATTTTACGTGATAAAGCAAATGGGGATATCGTTAGGAGTAGTTGATTACGTTCCTTAAATGAAAATATAAGCATCTATTTTCATCGCATAGAAGAAGACATAATTACTCAATTTCGCTTACTAGGACTTGATGATGTGCTTAGTAGACCTACAATAGCAAGCATGTTTTAGGAATTATGCGCAAATATGATAAAGTGAAGGCCAAATATCTTTAACTAGAGACTTTTCTTGAGACCTACTTGAATTCTTAAACAAAAAATAGGAAAACATAAGGCACAAAGATCATCATATAAGAATCTAAAATAAAACTTAAGTAATAAATTGTCTTTGATTTAAGTGGAAATCTCAATAAGAGATCTTGAGTTGGATTCATTGAATCTTTGAAATAATCTAGAACATAGAATGAATCGAGGGTGAAGGGAATTTTGATCTCTGATGAATCCTTGATTCTCGCTCTTTATTATTTTATTTTAGCTCTTTTTCTTGGTAAAACATCATGTAAACACCTGTAAATATAATAACTTAGCAATCTGCATGCTCTTGTTAATATTGCATAATTAAGCATATTTTTGGCTAAATAAAAGAACAAAGGAAAAAGAAAAAGAATGATGTATTTAGAATAAATACAGAGTGACCCAAATTCCGAGAGAAGGTCAAGTCTTACCTCATCGTAAAATAAAATAAGTAGAGAGAGATATGGTTCACTATGTGTAGTACATTTTGACTATACTTGTACATATTAGTTATATATTTAACTATTCTTTCTACATCCTTGCATATATTTCTATCCATCCCGAACTTTCCATTCCGCCTCCGTCGTGGTTTCCTTGCTATGACCACCCAATTAGAGCTCCATCTAACACATCCCTCCCTTCCGATCGATGTTACGACTCATGCCTCATCTTCCCATGCGGTCTGATCATCCTAATGCTCATCCATCTGGTTGAGATTAGGCTCGAGTTTCCTTCATCCATCTTTGCCGGAATCCCAACGCTCCGTTTACCCTCGCTTCCCTTGTTTTACGCTCAATAATCATCGCCGGAGCTTCACCTCCGAGCAGCGTACCCCTTGCAGGTGCTGGTTCGCACAAGCACACCCATTTGGTCCACCAGCTACTCAGACAGAGCAGCTCCAGGTCGCGCCACACCTCCATGCCCATCTGACCGTCGTCGACCTCATTGGAGCCCTCCACCAGACGCGGGAACCTCTCACGACACTGCTGGAGCCTCCATATCTTTCATTGGGTCGGCGGATCTTTTCCCCTGCTCGATCGAAGTTCGCCCAGGAGGTGTTCTTGTAGACCTACTCCTCGTCGTTGGATGGGCCCCCTTCTGCCAGATTGTATTTGAGCCGCCGATCGCAATAACTTTAGTGTTGTTGGATCTGGCACCTCCTGACACATCTGCCCACACGTTCCCGACCATATCTTTAGCCGTCAGATCCGTACTATAGCAGCGAATCACATGCGTACATCCCCGACACGTTAGAGCCGTCAGATCTTTTCCAGGGGACAATCAGAGCCGTCAAGAGCCCCACGCGTCTTGCACATGTCTCAGGGTATATTTCACTTTATATCCTGTATCTTTTGATATTTCGTTATAATCTAGTAAATAAATATGGTAGTTCAGACATTTTGCAGTTTGGACCTTGTGTTTTTATATATTTGCATTTTAGTCCCTCCCAGTGGGTAGCACGTGTATGTCCACATGTCTTTTGGGTTATTTGCATTGTATACCCCACACTTTTTATCTGTTATGAATTGAATGTCATGTTTTTAGTATTTGCAACTATACCCTTGTGAGTCTGGATCACGTGTGTAGTGTGTGCTTAATTAGACTTTTTGCAGATATGGCCATGAGCTTTTAGAAGGTATTATTCTTTGGTCTGTGAACTTATTTTATTTGCAGATTGATCCTTGTAAACTGTGCTTATTTATTTGATGTATTTTGGACTTAATAAATAGCTAATTAATTTGAAAAAAATCACCTAAAAATTAGATGGCGTGTAGTATTTAGCGTGATTTTCTTGGATTGATTTGTTTGCATTTAATATTTTTAAAAATTCAAAAAACTTTAAAAACATCACTGTTTAGCTTAGACAAATCATAAAAATTCAAAAACACCTTAAAAATTCTATACAAATTACCATAGTTGCCATTTGTGTGTTTTATTTATAATACTAATTTTGTTTGAAACCCCGTTATAAAAACCCTAAAAATTACACAGCACCTAACAACTCACAAAAAACATATAAAATCACAGAAAAAAATCCAATAATTTCATTTCAGTTTCTGTCTGTAGGTTTTTATTTGTATTTTGCCATAAATTTACTATCCAGAACTTTAGGCCATTTTACATTTTTAACTTACAATTTAGTCCTGGTTGTGCATTGTTTGCATTTTTGTGCCTTGTTTGATTTTTAGAAAATTACAAAACATCAAAAAAATCCCAGAAAATTATCAAAATCATTTTAATACTTTAAAAATCCAAAAATATTTTTATCGTCATTTTACGAGTATTTTTAGATTTATAGAAAAAATACAAAAAATTTATTGTGCTTGTTTATCCTTATTGATTTTGATTTTGTTTTCTTACTAAAATTTAATAATTTGCAAAATTAAAACCACTAAATAATTTATTTTATTTTATTTTTGAGATTTGACTACTTCGTAGATTTTTCGTGCTCCTTATGTTCGACCCTGGTTGCTATACCGAGTAAATAAAATAGCGAACCACTTACACATGTTCTGATTGTTTGATTTTACTTGAGTGGATTATTTCTTCTTGTTGAGCCTGTTTGATTGGTTGGGGTCGCAACGACCTTGTTTATTTCCTAACACTTAACCATGATCGATCGGATGCTATTCAGAATGGTATCATTGCCGGGGAGCACAACTTAGTAGTCATTTATCTTTTACTTCTCTTTTATTATTTCCTTGCCATTATTTGATATAACTGCTTCGTGACACATTTCTATTTCACTTTTCGTGTAAGGGACCGCCCGAGGATGCTTCGGTTTTCTTCTGGAAGAAACCACACCTGAGGAGGAACAGAGAGTATTAGAGATTGGTTAGAGCTTATAGATTAGTTTATTTTTTGCAAATAATTGATTATTGTAATAATTGTGGACACTCTTGTACTTTGAGACTCACTTGTGTGGACACTTGGACTCATCAGGGTTTGTTTCGTCGAGTATCGGTGTATTCGAGGGACCCCACCGGATTTCTTGCAGCTTTAATTTTATTGCCTTTTATTTTCTTTTGATTCATGAATTTTTAGCCCTTAGACTTAGGTCTTTTGTTAATTGTGACGTAATTAGTTAAGGACCCACACCTAATCGCTTATCTGTTCCCATAGATCGTAGTTGGACCTATATAATAATCAATAATAAATAGCTAACCTAATAGATTGAAAGGCCATGTGCCGCTAAGGTCGTATACATCGCTGACAGGATCCGTTATGGCGGACATCGATCGACTTCTGAAACCGGACTCATGCCTCTCTCTCTGATTAGTTAGCTATCTATTCCTCATGATTAATAGAAGTTGCTCGTCTAAGGCTGATTTCTTCGTGCATCATGTAGCTAGTTAATTTTTTGTCTTTATTTTTATGTACGGATCACCCTGCATGTAGAGTGCGGGAGTCACATATGTATTTCTATCTCTACATGCATCATAGTGTTTGATTGCGCATTGACGTTTTCGACTTCCTCCCCCTGTTTTATTGGACTCAAAATAACCAAGAAAATAAAAAAATTTATTAGGCGTTGTTTTATTTCAGAAAATACCTAAAAAGTGAAAATAAATAAAATTGGTATTGCCAATGCAAATTTGACCCTAAAATACACTTCACTTAAAAATCTTGTTTTGGAGAGAGGCACCCCCTCATTGATTGATTTATCTGCAGCGAGAGAGTGACCTGCACACTAAGCTAGAGCCATACCTGTGAAGGATATGGTGAAATCCTTAAGCGCATCACAGAAGTGTGAGGATCGCATCTTATGCGATCGAGAGGGACTAGTCACACTAGTTGCTCGAGGCAACATAATTTTAAAAAATTTCATGCAATGAAACCACATGATCCAAGAACACTTCTCGGATCGTTTCATCTAAACCACAAATAAGTATTAGGGTTACCTCTTGAAGCATGGTTGTGATTGAGTCTCTAAATGAAGAGACCTCCTGTCTCAAGTCCGATCCGACAGAGGAGACGCTTGCAAACACGTGGATGAGATGCGTACTCCTCACAATCCATGTTGATGATCCAAGCGACGAATCTCCTGATCTCGTCACATGAGAAACGATGTCTTCTTCACGATCAAGGCACACCGAAGGAGACGGAGATCCACGAGCAAACGATCGGGCAGCATAACAACAACGCTATGGTGATGGAGACTCTCTGGGGCTTCCATGGTGGATGACCATATGAGAGAGAGAGAGGGTGTATAGAAAGAAAGAGAGAGGGAGAGAGCCTTATGTTTCATTAGCACATGAAGAGCAAGGGGTGCCCTTCTATTTATAATATTTTGGGATCCATGGATCTCAATCCATGGACAACACAAATCCAATAACTCATATAGATTTGTGTTTCTTTTAATGACCAAGATTTTTGTTGGTAAAAACCAACAACAATTAATTTAATTTAGAATAAATATATATTGATAAATCAATATGATTTAATCTCAAATTAAATCAAGCAAGCATGGAGATTATGGAATGAAGATTGCCTCCTTCCATAAAATTGGAGTTGGTGGCAATCTCATGTCATCTTATGAGATCTCATGACATTACATCTTATGAGATCTCATGAGATTACATTATTCCATGGAAATCTCCAAGATCTACAACACTACTTGTTGTAAATTATTCTAAAAAAATAATTCATGATTATTTTGGGAACATTGCAATCTTGCCATTGGAAATTTGTGAATCAAATTTACAACCCAAAATAAAATGTGATTTACATTTTTAACTTAATGTTCAATGTGAATCCAACTCACATTAACATTTAATTAACAACTGTAAATTACAAATAGCTCTCTCTTATATATCGTAAATCACATTTATAATATATATGATTAATATGGATAGTGCTATCCACATTATTCATATCCATGATAATTAAATCACATTTAATCATCTTGGATCTCAATTCTCATGTGCCCAAATAATATGAGTCACATTCACATTATTCACATCTTTTATAATCAAATCACATTTAATTATCTAAGATAACTCTCTCTATAATATGAATTAAATTCATATTATTCATGATAATTAAATCTCATTTAATTATCCATTTTCTCAATGCTCGGATACATATATCAATAAGGAAATTATCCTGATCTCTTTCAAGGATAATGCGCTTTCTCCGCGGATACTTGGAGATAAGGACATGGCGATTGTATTGTTGTATGTATAGTGACTTGGATATTGAGATCACATCTCAAATCCAGATCCTACATACCTCTCATAGATATTTTATTAAATTAAGATCGCAAATCTATTCTTCTCATTGCATCTGAATCACATTCAGATCAATGTCCAACATTTAGACCAAGATCAGATTACTTCTCTACTGAGAGGAGTCACTAAAATCCAGACCCGTTTCATCACTCTCTAAGAATGGAAGCGTCATGGTTATACAATCGTTTATGATCACATCACCATTAGGTATTCCTAATACCTGTACATCTTGCATACTAGAAGACCCAGAACAAACCCGAAGTATAAGATCAATTTTACACTGTCTATTTCAGGGTTTTATCATTAAGTTTCTCATTTGACTATTGGGAGTTGGTATCAATCATATACTTTATAAAAGCATATATCATACCTAGGTGTTTATCATATACTTTTCAAAAGCATATATCAGACCTGCAAGTTCAGTCAAGCTTCCAAAGCGAGACGACCGTGCACGAAATTTGATTCTTTACAATATCTCATGAGTGAGCTCATGTCTTCTTATTCAGTAAATGAACCTGTATGATCCCTTTGAGAGATCATATTACTCATATGACCTTATATGCATACCAACGTGCCAATGTATAGACCTTGATTAGGTCATCAACCTATTGGTCTGCCAAATTTACATACTCAGACATATAGTAACACATCTGTCTCCGATCAGAGGATGCGTGCCTATATCGTGACAGCATACGACATAGGACTTTGGTTATCTCGATCTCGTTAAGTCAACTCTTTGACCTAACTTATATAACACCTCCGAATCTCTATTCGTATGCAGAGGACCTGCATCAAGAGGTTGGTTAGATATCATCCTTTAGAGAAAGGATTTCCATTTCCTTCTCAGGTTGGAGATCCTCTCTTAATAATCATTTGATGGTGCTTGTTGAGTCAATCTAACTCTTTAGATATTCATCCAAGCACCAACCTCTATGATTCAATAATTGATTCAACAACTGTACGATCATTAAGATGGCCATGGTACATAACCCTAATTGTACTAAGGGACCTATTACGTAAATTAGTTATTCTTCATTTTAGATCAGGGAATATATTTGCAATAATATTTATTGCATAATGGCTCGTCGTGGGCTTGCATGTCCAACAATCTCCCACTAGCCTAAAGAGCCATTAATGGGCTAATATTTAAACCCACACTCATGTGACAATCATAGGCTATTTAGAAAAATAGCCTAGTAAGTTGACCAGTCAATCTGTTCTCAAGAGACTATGCCAAGTCCATTTACGACACTTGCATATCTCCTAGTAACAATGTTTGCATCTAATGCGAATGTTGCATCTATACAACACAGTGTTTGCATCTAATGCGAATGTTGCATCTATACAACCGATACTCAATATTAAGGTAGTTATACTGTCCTTGACACTACAGCTCAATAATTATTACAACAAGTATGTAATTTATATTATCCTTATCAGAATACCCTTATTCCCCGAGATCTCTATCTCTAAGGTATCCGCAGTTAAGAACTTTTAGATCACTATCTATAAGGTCTCAGTTTCATGAAGATAAGACTTAGAGATCACTATCTCTAAAGTTTTGTCATCTTTGAAGATATTGTTATTATTGCAATCAAGTGTTTTATCTCCATAGTAGGATTAATAACAATTTACTACTCCCACTGCATGGCAGACATCTGGCTTTTGTACACATATAGCATACACTCAGCTTCTAAGAACTGATGCACAAGGGCAAGCCGTTTTAACATTAACACACACAACTCTTTGAGGTGTTATCCCCTTAGATAAGGACATTACCATATCTTGAGGGAAAGAATCCTTTCTTGGAATTTTCCAGAAAATGGAAATGTCTAAGGTGTACCACTAATGTGACTATTCCAATACCTATCTTCTTTTCACTTCTGAACACCTTCAGAACTAAGATCCAAGAGGTATCCTTGAGATCATATCTCAAGGCATGGAATAGCTAGATCATAAAACACTCATTTTCATCCTTATATCATTCCAAATGATTAGGATATTATCTACATTTAGCACGATGAACACAATGGCACTCACACTAAGCTTCATATGGTTCATCAAGATTCTATATAAAATCATAACATTTATAATTTCATCAAATCTTATGTTCCAACTACAGGAAGCTTATTTGAGTCCATATATGAAATTCCATAGCTTATACACCTTGCTTTCATCAACCATAAAGCCCTGGGGCTACTTCATGTGAATATCCTCAGAGATGTATTTAAGGAAAAATGCAATATTGACTTTCATCTTAAAGATGTCAAAGTCAAGTTGTGTAGCTATAGTTAGCAATATTCTGATGGGTTCTAGCATGGTCACTGAAGAGTAAGTCTCATTGCAAGCGATGTCTTCTTTTCGGTGTGTAGCTTGAGGATACGAGCCGTGCTTTGAAGGTCCCTACCTTCTCATCAGGTTCCCTCTTTCTCTTTAAGATTCATTTACACCTTAATGGGTCTTACCCATATAGGTGGATCCTCGAGGGTCCATATACAACATTTGTATATGAAGTCTACTTTAGACTTTATTGTTAGCATCCATCTTTCCATTCTATGATCTTCAGAAGCTTTATCACATGAAGTTGGATCATTATCAGACTCAACTAACATATGGAATCCATCCTCAAGCTTATTTGAAGAGGTATTAGTGTTTCATCTTTAATTATCCTTTTAATATCCAATTTTAAGAGCCTCATTATCTTCTCAAGACTAAATGAGTTCCTTTACTTCATTTTCATCTTTATTCTCAAGAGTCTCATCAGCTAAGAATCACATTCTCAGATATGAAATCTTTTAAGAATCTCAAGGTCATAAAGTAGGTATACAATACCATCCTTTATTTTCCTAATGAAGTAGCACTCTCAAGTGCTAACTTCCAGGTTACTTTCCTGGAACCTTATTAAGGATATATTGTAGTCTATACTACATGTATACCTTGGAAACTAAACGGTAATTATGCTAAGATTCATCATTGATCAAATCATGTCACACATGATGCAATTGTATATCCCTACAACTCTGTTAAGTTTAGGTGTATTAGGAGGAGTGAGATAGGAATGATATTCATATCTCCATAAAGTATTCCTTTGAGTTCATCTAATAGGTACAAGCTACCTTGGTTAGATCAAATTCATTTAATCTTCCTTCAAACCTTGGTTCTAAATCAAAATTGTGAAATCTTTGAACATTTCGAAGCTTTCTAAGGTGAAGGGAAGAAATCTCATATCAAAAAATAATTATTGAATGATATCACATATCATCAACGTTTATAATGATACAAAGGATTCACATACATCAATATGTATGCGATCTTGAATACCTCGACATCTAACACCATTCCCAGAGAAGGGTATATTGGATATTTTCTACTCTTGAATACAATATTCAAGTATGTAAGATTTGAAATTTTAGACCTTCTAAAGTTTCATCTCTTACTAGTCTATTGATCTCATCAACAGACTTATGTCCAAGGTTTGATGCCAGATCATTATCAAATGATCTTCATCCTCCTATTGATCTTTAAAGGTTTAATTTTCAGTATTAGAAATGTTAATGAACCATTCATTAATTTTCTAATTTAGTAGAGTCCACTAGATGCTAGATTACTATCTGAAATATATCCATCATAACTCTTTATGATAGGTTTATTCCAGAATTCATGTTTATTCCCAATATATAGAAATAAACAATGAGTGTATTCTAATATCTAAGTCATAGAGACATTCTCTATGACTAAGGGCTCTCCTAGTGAAAATATGAAGTCAATCTATCCAATAGAGATTGTTGCAAAAATTGCACCAATATACATGTGGATGACTATTAAACCTTAAGATCAAATTTTCTAGTCCTCTAAAACATATGCAACCAATTGCAAGTGTTATTAGAAGAATGATATACAATTATTAGTCTTTGATCTTATCAAATAAGCAAGTCTATTTCAATGATTAAATGTAGATTATCCCGATGCACTATCCGAGTTCTTCTCTAAGGATCCAAGATAGACTAGATAGTCACAATATCAATACATCGACTTATTGCAGTATTGGTATTTATCCAACTCTTTGTATGTCATATGGAAGTCACAGAAGTACAGTCAACTCTTTGACTTTCCTTCTCACATGGGTCAGTCCCATGCTTCCACTGTGGTCCCTTTATCTATAAACAACCATTACTTAAGACGAAGGATCTCTTATGCTGAATTCAAAAGATTTCAATATAAGAGCATTTAAACATTTATACATGCTTCATTCAATTCATACAATATGAATATTATGAAGCTTCATAAATGACTATAGTATAGATAGTAGAATGATGACACTCATCATATCTACATACATCTTAACTTTTAAAGATTTAGGTTTAGGTAGGTACTCAAACATTTTGAATACATCATCTCTTATAGAGCCAATATTCTGCATGTTGCAGAGAACCATGTCATTCATGATAAAATGTCAAGAGCACATATTCATGCCAAAACATCTTCTCAGATTTTATAAGGATTATTCGACAATTGTGATCATCATCGACATGTCACTTCCAAAGCACATTCGATGAGAAATGAAGACTATAGAGACATACAAACCCTAGGGTTGTAAACCTATTGTCTATTTAATTGTCATTCCTCATTATTATGAGGAAACTTGCACATTGCAACCACATACAATATGTGTCCAACTACAGGTACAATATCTTAATCATGGATCCCATCCATGATATTTTACTGATTATTATTGAGTATAATATTGAGTGGGCTTTAATGAGGGATTGTCTGAAATAAGAAATTTGCATAAATGTATATAGATATATACTTTACTTTGATTAAGGAATTTTTATATCAAAGTTGTCATGACTTGTCAACACTAAAGGTTCATTCCCTTAATCACTTTCAATGTAAGAGATATACTTACCATTATATCTAAAGCAAGATCTGGGATCTCCTTCCTTGTCTTTGTTACATCCCAATAGTATGAGAACTTGTAACTCGGATAAAAATAGTTGGGAACACATTCCGCCTTGCAAGTCCAACTTGCATTCCCAATTCAGTCTTTAACACCTAGGTCCACCACCCCTAAGGTGATGTTGACCCATCATTAATTGAACCAACCGTCCATAGGAATAGCACTCGCTATGCGTAATCTAATATCGCCCCAATAATATGAGGACTCGATATTGGGGTCACTACGCATACAACCTTACTCTTTTGAGAAGCAAAGAGCCTGATCCAGATGCACTTGCATACAGGAGCTGTCACTTCGGACAGACGTCTCCTACATACAATCTATGGCGACGGAACCCTTCGCCTTGACGTGAGACCATGGATGTCACTTATGTGATCCTCCATCTCATATTCAAATTCTAATTAATCATTATGAATCATATTTATTACGATTAATTCTTTCAAGGGAAATAACAACTCTACTCATAACAGAGTGTTTTAATTTTATAATTGGATTCCAATTAATCTAATCATATTAAATTAATGATCCAATCAATATCAAACAAAATTCTTTATTGTTACTTGAATTATGGTATTATCTTAAATACGTATTATTTTAAATTTTAATAATTACAAAAATACACCATGATATCGCCTGCATTATCGAGTCCCAAACCATTGTCATGGCCAGTTTCGACGGGAGTAGGACAGATCGCACATGGTGCAACCTGCTACCCCAACGCTCACCGACTAGACACCATATCCACCTCGGGAAAGGATAATGCTAAATTGATCATTGTGTACTTGAGATGATAATCGATTCTTCAATCAAAGTTATACCATATATAATAATCAAAATATTTTTGATTAACATTATAAGGAGATTTGCTAAACAAATCTCCAATACTATTCAAGCAACTATGTTTGTTGAAAAGGAGATTGGGCAACCAATTTGTGATCTAGATCATGTCTAATCAATTATTGGTTAAGGCAATGTCAATTTAAGGAAATAATTACCATGAAATATTTTACAAATATTTATCCATAATTATTTCAAGATATTAAACCATTTAATTTCACTAATTGATTAAATGACAATCATAAGTTTCTTGATTAGGAAAGTAATTTCCAGCAGTGACCCTCACTTACTAAAATTAGCATATCTCAATCAATTTAAATCCAAATTAAGCAAAATATGTTTATAAAGTTTGCTATTTTGATTTACAACAGAACCTCATGATTTTCACGCATTTATAGGCATTTCAAAATAGTAATTAACTCCTTAATTATGTCATGATTTGCACTCCCCGAAACAGTGGATACATATTCACTAATTTGATCATAACTTGAGCAAACGGATTCAAAATCATGCAAACTCAGATCCTACTATTTCCTTATTTAATGGGAACATAATCCAAAACTATTTAAAAAGGTCCGGAATTATTCACTAAATATGTATGCAAAAATGAAATGCGATAAAACTTTCGCAAACCCTAACAAACCCAAGTTTTCCTAGTTTTATGGATCGTATCCAAAACCTCCGAACTAAGGATCTGATACCACTTGAAGGATATGGTGAGATCCTTAAGCGCATCACAGAATCTTGAGGATCGCATCTTATGCGATCGAGAGCAACTAGTCGCACTAGTTGCTCGAGGCATCGGAATTTAAAAAATTTCATGCCATGAAATCACAAGATCCAGTAACACTTCTCGGATCATTTCATCTAAACCACAAACAAGTATTAGGGTTATCTCTTGAAGCGAGATTACGATCGAGTCTCTAAATGAAGAGACCTCATATCTCAAGTCCGATCCGACGGAGGAGACGCTTGCGAGCGCGTGTATGAGATGCGTACTCCTCGCAATCCATGTTGATGATCCAAGCGACGAATCTCCTGATCTCATCACACGAGATACGATGTCTTCTTCACTAGCAAGGCACGCCGAAGGAGACAGAGATCCATGAGCAAACGATCGGGCAACATAACAACAACGCTATGGTGATGGAGACTCTCTCTAGGGCTTCCATGGTGGATGACCATATGAGAGAGAGGGTGTATAGAAAGAGAGAGAGAGGGAGAGAGCCTTATGTTTCATTAGCACATGAAGAGCAAGGTGTGCCCTTCTATTTATAATATTTTGGGATCCATGGATCTCAATCCATGGACAACACAAATCCAATAGCTCATATAGATTTGTGTTTCTTTTAATGACCAAGATTTTTGTTGGAGAAAACCAACAACAATTAATTTAATTTA
The DNA here is from genome assembly GCA_037367405.1 of Ottelia alismoides. NCBI lineage: Eukaryota > Viridiplantae > Streptophyta > Magnoliopsida > Alismatales > Hydrocharitaceae > Ottelia > Ottelia alismoides. The sequence continues at coordinate 597,165 of JAZKJV010002923.1, forward strand.
GATTAAATATATATTGATAAATCAATATGATTTAATCTCAAATTAAATCAATCAAGCATGGAGATTATGGAATGAAGATTGCCTCCTTCCATAAAATTGGAGTTGGTGGCAATCTCATGTAATCTTATGAGATCTCATGAGATTACATCTTATGAGATCTCATGATATTACATTATTCCATGGAAATCTCCAAGATCTACAACAACACTTGTTGTAAATTATTCTACAAAAATAATCATAATATTTTGTGAACATAGCAATCTTGCAATTAGAAATTTGTGAATCAAATTCACAATCCAAAATAAAATATGATTTACATTTTCAATTTAATATTCATTGTGAATCCAATTCACATTAACATTTAATTAACAAACGTAAATTACAAATAGCTCTCTCTTATATATCGTAAATCACATTTATAATATATATGATTAATATGGATAGTGATATTCAAATTATTCATATCCATGATAATTAAATCACATTTAATCTTCTTGGATCTCTATTCTCATGTACCCAAATAATGTAAATCACATTCACATTATTCACATCTTTGATAATCAAATCACATTTAATTATCCAAGATAACTCTCTCTATAATATGATTTAAATACATATTATTCATGATAATTAAATCACATTTAATTATCCATTTTCTCAATACTCGGATACATAAATCAACAATGAAATTATCCTTAACTCTTTCAAGGATAATGTGCTTTCCCCACGGATACTTGGAGACAAGGACATGGTGATTGTATTGTTCCATGTATAGTGACTTGGATATTGAGATCACATCTCAAATCCAGATCATGCGTACCTCTCATAGATGCTTGATTAAATCAACGCAAATCTAATCTTCTCATTGCATTTGAATCACATTCAGATCAATATCCAACATTTGGACCAAGATCAGATTACTTCTCTACTGAGAGGAGTCACTAAAATCCAGACCTGTTTCATCACTCCCTAGGAATGGAAGCATCATGGTTATACAATCATCACATCACCCTCGGTATTCCTAATACCTGTACATCCTACATACTGGAAGACCCCGAATAAACCCAAAGTACAAGATCAATTATACATTGTCTATTTTAGGGTTTTATCATTAAGTTTCTCATTTGACTATTGGGAGTTGGTATCGATCATATACTTTCCAAAAGCATATATCATACCCAGGTGTATCGTGACAGCATACGACATAGGACTTTGGTTATCTTGATCTTGTTAGGTCAGCTCTTTGACCTAACTTATCTAATACCTCCAAATCTCTATCCCTATGCAGAGGACCTCAAGAGGTCGGTTAGATATCAGCCTCTAGAGAAAGGATTACCTTTCCCTTCTTAGGTTTGAGATCCTCTCTTAATAATCATTTGATGGTGCTTGTTGAGTCCTCAATCTAACTCTTTAGATATTCATCCAAGCACCAGCCTCTATGATTCAATAATTGAATCAACAGGTGCATGACCATTAAGATGGCTATGGTACATAATCCTAATTGTACTAAGGGACTTATTATGAAAATTAGTTATCTTCATTTCAGATCAAAGAATGATATTTACAATAATATTTATTGCATAATGGCCCGTCGTGGGCTTGCATGTCCAATAACCTGAACTCCTTTCAGACTACTGGTCTTGCGGTTGGTTGTTCTCCAGTGAGGATTTCACCGGGTAGCCGGTAATTGGTTCGTGACTTCCTTAGCAGATTGGGAAGATCGGGTAGCCAGTAAATGGTCCACTCTCATACGGGCTGGGAAAAACTAGCTGTGAGATTGGGCCAGTCTCCTGGGAGCATCGGGTTTCCAACAGCTCGCTTAATCACTCTAATATCTTGATTTTTCATCTAAATAAAATTTAACAAGATTAACGACTGATCTTCACGGTCATCAACTTTAGTGTTGAGTAGGTGAAAAAGGGGTTTGCTTTCTCATCTTGTTTGCATCCAAATCTCAACGTCATAAATCTCCACATCACGTTGATGGGAAGGAGGTCCCTTAAGTTGACTTTAACAACACATCTTTCGAGCACTCCTTTTCACTAATTAGAGCATTTTCAGAGAGCCCAAACCCGTTCTCTGAACCTGAGTTCGCTATCACCCTGTTCCCCCTCGACCTCCCTTCTTCCAGTCTTGAGGTGCCAGAGTAGAGGCTGGCACCGTTATATGTCCATTTGATGGCACCTGAGTTGGGGTCTTTTGCCTTTGCAGAGACCCGAGAGATGGCCAGTAGTGAGGGATGCACCGACGAGCAGCTACAAGGATCCACATATGTACTTGACCATGCCATCATCAACAACACACTCTTAGCCTCCCTGGAGATGATGCAGCGCTAGATTAGAGACCAGGGAGCATTCATGACAGAGGTGCGACAAGAGCTGACAGAGATGAGAGTCGCCCGAGGAGAGCCGTAGAGACTAGCTGGTGGAGAGATACCAACAACTGAAGAAGGAGACAAATGTTCATATGTGTTGGACATGAGAGCCCACGGTGAGCCATTATGCAATAAATGTTATTGTGAATATCATTCCCTGATCTGAAATGAAGAATAGATAATTTGCATAATAGGTCCCTTAGTAAAATTAGGGATATGTACCATGGCCATCTTGATGATCATATAGCTGTTGATTCAGATATTGAATCATAGAGGCTGGTGCTTGGATGAATATCTAAAGAGTTAGATTAAGGACTCATCAAACACCGTCAAATGATTATTAGGAGATGATCTCCAGCCTGAGTAGGAGATGGCAATCCTTTCTCATTTAGGCTGATATCTAACTGACCTCTTGATACCGGTCCTCTGCATAGGAATAGAGATTCGGAGGTGTTAGATAAGTTAGGTCAAAGAGTTGACTTAACGAGATCGAGATAACCAAAGTCCTATGACGTATGCTGTCATGATATAGGCATGCATCCTCTGACCAGAGACATATGTGTTACTATATGTCTGAGTATGTACATTTGGCAGACCAATAGGTTGATGACCTAATCAAGGTCTATACACCATCACACTGATATGCATACAAGGGCATATGAGTAATACGATCTCTCAAAGGGATCATACAGGTTCAGTTACTGAACCAGAAGACATGAGCTCACTCATGAGATATTGGGAAGAATTAAATTCCGTGCACGGTCGTCTCGCTTTGGAAGCTTGACTGAATTTGTAGGTTTGATATATACTTTTGGAAAGTATATGATCAACACCTAGATATGATATGTGCTTTTGGAAAGTATATGATCGATACCAACTCCCAATAGTCAAATGAGAAACTTAATGATAAATCCCTGAAGTAGACAGTGTAAAATTGATCTTATCTTTCGGGTTTATTCCGGATCTTCCTGTATGCAGGATGTACAGGTATTGGGAAATACCTGAGGGTGATGTGATCATAAACGGTTGTATAACCATGACGCTTCCATTCCTAGGATGATGAAACAGGTCTGGATTTTAGTGACTCCTCTCAGTAGAGAAGTAATCTGATCTTAGTCCAAATGTTGGACATTGATCTGAATGTGATTCAGATGCAATAAGAAGATTAGATTTACGATCTTGAGTTAATCAAGCATCTGTGGGAGGCCCGAGATCTGGATTTGAGATGTGATCTCAATATCCAAGTCACTATATGTGGAACAATACAATCGCTCTGTCCTTATCTCCAAGTATCCGCGGAGAAAGCACATTATCCTTGAAAGAGTTTAGGATAATTTCATTGTTGATATAAGTATCCGAGCATTGAGAAAATGGATAACTAAATGTGATTTGATTATCATGGATAATATGAATTTGATTCATATTATAAGGAGAGTTATCTAAGATAATTAAATGTGATTTGATTATCAAAGATATAAATAATGTGAATGTTATTCATATTATTTAGGCACATGAGAATAGATATCCAAGATGATTAAATGTGATTTAATTATCATGGATATTGAATAATTTGGATAGAACTATCCATATTAATCATATATTATAAATGTGATTTATAATATATAAGAGAGCTATTTGTAATTTACATTTGTTAATTAAATGTTATTGTTGGACAATTAAATGAAAATGTAATTTACTTTTTATTTTGGATTGTGATAGTGATTCACAATTTTCCAATGGCAAGATTATAATATTCACAAAATAATTATGAATTATTTTTGTTGAATAATTTACAACAAGTGTTGTTGTAAATCTTGGAGATTTCCATAGAATAATGTAATCTCATGAGATATCATGAGAATACATGAGATTGCCACCAAATCCCATATTATGGAAGGAGGTAATCTTCATTCCATAATCTCCATGCTTGATTGATTTAATTTGTGATTAAATCATATTGATTTATCAATATACATTTAATCTAAATTAAAATAATTGTTATTGATTTTTACCAATACAAATCTTAGCCATTAAAAGAAACACAAATCAATGAGAGCCATTGGATTTATGTTGCCCATGGATTAAGATCCATGGATCCCAAAATATTATAAATAGAAGGGCACCACTTGCTCTTCAAATGCTAATGAGAACATACCTCTCTCTCTCTACATGCCCACTCTCTCCCTCTCATATGGCCGTCCACCATGGATGCCCTAGAGAGAATCTCCATCACCGCAGCGTCGTCGTTATGCTGCCTGATCGTTAGCTCGTGGATCTCCATCTCCTTCAATGAGCCTTGCTCATGAAGAAGATGTCGGATCTCATGTGTCGAGATCAGGAGATCTGCTGCTTGGATAATCAACATAAATTGCAAGGATCACGTGTTTCATCAACATGCTCGCAGGCGTCTCCTCCGTCGGATCGGATTTTAGACAGGAGGTCTCTTTGTTTAGAGACTCGATCGCAACCACGCTTCAAGATGTAATCCTATTACTTGTTTGTGGTTTAGATGAAATGATCCGAGAAGTGTTCTTGGATCATGTGATTTCGTCACATGAAAAATTTTAATTTCCGCTGCATCGAGCGACTAGTACGACTAGTCGCTCCCGATCGCATACGATGCGATCCTCATGCTTCCGTGTCTCATATCCTTCAATATGATCAGCCAGAGCTGAGCCACCACACACAATGAGGTAGTTTCATAACAATGGTGCAACTCTTACCCACTGTTGGATACAGTTTCCAGAGATCTAGGGTGATTTCGAGCTTTGCCCCCAGATTATTCAGCTTCTTCCCAAGTTCCATGGGCTAGCCACCGAGGAGCCGCAACTCCATCTCCATGAGTTTGAGATGATCTACAGTACCACCCACAACAGATTTGTGGACGAGGACACGATCATGATGATTGCCTTCCTGTTCTCATTAGTTGATAGAACAACCTATTGGCTGAAGCATTTGGGGAGGTATGTCACCACCTGGGAGCAGCTCCAGACCAAGTACTTGAACAAGTACTATCCACTCAATTGGACTAATGCAGCGCGAGCTATGATCAACAACTTCACCATGATCCTGAATGAGCAGTTTCACAAGGCTTGGGATCGATTTTGAGAGCTCTTCGACCGGTGTCCACATCCCGAGATATCCAAGCCCAACCTAGTCCAAAGTTTCTTTTGTGGGCTGACACCGAAGCTGCAGGGGATAGTGAATGCCTCGTGTAGAGGGTCGTAATTTGCCAAGGATGAGGACCAAGTATGGGCCATCTATGAGGAGATGGTAGAGAACTACACGGTGATGTCCCAGACTAGGGTCTACACTTAGGGAAAGCCCCTCCCACAGGCCGTGTCCTACCAGAGGATTGCATGAGTAGATGCCGGTCCTTCTACTTCATCAAAAGCAGCACATGTCAAGTCCTCAACCGCTGACATGGGGATTATCAGCGAGAAGCTGGACCGCATCGAGATTATTGAGAAGAAACAGTGCTAGGGCCTTACACAGATCAACCAGTTGGCATAGACACTGAGTGACCTGCAGACTCAGATCTTGTGTCTCCAGGAGGCATAGATGGCTCCACAGCCCCATCTCAGGTCACGGGCTGATCCCAACAGCAACTCCACCCAGCGTTTTGCCACATATCACCAGGTTCACCCCATCCAGGCAGAGCCGGTCCAGTAGTTGCAACATTACTCCCAGCCACCACCATCTTAGGACACTTAGATGGTGGTCTATCAGTCGGATCAGCCCCTGGTAGTTCTTTCGCCTCCACCTTTTGAGCAGGAGCCATTGATGGAAGTTAACGGAATTTGGTACGAACGGTATCAACAGTAACCCGGGTTCCTTCATGATCACCCAGGATTCCGATGGTCTACCGGAGTCACCTCGTCCTAGGAACAGCCTCCAGCTCAGGGAGGCCAGAGCAGCCAACAACAACAGCAGCCCCATGATGAATCCGCGATTCATCATCGCAATATCTTGATCTTAGCAAAATCCCCGAGTAAAATCCCAAATAAATATCCATAAAATCCATAAATTAACAAAATAACTCTTGTAAATAAAATACACTAATTATTGTATATAAGATTGTACAAAATGAATTAACAATAAAAAGGCGAAAAAAATAAAGGAGTTTTATACTTGTAAATAGGCCAAAACTTCATGGATTTTTAATAATTTCATTTCAACTCCTTTTTACCTAATTCTTTCTCAAACTTGTTTATAAAAATATATATAAAAATACAAAAATACAAAACAAATTTTACCTCAAATAAATGCTCCTAGATCCCAAAGAGAAAAAGCCGTAAAGTCCAACTTCCAAGCTAAATTCCCCCTCCGTATGAACTCCAAATTCACCAAACTCACTTTTAAAGTTCAAGTTAGAAAATTATCTATCCAACGGAAGTGGTTTCATTAAAATGGGAGCTCATTTGCAAAAGTTGGGTTTTGGGACCTAGATGTACATTGTACATTATGTATATATTCATTCTTTCTTTAATTTTATTTGTATCTTTCTTAATTATAAAAATACAAAAAAATCATACTTGTGTTGTATTTTAATTGTAGTATTTTATTGTATTTTTCCGTTGTAAATATCTCTTATTAAAAAGATAAAAAAATTACATATTAGAAATGTAAAAAAAATGTGTACATGTTGTTTGTTTGTAAATTCTCCACTATTTCTCTTCTCTTTTTATTTTATTGTATTTAAAGTAGACAACTTTATTTTATTTATTTATTTTTTTTACATTCTCTACAACAACCACCATTCAACTCATTATACCACCAACTTCCATTCAACCCCACCATTTTTTTAAACCTCCCATTCAACTCCATTAATAATCCAACTTCCCATTCAACTCCACCACCATAATAACTTCTCATTCCATTCTCTTTATATACCTCTCATTCTCCTCAATTTTGCCTTTGATCCATCTTTATGTGAGGAGAGCCAAGTTCCCAGAGTTGAATCGGTGACAGCGACGCAACCGCGGTCGAGCGACGATGGCCCTCTCTTCGGTGTGATCCGTTGGTTTTTTTTGTCCAACATCGCAGCCGCATCCACGCGCTGCTCGAGCTCGTCGCACGCCGACGATTTGAGCGAAGACCGTGCTCATGAGAGCACACCATAGGCGACCGCGTTCATCTTAGGTAAATTTTCCCTTCATTTTATTATCTTGTCATTTTTGCATTTTTTTAGTTCATCATAGCACCACTCATCATCTTCCATTTGTTCTACTCCATCACATTACCATCATCATATTTTTTTCCCATCATGTTCATTCCCTGTTTTAACAAAATTAAAAAAATATAAAAAAATTTAAAACAAAAAAAAGAGGTTCTTTCATTACCACCACCATCACACCATTTGTTTTCTCCCATTTGTTTATATATCTTCATCTTCATAACCATTATCATCATATCATTTTTTCCCATATGTTTGTGTTTTTATTTCCTGTCTAAAGAAAATTAAAAAAAGAAAAAAATTAAAACAAAAAAATTCCTTACAATATTTTATTTTATCAAATCAGTAAAAAAATTAAAAAAAATAAAAAAAATTAAAAATAAAAAAAACGAAGGAGGCAGAACCCGCCGCCCCCCTCCTTCCACGGGTAGGCGGCGCCGGCCGCCGCCCCCTCGCCTTCAGCCGCCCCCACCGGCGCGACCACCGCGCGCCCACCGGCGCTGGACGCCCTCTCCTCCATTCCCTCCGCCGGCCACCACCTGCTGCTGCCGCGGCTGCACGCGGCGCCACCCCACACCCCCAGCCGCGCAAGGCGGCGCCCCTCCGCCGCGCCCTCGCGGCGCCTCCGCCTCCAGCCGCTCCCCCAGCGGCGACCTGCCGCCGCCGCCCCCCCTTCACTTCCCCCATTTCCACCGTTTCCAGGAAGAAGAAGAAGGTAATTTTTTTATTGTAAAAATTGTATAAAGTTTTTGTATAGTTTATATAATTGCAAAAAGGTCCCTGTATGTATTTTGTTGTTCTTTTTTTTATTTTCTGAATTTGCAGAGACACCCCTGTGTTTGTACTCGAATTTGGACCTTGTTTTGGCATCCTTTTATTTGAAGAAAAATAGCATTGTATTGAGCAACTTATTCTCTGTCATCTGAGTATTTATTTTTATTTTTGTGAGATATTGTTAATTAATTAAAATTGTGCAACTGAACCTTTGGATAGTTTACCCATTCTGTGTCATTAAATTTATATCTCACACAAGGTTGCTCTAAAAATTCCACAAAAATTATATTTGATGCCTTGATATGCGACGAACTTACGACCCAAATTTTATCCAAAATGGAGTTATCTTCTACATGGAATAATTTGTAGAGTGGATATAGTGTTTGATTTTTAATTAAATCTACATAAATCATTTTTGCGAAATTTCAACTCTCATGCATTGCTTATCTAAATATCTTTCTGAGACAATTTGCATTCGGCTTAATTTGATAATGTGGATTTATTAGAAATTATTTACTCACTGTCACTCTATTTTCACTAAAAAATCCATAAAAAATTCATAACTTGTCAAAAAATTCTAAAAATATTACTGTAGCTTCCTTGCATCATGTTTTAGTTCCAGTAAATTTTTCATAATTTTTCTTGCTGTTTGTGTGAAAAATTGCAAAAATACCCATAAAAAGTGTGCATTTTTCATTATTGCATTTTAAGTCCTAAAATTCCAAAAAAATCTGTTTTGTGTTCATCTCTGGATTAGTATTCTAAAAAAAATATAATTTGGTTGAATTGAACTGATTTGGCATTAAATTTAATTTGGCTAAGTTGTATGCTTTCTTAGTATATTAGTTCACCTACATTGTGCATTTTGGCATCCTCTTTGCATTAAAAAATATAAAAAAAATACCGCATTGAATATCTAGATCTAAACTTTCGAATTAAAACCAAGTTGTTCCTTTGACTCCCTGTGTTCGACCCCGGACTTGACCGGGATATAAATTAAGCCGAGACACTCTTCACGGAGATCCTTCTCTCGGTTCTGACCGAATCGCTGAGTGCACCTGCTACAACGTGACCGAATTATACATCGTATTTAGCGACTCGTCACCCCATCACTCCTAGTACCAACAAAAGCACCAACAGGGTCCTCGTCCCTCATACTAGGGACAACATCGGAGGCATCAACAATAGCCTCACCAATAGTACTCCCAACCGCCCCTCACTATCAGCAGACTCAGCCTCATTTCTAGTGAGGCAACCCGTCCGGTTCTCATAAACATGTCTATGAGAAGCCAACCCTTGACGACCTCGCCCACCCACTTTCTGACCAGCATGCATTCTTCCGGCGAGAAATGGACAAGTTCCGACAGGAGATGAGAGATATCATCAAGGGCAAGGTCGCCATAGCAACTCAGATCGAATCAAACCCAAATAACATCAAGAGGAAATCTGAGCTGGTACAGTTTACATAGATTACCACTCCTAGTGATACTTTGGATGATATATTTTCATATGTGTTTGATGCTGATTTTGTGACACTTAGGAGTGGTAGGTGTTGGACATGCGAGCCCACAACGAGCCATTTTGCAATAAATGTTATTGTGAATATCATTCCCTGATCTGAAATGAAGAATAACCAATTTTCATAATAGGTCCCTTAGTACAATTAGGGTTATGTACCATGGCCATCTTGATGATCATATAGATGTTGATTCAATTATTGAATCATAGAGGCTGGTGCTTTGATGAATATCTAAAGAGTTAGATTGAGGACTCATAAAGCACCGTCAAATGATTATTAAGAGAGGATCTCCAACATGAGAAGGAGATGGCAATCCTTTCTCTAAAGGCTAATATCTAACCGACCTCTTGATGCAGGTCCTCTGCATAGGAAAAGAGATTTGGAGGTTTAGATTAGTTAGGTCAAAGAGTTGACTTAATGAGATTGAGATAACCAAAGTCCTATGTCGTATGCTGTCATGACATAGGAACATATCCTCTGACCAGAGATAGATGTGCTACTATATGTCTGAGTATGTACATTCAGCAGACCAATAGGTTGATGACCTAATCAAGGTCTATACACCGGCACGCTGGTGTGCATATAAGAGCATATGAGTAATACAATATCTCAAAGGGATCATACAGGTTCATTGTTGAACCGGAAGACATGAGTTCACTTATGAGATACTCTCGGAAGAATCAAATTCTGCACGCGGTTGTCTCGCTTTGGAAGCTTGACTGAATTTGTAAGGTTTGATATATGCTTTTGGAAAGTATATAATCAACACCTGGGTATGATATATGCTTTCGGAAAGTAAATGATCAATACCAACTGTCAATGATCGAATGAGAAACTCAATGAAAAATCCCAGAAGTAGACAATGTAAAATTGATCTTATACTTCGGGTTTATTCTAGGTCTTCCAGTATGCAGGATGTATAGGTATCGGGAATACCCGATGGTGATGTGATCGTAAATGATTGTATAATCATGACGCTTCCATTCCTAGGGAGTGATTAAATGGGTTTGGATTTTAGTGACTCGTCTCAGTAGAGAAGTGATCTGATCTTGGTCCAAATGTTGGACAGTGATATGAATGTGATTCAGATATGAGAAGATTAGATCTATGGCTTTGATTTAATCAAACCTATATGAGAGGTCCGCAAGATCTGGATTTGAGATGTGATCTCAATATCCAAGTCACTATACGTGGAACAATACAATCGCCCTGTCCTTATCTCTTAGTATCCGTGGATAAAGCGCATTATCCTTGAAAGAGTTCCGGATAATTTCATTGTTGATATATGTATCTGAGCATTGAGAAAATGGATAATTAAATGTGATTTAATTCTCACGAATAATATGAATTTAATTCATATTATAGAGAGAGTTATCTTATATAATTAAATGTGATTTGATTATCAAAGATGTGAATAATATGAATATGATTCATATTATTTGTGCACATGAGAATAGAGATCCAAGATGATTAAATGTGATTTAATTATCATGGATATTTAATAATGTGGATAAAACTATCCGTATTAATCATATATATTATAAATGTGATTTATAATATATAGGAGAAAGCTATTTGTAACTTACATTTGTTAATAAAATTTTGATGTTGGATTCACATTGGATAATTAATTTAAAATGTAATTTACATTTTATTTTGGGGTTGTGAATGTGATTCACAATTTTCCAATGGAAAGACTGCAATATTCACAAAATAATTATGAATTATTATTGTTGAATTATTCACAACAAGTGTTGCTGTAAAATCATGGAGATTTTCAATGAATAATGCAATCTCACAAGATTGCATGAGATTTCTAAGATTGCATGAGATTTCTAAGATCACATGAAATCTCCATCCAAATATCTCCATGTATGCTTGATTGATTTAATTTGGGATTAAATCATATTGATTTATCAATATATATTTAATATACATTAAATTAGTAATTGTTGGTTTTTTACCAACAAAATCTTAGCCATTAAAAGAAACACAAATCAATGAGAGCCATTTGATTTTTGTTGCCCATAGATTGAGATCTATGGATCCCAAAATGTTATAAATAGAAGGTCACCCCTTGCTCTTCATATGCTAATGAGAAACACAAGTCTCTCTCTCTCTACACGCCCTCTCTCCTTCTCTCATGTGGCCATCCACCATGGATGCCCTAGAGAGATTCTCCATCGTTGTAGCGTCGTCGTTATGCTGCCCGATCGTTTGCTCATGGATCTCTGTCTCCTTCAGTGCTCTTCGCTTGTGAAGACGACGTTGGATCTCGTGTGTCGAGATCAGGAGATTTGCCTCTTGGATCATCAACATGGATTGCGAGAAGCACGCGTCTTATCCACGCGCTCGCAAGCGTCTCCTCCGTTTGATCGGACTTGAGACAGGAGGTTTCTTTATTTAGAGACTCGATCACAACCATGCTTCAAAAGATAATCCTACTACTTGTTTGTGGTTTAGATGAAATGATCCGAGAAGTGTTCTTGGATCATGTGGTTTCGTCACATGATTTTTTTAATTTCCGTTGTCTCGAGCAACTAGTGCGACTAGTCGCTCCCGATCGCATATGATGTGATTCTCACGCTTCCGTGATGTGCTTAAGGATCTAACCATATCCTTCAAGTGGTATCAGAGCCTTAGGTCGGAGGTTTTAGATACGATCCATAAACCTATGACGACTTGGGGTTCATTAGGATTTGCGATTTTTTTTATCGCATTTCATTTTCGCATCTCTGTTTAGTGCTTATTTTCGTCCCTGTTTAAATAGTTTAAACACGAAAATAAAACTTAGATTTTGTTTCCCATTAAATAATGAAACCATAGGATCTGAGTTTGCTTGATTTCGAATCCGTTTGCTCAAGTTATAATCATTTTAGTGAACATGTATCTACTGTTTTGGGGACTGTGAATCTTAACGTAATTAAGGAGTTAATTTACTATTTAAAAAAGCCTATAAATGATGCAAATCACTTAGGTTCTATTGTAAATAAAATTAGCAAACTTTGGAAACTTACTTTGCTTAATTTATATTTAAATTGATTGAGATATGCTAATTTTAGTAAGTGAGGGTCACTGTTGGAAATTGCTTTCCTAATCAAGAACCTTGTGATTGTCATTTAATCAATTAGTGAAATTAGTGAAATTAGATGACCTAATTTCCTGGAATAATTATAAAAAAATATTTATGAAATATTTGATGATAATTATTTCCTTAAATGACATTGCCTTAACCAATAATTGATTAGATATGATCTAGATCACAATTGGTTACACAATCTACTTTCCAACAAACAAAGTTGCTTGAATAGGATTGGGGATTTATTTAGCAAATCTCCTTATAATATTAATAAAAAATGTTTTGATTATTATTATATATTTTATAACTTCGGTTGAAGAACCGACTATCATTTCAAGTACACAATGATCAATTTAGCATTATCCTTTCCTGAGGTGGATATGGTGTCTAGTCGGGGAGCGTAGGGATAGTAGGTTGCACCGTGTACGGTCTGTCCCACTCCTGTCGGCACTGACCATGACAGCGGGTATGGACTAGATAATGCATGAGAGATCACGATGTATTTTTCTAATTATTAAAATTCAGAATAATACGTATTTGAGATAATACCATAATTCAAGCAACAATAAAGATTGTTTGTTGGATATTAATTAGATCATTAATTTAATATGATTAGATTAATTGGAATCCAATTAAAAATTAAACACTCTAATTTTATTAGAGATGTTATTTACCTTGGAAGAATTAATCATAATGAATATGATTCATGATGATTAATTAGAATTTGAATATGATATCGAGGATCACAAAAGCGACATCCATGGTCTCCCGTCAAGGCGAAGGGTTCCGTCGCCAAATATTTTGTATAGGAGATGCCTTTCCGAAGTGACAGCTCCTGCATACAATCCATTTGGATCGGGCTCTTTGCTTCTCGAAAGAGTAAGGATGTATGGGTAGTGACCCCAATATGGAGTCCTCATATTATTTGGGTCATACTGGATTGCGCATAGCGAGTTGTCTTCCTGTTGACAGTTGATTCAATTAATGACGGGTCAACATCACCTTAGGGGTGATGGGCCCAAGTGTTAAAGACCAAATTGGGAATGCAAGCTGGACTTGCAATGCGGAATATGTTCCCGCTTCTTTTTATCTGAGTTACAGGTTCTCATATTATTGGGATGTAACAAAGATAAGGAAGGAGATCCCAGATCTTGCTTGAGATATAATGGTAAGTATATCTCTTACATTGAAAGTGATTAAGGGAATGAACTTTCAATGTAGACAAGGCAAGACAACTTTGATAAAATTCCTAAATCAAATAAATAAATAAATAAATAAATTTCTTTATGCAAATTTCTTATTTCAGATAATCGTTCATTAAATCCACTCAATGTTATACTCAATAATAACCAGTAAATTATCATGGATTGTATCCATGATCAAGATATTATACTTGCAGTTGGGCACATAATATATGTGGTTGCAATGTGCAGGTCTTCCTCATAATAATGAGGAATGACAATTAAATGGACAATAGGACTACAACACTAGGATTTGTATGTCTCTACAGTCTTGATCTCTCATCAAATGTACTTTGGAAGTGACATGTCGATGATGATCGTAATTGTCAAATAATCCTTATAAAATCTAAGAAGATGTTTTGGCATGCATATGTGCTCTTGACATATTATCATGAATGACATGGTTCTCTGCATCATGCAGAATGGTGTCTCCATAAGAGATGATGTATTCAAAATATCTCAGTACCTACCTGAACCTAAGTCTTTAAGAGTTAAGATGTATGTAGATATGAAGAGTGTCATCATTCTACTATCTACACTCTAGTCATTCATGAAGCTTCAGAATATTCATATTGTATGATTTGAATGAAGCATGTATAAATGTTGACATGCTCTTATATTGAAATCTTTTGAATTCAACATAAGAGATCATTCATCTTAAGCAATGGTTGTTTATAGATAAAGGGAGCGCAGTGGAAGCATGTGTTGGACCCAAGTAGGAAGAAAGTCAAAGAGTTGACTATACTTCTGTGACTTCCATATGACATCCAAATAGTTGGATAAATGCCAATACTGCAATAAGCCGATGTACTGATAGTGTGACTATCTTGTTTATCTAGGATCCTTAGAGAAGGATCCAGATGGTGCATCCGAATAATCTACATCTACATATTAACATTAAATTGACTTTCATATTTGATAAGATCAAAGTCTATTAATTGTATATCATTCTTCTAATAACACTTGCAATTGGTTGCATTTGTATTAGAAGACTATAAAATTTGATTTTAAGGTTTAATAGTCATCCACTTGGATATAGATGCAATTGTTGCAACAATCTCTATTGGATAGATGGACTTGTTATTTTCAGTGGGAGAGTCCTTAGTCTTAGAGAATAAACATGAATTCTGGAATGAACCTATCATAAAGAGTTATGATGGATATATTTCGGAAAGTAATCTTACATCTATAGGACTCTACTAAATTAGAAAATTAATGAATGGTTCATTAGCATTTCTAATACTGAAAATTAAACCTTACAAGATCAATACGAGGATAAAGATCATTCGACAATGACATGACATCAAGTCTCGAACATTTGTCTATTGATGAGATCAATAGACTAGTAAGAGATGAAACTTTAGATTGTCTGAAATTTCAAATCTTACATGCTTGTGAAAATTGTATTAAAAGTAATAATGTCCAAAGCACCATTCTTTGAGAATGGTGTAAGATGTCAAGGTATTCAATATCTCATACATATTGATGTATGCTTATCATCTATATCATGATACACATCGATGATATGTGATATCATTCGATGATTATTTGTGATATATGATTTCTTCTCTTCACCTCAGAAATCTTTGAAATGTTCAAAGATTTCATAATTCTGTTTTAGAACCAAAGTTTGAAGGAAGATGACATGAATTTGATCTAACCTAGGTAATCAGTACCTATTAGATGAATTCATGGAATACCTTTTCAAAGAAAGGTATATCATTCCTATCTCAATCCTCCTTATACACCTAAACTCTATAGAGTTGTAGGGAGATACAATTGGATCATGTGTGACATGATTTAATCAATGATGAATATTAGCATAATTACCTCTTAGTTTCTAGGTATATATGTAGTAGAGACTACAATGTATGTCCTTAATTAGGTTCCATGCAAGTTACCTGTAATCTAGCACCAGAGAGTACTACTTCATTAGGAAAATAAAGGACGGTATTGGATACCTACTTTATGACCTTGAGATTCTCAAAACATCCCGTCTCTTAGAATGTGATTCTTAGAGGATGACTTTCTTGATAATCAAGATAAAAATGAAGTAAAGGAACTCATTTAATCTTGAGAAGATAATGAGGTTCCTGAAATAGGAAACTAAAAAGAACAATTAAAGATTAAACACTTATACATCTTCAAACGAGTTTGAGGATAGAATCCATGTCTCAGAGAAATCTGACAATGATCAAACTTCATATGATGAAGTTTCTAAAGATCATGACATGGAAAGATGGATGTTAGCAATAAAGTCTAAAGTAGACTTCATATACAAGTGTAGTATATGGACCCTCGAAGATCCACCTATATGGGTGAACCCCATTAAGGTGTAAATGGATCTTCAAGAGAAAGAGGGATCCTGATAAGAAGGTAGGGACCTTCAAAGCACGGTGTGTATCCTCAAGATACACACAGAAAGAAGACATCGCTTGCAATAAGACTTGCTTTCTAGTGACCATACTTAAATCCATCAAATTATTGCTAACTTTAGCTACATAACTTGACTATGACATCTTCAAGATGTGTGCCAAGATGACATTCCTCTATGAATACCTCTCCGAGGATATTCACATGAAGTAGCCCCATGGATTCATGGTTGAGGAAATCAAGATGTGCAAGCTAAAGAAACTCCATCTATGGACTCAAATAAGCTTCTTGTAGTTGGAACATCAGATTTGAAGAAATTATAAATGTTATAATTTCAGATAGAATCTTGATGAACCATGTGAAGCTTAGTGGGAGTGCCATTGTGTTCATAGTGCTAAATGTAGATAATATCCTAATCATTTGGAATGATATAAGGATGATAATAAGTGTTTTATAATTTGGTTGTTCCATACCTTGAGATATGATCTCAAGAATACCTCTTAGATCTTAGTTCTGAAGTTGTTCAGAAGCAAAGAAAGAGGATATTGGGACCGTCACATTAGTGATATATCTTGGACATATTCCATTTTCTGGAAAATTCCAAGAATGGCTTCTTTCCCTCAAGATATGGTACTGACCTATCTAAAGGGATAATATCTCAAAGAGTTGAGGATGTGAATGCTAAATCTGCTTGCCCTTGTGCGTCGGTTCTGAGAAGCCGGGTGTATGCTAGATGTGTACAAAAGCTAGATGTCTGCCATACAGTGGGAGTGGTAAGTTGTTACTAATCCTACTATGGTGATAAAATACTTGATTGCAGCAATAAAAATATCTTCATAGAGGACAAAACTTTTGAGATAGTGATCACAAAATCTTATCTTCAAGAAATTAAGACTTTATAGATAGTGATCTAAAAAGTCTGAACTACAGATACCTTAGGAGATAGAGATCTCAAGGATTAAGTGTATTCTAATAAGGATGATATAAACTACATACTTGTTATAATAATGATTACTGATTTGTAGTGTCAACGACACTATAACTAACAATGTTGAGTATTGGTTGCATAGATGCAACCTTCGCATTGGATGCGAGCACTGTTACCTTGGGATATGCAAGTGCTGTAAAATGACTTGGTGTAGTCTCTTGGGAACAGAGTGACTGACCAACTTACCTAGCTATTTTCTAAATAACCTATGATTGTCATATGAGTGTGGGTTTAAAGATTAGCCCATTAATGTCTCTTTGGGCTAGTGGGAGATTGTTGGACATGCGAGCCCATGACGAGCCATTTTGCAATAAATGTTATTGTGAATACCATTCCCTGATCTAAAATGAAGAATAACGAATTTGTATAATAGTTCCCTTAGTACAATTAGGGTTATGTACCATGGCCATCTTGATGATCATACAACTGTTGATTCAATTATTGAATCATAGAGGCTGGTGCTATGATGCATATCTAAAATGCTAGATTGAGGACCCATCAAGCACCATCAAATGATTATTAAGAGAGGATCTCCTGCTTGAGAAGGAGATGGAAATCCTTTCTCTAAAGGCTTATATCTAATCGACCTCTTGATGTAGGTCCTTTGCATATGAGTAGAGATTCGGAGGTGTTAGATTAGTTAGGTCAAAGAGTTGACTTAATGAGATCGAGATAACCAAAGTCCTATGTCATATGCTGTCACGATATAGGCTCGCATCCTCTGATCGGAGACAGATGTGCTACTATATGTTTGAGTATGCATATTTGGAAGACCAATAGGTCGATGACCTAATAAAGGTCTATACACCAGCGTGCTGATGTGCATATAAGGGCATATGAGTAATACAATCTCTCAAAGGGATCATACAAGTTCATTGTTGAACCGGAAGACATGAGCTCACTCATGAGATATTGGGAAGAATCAAATTCCACACGCGGTCGTCTCGCTTTGAAAGCTTGACTAAATTTGTAAGGTTTGATATGTGCTTTTGGAAAGCATATGATCAACATCTGGATATGATATATGCTTTTGGAAAGTATATGATAGATACCGACTGCCAATGATCGAATGAGAAACTTAATGAAAAATCACTGAAGTAGATAGTGTAAAATTGATCTTATATTTCAAGTTTATTCTGGGTCTTCCAGCATGCAGGATGTACAGGTATTACGAATACCTGAGGGTGATGTGATCATAACGATTGTTTATCCAAGATGCTTCCATTCCTAGCGAGTGATGAAACAAGTCTGGATGACTACTCTCAGTAGAGAAGTGATCTGATCTTGGTCCAAATGTTGGACAATGATCTGAATGTGATTTAGATATGAGAAGATTAGATCTACGACTTTGATTTAATCAAACCTCTATGAGAGGTCCGCAAGATCTAGATTTGAGATGTGATCTCAATATCCAAGTCACTATACGTGGAACAATACAATCGCCCTGTTCTTATCTCCAAGTATCCGCGAAGAAAGAACATTATCCTTGAAAGAGTTCATGATAATTTCGTTATTGATATATGTATCTGAGCATTGAGAAAGTGGATAATAAAATGTGATTTAATTATCATGAATAACATGAATTTAATTCATATTATAGAGAGCGTTATCTTATATAATTAAATGTGATTTGATTATCAAAGATGTGAATAATGTGAATGTGATTCATACTATTTGGGCACATGAGAGTAGAGATCCAAGATGATTAAATGTGATTTAATTATCATGGATATTGAATAATGTGGATAACACTATCCATATTGATCATATATATATTATAAATGTGATTTATAATATATAAGAGAGCGCTATTTGTAACTTACATTTGTTAATACAATGTTGATGTGAATTGGATTCACATTGGACAATTAATTGAAAATGTATTTTACATTTTATTTTGGGTTGTGAATGTGATTCACAATTTTCCAATGGAAAGATTGCAATATTCACAAAATAATTATGAATTATTGTTGTCGAATTATTTACAACCAGTGCTGTTGTAAAATCATGGAGATTTCCTAGGAATAATGCAATCTCACCAGATTGCATGAGATTTTCAAGATTGCATGAGATTTCCAGGATATCATGAAATCTCCATCCAAATATCTTCATGTATGCTTGATTGATTTAATTTGGGATTAAATCATATTGATTTATAAATATATATTTAATCTAAATTAAATTAATTGTTGTTGGTTTTTTACCAACAAAATCTTAGCCATTAAAAGAAACACATATCAATGAGAGCCATTGGATTTGTGTTGCCCATAGATTGAGATCCATGGATCCCAAAATATTATAAATAGAAGGGCACCCTTGCTCTTCATATGCTAATGAGAAACACAAGGCTCTCTCTCTCTCTCTCTCTCTCTCTCTCTTTCTCTCTACACGCCCTCTCTCCTTCTCTCATGTGGCCGTCCACCATGAATGCCCTAGAGAGATTCTCCATTGCTACAGCGTCATCGTTATGCTGCCCCATCGTTTGCTCGTGGATTTTCATCTCCTTCGGTGCTCCTCGCTCGTGAAGAAGACATCGGATCTCGTGTATCGAGATCCGGAGATTCATCGCTTGGATCATCAACATGGATTGCAAGAAGCATACGTCTCATCCACGCACTCGCAAGCGTCTCCTCTGTCGGATCGGACTTGAGACAAGAGGTTTCTTCATTTAGAGACTCGATCACAACCACGCTTCAAGAGGTAATCCTACTACTTGTTTATGGTTTAGACAAAATGATCTGGAAAGTGTTCTTAGATCATGTGGTTTCGTCACATGATTCTTTTTTAATTTCCGCTGCCTCGAGCAACTAGTGCAACCAGTCGCTCTCGATCGCATATGATGCGATCCTCAGGCTTCCGTGATGCGCTTAAGGATCTAACCATAAAATTCAGTAGGATGCCAGCCGGAGGCTCCTCGTCTGAGCAACACCTGCCATACGAGGAGGATAGCGGTGTTTATGTCGTGCGTGGTGATGATGACGGTGGTGCTGAAGCTACCAAGGACGTTGATCCATCCGATGGTACTGAGGCCGTCGTAATTCCAGCAGAAGACGGTGGTGCTGATGCCACCTTGTGAGAAACCAGGACAGAGAGCGGTGATGATGTCGCAATTCCAGATACAATGGGTGGTGCTGAGGCCACCATTTTTCCTTCGATTGTGTCGCCCTCTTTTGTATCTCAGGACAGAAAAACACGAAAAATGGAAAAATAGAAAAGAAAAAATTTCGAATAAAGGAAAGGTTTCTGCATCTTCTTCGAGTCCCTATGTGTTGCATGATGATGATTGTATGGATTCTATCCCTTCACATACTCAGAAGCCTAATCCTTACCCTCATCATTCTGGAGAGGGTCCAACCATCCCCTTCGAAGGGGAATAAATCACAAAACCCAAAAAAGAGACACTAGCTAGAGTTCAGCCAGCAGATGATAGATCGATTTCAAATACAGCTGACTCTACAAGAGGTACTAGAGCACATCCCTCTCTTCCATAAGAATTTGAGAGAGAAGACCACCATCCACAAGAAGAAGAGGAATCACAATGTAGAGATCCATGTGATAAATCCACGATTCATTAACTTTTCTGTCGCATTTTATCTTAAAACCCTTAACAAATACATGTAAATATTCATTAATTCCCATCTTTTAACAAAACCTCATTCATGAATAAATATTCATTTTTAACCATCAAAATCATGTAAATAAATAAAGAACAAAGAAAAAAAGAAGGCAGATTGGATATATGTATATATGTACAATATGACTTAAAATATAAATATGACTGCAAGGTTTATTTATAGCCTAACCCCTGAGACCAAGTCAGCATGGATTGGTCGACAAATCAAAAAGTAGGGGGAGATAAGGAAAGAAAATTAAAAAAATAATTTAAGTCACACTTCATACACGTTTCACTATTTATAAAATAAATACAAAACTTCAAAGAATTTTAATTAATTCATATGTATATATTTTTCACCAAACTCTTTTCCTAAATTATTTCTAAAAATGTATATAAAAATATAAAAATAAGTTAACGTTATTACCCTGTACATATACCAAGAAATCCTACTTGTAAATTGTCAAAATCTCAACTTCCGAACATCATAACTTCTTCATACGAACTCCAATTTCATCTACTCACCTTTAAAGTTCATAAAATAATATTCTCTAATAAAAAAAGGTGGTTTCATCGAATTCAGAGTCCGTTTGCAAAAAGTCGATTTTGTTACCAAATGACAACGGGGTTTTTGGGCTATTTATTTTATGTAGAACACATTATTTATAGTTTTCTTAATTTTATAATTTCTAATTATTTTCATGATCTTGTAGTTTAACCTAGTTTATTTCATAATTTTTGGAACTTATTTATTATTTTAATAAAATCAAAAACCCTAAATTATAGGTAAAAATGAACTGGTTAGATAATACCAGTATTTATTAATATATGTAAATTAATTTATTAAAATCTATAAAATTCTCACAATCCTGATTTATTATTCTAATAATTAAGAAAATATAAAGTTAATATTTAATTATTTATTTATTAAATTAAAAATCTAAAACCTATTTATATATACATATTTATTCATATAATATTTATATTTTGAATAATATTTAATATTTATAAAAAGAATTATTCCATAAATTAGATAATAAATTTATTTACATTTCTTGTATTTATACCTATTTAAAATAACATTAATTACTATTTAATACCGATTTTAGAAGTACTCTACAATAATTGGCCAACCAAGTGCTGACACTTGTCAGCACCTGGCTCATCTTCCTCAAGAAGCTGTTCATCGATTCTGTTCTGGACGACCGTCTTCAACAATTTGTCCTGCACGCATCTTCATTCCTCCAGGCGATTTAAACCGTCAGATCTCTTCTCCTAACTAACATCTCCATCGCCTACCACTCGATCAAGCTTGGGGAGCAAGCAAATCATCTATAAAAACCCTCCAAGTTCGCCATTTTCAAACTAACTCTCCAACCACCTGCAGCTCCAGCTCCAGTGGCTGATCCCCATACTTTCCAGCCTCGCTTCGCCGGAATTGGAGGTGACAGCTCTGCCCCAGCAAGCCCGCGTGGAGGAGGGATCATCGGAGGAGGTTCCAAGGCCACTTGCTGCGTTGCATCGCCGCTACATCGCTCATCCAGCTCCGGTGAAGATCACCCGTCGAGCAGATACCTGAGGTAATACACCTCTGTCTCCCTAGATCTATTCCTCCATCTTCTTTACTTTCTTTCTCGAACATAGTGCCACGATTAGCGTGGCTAATCCTGTGATTAATTAGTTCATCCATTAAGCTTAGACACTCAATCATATCTCATCTCTCTTTAGTTTCAAATTGGCACCAAATCACGTTACGTTTCTCGATTTTATTTACACCAGTTTGCATTTAGTCTGGAACTACTATTTTCGATCTTGCAAAACCTTAATCAATTGGCCGACTCCTTGAGAATCGAGCATACAAAATTGTTATTTGCAGATCCGTCTTCAATAAGGAGCGAAAGCTACACATATGGAGTCTTTGATTTTCAATGAAATCACAATCCAAAAGGAGCTGCAACAACCATTCATCGGAATAGAGCTGCGAGTTCACCACCTTCCTCGAGTTTCCACCACCGCTCGAAGTCGCCTCCGACCACCTACTACCGCGGGCGAGCTCGAGGGGTGGAGGAGCCACCCCTCTGGCCCCGCCGGAGAGCCAAAGCTTTCGTTGGCTGATCGAGAGAAATCGGAGAAGATGCCCACATCGCCAGCGTGCCAAACAACTCCAAGAACTTGAAGAACGTCAGGTCGCACAGCCTTGCGACACGTGGCACACCCAGAAGCATCGATCAACGCCAAAATGTCTTAATCGCAGCCGTTCAAATCGAACCGGTGTGAAATTTGCATCTTCAACCCAGAAGGCTTCCAGAAATTTAATCCTGCTCCCAAGGTGTCAGGAAATTACATTTAGGTCCCTCCAAAGGGACCTAAATGTAAGAACTTTTATTTTCTTCACAAAACAGTCCCTGTGAGGACCAATTTGCCACAATTTTTATAGTTTTTCTTGCGCTTATACCCCTGGGCTCTGGGGGATTATTTTTGGACATATTCTTGACCTTATTTTTCGTTGATTTTTTAGGGTAGTTACACAACTACCCAGCAAGATTTTCAAGTATTTCTTCGTGTATTTCTCTCGTGTTTTCATCGTGTTTTAATTCTTCAAAAATTGACTCCGTTTTGTTTTGTTTTCGTGTGTAGTTCGAGCCCGTTGCTCGGCTTTTTACCTACTATACTATATCATCTATATTTTACCAATATTCCACCTATTATATAATAAATAAATCTTGTGAAAAATATCCCTTTTGAAAATTAAATAAAAATTGGAAAAGATTAAAATTAAAATAAAAAAAGTTTAAAAATCAAAATTCAAATAAAAATCGTAGCTTTCTTTTGATTGCTTTCAGAAGAGATAAAAATTAATCACAAAAAATATTTCCTTAAAAAAATCAAAGCATTCTATTCTGCCTCCTTGAGTTCGACCCAGGCACACTTACCTGAATAAAAAAAATAGTGTATGTTTTTTTCCTTGAAAAATCGAATTTGTTTGATCGAGTTAAGATCTTTTTCGTGGCTTTTCTACATCGACAATCTCTTCTCTAAAAAGTTGCGATCGGATTTTAGCCGTTATCAAAATGGCGCCGTTGTCGTTGACTCTACTCGGGCATTTCAGAAAGCCCAACAACCACCACATCACCGAGATAACCATAAGGTGGCTAACATTTCATACTCTGAATCGAACACCAACATGGGATACATTAGCGAGAAATTGACGTCGGTAGATGTGATTCAGAAGCAAGTCCAAGACTTACAGCCACTGCGAGAGTTGGAGAAACTCTTATCTCTACCTCAACAACTGAGTGATCTATCGAAGAAGGTTCCTGAGCTCCAACTTCAGTACCAGCAGAGTCAGTCTTCTTCGACCACACAACCAGCACGGAGGATCGCACCCGCTCCACCCACCCATCAGATCCACTACGTTTAGAGCGAGTCCGAGATTCCGCAGATCGATTGGCATGAGGATCAGTCTCATGCCAATCCCGGCCAGATCACCAGCACCGTAGAGATGGAGGTGGAGCCGCAATCCAATCTTGAGATTAATGGGATTTGGTATACTCCGATTCATCAATCGAGTATACCAAATCATCAGCAGCAACCGTACGGTCATTCGCAGCATGGACGCCTGCATTTCCAGCATCATCAGAGCTTCATGCAGCAACAGTCTCACCCGAATGTCTATCATCAGAGACCACATCAATATCAATATCCTGCTCAGCATTCACAGACATATCCTTATCAGCAGCCGTATCAATTTTCCTCCACACCACATCGATACTCCTAGCCTTCCACCTCTCAAACAATACACGCCAAGGCAGGAGAGGAGCAAGCCAGGGCCACCATACCGAACCAGAGATGTCTTCACAGGCCCAGCACTCAACCAGATCATGGACATGCTAAGTACGCTTCAGAGTGCGCACAAGACTAAGATGGAGCAGGTTAACCATCACCTGGATGAGTTAACCGCACCGAAGACCACTCTTCCAGCCCGGCCTCAGATGAACCCGAACAATAAGAGGAGGCATCCAGATCAGGTAGACACTACAGGTAAGATCTCGTTTCCTGAATTTTTATCTAACTTCATTCGTCTCAGGAGCGGTAGATCACCACGAGCACCAGCTGGAGTAGAAGAGCGGGCACTTGACGAGGAGCACGAGCAAATCCATGAACCACAAGAATCTGATACCGAGGAGGAAAACTAGCAAGATGATGAGGACCACCCTGCAAACTCGAGAGACTGGAGTGATGCCGATACAATAGATATGGACACTGGCGAATCGGACGATGACATCACGCCAGATCATGCAGATACTCCTGAGAAAAATATTTATTCCCCTATCTTAGAGAGTTTGTACATAATTCTGAAACTCTCGATGTACAAGCTGATTCTAATATCAATAAAAATTCTGATTTTTTGACTCATGATTTTGTTCCTTTTCTCGATGCTTTGTTTGGAAAAGGAAAGAAAAATATCAAAAAGAATGATGTTTCTCGAAATACTGAACGTTTACTTAAAGATCACATCTTTTTGAAAATCCTGCTTCACGATGCCTCAGATCATTTTCCTACGCTTAAGAATCAATTAAAAAACCGATGCACCACACGTAGGAAAGAGATCCCGCACAGAGAAACATGTTTTGACTAAGGCTACATCTTGTGCTATTCAGAATAAGTTACCGAAGAAGAAGAAAGACTAAGGTGCACATTATGTAAGATGCGAGATCGCAAAAGCCGAATTCGACCGCACTCTATTAGATAACGGTTCCTCGATCAATCTGATACCCTCTTCCTTACCCGATAAGCTCGAGTTAGGTCCTCTTTACAAATCTCGCGCGATCCTTCAGTTTGCTGATAGATCCGTAAAGAGACCTAAGGGTATACTAAGGAATGTTATCGTAACCGTGCAGGGTCTGCAATTCCCAGTGGACTTTACGGTCCTGGACATGAATTGCCCTACATAGTTATACCTTACCCCAATCATTCTCGGAAGGCCTTTCTTAGAGACCGCAAAGGCTCTCTTCGATTATGATACAGGGAAGGTATCTTTTCACGTCGAGGGTGAGAATGTACATATAGAGATGGCGAGAGAATCGAACACATCTAGTGATGCATCTTCTGATTTTCTGAGTTCTTTGGCCACCTGCGATTACATGGATGATGTCCGTTTTGACGACCTCGAAAGGTATCAAGTAGAGACCTAAGATTTTCTTGCATAGGATGGGTCCGAGACTACAAGGGTGCGATTCTTAATACGGAACTTTATATTTTAGTCTGGATGATGAGAAGCAAAGGGATCAGAATTCTGAGAAGTGTAATACAGATATTTCAAATTCAGAGACTTTACACGATTCCTCCATCTCAGATGATCCAGAGATAGAGTTTCATTTAGCTGAGTTATTTTCCTCTGATCATTCTGAGGAGTCGGATGATGTCTTGAACATCTTCTGTAGTCCGACTCAAGAGCACATTAACATGGTGGATAATCAGAATGCTGACAAATCCACAACCGATACAGATCCTAGTTCAAATATAGATGATGTTTCAGCAGATCAAGATTCTACCTTACCAGAGTTAAAGACTTTGCCACCAAACATGAAATATGCTTTCCTTTTGGGTCCACATCAACTATTTCCGGTCATTATCAGTTCATCTTTGACCGATGATCAAGAATCTCGTCTGATGGAGATTCTAGAAAGAAATCGCAAGGCTATTGGGTGGACTGTATCTGATCTTCACGGGATTAGTCCTGCTTTTTTTTCGCATCATATCTATCTCGATCATGACAGCAAACCCTCCAGAGAGTTTCAGCGTAGGCTGAATCCGGTTTTATGAGATGTTGTCAAGAAAGAGATTACGAAATGGTGTAATGCAGGGTTCATTTATCCCATCTCCAACTCTGAATGGGTTAGCCCATTAAATGTTGTCCCGAAGAAGTCGGGAATTCAGATGGTTAAGAATGAGAGTGGAGAGAAGATTCCAAAGAGAGTAACCACGTCGTGGCAGGTATGCATTGATTATAGAAAAGTAAACACCATGACAAAGAAGGACCACTTCCCTTTGCCTTTTATAGACCAGGTCATAGAACGGTTGGCAGGGAAGGAGTACTTCTGTTTCCTTGACGATTACTACGGATACAACCATGTATCAATTGCTCCTGAAGATCAGGAGAAAATCACCTTCACATGTCCGTTCGTCACGTATGCCTTTAGACGGATGCCCTTTGGATTGTGCACCTCTCCTGCTACTTTCTAGATGTGCATGCTTGCTATTTTTGCGGACATGGTCGGTGATTTTCTAGAGGTTTTTATGGATGTTTTTCAATCTACGGTGAGTCCTTTGACGATTGTTTAGCGCACCTAGACTAGGTTCTGAAAAAGTATTGTGAGGTAGATCTCGTTCTGTCTTGGAAAAAGAGACATTTTATGGTTACTCACGGGATCGTGTTGGGGCATGTCATCTCCCAGCAAGGCATGGAGGTTGACCCTGCCAAGGTGGATGTCATCAAGAAACTCGAACCACCATCCAACATCAAATAGTTACGGTCATTTCTGGGGCATGTCGGCTTTTACCGACGGTTTATCCAAGACTTCTCCAAAATTGCCCGACCGTTAACTGAATTATTAGGCAAAGACATCGAGTTCGTGTTAAATGATAAATGTCTTAATGCCTTCCTCACTCTGAAATAAAAGATTATCAGTGCTCCTGTCCTACAGCCGCCTGATTGGTCTCTACCCTTCGAGATCATGACAGATGCTTCAGATTTTGCGGTCTGGGCTGTATTAGGACAGAGTAGGAATGGACTTCTCATTGCCATCCACTATGCCAGCAGAACCTTAGACGATGCTCAGAGAAATTACATAGTGACAGAAAAGGAGATGTTGGCAGTTGTATTTGCTCTAGATAGTTCCGATCATATCTTCTTGGCTAAAAAATCACAGTATACACAGATCATTCAGCTATCAGATTTTTAATGGAAAAGAAGGATGCTAAGGCATGCCTTCTTAGATGGATTCTATTACTCCAGGAATTCGATTTGGACATCAAAGATAAACCTGGGGTAAAGAATGTGGTAGCTGATCACTTCTCCCGATTATAGTCAGATCAGCCTTCAAATGAGTACACGCTAGAGATCGCAGAGAGATTTCCTGACGAGAGCATCTTTGCAGTTACCGAACTTCTATGGTATGCAGATATAGTGAACTTTCAAGTCACACAGAAAAGTCCTCAGGGTTGGCCTAAGAACCGAGTTGATAAACTAGTTTCTGAGGCACGGTACTACCATTGGGAGGATCCGATTCTTTTTCGAGAAGGACCGGATTGTGTTTACAGGCGTTGTATTCCTTAGAAGGAATATAACAGTGTCCTCACTTTGTGTCATTCTTTAGAGTCAGGAGGACATCACTCAGGGAAGATGACATCGCAGAAGGTACTTCAGAGCGGATTATGGTGGCTGACTCTTACTAGAGATGCCTGCACATTTGTAAAGAGTTGCCCAGATTGTCAGAGAGCTATAGGGATAGTCAGTGCTAGAGATACAATGCCGATGTGACCCGTCATTATTTGCGAGATCTTTGATTCATGGGGCATAGATTTCATGGGACCGTTCCCTTCTAGCAACTGCTTTGAGTACATTCTTCTCGCTGTAGACTATGTTAGTAGATAGGTGGAGGCTATATCTGCACGAACCGCAAACAGTAAGATAGTTTGCAAGTTCCTAAGGGAACACATTATTTCACGGTTCGGGATACCACGTATTCTTATTTCTTATGGGGGTAGCCATTTCATTAATAAGGAGGTGAAAAAGCTAGTGAAGCAATACGTCATTGATCACATAGTAGCTTCTCCTTACCACCCACAGATGAACGGCATGGCTGAAGTTTCAAATAGGGAGGTGAAATCAATTCTCCAGAAATTAGTACGATCGGATAGAAAGAACTGGTCACTTCTTCTAGATCAGGTTCTTTGGGCATATCGTATTGCATACAAAACTCCCTTAGGTACTTCACCATTTAGATTGGTTTATGGAAAGCCGTGCCATTTGCCCGTAGAGATCATGCACAAATCTGAATGGGCTATTCGAGAGATTTTACTAGATATACAGAAAGCAGGAGCCAAGAGAAAGATAGATCTGAATGAGCTGGTAGAGATTTGAAATCAAGCATACGAGAACACACTCATCTATAAGGACAAAGTGAAGAAATGGCATGACAGACATATCCGGCACAAGATCTTTGTCCCTGGGCAGAAAGTCTGGTTGTTCAATGCAAGGTTGAGAATTTTTCCCGGCAAATTAAAAAGCAAGTGGGAAGGACCGTACATAGTCAGAATGGTGCACGACAATGGCAGTATAGCAATATCAGATGTGTCACCTGGTGCAGAGCTGTTCGTGGTTAACGGGCAGATGCTGAAGCACTTCGTCGAGACTACTGATCATCTGGTCCATACTGAAGTGATCTATTTTGTACAGGATTCATGATCATCCTTTCACTTCATCTCATCATGTACAAATGCTTTTGAGTCTTTCGATTCTGGAGATCCACAACACTTGTATATTCTTCGTAGACTACAATCGTCCCCATTTTTGCTCATCATCTATGCTAGGATACCAGATCCTATGTATAGGGGGGATCGATTGACCGCTGATTCACGTTTTATATTTTGTTCTGATTCTTTTGTGTAGTCTTTCTTTTTCACAGATCACTGGTCTCTGATTTTTGGCTACACTCTTTTCTATACTTAGGATGCCTTATCCTAAGTATAGGGGGGACCGAGTGATTTCGATGATTTTGTAATCTTTATTTCTTTTGTTTCTTCGTTATTTATTCTTTTCACTCAGTCATCCCGTTTTTTCTCTCCTGTTGTACTTATGATGACCTGATCGTAAGTATGGGGGGGGTTGACTGACTTGTACTCTTTACTCTTTTTCACCCACTTTTACTTAGCACGAGTTATGTCGTTCTTTTTCTCTTTTGACGCTATGAGGACATAGCACAAGCTAAGTATAGGGGGGTGCGTATATATTGTATATATACTTTTGTCCATAACTCGTACTTTTATGTATTTTCTATATCTATAAAATCCATAAAAAGTGGGTAAGGGTTAATTTAAAATCCATTTATATATTTATTTATTACTTATAAAATCCTTGTAAATAGGTAAAATATGTTTAAAACTTGTAATTAAAATTTGTATAATACTTATTTAAAATCCCATTTATTAAAACATGTGTAAAAACCATTTAATCCCTGTAAAATACTTTATAGATAAAATCTGTAAAATACATTAGATATTTAACTCAAATAAAATTTATCTTGTAATATTAATGGATAAAAACTTATTTATAAAAACCAGAAAATCCATAAAAAATACAAAGTCCTAAAGTTATAAAAATTACAAAATCCTAAAATCCATAAAAATGAGTAAAATTCAGAAAATATACTTCACAAAAACATGGTTGCATTTGCATTCGCATTTTTCAGAATAAGTTTGATTTCTGGAACTAAGGACCGAGTCTAGTCTAAAGGATGGAGCTTGATTACAACCTTTAACTTTCGTTGTAAGGAGCCTGGTTAGGATCTGGAATTTAGACTCTTCAGGTCTTTTGACTTAAAATATTTGGGTTCCATAAGACCATATTCAGGAAATCAAGTCATATGTGCTTAAGTAAACCATTTGGAGTCATCCGTACAACTCTACACCAGTGAACCAATCTTGAACACATGCACTTAGCTCGACTCGCATGGAGTTACGAAGGGCAGTACATTTTGGTAGTGCGTTTCTATCCTTATCTTTGCAGCATTGACGTCTAAAGATGGGAGAGATTGGGGTTGCAATAGTTGCTTCGGATGAGGGAAGGATCTGCTAACACAATTTTTCTAAGACCTCAAAAAAGGGACGGAATAAATAGATGCTATATTCGTCGAGGCACAAAAAGATGAATGCAGTGCACACAAATTACAAATTCAAATCAAAGAAGAAGCCACCAAATAAGACCACAATGGTCCAAGCTTCAACCAAAAATGCCTGCATATCTTAGTGGAGACTCAGCTACACCGGTTGAGCTTCATAAGGAGATTCGTCTACACTGGTCGTACTCCACTTCTTTTCTCATTCTTCTGCTTTCTCTCTATACTCGATTGTGGACATAGCAGAACTGGACTTAGAAGGGAATACCTCCCTCACCGAGGAAAGAGTAGCGGGATGAGGAAGCCATGGAAGTGTATAGCCGAGATGGACGGTTTCTTCGTTTCTCTAAGAAGGAAGAGCTAAATCAATTCACACACTATACAAGTTGACTTCAAGGTTGATAGAGTTTGCGATATGAATAAGTGAGTCTGAACTAGCTGATGAAGTGATCTTGAGTAAGGATTTGTGGAACTTGAGGACTGTTGAGGATAAAATCCTAATCCTAGTTAAGGCTCCGACAAAATGCTTGTTTCAGGCCCGATCGAGCTCTGTCCTTTGTCCGTTCTCATGAATTGGTTTAGGAAAACAAATTCATTCTAACTTTCTTTCCTTTTCACTTACTTTTTCAAAATAAGTGTTTGCTAAGGGACTAGCAAAGTTTAAGTATAGGGGGTTGATGAATCCATGATTCATTAACTTTTCTGTCGCATTTTGTTTTAAAACCCTTAATAAATACATGTAAATATTCATCAATTCTCATATTTTAACAAAACCTCATTCATGAATAAATATTCACTTTTAACCATCAAAATCATGTAAATAAATAAAGAACAAAGAAAAAGAAAAGAAGGCAGATTGGATATATGTATATATGTACAGTATGACTTAAAAATATACATATAACTGCAAGGTATATTTATAGCCTAACCCCCGAGATCAAGTCAACATGGATTGGTCGACAAATCAAAAAGTAGGGGGAGATAAGGATAGAAAACTAAAAAAAATAAATTAAGTCACACTTCATACACCTTTCACTATTTATAAAATAAATACAAATTTTCAAAGAATTTTAATTAATTCATATGTACATATTTTTCACCAAACTCTTTTCCTAATTATTTCTAAAAATGTATATAAAAATATAAAAATAAGTTAAAATCATTACCTGTACATATACCAAGAAATCCTACTTGTAAATTGTCAAAATCTCAACTTCCGAACATCATAACTTCTTCATATGAAATCCAATTTCACTCTACTCACCTTTAAATCACATAAAATAATATTCTCTAATTAATAAAGGTGGTTTCATCGAATTCGGAGTCCGTTTGCAAAAAGTCAATTTTGGGACCAAATGAAAACGGGGTTTATGGGCTATTTATTTTATGTAGAACACATTATTTATAGTTTTCCTAATTTTATAATTTATAATTATTTTCATGATCTTGTAGTTTAAACCTAATTTATTTCATAATTTTTGGAGCTTATTTATTATTTTAATAAATTCAAAAACCCTAAATTATAGGCAAAAATGAACTGGTTAGATAATACCCGTATTTATTAATATATGTAAATTAACTTATTAAAATCTATAAAAATTCCCACAATCCTTTTTTATTATTTTAATAATTAAGAAAATATAAAATTAATATTTAATTAATTATTTATTAAACTAAAAATCTAAAACCTATTTATATATACATATTTATTAATATAATATTTATATTTTGAATAATATTTATTATTTACAAAAAATAATTATTCCATAAATTAGATAATAAATTTTTTTACATTTCTTGTATTTATACCTATTTAAAATAATATTAATTACTATTTAATATCGATTTTAGAAGTATTCTACATTAACTGGCCAACCAGGTGGTGACACTTGTCAACACCTGGCTCATCTTCCTCAAGAAGCTGTTCAACCATTCTGTTCTGGACGACCTTCTTCAACAATTTCTCCCGTGCGCATCTTCACTCCTACAGGCAATTTAAACTGTCAGATCTCTTCTCCTAACTACCATCTCCATTGCCTACCACTCGATCAAGCTTGGGGAGCGAGCAAATCATCTATAAAAACCCTCCAAGTTCGCCATTTTCAAACTAACTCTCCAACCATTTGTAGCTCCAGCTTCAGTGGCCGACCCCCATACTTTCCAGCCTCGCTTCGCCGGAATTGGAGGTGACAGCTCTACCCCAGCAAGCCCACGTGGAGGAGGGATCATCGGAGGAGGTTCCAAGTCCACTTGCTGCCTTGCATCGCCACTACATCGCGCGTCCAGCTGCGGTGAAGATCGCCCGTCGAGCCGATACCTGAGGTAATACGCCTCTGTCTTCCTAGATCTATTCCTCCATCTTCTTTACTTTCTTTCTCGAACATAGTGCCACGATTAGCGTGGCTAATACCGTGATTAGTTAGTTCATCCATTAAGCTTAGACACTCAATCATATCTCATCTCTCTTTCGTTTCAAATTGGCAGCAAATCACGTTATGTTTCTCGATTTTAATTACACATGCTTGCATTTAGTCTAGAACCACTGTTTTCGTTCTTGCAAAACCTTAATCTATTGGCCGACTCCTTTAGAATCGAGCATACAAAATTGTTTTTGCAGATCCGTCTTCAAAAAGGAGCGAAAGCTACGCATATGGAGTCTTTGTTTTTCATTGAAATCGCAATCCAAAATTTGGAGCTGCAACAACCATTCATCGGAATAGAGCCGCGAGTCCGCCACCTTCCTCGAGTTTCCACCGCCGCTCGGAGTCGCCTCCGACCACCTAATACCGCGGACAAGCTCGAGGGGTGGAGGAGCCACCCCTCTGGCCCCACCGGAGAGCCAAAGCTTTCGTTGGCTGATCAAGAGAAATCGGAGAAGACACCCACATCGCCAGCTTGCCAAACAACTCCAAGAACTTGAAGAACTCCAGGTCGCACAACCTTGCGACACGTGGCACACCCAGAAGCGTCGATCAGCGCCGAAACGTCTTAATCACAGCCGTTCAAATCGAACCGGTGTGAAATTTGCATCTTCAACCCAGAAGGCTTCCAGAAATTTAATCCCTCTCCCAAGGTGTCCCAAAATTACATTTAGGTCCCTCCACAGGGACCTAAATGTAAGAACTTTTATTTTCTTCATGGAACAGTCCCTGTAAGGACCAATTTGCAACAATTTTGTAGTTTTTCTTGCGCTTATACCCCTAGGCTGTAGGGGATTATTTTTGGACCTATTCTTGACCTTATTTTTCGTTGATTTTTTAGGGTAGTTACACAACTAACCCAACAAGATTTTGAAGTATTTCTTCATGTATTTTTCTCGTGTTTCAATTCTTTGAAAACTGACTCCGTTTTGTTTTGTTTTCGTGTGTAGTTCGAGCCCGTTGCTCAGCTTTTTACCTACTATACTATATCACCTATATTTTACCTATATTCCACCTATTATATAATAAATAAATCTTGTGAAAAATACCCTTTTTAAAATTAATTAAAAATTGGAAAAGATTAAATGGAAATAAAAAAAATTAAAAATCAAAATTCAAATAAAAATCGTAGCTTTCTTTTGATTGCTTTCAAAAGAGATAAAAATTAATCACAAAAAAATATTTCCTTAAAAAAATCAAAGCATTCTATTCTGCCTCCTTGAGTTTGACCCAGACACACTTACCTGGATAAAAAAAATAGTGTAGGTTTTTTTCTCTTGAAAAAACGAATTTGTTTGATCAAGTTAAGATCTTTTTCGTGGCTTTTCTACATCGACAATCTCTTCTCTAAAAAGCTGCGATCGGATTTTAGCCGTTATCACCATGTGCTCACTCGTACCACCTGCTTCGCCCTTCATAATCGATTGTCAGCCAAGAGGCCTGATGTAGGAGCTCCATATGTCAGATGCCACATCCATGAGAAGTGGTTCGATCGCACTCTATTAGACAGCAGATCGCCCATTACTCGACCGATTCGAGTTTGGTCCTCTTAGACAGAGCACAAAAGCCCTTCAATTTGCTGATAGATCTATCAAGAGGCCGAAGGGGTTATTGAAGGATGTGGTCATCATAATTCAGGGCCTGCAATTCTACGTGGACTTTGTTGTATTGGAAATGGAGATCCCTGAGTATGTGATAGATACCCCCATCATACTAGGACACCCATTCTTGGCCATATCCAAGGTGGTGTCCGATCATGATAGTGGGAAGGTATACTTTCGTTTTGAGGGTGAAAATATACAAATAGAGATGATCGAAGAGACTACAATGAGAGATTCAGCCTGCACTGAGCAGTCAAGTGATACAGAGCAGATGAAGGAGGCATAGCGAGATGTCCATCAAGAGTACGACTTTGTGATCACTGATGATGAAGCCGTATGGTCAGACCCAGCAGCAAGAGCCCTTGTCACGCCTTCAGATACGATGATTTACATATTATGGCAGATGAGAGTTCGGAGAGCACACTCTTGGCATCATACACAATAGAGGTTGACGGTTGTGAGACAGATGGAGAAGCAGATTTTGTTTCATGTTATTCTGATTCAGATCCCTCGGACTCAAACATTGATTGGGATGATTTTGATGACTATTTGCCCTATCTGATTCCTTCATAGCTGACAGCTAGTGTGGAGAGTGAGCCAACACAGACTACAGATACACCAGTAGGCCCGTCTTCGCTAGATGTTCACATACAATGAGAGTTCTCCCATGCAGACCTGGTAACATTCACTCAGACATTTCAGAAGCCAGATTTACCAGCTCCCAGTTGTCCAGAGCGGAAAACCTTGCCGCAGCCGATGAAGTACATATTCCTTATGGGCGAGCCAGAGATGTGCCTAGTCATTATCTCAACAGATTTGACTAGAGAGCAAGAATCTCGTTTGATGGAGGTTCTTGAAAGAAACCGCAAGGCGATTGGATGGAGCGTAGATGATCTCTAAGGGATAAGTCTGACCCTGTGCTCTCACCATATCTATCTCGAAAAGGACACCAAGCCATCGCGTGAGTTCCAGCTACTGCTGAACTTGAATCTTCGAGATGTGGTCATGAAGGAGATATCAAAATGGTGGAGTGCCGATTTTATCTACCCCATCTCCGACTCCAAGTGGATTAGTCCATTACATGTGGTACCCAAGAAGATGGGTATCACTACAGTTGTGAGTAAGTCTGGAGAGGAGATAGCAACCCGGGTACCCACTTCTTGGAGGGTTTGTGTAGACTACAGACGATTGAATCATGCCACCAAGAAGGATCATTTTCCACTACTATTATTGATCAGATTATAGAGATGCTAGCAGGGAAGAGTCGTTACTGTTTTCTTGACAGGTACTCCAGCTATAACCACGTGGCCATAGCGCCCAAAGATCAGGAGAAAATGACATTCACCTGTCCGTTTGGGACATATACTTTCAGATGAATTCCCTTTGATTTATGTAATGCCCCGACTACATTCCAAAGGTGCATGTTGTCCATCTTCTCGGACACGGTGGGTGACTTGTTAGAGGTCTTCATAGATGACATTTCGATCTACGGTGATGGGTTTGATTCTTGTCTTGATTGCCTAGACCGTGTACTTCAGCGTTGTGTCGAGGTCCATCTTGTATTATCTTGGGACATGAGTTACTTTATGGTGACTCATGGGATAGTACTTGGTCATATCATATCTAAAAGGGGCATGGAGGTTGATTCGACCAAGTTGGATATCATCAGGAAACTCAATCCACTATCCAACTTGCGACAATTGAGATCTTTTCTGGGGCATGTTGGTTTCTACCGACGATTCATTCAGGATTTAACTCGTATTGCCCGACTGCTTATTGATCTGCTAACGAAAGACATCGAGTTCATTGTAGATGATAAGTGTCTAGCATCCTTCGAGACTCTTAAGGGATTAGTTGTCGAGGCTCCTGTCCTTTAGCCACCTGATTGGTCTCTCCCATTCAAGATCATGATGGATGCTTCTGATTTTGCCATAGGGGCTGTGCTAGGACATAGGAGAGATGGATTAATGTACACCATTCACTATGCTAGCCTGACTTTGGATGCCGCTCAGCAGAATTACACCGTGACTGAGAAGGAGATGCTAGCTGTAGTCTTTGCTTAAGACAAGTTCAGATCGTATATTCATGGATCCCGAGTTACGATATACACGGATCATATCGCCATCTGGTATCTCATGGCAAAGAAGTATGCCAAAGCCAGATTGACATGATGGATCCTTCTACTCTAGGAGTTTGACATTGAGATTAAGGATAAGCCTGGAGTCAAGCATGTGGTGGTGGATCACCTCTCCCGTTTAGAGAACCTTGAAGATTCAGGACAGATTGCACCTAATATAGAGACCTTCCTAGACGCAACGATCCTTGCTATCGCCTCGCTCCCATGGTATGCTGACATTGTGAACTATCTTGTCACCAAGAAAGTTCCATAAGATTAGACCAGGCAGCGACTTGAGACTTTCCTTACGAAAGCCATGTCATACCATTGGGAGGATCCCATCCTTTATCATGAGGGAGGGGATAACGTCTGGCGTCGGTACATTCCTCAGAAGGAGTACCATAGCATCCTCCCATACTGCCATAAGATTGAGGCATGAGGACATCATTCGGGGAGGAGGACAACACAGAAAGTGCTCTAATCCGGCCTATGGCAGCCTACCATCTTCAAGGATTCTGATGAGTTTGTGAAGAGGTGTACTACTTGTCAGAGGATGGGCACTTGTGGACATCGTGACATGATATTGATGCAACCCATTAACTTCTGTGATGTTTTTTGACACATGGGGCATCGATTTCATGGGTCCATTCCCTAAGAGTCAGGGATTCGAGTACATTCTGCTTGCTGTGGATTATGTGAGTCGTTGGGTTGAGACCATCCCCGTCCGAACCACATATGCTAAGAACGTTTGCAAATTTTTGAGGAAGAATGCCATTTTACGGTTTGAGGTACCTAGAGTTTTGATATATGACGGGGGACTCACTTTATCAACGACAAGGTAAAGCTCCTTGCTAACGAGTTCAACATTGACCATCGTGTTGCCACTCCATATCACCCTCAGACCAATTGTCTTGCTGAAGTATCGAACAGGGAGATCAAGACTATTTTGCAAGAAGGTTGTCTGTCCAGACCGAAAGGATTGGTTATAACATTGGGACTCGGTCTTATGGGCTTATGGGACGTCCTTCAAGTCACCTTTAGGTACATCTCCCTTTTGTCTTGTTTATGGCAAGCCATGCCATTTACCTGTGGAGATCAAGCACAAGTCACTATGGGCAGTCACTGAGTTATTATTGGATTCCAAGAGTATAGGAGATCAGAGGAAAGCAGAGTTGGCAACCCTAGAGGAGCTGAGAGATACAACCTTTTCGAGTAGCCTACAATACAAGGAGAGAGTGAAGATATGGTATGATTCTCATATCAACCATAAACAATTGGAGATGATCCAGAGAGTGTGGCTATTTGATACTAGGTTGAGATTATTTCCAGGGAAGTTCCAAATCAAATGGAAGGGATCATACTTGGTCCGAAAGGTGCATGACAATGGAAGCATTGATATATCTAATTTGTCGTTTGAATCCACCTTTCGAGTTAACGGTCAGTGCCTGAAGCCATATCTGACTGATCGGACGACTATCGTTGACGCCTCCTATTCATTTTGCATAGATCATGATTGGTCTTGGACTCACATCATTTTCATCTCATGCCTGATTACTTCTCTTTCGCAGCTGTATATATCCAGTTGTCCATATATTTCATTTTTTTTGTCTAATACCCCATATTCATCTTATGATTATGCTATACTTAGGGTGTGTCTTACCCTAAGTATAGGGGGGTATCATACTTGCGATTATTCTGTTGATTCCTTTTATCTCTATTTTGCTGCCTATACTTAGGGATATTTTTACCCCAAGTATAGGGGAGGTAGAGCCTATACATTCTAACCCTTGATTTTCCCCTTGTGTACAGATTGCTATACTTAGGATTACTTGATCCTAGGTATAGGGGGATCACTGACCTCTATTAATTGTATTCTTTCACCTGTCGTCATAGTATAGCATTCTTTTCACTTCCCAAATACTCAACACGAGTTACGTCTTCCTTTCTTCGCTCTTTGATCACTTTGAGGACATCGTTTGAGCTAAGTACAGGGGGTGTCATATATATTTGTATATATACTTTAGCAATAACTTGTACTTTATGTGAGTGTGTTAATAAAATAAAATGGCTAAAAATCACAAACTAAAATCACAAAATTTTTAAAATTTTCTTGCATATAAAATTCTTTCTTATATAAAGATGTTTGTAAAATATTCTGTAAAAACTTATTTTGTACAAATGTTTGTAAAAATGTTTTGATTGTAAAGAGTTTGTAAATATTTTTTGTATCA
Organism: Ottelia alismoides; assembly: GCA_037367405.1. Taxonomy (NCBI): domain Eukaryota; kingdom Viridiplantae; phylum Streptophyta; class Magnoliopsida; order Alismatales; family Hydrocharitaceae; genus Ottelia; species Ottelia alismoides. The sequence goes on from JAZKJV010002923.1 coordinate 636,569, forward strand.
AAACTATGTATATAGTACAAAAATTTTGAAAAATGTTTGAAAAAATAAAAAGTTTGCAAAAATTTGTTTATAAATGTTTGTAAATATTATGCAAAACTTCTTCTTCCTTGCATTCGAACATTTTCATAAAAATTTGCATATTTTGAAAAATTGCACAAAAAGATTTTTGTACATATTTACTTGTATATTCGTCTGAATCACATTTGACATTTAAACGAGTTTGGATTTTAATTGGAAATTGGAGCTTGGTTAAGACCTTAATCCACCTAACTTCATAGGAACCTTATATGATTTGGGGTTAAGACTTTTCATGTCCATTAGTGACTTAATTATTTGAGTCCACTAGGCTATGTTCACATGTCATCTTAATCAGCGTAAGCAGAACACTTAACAACGCATGCACGACTCTCAAAGACAATGGCTTGACTTGGACACACACCTTACACATAGCTCAACATGGATGAGGTGGTAAGGAGGCATAATTCTTTGGCTTGGGGTAGTATACGAGGGTAGTACTTCTAGGCGAAACCTCTCGTCTTCCTTTAGGGAGGGATGTGCACCTCAACCTTGTCTAGTAGCATTGAGGCCTAAAGACAGAAGTATGTGGGTTGCAATAATGCTTCAAAAGAGGGATAATCTACTGGCTAAAGAAGAAAAACTCCTTATGGACATGCTGCACCATGTAAATATGTTGTATATATGCACATCGAAAAAAATATGCAATGAAAAACTCCAAAAAAAGGGGACATTCCTGATTGAAAATAAAATGCCTTCCAGAGTGTATATAGTGAATAAGCAAAGCTTATGTATTCCACCTTCTCATCTCATGGAAGCTTATAGTTGGAGACTTAGCTACATTGGCTTTGCTTCAAGGGATATGTGGCTACACTGGTCACGATCCATTCTCTTCTTTCCCCTCTTCTTGAGTTGGTTGAACTTGAATTTAGAATGGAACACCCCGCTCCTCGAGGAAAGAGATGATAGACTAGGGAATTAGAGTTACCTTGTCAAGGGAGGCTGTTGCTTTGTCATTTCTGAGGTGGGGAGCTACATATCACTTACACAGTACAAGGAAAGATGCATAGTCATTAGAGTTTGCGTATGTAGGCTTGTTCTAACCTGATTTATTGAGGAGTCTTGAACATAGAATAATGGAACATGGAGGTTGTTGAGTCTTAAACTTATTTCCCAATGAGGTTCCGACAAACTAATAATCCAAAGGTCTAATTGAGCTCCATACTCCAATTTAATGAAGATAAGTTTAATAATCAACCTTGATTCTTTATCTTTTCATTTTCTTTCTTTTTTTCACTTCTTTTTCAAGTAAGTGTTTTCTAACGGACTAGCAAAGGTCAAGTATAGAGGGGGTGATGAATCCATGATTCTCACTCTTTGTTCTTTTATTTTAGCTCTTTTTCTTCGTAAAACATCATGTAAACAACTTTAAATATAATAACATATCAGTCTGCATGCTCTTGTTAATATTGCAAAATTAAGCATGTTTTTGGCTAAGTAAAAGAATAAAGGAAAAAGAAAGAGAATAATGTATTTATAATAAATACAGAGTGGCCCTAATTCCAAGAGAAGGTCAAGTCTTGACCTGATCGCAAAATAAAATAAATAGAGAGAGATAGGGTTCACTTTGTGTTGTACATTTTGCCTATACTTGCACATATTAGTTCTATATTTATTTTTGACAAAATAAAATTAAATTATTCTTTCTACACCCTTGTATATATTTATAAAAATAATATAAAAATAAAATAAAATTACGAAAAATAAAAAGAAAAAGAAAACCCTCCATTCCTTGTATAATATATATGTATATATAAAATCCACTAATAATTATGTACCTTCAAATAAGTTGTAAAAATAACATAAAATTATTTTATACTCCTAAAATTATGTTGTAAATAAATAAAATATAAAAAAAGGTATTTTTATAGAAATAATTAAATTAAAATACTTGTACATAATATATAGGTATAATATATCAATATAGAACACTATATACTGTATATACATTAACTTATTTTTCATAAAAATAAAAAAAATCATAGAAAAATATCTTGAAAAATTACAAACATTTTTTATATTATATACTTTTTATTTTAAATTCATTTACTATTTTTATTGAATTTCCAATTATTTTGTACATTCCGAATTTCTGATTGGGCCATGTCAGACCGTTGACCTTAGTCAACGGTCTCTTCCAGCCAGGTCGGGTCGCCCGTCCTTTCACTAGAGCTTCTTCTCTACTTTTTTGTACCCGACCCCTACCATCTCTTGCCCCAATTCTTCGCCCAAGCGTCCTAGGATCCGTGACCTTCACAGATCCCTAGGAAAGTGCGGATCTTCCTAGGGTTACACACACTCGCTCGATCATTCCAGACCCCTGAGAACCCTATATAATCTCCTATCCACCTCCATTGCCCACTAATTCGTTCCTCGCCCCCATTTCGACTCTTAGCCACCTCCAGCTGAGTGACAGCTGTAGGAAGTGCCCTTTGGAGCTCAATTTGGTGTAGAAGCGACACAACTCAAGCTTCGTGGCCGGATCTCCGCCGCGAGTAGCCTCCCTACCCACCGCAACGTGGTTTAGGCCATTACGCATATGCCTACCATCGTCTGAAGCTCAAGAACACGTTCTGACCTTCAGGTACTTCTTTTTCCCTTCGCATTTCCCTGTCCATCCCGATCTTTCCATTCCGCCTCTGCCGTGGTTTCCTTGCTCCGACCACCTAGTTGGATCTCCATCTAATGCATCCCTCCATTCCAATCAATGTTACAACTCAAGCCCCATCTTCCCACATAGTCCGATCATCCTAATGCTCATCCATTTGGTTGAGATTAGGCTCAGGTTTCCTTCTTCCATCTTTGTTGGAATCCCAATGTTCTGTTCACTCTCGCTTCCCTTGTTTTACGCTCAATAATCATCGTCAGAGCTTCACCTCCGAGCAACATACCCCTTGCAGGTGCTGGTTTGTGTAAGCACACCCATTTGGCCTATCAGCTGCTCAAGCAGAGCTGCTCCAGGTCACGCCGCACCTCCATGCCCATCTGACCGTCGTCGACCTCATTGAAGACCTCCACCTGGATGCAAGAACCTCTCACGACACTGCTGGTTCCTCCAGATCTTTCATCGGATTGACAGATCTTTTCCCCTGCTCGATCAAAGTTCAAGTAGGAGATGTTCTTGCATACCTACTCCCTATTGTTGGATGGGTCCCCTTCTGCCATATCGTATATGAGCTGCGACCGCAACCGCTTTAGGGCCGTTGGATATGACGCCTCCTTATGCATCTGGCCGCACGTTCCCGACCATATCCTCAACCGTCATATTTGTACTGTAGCAGCGAATCACAGACGCACGTCGCCGACACGTTAGAGCCGTCAGAACGTTTCCATGGGACAATCAGAGCCGCCAAGAGCCCCACACGTATAACACGTGCCTCAGGGTATATTTCTCTCTTTATCCTACATCTTTTGATATTTCATTTTAGTCTAGTAAATAAATATTATAGTTAATATATTTTGTAGTTTGGACCCTATAATTTTATATTTTTGCATTTTTCTCACTCCCAATGGGCAGTACATATATGTACACATGACTTTTGGGTTATTTGCACTATATACCCTCCACTTTTTATCTGTTATAATTTGAATGGCATGTTTTTAGTATTTGCAACTATACCCCTGTGACTCTGGATCACGTGTGTAGCGTATGCTTAATTGGACTTTTTGCAGATATGGCCCTAAGCTTTTAGAAGATGTTATTCTTTGGTCTGTGAACTTATTTTATTTGCAGATTGGTCCTTGTAAATTGTGCTTATTTACTTGATGTATTTTGGACTTAATAAATAAATAATTAATTTGAAAAAATCACCTAAAAATCACCATTAATTCATGTTGGCGTGTAGTATTCAGTGTGATTTTCTTGGATTGATTTGTTTGCATTTAATATTTTTAAAAATTCAAAAACCTTTTAAAAAATCCCTGTTTAGCTTACAAAATCATAAAAATTCAAAAACTACCTAAAAATTCTATAAAAATCAACGTAGTTACCTTTTTGTGTTTTTATTTACAGTATTAATTTTGTTTGAAAAACCTATATAAAAACCTTATAAATCACAAAAAACCTAAAACCTCATAAAAATCATATAAAATCACCGAAAAATCCAAAAATTTCTTTTTCAATTTCTATTTGTAGGGTTTTATTTGTATTTTGCCAAAAAAATGCTATACAGGAGTTTAGGCATTTTAAAAATTTTTAACTTGCAATTTAGTCCTGGCTATGCATTATTTATATTTTTATTCCTTATTTGACTTTTAGAAAATTAAAAAAACATAAGAAAAATCCCAGAATCTTACAGTAAACATTTAAATACTTTAAAAATCCAAAAATATTTTTATCCTAAATTTTTAAATATTCTTAGCTTTATAGAAAAATACAAAAATATTGTTGTTCTTATTTGTCATTATTGATTTTTATTTTGTTTTCTTATTAAAATTTAAAAATTTGCAAAATTAGAAACCACTAATTTTTTTATTTCGAGATTTGACTACTTTCTAGGTTTTTAGTGCTCCTTGTGTTCGACCCTGGTCACTATACCAGGTAAATAAAATAGCGAACCGCTTGCACGTGTTCTGCTTGTTTGATTTTGCTTGAGTGGTTTATTTCTTCTTGTTGAGCCCGTTTGGTTGGTTGGGGTCGCAACAACCTTATTTATTTCTTGACACTTAACCCTGATCGATCGAAAACTCTTCAATCTCATATATCACGGAAATACAGGAAAAAATGAACCGGATTCGAATTAAAAACTACTCGCCATATGAGTGATAAACCAATAGTAAGACAAAAAAATCGATTGCAATTGTGAAACCACATTGTAATGGAAGCTATTTCTAGTTTATTTCGCAAAACCAGAAGAGTATAAGAATAAACTTTGATGCATGAATCGAGAATAGGCTGCTCACCCATATAGGCTAATGAAGACTTGTCTAGCACTAGTCCTCGTCGCCTTCCTTTGCGATCGAACATCTAATGAGGACGAGATGGCTAACACAAGTGCTTGACCACTATGTGGGGAACACCTAGATAGGAGCAGATGAAGCCCAGGCGAGACCATATATGTGTTTCAATAACACCTTTTTCTAGTGTGTTAATGAGACACAAAACCTAATACTACCATGATGCTTTCTTCTCTTCTTTTCCTTGCATGTCCAGGGATCTTTGTTGAATGATAGACTTCTCTTCTCGAATCCAAACACAAGCCTCCACATAGTGGGGGATCCATCTCAATGATAAATCTCCATTTTGTCATCTTTATTTTTTCACTTTAGCCTTAAATCCATAGCTAAATGATGGTATATAACAATAATTTGTACAAAATAGCAATTAATAATTCACATAAATTATTGTATCAAATACAGTATTTAATTTTAAAATAAAAGAATAAAAGAAAGAAAAGAAAACAAATGAAGTGTCAAAGATACTGAGTGACCATAGACCCCGAGACCCAATCATCATGATGACTTGGTCGATAAGGAATAAAGTAGGGGAAGATAGGACATCCAATTGTACATAAAATACATCCCAGCAACCCTTATTTTATAGCCCAATAATTTAATTTTAGGATCATTTTTTTCTAATTTTTATGCCTCTAATAATAAAACCATTCATATGAATATTGTACATAAAAATACTAAAGAAAAATACAAAATTTATTTCACTTCAAAATAATGCATAGTGTATCATGGACACACAAAATAAAAAGTTGCAAACAAAAATTTACAAACCTATATCTTCTCTATACAGACTCAAAATGCACCAAGCTCACCTTTATTGTTCATAAAATTTAATCATCTATTTAATGAAGGTGGGGCCCTCATTGTGCAGTATACATGTATAAAATAATCAATATGGTTATTCTTTTTATTTTTCACTTGCTTATATTTTTCAATATTTGAAAATATTATTTAAAAGAAAAAATTGGGTTGCCCCAACATGGATTCCCTTGCCCCATATTCTGTTTTTTTGGAAAACAAGTTCATGTATTTTCATCACTATATCTCTATAATATGTCATTCCAATTTCATCAGAAACAGAGACTCGTATGCCATCCATCTGGAACATGTAGTTTTAACGATCTTAGAATTATTGTAATCAACTTGTTCTAGATGAAGGGCATATGAGTCTCTGTTTTAGACGATCTGGAATGATATATTAGAGGGAAATAGTAATGAAAATGCATGGAAATTTTTGAAAAAAAATAAAAAAATGCCAGAAAATGGGGCGAGGGCAACCCCATTGTACACTATTTAAAATACATGTACATAATAAAAATAAAATAAAACCATGAAAATACATTAAATAAATAAGGTTCTTTAATGTAGAGGTGATGAATCTCCAATTTCATCACCTTTATTCTTTCAGTTTGGCATTAATTCCCTAGCTAAATGCATGTATACGTAATTAATTTGTGAAAATAAACACTTTGTAAAATGTAAACAATATTGTATAAATTACTACATAAACACTACATTTGTTGCCAAAATAAAAGAATAAATAAAAGAAAAGAAAAAGAAGGAAGTTTCAAGGACACTGAATGACCCTAGCCACGAGACCTAGGCATCATGATGACTGGGTCGACAAGGAAAAAAGTAGGAGAAAATAAGGGCCAAAAATAAGAAATAAAACCCTCATTTCTATTCTTCAAATAATTCACTTTTGAGAACTATTTTATTCTTTATTATTTATACATCAAATCAATAAACTTTGTACATGAAAGTTGTAGATAAAAATACATTGAAAAGTAACAAAAAATTACACAAAAATAATACAAATTGTACATTCTACACTTAATAAAAAGCCAAAACCCAAACTTCCCAGACCCATATCTTCTCCATATGAACTCAAAATGCATCAAAATCACCTTTAATTATATATAATTTTTATCAGCTATTTAGTGAATATGATTTCATTCAATTTAGAGTTAAGATGCAAAAGTTACGTTTTCGACACCTATTGTATAATAAAAATAAAAATATTCATTTTATTTATTCTTGCCATACAAAAGAGATTGGTGGCACAGCTTGTTGCCCATCTCCCACCAATATGTAATTTCTTGAGTTGTTTGTATAAAGGAAACATAAGCTAAATTCATTTATTCTTTACCTTTTTTCATTATTTTATATTTCTATAATTTTGTGATTATTATTAAAATAAAATAAAATCATAAATAATACGTTAAAATAAATAAATGCACAAAATACGTAGATGAATTACCTATATATATATACCTATATAACAAATATACATATTTATTTAAGTGTACAAATAACTTCAGATAGTGCAATAAAAATATATGTATGTGTATTGAAATAAGTTATACATATAATATATATGTATATAAAGTAATAAAAGTTAAAATACAAAAAATGAAATACATATTAAATAGGTAAATATACCTATGATTATACATGTAAATATTATCTTATAATAAATCATCTCGAAAAATAAACAAAAATACACATAAATACTACATAAAATAAAAAAATATTTTTTGTTTTATAACATAAATTAATTAATTAATTAATTTTTATTGATTTTATAAATTAGTTCCTCGTCTTTTTTTCCTGGTTGGTCCGCGTGGACCAATAGGAGCTTGCGTTGTTTGACCTCCAGTCAACTACCCCCCATCTCTCTCTCTTCCAAGAGTATCTGACCTATCTACCACCCATCTTCTCTCTCTTTTTCCTAGGAGTTTAATCACTCTAATTGACCTAATTTCACACATAAACCTAACGTTGATTATCCCTAAGGCGTGCCCAAACCTTTGATCCCTTGTTGATAACTGGGTTCTGTAGAGGGTCGTATGGTTTCACAAGGCGAAGCCGCAGTCGGTGTGTTGACCACTCCATAGACCTCAATCGATCAACAATTAACCCACAATATAAATCAAGTAATGAATATCAAAAATTTGGAGTTATAATTTATTATAAGTTTACAACAAATGTGCATAGATGTAAGCTTGTGAAGAGATCGAACTCAGGGAGCAAATAGTAGATTGTGTGAAATGATGCACAAAAAATTGTTCTTTTCTCTTGTACTTTTTATAGTTTTTGTGTGTTTTAAATTTTAATTTAATTATTTTTGTTGTTGTTTTATATTTTCATATTTTGTTTTTAATTTTATATTTTTATATTTCCTTTTTGTATTTTTATATTTTGTATTTTCTTTTTCTTTTAAAATAAGTAATATAGCTATATATAGAATATATATACAATGTAAGATAATATATATAAATATATATTGAAATAACCAAAAATTGCATAATTAAATAATTTTAGGTTCTAAATATTGTTTTAGTGTTTTTGTGATTTTTCTGGCATTTTTGCTAATTTTTATTGACTTTTAAATTCAAAAAGATTCGAAAACAAGGACACAATAATAGGCCAAGATTGATTTGAATAATAAAAATAGGAAATGAGGTCCAAAATTATACAAATCAATTTTAATATATATATAATCATGGTGTACCAATCCTTATTTTTTAAAAGGGTTGTTTACACTTGTATCCCTCCAAAATTCTTCAGTTACAGTTGTACCATATCTATTTTGCAATGACATTTGTACTCTTACTACCTTTCTGCATCGTGTACAGTTACTGCCCTGCATTATTCTCGCCATTTATTAGATGAACCAAATCATGATTTACACACACCAAGGTATGTGGTTAAGAAAAATTTGATTACAATTGTGTCCCTCCCATTTTATGCTAAAATAGAAAAATATTTTTTTTTTTTAAATTTTTTTTTGAGAATTTTCTAGATTTTGATAAAGATTATTGGGGTTTTTCAATTTTTAAGAGTTTTCTTTTTCTATTTTTAGTGATTTTTAGTCTGGAGGAAAAATATTATAAAATAGACAAGACATTTTTTAGAATATTTCAAAACATTTTTATATTTTTTGTTACTTTATAAGTTAGACAGAATAAAAATGTGCCCTTTTTATTTCTAATAAATGGTTAAAAGGCCAAAAAATGTAAAACAAATATGGGGCTAGAAAGTAAAAGCTACCAGGCATCTAACCCTATTATTTCTTGATTTTTAGAGCAAGGGTGCTATTTTTGATAAATGAAATCCAAGCACTAAAATTAATAAACTAGCAAGGGCATAATTGCAAAAAAACCTAGGGGCTTAAGTGCAATTTTCCCAAAAATATACAACATAATTAAAATTTTATTGGACTAAAAACAAATACAAAAAGACATAAGGGCTTCCTTGCAAATTACCCAACTCACATGAGACTGCACGTGAGTTGAGCTGGACAGGACCAAAGAGCACATATACATAGGTACATAGGACTAGCATGCAAAATGTCTATTTTATTTAAGCTACATATTTTATTTACAAGATTAATTAATAAATAAAAAAGTATGCAGGGCATGATCTGCAATTTACCCCATAAGACACAGATTAGACTGTTCTGGTTCAATCACTTAAACACGTGTCGACGCTACACTGCACGATTCCCCTTCGCACTGGATGCTAGAGATTAGACCTCAAGAGAGAGAGATCAACAACTGAAGCTTAGAATGATCCGACATCTACGGTGCGATCTGGAGAACAGCTGAAGATCGGACGGTTCTCAAAGGTGTTGGAAGAACAAGGGAAGAACTCGCCCTTAGCGAGTTTCGATTGATCGTTGCTTGCTCCTCCGACCACCTCGAGCGCCTCTGGTTGGCTATGCACATTCCGACAGGTCCGGCAAAGGTCCCATGCCCCTCAAAAAAGTCTGGAGGCCATCGATAAGCATATGGATGCTTGGAGACGAAACGTCACCTGGAGAGCTTTAGGTTAGATCGGATTGAGCCCAGAAGGGCTCCTTTGATCGCATCACCTACACATATAACACACAAGGACAAGGGCAAAGTTCCTTGGCCAGTAAAAGGGGGGAATGGAAGCAAAAGGAGGGTGGAGTGGTAGATCTTTGGTGAGTGAAGGAGGTGGGGATCTGGTTCGGAGATCTAGAGCAGATCTGGTTGGGTTGAGAGGTGGGAAGCGTGGAAAATGGGTAGGGAGGGTTATGGGGTGGGAAACGTTGTCGGAGATGGGCGATTCACGACGAACAGAAGGTGGCCGGAGCAGAGCTCCAGCGAGGTCACTTAATCTACTCTAGGTTAATTACATATATAAAACATGAAATTAAAAAAAAGAAACAAAACCTAAGACTAATTCAAACCTACAGAAAGTAAAATGGAGCAGCTTGTACCTTTCCCTGAATAAAGGGAGTAGAGGTGGCCGGAGCTCACCATGGGTGCACCTCCATTCCTCCCTCAACCGCTGTAGAGCCTCAGGGGACCCCCCCTGTCACGGGGATACACACTAAACCAAAGCTTTGGGGATTTAGGGGTTGGAAGATGACCAAATAAGAGGGGGAAGGTTGGAGGGCTTATTTAAAGACAAGTATTTCACCCTTATTCAATGATGATTTGGCGAGAATCAAATTATGTATAAAGAATCTAAGTGCCCGTCGTGGATCACGAAAGATCAGGGATCATAATTGCTGAAGGGCTCGAGGATGATGGAGCAGCGGAGCAGCGAGGGAAATTGCGAGAAATTGTCGCTCGAGGTTCTGACAAGTCAGAAGACCTGGAGGGGAAGTTGACTGGCGGTCAACGAACAGAGCGATATGATTGGGCCACATTAGCTACTACATGACAAAACAGTCCAAATTAATCGAAATTAATTAATTAAATATAGTAAACAATTTTAATAAATTTTTTATAAAGTAATAAATGTTTATTTTTTATGTAGTATTTTATTATGATATTTATTTGATTCTTTATCGGTGTTATTTATTACAAGTTAATTTTTAAGGGTGTATTTATAGGTATATTCATATATGTTTTTGGCTATTTTATTTTTATTTTGTATTTTATTATTTTATTCCCTTATTTAATATATTTCTAAATATTTTAATAAATAGGTATATACATTATATATGTATAAATGTAGGTATTTTATTTATGTATTTGGTTGTTATTTTATTTTGATGTATTTTCTTGGGTTTTATTTTATATTTATATTTTTAATAGAATATAAATAATATTTACAAGAGTATAAAAATAGAGATGAATAAATAATAAAAGAATAATATCCACTTTTATTTATATACACTCATAATTATAGGTATTTTACCTATGTATTTTATATACCTATTTTTTAATGGTTTATTTGTGGTTTTTTTGTTTTAAATATGTATACATTCTATAAATAAAATATAGAAAAATATAAAAAATATTAAATTGTAAAAATAATAAAGAATAAATAAATTTAATATTTTATTCAAATATACTATACAATCATGGTCCAAAACCTAACTTTCACATCTTGATTCCAAAAAAAAATGAAACCACATTCATTAAATAACTTATTAAAAGTTATATACAATTAGAGGTGATTTTATACCTTTTGAGCTTTTATTTTGAAGATATGGGTCTGTGAAGTTGAGATTTTGGCTTTTTATGTTTATAAAAAGTGCACTCTGTATTATTTTTGCACAAACTCAATTTTATATTTTTCTATATATTATTATCTACAACTTTCATGTACAAAGTTTCTTTATTTTATGAATAAATAATAAAGAATAAAATGGGTGTCAAAAATGAATTATTGATGAATAAATAAATGTGACTTTTATTGTATTTTTGACCCTTATCTTCCCCTACTTTATTCCTGGTTGACAAATTCAATTCTTGGCTTGATCTTGGGGTTTAGGGTCATAAAATACTTTTGGTATTTTATTCCTTTTCTTTTCTTCCCTTTATTCTATGATTTGGCATTAAAGACAATATTATTTACACAACAAATGTAATAAAATAATGAATGTTAATATGTACAAAATAATGCTATTTACATGCATTAGCTAGGGTTTTTAAGGACAAAACAATAGAATAAAGGTGATGAAATGGAGATTCATCACCCCTATATACTTGCCTTTGCTAGTCCCTAGCAAACACTTATCCAATTTGTACAAAAATAGTAAAGAAGAAAAGAAAATGAAAGAATAAATAGAATCAAATATAATCATCGAATTTATCTTCACAAATCAAAGTTTGGAGCTCAAGTCAGACCTTGGTGTTAGAATGTATGTGGAACCTAGTAGGGAACCAAATTTAAAACACATCAGCCTTTGAGAGTCACAGAACTTGGTTCAAACCACCTCAATAGCCATGTCAGAACTAGCCTACATCATACGCATACCCTTATGACTATGAAGCTGACTTGTACAGTGTATGTGATAGTGGCTCTCCCCAACTAAAATGACATAAGAACTAACTTCTCCATAATGACAACCCAATGATTCCCCAATTCAGCAACTCTTTTCTCGAGGAGCGGGGTATTCCCATCTAAGTTCAAGTGACAACTAGCTCAAGAGGAGGGGGAGAAGAGAAGAATGGATGGTATCAAGTATAGCTACCAATCCTGAGATGCATGACATTTGTAGTCAAGTCATCCAGCTACAGGCTCACATGATATGACTTTGAATTTCATGCTTGCTTATTGATTATACAAATATATACACTCCGACAAGCATTTTATTTTCAATCAAGCCTATCCACTTTTTCTGAGAGAGGTTTTTTTGAAAAAGCATATACATCAATATTTACATAGGGAGTTTTTCCTCTTGAGACAGAAGACTATCCCTCTTTTGAAGCATTATTGCAACCCACACTCTCCTATTGTTAGACCTCATGGCTACTGGACGGGTTGGGGTGCACTTCCCTCCCTAGACGAGAACGAATGTTTCCACTCGTGTGCATCTCAAACCGGCAAATCCAATCCCCTCACCACTCCAACTGAGTTGAGTCTAGTGAAAGGTGCAAGTGTCCAAGTCAGGTCATGACCGACAAGAGTCATGCGTGCATCTCAAAAAGTTCTATTTAGTCAGTTGAGGAGCCTTGAACCCAGCCCTGAGTCTAAAAGAATTAAGTCTGAGTAGACCTGAAGTACCTCAAATCTAGTTCCCATAAGGTTCCACTGAAGTTAGGTGCAGTAAGGTCCAACCAAGCTCCAATATTCGACTTTACTCAGGCAAGTTTAATCATCAATCTCAATTCAAAAAAATGTGAATGCTATGCACATGCTATGTACAATGTAGAGAAATGATGTAACTTTTAAAAAGATTTTTACAAATAAAAACATTTTTGGCACAACAATATAAAATATGTACAACTATTTACACGGGTGTACCTCTTTTTTATTTATTTACAATAATTAAAAGTTTAAAGAATTTGCAGTTTGAAGAATACTTATTGTTATAGGTATGCATATACACTTGGTAAAGAATTTTTATTTATATATAACTGTTTTAGTGCATATATATTTTTAATGATACATATATTCTTCAAACTTGTTTAAAAAGAATTTTGAAAACTATAGTACAAAGTAATTTTTGCACATATTTACAAACATTTGAAAACCATTTTGCAAAGAGTTTTCAAACAATATATATAGATTTTTCAAAATATTTTTGCAACTATTTTTCAAACCATTTGCAAATAGATTTTTAAAGCATTTTATTTTACTCAAAGAAAAGAATTTTTACAAATCAAAAAAGTGTTATTACAAAGGTTGAAAATATTTTACAAAAAGTTTTCCAAACGAGTCAAACCATTTTTCAAATCATTTTGCAAAAATAGTTTTAACCTTACTTATTAATCAGTATATACAAAAAGAATTTGAGGAATAATATGCATTTATTTATTTATTTTGAATTGTATTTAGTCATACTTATTTAAAATATGAAAGTACAAGTTATGGTTAAAGTATACACATAGTATATACGACCCCCCTATACTTAGCTTGAGCTATGTTCTTACAGATCGGAGAGAAAAAGAGAAGGCATAACTCGTATGGAGTACATAAAAGCCTAAAGAATAACGAATGAAGGAATGAATACATGAATGAGAAGTCGACCTTCCCCCCTATACTTAGGATCAAATAATCCTTATTATAGCAGATTGTACACAGGGCAGGGAGGGTCAAGGGTGGGAATGAATAGTTCCCAACTCGGTCTGTCTCCTCCTATACTTAGGGTGATATATCCCTAAGTATAACAGAGAGAATCAACAAGAGAAGAGACAGTGGAGGGGATCAAAGAATGAAAAAACTCGGGGTATACACCCCTATACTTAGGACAAAGTACAACCTAAGTATAGAAGACTGCCAAAAAAAGGGCGACAACGTTTCTGTAGAAAAAAGAAAAAGGAAAAAGAAAAGAAGAAAAGAAGAAAAGTCAGATGAAGATACAAGAAGAGATAGTCGATAATATACACATCACTCCCCTATACTTATGATAAAAGAGCCCTAACTATAGACAACAACCAGAGTGATGAAACAGAACAAAGAAAGAATAACACGATATGTACACCCCTATACTTAGGACATGATATGTCCTAAGTGTAGACACACAGGTATGGCGAATAATCTGGGGTACTCATGTCATACGAGAGAAAGAAGGAATGTATGATAAAACATGTATATACAACATGTACCGACTGGTGAAATACATGATGATATCTGATAAGCGAATACCGTACTCTCATCATCGTCTCCCACTGAGAACGGTGACATAGCCAGAAAGAGAAAGACACCCGGGTATACGATCAAGTGGGTGTTGGCTACTAGGGAAAATAGATCTAATAATAAGCTAGGAACTGGTAGCGAGAAGTAGATCATCGGCTCATAAGAAAGGAGTGAGAGACTGAAGCCGATACCGTAAGACATGGAGGAAGAGTGAGCAGTAAAGAATCCTCTGGGCAAATCAAAGTCTCAGAAAGGTACGAAAAGTGAAGAACAAGAGACTCTCTATGCAGTTAGATATCTGGTGGTCATAAGGTCGACAGACAAGGGGGTGCACTGAATACTCCAAGACTAAGCACAACCCTATGAGGGTCATCATGGTGAGCAGACTGAGATGAGTCAGAGATCACAGACTAAACATAAGGCTCGGCTCTATGTTCCTCTAGATTGGAGACACAACCAGAGAGGAGTCCGAGTACACAAAGCTGAAGACTCGACTTCATGCTCCACAAGAGAGGAGACACCAGAAGTGAAGATGAGTACCTACAGAATCATGTATCCTCCCGCAGATAACTCTCCGAGAGTAATACATTCAAGGCAATGAATAATCAGAACAAAGATCACCATTGCGAGGGTGGTCAAGGTGAGCAGACTCAAAGGAGTCATATCCATCAATAGGAACATCAGAAGTGGTCTCGGTAGGCGAAATATCAGCTACAACCAGAAGAGACTAAAAGATCTAGAAAATTCCACAGCCTCTCAGAGATAACCCTCGGAGAGTACTGTGAGCGTGGCATGGAATAATCAGCGGAATGGCTCATCCTTGCAAGGACCGTCAAGGAGAGGAGATCCAGATGAGTCCAAAGAAATAGGTTTCGTGCTCTGAACGATTGGATGCACAATCAAACATTGAGACCGATAGCATATATCCGACGATTCAGTTTCGTGCTCTGACAGGATGGTAGCACCAGCAATGAGTGAAACCGATCATAAAGAAAATGTTGCATTCTCCCACAGATATTCCTCAGGGAGGAAATTAAGATCATGGGATTGCTGGCATCAAAACACAGGTCCTCAAAATAGTCAATCAATCACCTATCAGAGGGCATAAGATCATGGGAGGGATAAAAGACAATCAGGTCAGTCGCATTGCAGTCCCTCAAGCCAATCAAATCAACTGAGATTGAGCAATATACAGAAAGAAATCCTCTAAGTGCCAATGGTAGATGGGAGAATCATGTGATGGAGGATGGTTCAGTTAAGAAGATGAATGAAATCATGTGGGTTCCCAGCACTGTCTCTCTTGAAGCACCGAAAGAGATAATACATCAAGCGTCTGAGTCAAGATGGATGAAACCACAGAAAAGATCAAACAATCATAGCTCATGGAATCATCATCAAGTCATTGGGAGTCAATCACATCCTCAATCCGGTGTGAATCAAACCTGTGATCGTGCAAACATCAGAATCCTCAATAGTCTCTATGCACAAATCTAAAGTCAGAACCAACAAGAATAGCACACCAATCTCATTATCATTAAATCTTCCCGGCTTACTCAAATAATCAATGTAATATGAAAACCTTGATGCGAGCCTTGTCTATGAGCGCAACAATTCTAGGTGAACGAAGGGATGATAAGGAGGGAACGAGGAGGGTGGGAGAGATCGAAGCGGATATAGACAAAATTGTGGTTCAAGGAGGGGGTCTCCATGAACCGGACCAGAGATAGGGTTATAAGGGCAAGGAGAAAGCTGCGAAATCCGTTGAAAATGATGAAGATCGAGACCCGATATCACGTCACATATGCAAATGAGGAAATATATATGAACAAGAGAGGGAGAGAGACTCAATGATAAAAAAAGATAATGATGAATCTCAGATTCATCATTATAAATGATATTATTTAAGATCAGTTCCCCAAAATTCATCCGCATTTAGCCATTATTATGCATAATTAGCATTCATGCATGTATAAATAATAATTGCATTTTATCACTTTTTATTGCATAAAATAAGAAGCCAAAAATCCCAACCCAATTCACCTATAAAATAGCCTAACTTCCCTGATTTTTAATTAATTCATGCTAACTCCAAAAGACTTGAAACCACCTCTATTGTGTACATATTACTAACAAGAATAAATGAAAAATACAAAAAAATTCACTAACATAAATAAGTGGACTAGAAACTCAAAACCTAGTTCCATGATTTCTTGACTAAGGCACTGATATCTTCCTCATACAGTGTTTGATTTAATCCTACACACTTTTGAACTAATTTGCATTCAATACCTTCAAAACAAGACCAAGTTCAAGTGAATCGGAGATCATATGTGAAAGTTGGGTTTTGGGTTTTTTGTGCATTTTGTATTTTAGCGATTTTTGACATATTATTTTATGTACATAATTAACTCATTTTCTTTCATTTTCATTTATTTTATTTGACAAAAGTTTATTAAAATGTGCAAAAATCCAAATCCAAAATGAGCTTGAAATAAAAGAAATTAACTAAGTCCGAGTCTTCACTAACAATCTGTACAAAAGTTGTCATTTTCGTACTTCATTTTATTTCTTCATTTTCTTAATTAATAAAAATTCAAAAAAATAGATCAATGTGTAAATATTTATCTTTGATTTTATCACAATTTTTCGCGATTTTTATCTTACATAAAAATGATAAAAAAGTAGAAAAATCTAAAAATCAAGATGTTCTATGTACATAGAGTACCCCAAAAACATTGCTTTGCACAAATGACTCATTTTGGTTTTATTCACTTCATGAAAGTTGTAGATCTTATCGAGACAAGAAATTTTGATAAAGAAGCTTTTTCGATCTGAGAGCATTTGCTATTTCTTTCTGATTTTTCTTCACCTTTGATTTTTTGAATTTTCTGGAGCTAACATGTGGCCGCTTATGGAGCCGCCATGTGTCATCCATTTTGATTTACTTAATTTAGTTTTTATTAAAAAATAAAAAAAATTAATAAATAAAAAATAATAAAAAATAAAAATAATGCTACATGGCATCATCGTGGCCGTCCGATCTCGGCTGATCGGACGACCACTGATCCTTCCCCTTCCTCATCCGTCTCCTTATCCTTTCCACATTAGGGCAGTGACTCCTCCATGAATGTCGCCGACTGCCTCCCTCGTCTATCTACTTTCATATTCAGCCATCTCGACACGCCACTGCCTGTCCTGATGGCCTTCCTCTTTCGCCCTGCTGTGAATTGTAGCCGGCCGTCGCCTCGTCTCACTCCCTAATTAGATCGATTCACATCCATCACTGCTCATCAACGACCGCCTCAATTACAATCAATCAACAACTCTCTCCAAATCAATCACCTATGCTAATCACCTACAACTTCCATACCCGGCTACACCCTTTCCTTCTATTTAACTCCACCGACCCTTGTACCTTCAAATACACCCGTCGTTACACAACAAAGAGGAGAGCTCCAGGAGGTGCTGACAGCACCCTATGACTCCTCACTCCTCCACGACGTGATATGAAGAAATTCTTCGCCTCGTCGCAGCCGCACCTCAGTAGCTGCTTCGCTCTGACCATGGTCATCAAGCCCACTATCCTCCGGGTACTTCCGTCCTTCTCATCTCCTTCACCTTATCCCCGATCATAGCACCTCCCCTCCGCCTCTCAAACCCATCATTCCCGCCGCCTTCTCACAACCACCCACGCCCTCGCCGGTCAAGCTCATCAACATCCAGCCGCTTTATCCACACCGCTACCCCCTGCTGCATCGCCTTCGACCTCAGATTCACAATACTCTTCCACCTTCGTCTGGCAACCATGCTTCACCGACCATCTTTGCAGCAACGTCTGGGTCTTCATCGGTAGTAGCCAGGATCGACTTTCTTCATCGAAGACCCCTGGCTGTGTGTCGGCCATCAGAGCTCCCATCTCTTCTCCTCCATTGCACCTTCCAGAACTAGCCGTGCTCCGCTTGATCACCACCGACGGATCTCAAAGACGAACCCAACTCCTAGCATGTCAGCTCTTGTTGGATCAAAAACATGAAGGATCGCCACCGTCCATTCTTGTACAATAGATAACCATCAGATCAAGTCTCCATCGACGATCGAGATCTCATCTGAACCTTCCATCCAAGCCAAGTGCTCGAAGAACTCGAAGCAAGTAGAGATGCCACGTGTTGTCTTGGTGACACTACTTCACCCAAGCCTGCCACACCTCATGTGTGAATCACATGCATGTAAAGAATTTGCACTCCAACCCTTCTCTTTCCAAGGTACTACAAAATGGCCCTGATCACGCGCAATGCACGCTCTTGCTTGGAGTATTTGGAAAAACTTCCTCTCAGATCCAATGTATTACAGAAAGACCCCCACTTGGGGTACTTTACACTAACACCCCTGCGATTTAGGGAAATTACATAACAATCCTCACCAAGGGTATAATTGTAAGATTTTAATTATTTTTATTACTTTTACACCCCCAAACATTGATTTGATCATACTTTGTGCATCTTTGATCGAATTTTCATGTTCTTGGTGTCATTCTAAATCTTGAATGATTCTCTATCATATTGAAGTCGAGATTATACTTTGGAGACATTATTTGACAATAATTAATTGGAGTTCTATTAGGTTTATTTTAAGCACCGATCTTTTAATCATTTATTCTCTTCCTTAATAAATAGGTCCTTGAGTTGTGGGGATTTATTTTTGGAAATTAATCTGATATTCATATATTAATTCTAAAATAAATTAAGAGGGGGGGTTGACTTGACTTGCTTAGCTGCTGCTTACTCCATAATTATCCTTACTTTGCATTATCATCATATTATTGCATAATCTAAAAATAATAAAAATGCATTTACTCATTTCATCACACATCATAACATTATTTCTCCGCATTACAAAAATATTTTTACAACACTCATGCATCACATTTGCTCTTTGTCTAAGTAAAAAGATTGCATTAAAAATAACAAATATATTCCACCTAGAAAACCATGCACGAAATTCAATAGACAAAATCCTAAGTTGTTCTTTTGCCTCCTTGAGTTTGACCTTGGGACTTGCCTAAGTAAAATAATATAAAATCACTCGAATTAATTGGATTAAATTTCTATGTGATCATTTCTTAATTTATTTCGGTTACCCGCCTACAATGAAATGACACATCATCATATTTGAAACTATTAATTATTCGCACCGATTAAAGAACAGAAATCGCAACTCATCAGATAGTGTCATTGCCAGGGAGGCAAATGGCTTAGGTTTTGTCTAAAAAATTAGTGCTCAGTTTTCCACATATTTTCAGAATTCTGACTCCTGAGTCTCCATTGTAAATTTTTTAGTTTATTTTCAAGCATTTATTTTATTTTTCCATTTATTTTCTATCTTTTGTTTTTGATTATTTTTTGTGTCACCACTCTCTTATTTTTTGTGTGAGGAATCTGACGTACGTGGAGCAGTTCTCTCGAACCGACGCATCTTCACCGACACTCAAAAAGCCGCACACTAAAATTAAGATCGAGTCGAGTCATGAGAGAGCGTAGAATATAGGATTTATTTTCTATAATTTTATTTTTTGTAATTAATTGCTCATTTACAACGGTGTTCGTTTGGACTCTCGCGTGTGTAACAAGACCTAGAATTATTTTTGTTGTGTGTTGTGGTCTGTTTCACTCTTTGCCGAGGGTGGTTCTCAACTTGAGTGGCTCGTAGGTTAGACATGCACATACGACTATTAGAGCTTCCGAGATTTTTTGATTGTGCTCATAGAACCTTGGACCACACTGTACATTAATCGAGACACACATTAGATCGTTCAACTTAGTCAAAATTTTTAACTCAATTCTTCACATCTAATAGAACTTTCTGATAGATGCTGTTTCGTCTGCTTATAATCCATATAGAATAACTTTTAATTCTTCAATTGCATCCCACATGGAGATTGCGAGGAATCATTGTAAGTCTTCTAACTGAGCATACATCATCATTTTCAAATGCATCGGCTTTTCTTGAATTTATCCCTCCTATTTTGTCACCTAAATTTAAAAGGAAATTGGGACTACACGGTAGACGTGAATTTGTGCTCACCTAATTTTTCACCGAACGTCTAATTAAAATTGGGGCTGCTAAACAAGGGTGACTTTAATTAACTCATAAAATCAAGAATTTTTGCTGGAGAGCAACCCCATCCTTAGATTGATTTATTATTCTGAGTAAGTGAGAGGACACTTAAGGCTATAGACCAGCTCCAGATTTTCATATTGACTACTGATTCTATAAAAATGATTAGCTACTTCTCAGTGAGGAAATATGGGTAGCCTTTAAACAGTCCAGATTCCCTTAGCAGAGTGAGTGGTTTAAAGGACACTATGTAAGGCTCCGTC